>CM065390.1:5125000-5767500 GCA_033060915.1 Euryodendron excelsum | reverse complement strand
ATGAACACTAACTGAAAGACGTCAGATTGTGTTCTCCTCCAATAGGTACGAAGGGGGAGCATTGATGGATTCATACCCAAGTCAAAGACGGAAGCCTCCAGTCGCTGGACTTTCGAGAACTCAACCACCAAAGTCATCTGCAGGCCACCAAAGTCATCTGCCGACCACTATTTGTTAAGATTGGTGGTTGCCAAACCTTGACAATCGGTGCTCTTCCTCTTCTATAAATAGAGGGTTAAGTTGAAAGAAAAAGACAGATCGAGTAAGCCATATCAATGAGAGTTTTAAAGAGTTTTTGTGAGAGTTGTAGTAGAGTAGAGAGAGAGCTGTGAGCCTCCTCCTACTCCTCTGTAAAATTTTCTCTTTGTGAATAGTAGATTTTTCTTCTTCAATTCATTATTTTATGAGTGTGTATTTGATTTCTGGCACAACAATTAGCTGCATTCCTCGTTTAATGCAGAAGAAATATTGTGTTGGTTTCTTTGTTCTACTTAGGTTTTTTTTTTAGTTTTTATGCATATAGGAGTAGAACTCTCACAGTTTTTTTCCACAGTAACAATGCACAAATTCATCCTTTAGAATTGGGATTTACACGTAAACAAATGAATTAATAACATAGAAAAATAATAAGAACAAAGTGAGCAAGGACGAAGGAAATTTATTATAGAATGGAATCATTCCGCCAAAAATTCCATAGTCCTAAGGTGAGCTCTGAAGCTTTAAATGCATATAGGTATCTGGTAGCACCATGATTTTTCTTGGCTTCGGCCTCCCTTTAACAAGTAAAAAGAAAAGATTTGTAAAAGCTACGAAAGTAAAGAGGAAGCCCAATTCCAAAATCATTCTCATTCATTATATGGCCAGAAAAGGCCCATAATTTTAGCTGAGGCCCAGCCCATTACCAAATATCTATTGTCTAAGAAGAAAATTGGGCAGGGCTGGTTTTTGAGCCCATCATGTTCTATTATTTCGGAAATAAAATAATATGGCCGAGAATGGGCCCACATTTTAGCCGAAGCTCATAATAAAAAATACCCATTGCCCATCTGGCAGTGGCAATTCGCATAAAACCCGTGATAATACTGGGTCATTTTGGTCTTTTAAACAAACGCATATGCAACCCTAATCGGGACTCCACATCTCGTATACCTCTCTCATTTCAGCTTCCTCTCGGCCGAAGCAGCAGCGAGAGCACCACCAACTCATCAACAATGGGTACGCATTTCTCGATCTCTTTCACCGTCAATAGTATTCTTTGAATCCTAGTTTTCTCTGATTATGACGTAGATCAACAAGTTATATATATCTGTGTATATATAAATTATATGTATATGCCATCCTTCATTTCCTCTGCTTCTGATTTGACATGAAGCTGAATATTTTTTCTGGGTTTTTCTTTCTAACTTTTTTTGTTTTTTTTCTCGTTCCAAGAGCTGTTTATTTTGATTCCTACGAAATTTTCATACGCATAGCACACACAGGCCGATGAACAGTTCTAGTCTGATTTCTGATTTGTGAATATGGTGTGATGTTAGGGGCTTACACTTACGTGTCGGAGCTATGGAGGAAGAAGCAGTCCGATGTGATGAGGTTTTTGCAGAGGGTGAGGTGCTGGGAGTATCGTCAGCTTCCTTCGATTGTGCGTGTTACGCACCCTACTCGCCCTGATAAAGCTCGCCGGTTGGGTTACAAGGCCAAGCAGGTATATGATATGTTTCTTATATTCACTTCCACTTGGCAATGTCTTTTGTTATAACTGTTCTTAATTATGTAGTTTCTTTGTTCATTGCCTGTGATAGATTGGTAATTTTCGGGAATTAAATTTGATTTTGGATTTGCCCCAAAAAAAATAAGATTTAATAATGGATTATGTATTTGCTACTTAGAAATTGGTTCTGATTCCTTAACCTCTAGTGAGTGGACACGAACGACCCATTTCTTGTTTTTTCCCTATTCTACAGTCCTACATGTTTGCTTGTTTTATTTGTCCAAAAATTAAAAAATTTGAGACAAACATAAATGGGTACTATCTAATAGTAGTCAAGGTGTATATGTGGACTGTAGACAAAGTTTAATGGTAGTTTTGGTAGGCAAGCTATCATGTGAAGTATGGTTTACGTCGTTCCTTATAATCAAATTTTGATTATTGGCCATGAGAGATTCCATGTAAATTGCTTTTACTCACTGTGGATCTATTGATTGTTGATTTAAACTGAATGAACATGATAATTGATTAATCCATCTGTCTCTTGGTTTTGTTTCGATGTGGTATGTGCATTAAGTTTACAGTATTTGTAAGTGGTTTTTTATTATTGCGGTAGACATTATGGAATTCTTATTTTCTTTATTAAAAAAGATGGTATGTTCGACAAATTCATACGAGTGGTCTACAACATGAAACATGCATAGATGTTCTAAATTTTTTGTTCCTTTGTTTCTTTTTTGTCCCTTTTTACTTGTGTGTGTGTGTGTGTGTGTGTGTGTGTGTGTGAGAGAGAGAGAGAGAGAGAGAGAGAGAGAGAGAGAGTGAACTGTGTTTTCTAGCCTTATATGTGATGAGTAGTGAGGATACTGCAGCACTGTGGGAGCTATTTCTGCTTTCTTTTTCTGGGTGATTTGTACCTGCTTGTGTCTTTATGTTTGGTGGCTGAAGTAATGCTTTGTCCAGGGCTACGTGGTCTATCGTGTCCGTGTAAGACGTGGTGGACGGAAGAGGCCAGTTCCTAAGGGTATCGTGTATGGTAAGCCCACAAACCAGGGTGTCACTCAGCTGAAATTCCAACGCAGCAAGCGCTCAGTTGCAGAGGAACGTGCTGGTCGGAAATTAGGTGGACTTAAGGTTCTCAACTCGTATTGGCTCAATGAGGTTTGTATGGAGAATTGTGCTTCCAATCTATTTTTTTCACATCTCAGTCTATACTATTTGTTATTAGGGAAATGTACAGTTTTCATACCTCAATCGCTATAAGCAGTTTATTCTTCGTTCTAATAACATGCAAACAAAGATATTGGACTGATAAAAAATATATATATATATATATAAAAGAAGGCAAATGAAGATAGTGACCAAAAAGTTGGATATTTTACTATGAGATTTGGTGGTGAAACTTATCATGATTGGATACTTTTGACATTGTGACTTCACATCGTGTATTGTTTTTCCCCTCACTTTGAGCAAATGCCTGAGGATTGGTTTGAGGAATATCAGTATATGTGTCTGTCTTTACCAGGAAACGTGCCAGTTACAGTATTTGGGTTTGTGAATGTCTGAATGGCATATAAGTTTTTACACATATCTTGTCTGGCAGTTGGTATTTGTAATTTTATTTACATCTATTCTTTCAGGATTCTACTTACAAATACTTCGAGGTAATCTTGGTTGATCCTGCCCACAATGCAATCCGCAATGACCCAAGGATCAACTGGATCTGCAACCCGGTTCACAAGCATAGGGAGCTACGAGGACTCACCTCTGCTGGGAAGAAATACAGGGGCCTCCGTGGAAGGGGACACTTGCATCACAAGGCAAGACCATCAAGAAGGGCTACCTGGAAGAGGAACAACACACTCTCTCTTCGGCGCTACCGTTGATTTTCATGATGATGTTGGGGCTATCATCCTAATTTTGGGCATTTTACTATCGTTAGGTTCTTCTGTCCTTGCTTTGAGACCATCAGTTTCGGATCAACCTGCTTGAACATGATCAAGTTCTATAATTTGTTGTTTGGGATATTTGGTCGTGTTTAACTACTTATTTTATTTTTGTTATTGGATTTGTGTTGGGAAATTAGATGCCTCTTTCATAGTATATCTGCAATTTGTTTCACCCGCTATCTGTATCAATATTTTACTTTGTTTGCTAGATTATCACTGGGATATGGAACTTTGCTCTGTTTGTTGTTCAAGCATGCACTTGGTGTGCTGCTAAGATTGCAGTCTCGGTGGCAAACAAAATGGAGATAAACAACAGTTCATTTGGATGTTACTTTTTTACTGGTTTATGACTTTTAAGCTGAAAGCTAGTTAAAACTCTAATCCAAGTAGGACATGAAGGAAAATAGTCACCCCCAAAACATATTAGTGTATTAGGCTGTGCCTGAAAATTTTGAATTCGAAAGTCAAGAAACTACTATTTTAAAATTTGTTCTTTAGTCTGGCCGAGAAACGATTGAGTAGCTAAAATATTTGGTGAAGAATTGTTGAAACTTCTAGAAGCTCGATGCCTTTTTTATTTTTTGGTTCATATTTCGAGAGCCGAAGCAGGAAGGTTTTTGGAAAAGAGATGTTTAAACTCTGGAGGAACTTTGGCTAATTGGGCTAACTAGTTGGTTAAAGTCGAAAAATTCTGATTAGAAAGTGTTGGATTGGACAACCCGTTGACTGTGTTTGGTTAGGTGGAGGGTTCTAAAAGATACATAAAGATGGTGACCAGTATAATTTTTTACCGTTTGGTGAGTGAAAAGAAAAATTAGGAGATATGAAATTATATTATATATTTGATTATTAGAGAATGTGAACGATAAAAAAATATATGAAAAAAAGTAAGAATTTAAAATATTTTATTTTGTTTTCTTTTGTCTTATATATATATATATATTTTTTTTTTAAAATTTAAATTTCAAATACAGAATAAGCATTTGATTAGCAAACAAGAAAAAAGTTTTCATAAAAGTAGGAATTGTGCAATTAATTATTTTATAAAAAAATGACTAATTGTTTCTTGCAAAAAAATTAAACACATATCTAAAATTTTACGTTTTTTTTAAATAAAAAAAATTTTTCCTTTGTTTTTTTTCCAAGTCACTTCAAAGACTTTTTTGGCTTTGGGAGAGGTGAGAAGGATTCGGCTTCAAACTTCAAGGTCCAAGCCTCCAAGGTAGGAACCGACCCGCTTGGCCTCGTCAAATATGGTCCGATTCGTTTCTTAAAATCATAGTCTACCCGGTTCGTTATTAAAATCTAGGCAGCACCGTTAGAAGTTATTTAGTACAGGAGGTCTTGGAAGTCTTGTCTTTTGCTTCAATTACTTGTCAATTTAGGGTTTAGTGATGGCTTTGCCTTATGTGTGTTTTTTTTATTTCTACTGATTTCAATTGATCAAATAGTTATTCAGAAATAGATAAAAATACAGAGAGAGAATTTTTTCAAAGGCTTCTTCAGAGCGATCAAAGATGGCCGCCGATGGTGACCGGACTACTGATCTCTCTCGCACTTTCAAATACTTATTTGGTAAATTCTCCATTTCACTCCCGCTAACCGCAGTCTAAATTTCTCTCTCTAAAATGATATCACTCACTCTCTCTCTATATATGCACATGGTATATATGTACGCATATGTTTTTGTGTGGGGAGAACAGCTACGCAGTTCTTTTCCAGGGGAATCCCATTCATATTCAATTCATGGATCGTCAGACACCTCACTGAACAAGACTATGCGGTAACCATTCTTATTCATATGCTTCCGTCATTTTATTTACTAATCAACTTGCTAGTTATTGGTAACCTCAATTAATATAGTTAATGAACGTTATTTTTATTTGGGAAATTCAATTAATCCAACTGCTCAGAGAGAGATTGAGAGATTTTGTTCTTTTAACTCTTGTTGGGTACCTTACTCAACTTCTTTGATGGTTGTGTGCACCTTTCTATGAGCTGAAATAAATTTGCTTGCTCTTTTGATATTAGTGGTTTTTTATTTTTTTGGGAATGCACACACTCATAAGAATATCTTGCTCAAGATAACATTGGCAATGTGTATAAACTCTACTTGAGTTATGATTTTCTTCTTCTTTTTCGAGGAGGCAAAAATGATTATTTATTTCCTGGCACATTTTAGAATCCATCCTGTCGATGCATCTTGTATCCTTGGAATGAATTGTTTGGCTTGTATGTCACAGAAACTTCAAAATACCACGAAGTATGAGCAGGATTCAAATGTGAAATATCCCAACTCCTATAACCTAAGCTGTTTGAACTATTGTTGTTTTAATCGTTCTCTGACGCATAACTAATGTTGTCTTCTTGATGTAGCTAAAGGATTATTATGATCCTACTTATTCTTGCACTGCTTATCGTGTTGTGACTTTAGGCCATTGGTCTTGGAGGTTGTTTGATAGCCCCATTAAATGCTTAAGTCTGAAAATTTTATGCGGATCTTCTATTTATTGAAACAATGTCACACAATGAGCTGTCGCTTAAGCCTGAATATTTACTTAAAATGGTTTGATTTTAATTTAGAGCACCTTGTCCGATTGTTGAATGTTGACATGTTCTCCCAATGAGGTTTTTATCTTATTTGACAAATTTATCCTTAGAGTTTCAATTTAAAATTTCAGGACTATTTTTTCAGTACTTAACCTTCAGTTTTATCACCATCCTGGGGTCATAAAAAATCCACCTCAAGTTCCCCTTCCAAGCTGCATTGGTTTTACATTTATAAGTCGTCTATTTTCTAGATATTTCTGGGATAGTGTTCTCCATCCATCTGGGCTTACATTTCTTTCTTTTCCAATGCAGCTTTATGCTGTACAGTTCCATCTGTTTGTCACCTGTGTCTTGTTCCTTAGTCGAGAGGGTTTTCGGCGAGCATGCATGAGAGCGGACATTAAATGGTATTTCCCCATCATTAAATTGATGCAATTATCTGTTTCTCTTGTTTGTCCATTTACCGGATCAGTTTTGTGTTTTATCATAACTTGCTTTGTATAAGTTGAGTGTTAAATGGTTTTTAATTTGGGCTTGATTGTGTGTGGCCTTGATATTTTTAAAGCATTTAATCTGAGTTATGGGGTTTACAATAACTTTATTTTATTTTATTTTATCTTGAATTCCAAAGGATAAAAATGCTAAAATTGATTTTAACATGAGATTTGTGAGTACTCTTGTTGTAAGTTTATTTATTGGGTTATTAGCTTGTGGCCAAATAAATGTACATGAAGTTCGAGCATGATATGGTTAAGGTAAGGGAGCTTGCCCATGACACAACTTTGAATTATGGATTTGTAAGTCCACAACCAAGTTGTATTTTTGGATGGTGCCCCTCGGTTCATTTCTCCTAATCAAGTTATCTTTGAATTAAATTTCTTTAACCCTTCCTTTGTCAGAATGTAATGCAACCGACCAAATACGGCATTTGATTTGGAGGAGAACACTTGGGTTTTCTCTCTAAGACATTTTCACAGGCTTTTCTTGATCTCTACAACTCTAAGCTTTTCATGTATTAATTGTTCTATGTTCTTTTATGCATGTAGATAAGACATTATTATTTTGTTGCAGTGATGGTGCTTCAACAAGAGAAAATGCATCAAAGCTTTTGAAGATAGCCTGGATGACTGTCCCATTTGGAATAGTTATTACAGTCGCAGCATGTGTACTTGTCTTCTGGTGGCAAGAACTAAGTTATTCTAATCCTTATGCGCAAGCTATCTTGATTAATGGTAACAATAATTTTTGCTTCAAAAGTTTTGAATGCTGTATCATGTAGTCGGTTAGCTACACAATTAGATGATGTCTTACAAATTCAGTCATGGCTGAATGGTCCTTGTAAATTGTGCATTTTAACTTGAATCAATTAGTTTTTATTTATTTATTTATATTTATGCTAACATGCATCTGGGTAGAAAGGTGGAGGTGGCATTTATTATTATCTGAGAATCTATGTTGTGGAGGTCTTTGAAATATTGTTTGGCATGAAATGATTTCTCTTAGTCAAATCTTAAAAAACTTTGATACTTGAAATTGGTTCATTTTGTTTGCCAGGTCTTGGATGTATTTTGGAGCTATTGGCAGAGCCCTTGTATATTCTTTCTCAGAACTTGCTTCTTCTCAGACTGCGGTTGATAGTGGAAACTGCAGCTACTTTTTCACGTTGTATAACAACCTACATCCTCATTGTCCAGCAACCTGACATGGTAGAAGTTTAAATGGATTATGTGCCAACCTTTGTGGCTTAATTTGTCATGGTTTTTTAAATGGATTGTGTCAACCTTTGTGGCTTAAGTTGTCAGGGTTTTTCCTACAATTGTTAGAACAGAATCAGTTGCTAATTTCGGAACTTGTGACTTCTTAAAGACTTGTTTAATTCGTTGTTGATGTTAAGCAGCACTTATTCTCATTAGCTCCATAGTTTAACTCTTGCTAAGTTTCAATAACTTACATAAACAGTTGTTAGCTGCTAATATCAGTAATTCAATGTTGACCTGCAGGAGAAAGGGATTATATTTGCATTGTCACAAGTTGCGTATGGAGCTTGCATATTCTTTTGTTATTGGGGCTACTTTCTTCTCTTTCATGTATTTAACAGCTCTGATCTTTTCCCTTTAAGGTATAGTTTCTTTTCTAGTTGTAGATACTTGATAACCGAATGATAAACGGATTTCCTGGCCAAATGACTATGTACACTTAACCAAACAAACTGTCGTTCAAGTAATTTAGTTGATAACATATCCTTTTACAGAGTGGGAGATGTCATGGATTATGATCGGCAGCTCTCAGACATGTGTATGTTGTTTACTTTTCAATCCTTCCGGAAGTTGATCCTTCAAGAAGGAGAAAAGCTTGTCCTTGTATGGTTGGATACACCATATAATCAAGCTGTATATGGACTTGTAGACAAATTAGGTAAATATTGGTCCAAGTTTTCTGTGTTTCAGATTTTATAATATTCTGCTTACAAATAGTAGTGTTGACTTCAAATAGAGGCAATTGATTTTGATCTAGAGCTATGTAGCTCAAAAAAAGAAAAAAAATAAAATAAAAGATGTAATTAGTCTTGAGAATTCTCTTGTTGGTGTTTTCTGACCATTCTCAAGTAGTTCATTCTTTACATTTCAGGGAGCCTAGTGGTGAGAATGGTGTTTCTTCCCTTCGAAGAAAGTTCATATGCTACATTTGCAAGGTCCGCATCAGGTTTATCTCTAGTCTTCCCTTTTGTTCTTTTGTTAAATTTTGCACATATATCTCATCCTTACAGTGTTTTACTTACTTTTTCTACTCCCTCTTAGTTTTATTTTGTCATTTCATTTGGCCTTCTTTTGTTCCCTAGCCAGCATATCATTGTCAAAAAACTGAAGTTTGCAATCAGGTGGGAGCTTGAAACCTGATTGTGTGATGTGACCTTAGTCTTTGGGTAATGGCTCTAAGAGGCCTAGTTGCCAACTCCCGTTTAGTTCAGTCCTGCAATTTTCAGGCAAATTTTTTCTTGTTCTGTGGTCCCAAGTTTTGGGGTGACGTACCTAACTAGTTCCTCTACATTCCCAAGTATTAGAAAGCATTTGAAGATAATAAAAGGGGGTGATTACCCACCCGCTTCCCGGGTATTTTTTTTTATTCTCCCTTGCTTATCTAAATATGGGAAATTTCTTAAAACAATTTTATGAAAGATAACTCATTGCTTGTGTTTACGAACAAGGACTGACATGTTTCCCAACAAGTCTAGTGTTTTGTGCTGCTGATATGGAGTCTGAACGTATACATATCTAATCAACTAATGGTTGCAACGTGTTGAACAAAGTTGTGTGTTTAATTATATCATTGGAGATAGTTTATTAAATAGTGAGGGCTGTCATTATTTGTCCATTTTAGATGGTAGTTTCTTAATTGTGTAAGCCTTCCACTTCACAGCTTCACCACTTTACATGTAAGACATCCATTTGGAAAGGTTTAGCTGTTTGCCCTCACTAATCATACAGTCTTTCCACACCTAAACCCTATCTCTTTGTGAGTTGCATAATCAGTGCTATGTATGAACTTGTATATAGTATGCATATACCATGTGTTTTCTATTTTGATTTTTTTGTGCTCTTGCATATGGCCCGCATCGCAATATATGCTTTATATTTGTTCACCAGGGGAAAAGTTGGGACCCAGTTTGGTAAACTTTACTTTGAGTGACGATGATTTCTGTGTTCCAATCAACTTTTAATACTGGAATAGAAGTTTTGTTCAAAGACCACAATAGAGTTTAGTGGAGGAGATCGGGAAGAGTAGATTGCCAGAGAGGAACAGTAAAATATTACGGGAGTTAGGGTTGACAGCATATAAGTATCCTGTGGGTGATCTGGACTATACGTAACTTGCAACTTTGTTATGGCATTTTTTTCCCAATAGCTATTAAGTATCTCACAACTTTTGAACTTTACCTGTCTTGGTCTGTGGTCCATTTGTTGGCTGGGAGACGTTGGGGCTAATGTCATTGAACTTGGTGTTGGATAATTCTGTTCTGATTGTTTTTGTTGGGCTTGGATAGTATTGATTGTCTAAGGGCATGTATGGAATTTGGCCTAGCAAAAATGTTGTAATAGAATGTCAGCAAGGAGTATTAAGGTTCTTTGTCAGACTTACAACCAGAAACTAAAAAGATGGTCAGAGGAGACCATTTGGACTCATTTGCTTCAATTTCTTAATTGTTTTAGCTGGCATATCTGAGGTTCTTAACAATTTATTTGGCCTATTTTTTGGGTTTAAGAAAAGAGAATCAAATTCTTCCATAAGATTTGGGTACCCATCCAATTTGCAACCCACCTTATTTTATGCAACCGTTTGTAGAAGTTTCAAACCAACTCAATCTCTGTGTGTGTGACACACTTGTACACAACTTTCCTTGTTCATCTAGCCATATACTTATTATGATTGAAGCAAAGAGAACTTAACCTTTATTTTGAGTTATGTTTTCTTGATAGTATTCTGTTAGCTGATATCTTTTTATGCACATACACACAAGATAATTGGGAAGCCCTTGGCCAAACCAAGTTTGTTGTTGTCTGTATAGGTTTCTAGAGAAAACATCTAGCAACCATTCGACCCTTATTAAATAACTTAGCTCGAACGTCCAGAGTCAGATGCTTAACTCATGCCATCCCTTTCAGCCTTTTTATCTCTTATATTACAAGTGTAAACTTCATGGTCTTACATGAATTAGCAGCACACTTTCGGTGGCTATAGAGGTTGAGAAATTTGTATACAGTTACTATATATGGGCTATTTATTGTGTCATTGCATGCTTTATTCTCACATTCAATGTGCTGTGTATTTTTGAGAAGGATTTCTCCTAAATTTAATTATTTTATGTTGATGTCTAACCTTATTCACCAGTAAAAACGAAAAAGATGTCTAACCTTATTATCATTTCCTGCAAGGGGAAAGAAACCTCATTAGATTTAACTTTATCCATTCATGAAAGCTAGGTTGGCATGACTTCATAATGCATGCTATTTCTATCCTTCGTGAGCAGTAAAAATTTATTTTTTTTGGCAGGAGAAGATGCCCACAAAAGCAGGAAGCTAGGAAGTTTTCTAACCGATGGTCTGAAGATGGTTTTGTTAATTGGTATATATTTCTACATATTTTATAACTTTATAAATGTTTTTTATTAATACATTTCAACTTTTTATTTGGTCTCTATTTAGCACATAAAGTTGCTCAGGGCCCCAATAGTTATTTTCTGAGTTTTTCTTGCTTAAACAGTATTAAACACCAAAATACGAGTCTGATTAATAAGTAAATGCTAAATCAGATACATGAGGTCTGAGAGAGTACTACTTACATAAAAAAATGAGACCTGAGAGAACAGTGAGTGGATGTGGGCACTGACACTCTTTAAGATTTAGTTGCTAGCCAAGCCATAATGAGTAGGATTTGCAGTGCTTATTATGCCTTCTGTGACACTTCAGAATTTATCAATTACCATGGCTCATATATGAGAAGCATTTTTTCAGATTACTTTATTTGCACCCCTAGACAGTCATATAAGTACAGAATGCAGACAGCATGGGAGAGGCCAGAATTTTCTCCTGGGAAGGGTCTGTAAGACTGTATCATTATCCATTTGGGGCATGACCAACTTTTATCTGATTTTTATATTGTCATATTACTTTCTGTATATAAATATTTTCTTCTGGGCTTGGAATTGTAGCAAACTTGAACATAATGAAGAGATATACAGCTCTTGTGGTCTTTGTTTCTTTATCTCCCTCTCACTCCCCTTGTTTTTCTTATCTGTTCAGTGGAATCAGTACCATATTCCCTCAGGATTCTGTTGATAGAACTAATTGAGAAAATCTAATGCTTTTTTTTAATATTTTGATAGGTGAAAATGGTTGATTAGATGATACCAAATAAAAGGGGCACAACCCTAGTGCTCATGATATATTCATCAGAAAAAGCATACTCCTGCACAAAACCATCCCAAATCATTGCTAAAATCCTAAAAAGCCTCAATGGATGGATCTTCCCTGAACCCAAGTCAAAGATTCAAAAATTTGCATCTCAACTAATGTCCCTATTCCTCTACACCTTCAATAGGTCTCCCACCAAATACACCAAGATAGGCCAAGAAGTAGAGTATTCTAGACATTGCCTTTCCTTCTACCAACTTCCCCTCACTGGAACTGGCCAACAACTCAGCCACTAATTTTGGAAAAATCCATTCCACCCCAAACTGGTCTGACAATAGAATAGCCATGCCACAGTGAGTGATAAATGATCAATAAGTTGCTCGTTTATACATGCGGCACCAATCAGGAAGACATTCACCCTTCCTCACCAGATTATCAATCGTCGTTATCTTCACATAAGCTGCCAACCAAAACAGAAAACGCTACTTTGGAAGGAACTTTTGAGAAAATTAATGTTGCTTATAATAATACAGATGCACTCAGTGAGTGATAAATGATCAATAAGTTGAGGTCATTGCTAATATTGCCAGTTACGGTCATATCACCCGACTTTAATATGGCAGGGCCAACATATATCATTCTGAAGCAGATCAATATATGACCAGCTGAGTGCAACTGTATTATGTCCTTTGTTAGCCCAAAACAAAATTTGAAAGTATCATGTGGGAAGGTTGAGGTAGCATCAGTGAGTGGTGCAGCCAGAGATTGAGCTAATGGATCAGTAATGCACAAAGACCAATGACTGCAGAGTTTGATGTGGTGCTGGAATGACGTGAGCGGGGAGTATAAATTATGGATCATGATACAAAATTGGTCTTTTTTTGGTGTCCAAAGGAAGTTAGGATAGGGCTTTAATGAGCTATAACCCAAAAGTTGTTGTAAAGTGCATGTGTATGCTTATTTTTTTTACTTCCTTGAGCTGTTGCAAATTCTTGACTTCAAATGAGAAAATTCTTGTTAATTTGCTGCAACCGCTTCCTCCTTTTCTTGGTTTTCAGGATGTTACTTTATGTCTTGTAGGGCTTGTAGTTATGGCATTTGGCCCAAGCTATTCTTACTCTCTCATCAGATTGTTGTATGGCCAGAAATGGAGTGATGGAGAAGCATCGACTGCCCTCCGATATTATTGCCTTTATGTCATTGTTTTAGCTATGAATGGTAAATGATCTTACATTATTCTGTCTAATAATTATCTCTGCCTGCCTAAATAGAGAAGATTGGTTGCTTGCTCTTAGTTTTGGAATGAGTTCTATTTATGACAGGAAAAACCAGATTGCCCCTTCCCCAATTTGTTGGCAGTGCCGGTCCTGTGCATATAATATATTAGCACCCACCTCCAGTGCTTCAATCTCCTAATAGATTATCAAGCATATGGCCTCATCGATCCAATTGATTGTACTCTGTTTTATGGTTGTGAAATAAAAGCTGTCCCTAAAAAGACAGTGGCCCTTGCGACTTTGTATTCTACCTTAAATGAGATTTATGATATAGCTGAGCACATTGATTATGTATTTATTTTCATACTTTCTAATCAAAAACAGGTTTATGGCTGGTCAAGAGGGTTAAAGACAGTTTTGAAATCAGAAAGGCATTTTCAGACACCTCAGAAACTTTGCATTATTTTATTATGCTTTAACAAGGCATAAGAGGTAGAAATCCAACATTGTATGGGTCCACTTCTTAAAATCCCAGCCCTCTGAAGTGATGGTAGAAAATAAATAAATAGAACTAAAGGATATCCTTTCAAGAAATCCAAAAATGACTTCCTGCTAGCTTTGATGATGTATTTATTGTTTTACTGCCCTGTAGGATGATGGAATTTTCTTTTTCCATACAAAACTCAATTAAACCACATTATTTCTGTTGGGATGCCCAAATATGCCCCCATTGTTTTTCATGAAACACATAAATTCATTAAGTTCCTGCAGGACATCAAACTAGCCATAAGGATTCAAAGGAAGGTCAAAACTGATGTTGCTTATTGACCGGGTCTTATTGTCCATCTATTGAAGTTTGTAGATATTTAATTATAACTACCCTTCGAGCATAATTGATTTCCTTTAGACACAGAGTTATGTAGTGAGAAAATTATCTTTAGTGCCATGTCGGGAGATATTGTTGATAGAAACTTGATATCTTTCCCTTTGATTTATGAATCAGGAACATCTGAAGCATTTCTGCATGCAGTTGCAACAGAGAACCAACTCAAGCGTTCAAATGACTCCTTACTTGTATTCTCTTTGATCTACCTAGTACTGAATGTCTTACTGATACGATCAGCTGGTGCCGTTGGGTTAATTGTTGCCAATTCCTTGAGTATCCTTTGATGCTTTGATTCCTTTCACCTTTGGCTTGATAATAACTGGTCATTTTTGTTCCTACTTAGCATCAGTTAGTCCTTTTTAGTTTGCTTGCTTGAGCTTTACATTGAGCATCATTGTATTTGCTTCATGATGTCAAACTTGTTCTTTTTTTTTATTTTTTATTTTTGTTCTGAGTTGCAATTAATTTTCACTGGGATATTTAATCATGTGAAGACGCTATGCAACTCTTTTTTAACAATGTACATACATGCAAATAGCTTATAATATTCTAGGGTTAAACAGCTGTTTGGTTCCGGCATTGGCGGTCTTCTAGGTCTTAGAAGCTAGAGGCAATAACCTGTACAGGATAATCTGTGACCCTTAAAATATCCTCAGAAGCGAAGCAGCTGTCTATGCACAGCATAATTGGTGCATGGGGCTGCTCCAAGTATTTCTTCTGATAATGAAAAATCTCAAATTAGTAAGCTACAATCTCAACCTTGAGTCTTGCTATGGATCTAAAGGGCTTTCTTACGCTTTTTTAGCAATAATCATGTTAGAGAGGGACATTATTTCGAATCTCATTTTTTATGGATAGATGTGCTGCATTTTGGTGTGTTATTTACTACTAGTGTTTTGTGAAGCCATTGAGGTTTTTAGATTTCAATTTGTTTTCTTCATTTTCCTTAGTTTGTTGAATTGTCATTCACAAGGTTATTCCTTCAAGATGGGCTTGTAGCTTCTCTATATCATAGAATATACTATTGAGTAATCTCAAGCATCCAAGAAAACATGCATTCATATCAAAGGAATATGCATGTATTGAAACAGGCACAAGCCGCACGATAATTAGGTGACCTCCTGCCACCATAGTCGTGTTTTACTTCATATGTGCTGCATGGAATTTGTATACATAGAGGTTGGGAATGTATGTGCTGTAAGTATGTAGGTTGGGAATGGCTGGTCAGTTGCATTGCATGTGTGTATAATCCCAGTGTATTTTAGCCAATGAAATTATTCTTCCTTTGGATTAAATTCAATGGTCTGGTTTCTTAACTGCCGTAAAGATATGATTCTTAGGATTATTTACTCAGCGGTATTCATCAAGCATTATTTTAAGGTATAGCTTTTACTAGTGCAAATTATTCTACCTTCCCTGTTATAATAGTTGTAAATTTGCATTACACCCATGGTGGATCTTTACACATTTGATAATGCAACTATGGAGTATCTTTGATGCAGACTTTTGATTTTTTGATTTACCTCTCCACAGGAATCTGCCTCATTTTCCTTCCACAGTTGCTTGCCTTCAGGTTGGACTATTCTGTTGTTCTCTGGTATAACAACTCTCATTTCTGAGAAAATATTTCTGGATCAGCAGAACTTCTGGCCAACATTTCTCATTCATTTTTCTGTTGGGTTAACTTGCTTCTGTATATCATCCTTAATAATGTAAGTATAAATTTGTGCCCTCTCTGTGTTAAATCCTCATAGATATTTGCTGGAACTGGTGTTTTGCTATTTGTTCAATTGTTGTCATCTTTTTCGAGTTGTAATGTTTTATTATTTCTGAAAGTTTGAAAATCCCAAGTACACTTATAATAGTAATCTTCTATTTGTGTCAATAGCTATCGCCGTGAGAGGCCTTTTATCAACAAAATTGTACGCTTCCGTGACCATGCTGACTGAGAAAGAATAGACAACTTTTATGGAGACCATTGGAGTCAGAATACATTAATTGAGGTACTCTTGATACATTTGTATCTCTTTGTTTCTCTCTGGATATGTAATTAAAATAGCATGCCTTTTGATGCAGCTAAAAGCAAGAAAATGAGGGAATTTACAACCCCACCATTCTCTTTCTTTCCAAACAAAAACATAAAAAGCTAAGCAATATTTATCCTTGTATAGAATGGATATGCTTTAGAATGGAATACCAATAGCAGGAGCAGGCATAACCGGAGTCTATTTTGTTGATTATTGAATTAATTTTTTAATTACTAATCAATAAATGTTGTTGATTATTGAATTAATTTGCTTAATAATTAACCAGTGTACAAGGTATTATTGAATTGTTTCTTCTGTGTCGAATCATCCATGCCATGGTCTCTCCTTTCTGATCTTTGTTTTGGGCATTGAGGTTCATTTTATGTATTTACAAAAGAAGAAGCTCTTGTAACTGTCTTTAGTTGCAAATGGTTGCATTCAAGATAAGAAATAAGTCACTGAAAGATGAAGTTACCTTTTTTTTTAATTTCCTTTTTTCATGTAATTTTTACAACTAGGTTTTTGTTTCTTGTAACTGATTGTATATACATGCTTCTCACCAAATTGCAAGCAAAGTAGCTGTAGACCATATACAGAAGCATGCGAGGAGGGAAAGAGGGGGTAGGTTGGAGGAAGATGGATAAGCAAAGTTGCCATAAACATTTGCATATAACGCTCATGGCGACTGGAAATTTTTTAAATTTCCATTAATATTATTTTGTATGTAATGCTCATAGTGGTAGGAAAATTTGAAAATTTTTGAAAATAGTGTTGAACTATTCACCAATTTACTCTTTTAAGTTCGTACTTATTGTTGTGCAACATGTACTGTCGCAGGTTTAGCATTTTTTCCTTTGAAACTAGGCTTGTTTCAATTACTTGGTCTGCCTGGTGTAACTTTCTTTCCTTCTCTTTCTTTCTTTTTCCTTTTGTCTTAATCTTTTGCTAGATCAGCAGAACCTTTAAGAAATATGGAAAAGAACAATCCCGATAAAATTCTCCGGTTTGTTCTTTTTCTCGGGGATTTGAGTCCGCATATTGCACCCTAATGGGTTAATTTTAGTAGGTAGCAATGTCGGCAAATTGACAACCCCTGTAGGAATTCAAGTCCATTTTTTGGTTACTCGTTTAGATCTTAAAGCCCAAACAAGATTAAGCCATTTTTGTATTCTCCCACCGTCTCATTCTGTGGGTAAGAAAATCAAGGATAAAAAGGTATTGGACAAAAAATTCCTCTCACTGCATATTTGGTGCTCTGTGATAAGACAAAGGGGAAAACTAATGAAAACATCTGTTTTCCATTTTACCATTTCTTTCAACCATGTAATGAAGTTGAGAGAAGACTAGGAAAGTTGCACCACGAGCACCGCTGCCTCCACCATGTAAACTCTTTTCACTGCCATGCACTCCATCTGCTCTTGAACAAGCACAGCACCAATTCACACAAGCTTTGTACACAGATAGTGTTCTTGTTGTATACTTTGTTTTCTTTTTGGATGATTTTCTGCCCTTTCTTCTTAGCAAATAATGGCACTGTAGGTACAAAACCCACTAGCCCTGGGCCCTGCTGTGAAGGTAGAAGTGTGGAGTAGGGTTTTGGTAGGGGTTTAAATCTTCATGCTGTAATTGTTGGTTAATACAGACTAACTAGCCCTGTTTAGTATAGTTTTTTTTTTTTGGCAAAAAAAGCTGCTTAAAAAGGTATAGAGAAAAAGCCAACTTAAAAAAAAGGCTTAGATTAGTGAAAAGCCAAATTGTGTGTTTGGTACCAGCTTACGGTTTTTGGGCTTTTTCGAACAGAAAATGACCATAGTACCCTTAAAATGAGCTGCTTTTGTTTGTGTGGTGTTTGTTGACCAACAAGGCTAAATGTCAACATTGGGATGCTTATCCTGTCAGCTTACAGAAGCTACTAAAAGTTATTTTCTCAGTATTATTTTGCATGCACAACTTAAGTAGCATAAAGTAGTAGAACTATTTAACATTGAATGCCTGTAAAAAGAGTTATGAGCAAATAAAGTTAGTTTAGATGTTATTATGATAGCACAGAAGTTTCACTCCTTCACATGAGTACCCTTGTTTTAGAATCTATGAATAGATATATAGCCTATGTATGTATAAGCTTAGCATGAGGATAAGTAGGTAACAAAATCAGCAAACCCACAAAACCAACCACCAACAGAGCAACATGGAGAGGTAGAGCAATATGGAGAGGTGTGATGAATGACAGGGCCATAAAGAACCAAAGTGATGATTCATAGGACACCCATGGGGCATATGGATTGTCCTCCAATGTCACTATAGGTGACCCAACATCTGGTAATTATGAGCTTTGAAAGCTTGGGTAAGCTAAAGGTGGATAAAGGGGGAAAAATATGAAACCTATGATTAAAGATGTAGACTCGCTAGGGTTTTGGACTGAGTATCCAACAAAAAAAAATCTTCTAAAACAACATGATGGTGGGTTTGAGTTTTTTGCTTAAAAGGTTGGACTCCTTAATGGAGTCTTTGCTTCAAAGAGCAGAAATCTTGAGTGCCATAAACGCGTATTTAAGTGTGGGAAAACAACTGTAAATTTCTGGTTTTTTTATAATTTTTTTCCCCCTAAAGCATATTGACTCGAAGCTCGATTTATCATCTGTTTAGGTTTACTTCCATAATTAAAAAAAAATTAAGTCTAATCTATTTTTATTTGTAATCAAGGTGTGTTTTACCTTTATTGAAAAATTGGAGTAGTGGGAAGGCTAGATTAGTCACTTACCACCAACCTATCCCACATTTAAGCTAGGCATTTGGGCTTAAATAAAGAATTCACTCACACAAACAAACCTGACCTACAAGGCCCCTGTGGGATTCTAATTTTGACCAAGACTTTCTTCCACTGTCCATTATATATATAAATAAAAAGTGGGTGAGCTTTTGACATTTATTGGAGTCTACTGAGAAGTGATTCTCATAAAATATTTGATTTCGTTGCTCTTTCAAAAATAATAAGCCATAGAAACATTAGGGCTTTGGAAGTTAAGATGTGATCTTTAGGATAGTAATAGAATTATTAGAATGACAAATATTACATAAATAAAATAAAATTGCTTGCTATGGAAAAAAAATAAAAGAAGGCATAAAGAACCATTTACATTATATATATATATACACATCTATATATGCAGAGAGATGATGGTGGAAGCCCTTTTCTAACATTCCTATGTAATTTGGGAGAATTCCGAGCACTCTTCCTCTTATTTGGTTTCTACTCCTTTTTTTGTATCTACTTTAGAAGGTCTAAATGATTTCCTTGTCTATTTGTGAAATCCTCACATACTCTCAAAAACAAAGTGGAAGTGGGTGGATTTTCCCTCTTATATCTCCCACATTAAAGCAACTTTATTTTAGCCAACACCAAAATGATAGAACATGGCATGCAATGATGTGCATAGGACCCACTTTTGAAATCAATCTGTTATCTTCATAGCAAATCCCTTGGTAAACAAAAGATTCACAAGATGGGTAAGGGAAAAAAAGGTTTCAAATGTGTGATTATTGCAATAGTTCATTGATCACATGGATCCCTCAATCATCTTCTTTCTTTCTAATCACAAAGAAAAGCTACACTTATTCTTGAGTTTTCAAAGGTAAACTACAAAATTAGTAGTAGGTGTAATCCTTATCTGATCTTAATCTGTGAAAATGACTCTTGAAACCATTCATCCTAGTTAACAGAGGTTGTTTTTATGTTTTGAACTCATGACACCTAGATTGTAATTTGTAATAGCGCAGCCTTACCAATGCTGCCAAGGTTAGCCCTAAATTGTAGGAAGCACCGTACTTAAATATAAGAAAATACTAATAATAGTGTTGATTCCTTTCCAGCTATGAGTCTTTTTTCTTTATTAATTTAAAATTTTTAGTCTAATTAAACTTGATGTAAACATAATTTAGCCCGATAATTATGTAAAAATCACTAAATTTATAGCTATTACCATTTATAAACCTATTCTTATATTATACACGTAAAACGGAGAGAAATAATTCACAAATTTAACTTACAAACTGGCAGAAAAAAAAAAAACCATGGCTTGACGTGGCAAACTTAGCAAAGATGCCACATCAGCTTGTAAGAGCGTGAGAAGTTCTCTGATCGGATTGGAGCGTGCTAGTGACGCGCCTAAAAGGTAAGTGAGGCTATCACTTTATCTTGTTGGGGAATACTAAGTAAAAATTTATTTATTTATTTATTTTTGTTCAGAAAATTTTATTGACTTTAGATTGGGGGTGGCTCTACTTCTCACATGCCCATTTCACTCACCTTCAAAGCCTAATGATTTTGTTCTCCACTAAACCCAGTAAGTGTTATAATGTCATGGAAAAAAGGGCTAATTCATGAGAGAGAGAGAGAGAGAGAGAGAGAGAGAGAGGTGATTGTGAAGTCAAACTGTAGGGATTGCCTATTGGTTGTGCTCTGTTTGGACTGTGGACTATGGAGGTGAAGACAGTCCACAGCCTTTCTAGCAAAAATTGATGCGAGTCCCACAAAGCCCCATCCATGCAGGCCCCTCTTATTTTTTCACCCCAAATTCTATGGAAATTCCAAGTATATTCAATTCTAACATATAATTCTCTAATAGGCCCACCACAACCACTCCTTTTTCTTTGCAGCATGAAGAGCATCTTGGATCTTCCCTTAAGTTCTCTTTGTGCTTTGGGCCTTGGTTCATTCTCTTTTTCAGTTGTTCACTTTTCAACTTATAAGATTTTATTCCCAAAATAATCTTTACATTGTCAGCAGCACTAACAATGCTGATTGGTGTTGAAAATTTTGAATGCAGTTCAAATAAATTCAAGTCACTGTCCTTCAACTGAACCGTTCCAAGCATTGTCAGCATTGAATGATAAGTCAATACTAGAAGACTAACATTGTTTTCTATTGAGCTAAATGCTTTTGCAATCGTAAAGTCGTACATGTATGAAATAGCTTTGAATTTCACATTTTCTTCTTACGTCTGGGTGGAATTGTGTGTAGATTAAGGAGTCAGGGCCTCCTGAGTTTTTTGAAATTTTATTTTTTTAATGTTTATGATAAATTTCATTTTTTCCTTTGTTTGGTGGCTTCTAAGATGGGTTAAGTAGGTGTGTTTGAACCCACCTAACAGAAGAAAAAGTTTAGTGATTAGATACTACAAAGTAGTTGGTAGTAATTTTTATAAAATGAAGACGCGTAACATGTGAATATACTACTAATATGAATTTTTTGTGAAGTAGAAAAACTTAAAAAAAATATCACGTGACAAAATTTGATAAGATGTTGTCTTAAAAGTCTTCTCACTACATCACAAATTCATGTTGTTGATGTATTCATACACTACGTGTTAATATTTGATAGGATTTAGTATCAAGTGTGCAATACTACCTAACCACTAGACTATTTTCCTCTAACAGGAGACCTATAATTATCATAATCGAACTGGACATTAAACCGATGAAGCTACTAGTTCACGGTTCATTGGTTTAACTAGTGTTACAAATTAAATGTATTTTATTTATTTATATATATATATATATTATTTTAAATATAATTTATATTGCAAAGTAAAACACAAGGAATCAAGTGGAGCAGTAGTAAGTTTTACTTAATTTTATCCTAACTTTTCAAATTCAATTATTGGGAGCTACAAATACATCAATTTTTTTTAAAAATGACTTAAAAAATAAAGTTGGTCAATGGATTTTTTAGTTAAACTGGTCAATTGATTCATTGATTTTTTAAAAAATTGGCTAGTTTATCCTGTTTAATTCGATTCACATTAATTTTTAATATATTAATTGAATCGTATCAATTCAGAATTCAATTCTCAATTTAACTGGTTGAATCGACCGATTTGATCTGATTCTAATAACTATGAGGAGACCTACAACTTTTATGTGAAGTAAAAGTGACTTAACACTCTAAATGTATTGAATAATTTTTTAAATAATTTTAAAAATACCTCTAAACTATAATTTAATATCACTAAATCTTTTTAAAGTCTAAAACATAATACATTCTCCTCCTAAACTAAACTATAGTAATCCGTTGGAAAGATAAATTGGCGAATAAATATCTGCTTGGGTAGTTACACTAACACTGCTAAACTGGGTTTTGGTAGAGTTACTTTTTTTTATCATCCTTGAATGTTGGCCAATAAATATCTGCCACGGGGTTAGTCCCACTCTGTGCTGATCCTGTTGTTTTCCAGTAGATTGCAGGCGTGCCGACGGGATTGGATTCAGTGCAACAGTGCACAAACGACGACAAGCGGAACTCCTAGATTAAGGAGCCGCCACGCGGCATTAATTGCCAAAAGGTGGGCCCCGAAGACTCGTAGCAATCATTGCATGATTTGGAAGATTGTTGTTTGACGATAGTGATACTACCATTTTACTAGATTTTTTTTTCTTTTCTTAATTCTTTTTGCTTGTTAGAATTTAGTGTTATGTTGGACCTGTCATCTATCATCAGAACAGACAAAGGCCACCCACATGTTGATCTGGACCGTTCACTTTGTTGTGGGGTCACCTTTGCTTTTGTACTGAACGTAAATTACTCTTTATTTTTACTCGTAGTAGTAATTTATCTTATGGGCTAAGGGCAGAAAACAACAAACCACCCTTCCCATCATTTTGGTAGAAAAATTATTACTAATTAATCATATGTCATTTTGATTATGGTGTCTTTGTTACCATATGCTGATTGATGTGAGTTCAAATTTTATTAATTCACATAATTTAAATTTTTTTAAAAAAATCTTCTTAGGTATTATGCACAAATTTAAGGTTTTTTTATGGAACCGCAATGAACTCACAGCGATACAAGAGCAAAGCTACATACAAGGTTGGGGGTGTCATTACATCTCTAGTTTTTGTACAACCCTCCTATATATAGTATAAATGTGTTAGATTTTTGTAAAAATTTATTTTACTGGCACCCCTCACAATTTATAATTTAAAACTGTGATATAATAAAATATAAAAAAAATTTATAGTGAACTATAGATTATGTCCATTTTTTCATGTGCATCCTAATATAATAAAATCAATATTATGTGAGCTTCTAACTTTACAGTATGTGAGTTTTTAAGGTGCACCATCCAATAAGTTTCATCAAATATACATAAAAATGCCATTTGAAAAATCTCAATTTTTACTTTAACAGATGGTTAATGCACTAAGAAATATTTAATTTATATTTTTTGATCATTTGGGCAACTTGTATATGCTTGTGTTAAACAGATATTCAGTTATATAGGATTAAGATTTTTGTATAAACTGGTTGTATAGGGTTTCTCTTTTTTAAAGGTGTTTTTTTAACACATTTGGAGTACTTATAAAAAAAAACTACATATTTAGTTATGTTTTGTTGAGGCAGAATGAAAGCTAATTTTATTTTTTATATAAAAATCGATTCTTTCATCTTATTATACTTGCGAATTGAGAGCCAATTCTTATTAAATCATCAAATTCTAATATGGACCAATAGTCAGTTGTCACATATAGTGTTATGGTATTAAAAAACAAAAGAACATGTTTTTATTATTGACATTTTTCATAAAAACTTTTGTAATTAAGTACAAAAAATGACTACTATGTTTTTTGTGTTCCTTTATTTATTCTAAATACTGTAAAATCAGATTTTGTTTTGAAGAAATTGTTGCATACAATAATTTTAAAAATTATATATATTTGTATATATATATTTCAATATTAAATGTATATATGCACATCCAAACACTTTAGCTCTCAAAATATTTTTTAAATTGGTGCTACAGCGATAAGTTGGCACCCATCATTTTCATTGACGGTCACTTGGCCTGATACACTTCAATTAGAGACCCAAGGAACAGTGCCAGAGGAGATAGGGACCTGCTGTTACTGGGGTTTTGCTTCCATTTCTTCCCCTATATATCCTTGTCCATGAACATGTATATAATACGAAGTCCTGATGTTAACTGGCCCTATCATCAGTGTGAACGCACATACTTTTCTATGATATATATATATATATAATACAGAAACATGTATTATAAAGTTGAACATGTGAACTTAGCCTATCTCAGCAAACTTTACATGACATTGACGAGAAAATATTGGGTACACGTAATTATACTGATGTGGTACAACAAGTTAATAATACATAGTTACATAATCATGTAAACTCTAATCATCAGAAATGTTGAGTTTAAAATTTAAAATTTAAATTTTATCACCTAAAACAAAATGATTAGAATTTAAAATACTTATTTGGCTATAATTATTAACTTACTATACCATATTAATATGATGATGTTACCACCGTTGTACCTAATATTTTTACACCCAACTAAACCAAGGAAAATAGTCCATCAATTCTTATCGCCGCAAACAGCACAGCAGGGTGGGACAAAAAGTGGATATGCTAACATTCTTTCGGTTAGGTCGTCCGAATATTATATATAGATATATATATATATATAGCTTTAAAATAAGGAGGCAAAAGGAGAGTGTTCCAATTACTTTCCAAACCAGCCCCTCTATATTGATGTTAGTGTTTCTAAAGGTTAGCTCTTTGGACCATACTTCCAAAATCCAAAGGTGCAAGAATCTTCGTCAAAATAATATGATGATGAAATCTCTATAATTAAATATTATTTTTTGAATTATCAAATTTAATCATATTGTTTTGTATAATTTTTTTTTGTGATCTTAACTTAATAAAGTTGTTAAGTTTTAAACTTAAAACATTTGGGTTAATAACTCGTTCCTATCTCTCGTGTGAGTAACTATTAGGTGCAACGATTGTATGAAATGTGGTATAACAAGTCAATAAATTAAAGTTACATAATTATGTAAATTTTAAAAAAACTGGTATATATAATCTCTTTTTTTAATCTTAGACACCAAAGCATGAGTCTCATATAAATTTATTAATATGGTTCTTACAACTTTGTATTTATGAGTAAGAAAATGAATTAATAAATGAGGTTACATATATCATTATTATCCTAATCATCATGGTTGGCTCTTTGTTAATTTCCTATTTGGAAACATGTTTTTAAGTTTCAAATTTCAGCAAAAAAGATAAGCCTCCATTGTCGTTATTAAATTTTTTGTGGGTTAAATTAGTTTCCACATATTAACATGAACATTTAAAAAAAAATAACAAAATAAAATAAAAGTCCAAAAAGAAAAGAAAAGAAAAAGAAGTATAGGGACAAAACGTGAGCACGCCCATCATGCTACTGTGGGGTCACGTATGTCACGCGAGCGAGGCATGATGAGGCACGTGTGAGGGACACATGAAGCCAAAGCAGGTTAGAATGGGCTGTTGCGAGTATAAAGGAGACAAGAGTGTCTGTGGGGCCCACTGATCCACTCCCCCCACACTGGGCCCACACGGGCTCTGCCGTTAAAGGTCAAGGCCCGCTTCTTCGCATCTTTGATGCCGCAACAATCTGACACGTTTCCCTTGCTGCTCCCTCTCCCAGATGTAATCATGTACAGTTCTGATGGGTATTTACGTAATTTAATAATCTTCATTGACTCCACTCAAAAGATAATAGAGTGGATCTCAAAATTAAAATCAGTTTAGTACACAAGATTATTGTCATCACGGTTTGAAGAATTTCATTTATCTATTTCATACTTGTGAATTGTGATGAATAAAATAAAATTTTATTTTCAAAATTTGGTGTTCAATGCCTAAAGTTTTTAAGCTAATTCATTTATTAAAAAGTAATGTTAAAGTTACCGATTTTTTTCATTGAATTTTCATCACGGATAGGCACAAGATAATACGATCTACATTATCCAATACATGTGAAATTCACTTCTTTGTGTCTATTCATAATAATAATCTGGTAAATAAAATCAGTGGCTATAATATTTTTTTTTAGCAACTTAAAAACTTTATTTCAACCACCGCAATTCTCCATATCTAACCACTAAACTATATCTCTTTCCAAATAATTTCTAAGAATTAAAATTTTTCAATTGTATTAAAATTTTATTTGAATTTGTCGTTGTATTAGCTTTAAATTTGAGAAATTTTTAAGTCATGCTATAAACTCATTGCTTTGATTTTCATTGTCAATTTTTTTAATTTTTTGAAACAAATCCTAAGTAATAAAATTTTAAAATTAACTCGTTACATAAACAAGTTAAATCAAACACATTTAAATTCATTAATATTTTAAATTCAATTCAAACTCAACTCAATAAGTTTATAGAAACTCAAAAAATATATAAAAACATTACACTTCTCGAGCTCAACTTGTAAATAGTTTGAAAGATAAATAAATTAAATTTAAAAACTTTTAGAGTACAATAAGTTTTTAAGTGAAGTTTAAATAGCCTAATACCGAATGGTTGTATCATACTGAAAATTTATCCATGGAAGCACGCGGAGCCAACCTTTTTGCACTCCTGGCAAGAAAAAATACTGAATCCCGAAAATGCCGTTGCAGAAGATGACCATACTTGCCTGCTTTTCTTACCCAACCCTGAAAACGCTTTAATTCTGCTTTTATTTTTGAGTTGATAAACCATTTTGAATTTATAGGCTTTGTTGTTCTGGGAATGTATAGAGTCGCTAAAGCTTTTAATCCCAAAAATATAATAAAGTAGAGATGGGGACAAACAGTTAATTCACACATTTTAAGTTCTCAATTTTACAACCCTTTAGAGTCCAGTAGTGAAAATTATCACTCATAAATTCACAATTCTAACGTGAATAATTTGTTTTTGATCAAAATAAAAAAAAAAATTAGTTGAAGCATGTATAATCTTAACCATATAAATTGATGATGCAGTAAACTGGTGGGATCGGTCTCCAGCCCGGCGGCGAGCTGCCCTAGTAGTCTGAAAGAAAGCAAAGGGGTGAGGGACACTGGCATGGTGCTTGCCAAGGATCCTCCGATGATAAAATTAGATTTCTGAATATATTTTAACAGAGTTTTAGCTAGGATCTTCGCTTTCGTACCTTGTTAGAGAAGATGAGTTTCTCTTTTATATGGGTCCATCTCCTAGTAGCCCTAGGAGGGCGTTGCATATACAAAAATAATAGGAGATGGTTGTTTCTCCACGTGGTGGCCTCTAGTTGGAGGGTCAGAGCGGTGGCAGGATAGTGGGGGAGTAGTTGTCCAACCCCACACGTGGCGCTCCCTTAAACGCGTGTCAGAGTGGAGAAGGAAACTACTTCTTGCTACACGCGAGATCTTGGAGTTAGGAGCACGCGATCATGATTGGGTTGTCAGTGCCCCCCCTATTGTGGCAGGTGAGCAGAAATGATTGGCACTGTCCCACAAGGTCTGCTCGGGATATGGCCAGCTCGGTCATGCTCGACATGGTTGTGCTTAGTCGTGCTCGACAGGTCTTGCTTAACTATGGTCTGCTCAGTCATGATCGGCCATGGTCTTGCTCGGTCATGATTGGTCATGGTTGCAATTGGCCATGGTCTGCTCAATCGTGATCGGCCATTATCTGTTCATTCGTGGTCTGCCATGGTCGTAATCGGCCATTATCTGCTCAGTCACAGTTAGCCTATTGTTGGATGTCCTGATCAATTCCCATTATAAACAAAAATAAAATTAAAAAAGAGAGTGACCAAAGCTTTTGCTTCAGGTTCTCCAACTACAGGACTGTCCGGCCGCCCCTTACCCCTCACGTTTCGCCTTTGGGCGTTTTTTCTCCTTCTTCTCTTTCTTTGTTTGTATTCAGCTGCTGTCTTTGCGTTTCAGTTATGGTATATTTTTCATTGGTTTGAGACACCCTGTGCATTCTATGGTATACTCAGAAAAGTTATCGTGAACTACCAATATATTGGTCACAAGCAATCTCATGGGACTCTACAACACATGCATCGTGAGTTTGGCTTCGTTTCATGGTAAAAAGATTTGTCTGGTTCTTTCTGCCATTTTCAATTTACTAAGGGTCATTTGGTAGTGCTTTTTGACTTAACTTTTTTTTAGTTTATAAAAATAAGTTAAATTTTTTTGAATTTTTAACTTTTTTGTTTATCTTTAATTAATAAAAGCAAAAAAAATTATAAGTCAAAAATACAAAACTAAAAAAAACTACAAAAAAAAAAAACTATAGTAGACAGGCCAAAGTTGATTTAATTTTATAGAAAAATTTAAGTGCTACCACTGCTTGAACTGGCCTTTTCGGGTGGGACTTCCCTTTATGATTATTTATATCGTAGTAAATTGGACTATTTCCTTGTTAGATTGGACCCCTTACAAATAGCTAAACCAAACAAACGGTGCATTTATGGTATGAAAATTTGCATTGATTTTGTTTAGATTAGAGTTTATTTGCACTTTTGATCTTGGGAATAGAGCATCCCAATTTATAAGACCTTCGTTATTACAAGGTTTAAAAATGATCAGATGTATGAAATGTGTAGAAGGCTTGTGTCATTATAAAGTCCAAAAAAAATCAAATGTTTGAAATCGATTGGCTGGTATAGATAATAGTACTTGGAAACCTTAACAAAGAGGCAATTGAAGAGTGTCAGCCAAGTATAAAAGCACTAAAACGAAATTATAGCCAAACCTTGATTTGGTTGATTAATAAAATTTGAGGTTAATTGAGGATGATTGCCTTTAAAGCTTTGTCTCTTACCAGGAGTACTACTTTAACAACGCTAATGATACAAATAAGTATCCATCATTTAAAAGCTTTACCGAAGTCAAAACTGACAGAGAGCATATGAATTTTCTATATTCAGTTCCAAATGACAAAATTGCCATCACAACTTCTACCCCTAACCATAATGCCTTAACGTATAATAGACACATTTTGGACATTTTACAGATTTTTAAACACCCGCGCCCGTACATTGAAATGCTCAAAACTCAACAAAAAAAAAAAAAAAAAAAACAAACAAACAAAACCGAAAACATATAGGGGCTATAAGCTATTATTCAATGGCTTGATATGGGTCAGTGGGTGATTAGGCCCATGAGGTATAATCAAAATGAATTTGGCATATATGACTAATTGAGAGTGTGGTCCAATAACCTTAGCCTCACACCTGATCACCTGATACTCTATATTGAGAAGAATATATTGAATAATGGTGGGGAAATGGAAATGACTTTCTTGGATCCTGTGAGGGACATTGTCACTATTGCCCAAATTTATCAAAATGTTTGGCTAAAGATAAAGGAATCAAGGGAATGATGAAAAGTTGAAAATAAAGAAAAGGAGAAAGAAATCCAAGAAAACAAAAGCATTGTAGGGGAGCAGACAAAGTTAAAATACTGCTGAAGAGAGAGAAGCAGACCTGTGGGTTGTAGAAATTTTGAGTAGTAGGGGTAATGAATAGGAAGTTTAAGAAGTAGAAGAAGATGAAATAGCACCAGTAGTTTCACACACTCTCTCTCTCTCTCTCTCTCTTCAAATTTCACAACCAACAGAACCCACTGAAGGAACTAATCATCATGAAACACCCTCTGCACCCAACACTCCAAAAAAGCAATTCTCTTCATCATCAAGACCTTCCTTCCCTTAAATTTACCTCTCTTAACACAACCCACCTCTCAACCAGAGCTCCCACAGCCCTCCCAAAACCATGAACCAGTACTACTTTTCTTTCCCTCTCTTTCTCGCTACATACTCGGTAATCTTCTTTCTTAGAATATCCCAAGTCCTCTCCGCCACCACCTCCACCACTCTCCCTCTCCAACTACTATCTCTCCTCTCTCTAAAATCCTCCCTCAACGACCCTCTCAACACCTTCCATGACTGGGACCCCAGCCCCACCTTCTCAAAGCCCCCTGGTTTCCAGCCAGTTTGGTGCTCCTGGTCCGGCATCAAATGCGACCGGAAAGCCTCCCAAATCACGTGGCTTGACCTCTCCAGACGCAACCTCTCCGGCACAATTCCGCCGGAAATCCGATACTTGACTCACTTACATCACCTGAATTTGAGCGGAAACGCATTCGACGGTCCCCTTCCGGCCTCCATTTTCGTGCTTCCGTATCTCAGAACTCTTGACATCAACCATAACTACTACAACTCAACATTCCCACCTGGTATATCAAAGCTCAAATACCTCACCGTCTTCAATGCTTATAGCAACAGCTTCGCCGGTCCTCTGCCGCAAGAGATCGTCCAACTCCGGTCCCTCGAGTACCTAAACCTCGGCGGAAGCTACTTCGACGGTGCAATTCCGGCTAGTTACGGCAAATTTCCGAGGTTAACGTTCTTACATCTGGCTGGAAATGTTCTAACCGGTCCAATCCCCGCCGAGCTGGCTTCCTTGACCCAGCTCGAGCGGTTAGAGATCGGATACAACGAGTTCATCAGCGGGGTTCCGGCAGAGTTTGGGAAGTTATCGAATTTGAAGTACTTGGACATCTCTACGGCTAATCTTTCCGGTGAGATCCCCCCTGAGCTCGGCAACCTGTCGATGCTCGAGACGTTGTTGCTCTTCAAGAACCACTTTTCTGGTACAATTCCGGTGAGTTTTGCAAAACTAGAAGCTCTTACAGCTCTTGATTTGTCAGACAACCACCTTTCGGGGTCTATTCCAAGGGGACTTTCTTCTTTGAAGGAGCTAAACTCTTTGAGCTTGTTGAACAACGAACTCAGCGGCGAAATACCAGAAGGCATCGGCGAGCTTCCGAACCTCGAAACATTGTTCCTCTGGAACAATTCTCTCAATGGAACTTTACCTCAGAATTTGGGTTTGAACCAGAGGTTACAGAAGCTCGATGTGTCCTCGAATTCCCTCACCGGTCCAGTACCTCCCAATCTCTGCCTTGGAAACAAGCTAGTGAAACTCATCCTCTTCGGGAATAATTTCCTGGGTGAGCTTCCTTCATCGCTTACAAATTGCACCACCTTGTGGAGGTTCAGAATCCAAGACAACAATTTCAATGGCTCAGTACCATATGGATTTGGTTCTTTGCCAAACTTGACCTTCATGGATATGAGCAAGAACAATTTTACAGGTCCAATTCCAAGAGATTTCGGCAATGCGGCCAAGTTAGAGTACTTGAACATATCGGAAAACTCATTCAGCACAGAGTTGCCTGATAATATATGGAGTGCACCGAATTTGCAGATATTTTCGGCTACATCTTCCAAGATTACTGGTAAAATTCCAGACTTCATTGGTTGTCGAAGCTTGTACAAGATTGAATTAGAAGGTAACGCCCTGAATGGTAGCATTCCTTGGGACATTGATCACTGCGAGAAGCTGATTTCCTTGAATTTGCGTCAGAATTCGCTTTCGGGGATTATTCCATGGGAGATATCGACGCTTCCGTCGATCACCGACGTGGATTTATCACACAATTTCTTGACAGGGACAATACCTTCGAATTTTGATAACTGTAGCACACTCGAAATCTTTAATGTCTCGTACAATCAGCTCACCGGATCGATACCGTCGTCGGGGACGATATTCCCGAACCTCCATCCATCGTCGTTTATTGGCAATGAAGGTCTGTGCGGCGGAATTCTCCGGAAGCCGTGCGGCACCGACGGGCTCGATGCCGGGGCGGTGGAGGTTCGTCAGCAGCCGAAGAAGACGGCGGGGGCGATCGTGTGGATCATGGCGGCGGCGTTCGGGATTGGCCTGTTCGTGCTCATCGCCGGTACCAGGTGCTTCCACGCGAGCTACAGCCGTCGATTTGCCGGCGACCGCGAGATCGGACCATGGAAGTTAACCGCCTTCCAGCGGTTGAATTTCACGGCGGACGATGTGCTGGAATGCTTATCGATGACCGATAAGATCTTAGGGATGGGGTCCACGGGGACGGTCTACAAGGCCGAGATGCCAGGTGGCGAGATCATAGCGGTGAAAAAGCTGTGGGGAAAGCACAAAGAGACGGTCAGGAGGAGAAGAGGCGTGCTAGCTGAAGTGGACGTGCTGGGCAACGTGAGGCATCGGAACATAGTGAGATTACTAGGGTGCTGCAGCAACAGCGAATGCACGATGCTGCTCTATGAGTACATGCCAAACGGAAGCTTGGACGACTTACTGCATGGAAAGAACAAGGGTGAGAATTTAGTGGCGGACTGGCTCACCCGGTACAAGATAGCACTGGGCGTGGCTCAGGGGATTTGTTATCTTCATCACGACTGTGACCCGGTGATCGTGCACCGCGATCTGAAGCCCAGCAATATACTCTTGGACGGTGAGATGGAGGCCAGGGTGGCCGATTTTGGGGTTGCCAAGCTTATCCAGACCGATGAATCAATGTCCGTCATTGCCGGGTCCTACGGCTACATTGCGCCAGGTACACAATTGTTTGTTTTCGTTGATTTCGTTTGGCCACGACGTGTTGCTATTGTGCACCAGAAATTTGCGCATGTTAGCGGGGATGATAATGCAAATTTTTGTTGGGTATTTCTCGTCGTTGTGTTTCTTTTTCCTATCGTGTCTCTTAAATTTTGAAGCATTAACCAGTTACTACAATGCGCCGTGCCTGTACTAGAATGAGCTGTGGGTTACGGTGCACCGTAAACCTCAACGCAAGTCCTTTCCGTCTTTCTGGCGCGGTGATAGCGTTACTGTTCCAGTGCAGAGCGCACCACTGCGCGTGAAGAGCCCTTCTCCCTTTACCTCTTTTCTTCTTTGATGGGTCCCACCAAGATTTTGTATTTTCAAGTGTTGACCTAGAACGGACGGTGTTAAATCCCTTTGATCTCCGACATCCTCTTCACTGGGCGACCTTGCACCGAAAGTCAAACGTTTTGGGCGGTTGAAAGCCAAAACATTGGATTTTTTAAAAAAATTTCCACCATTTTAACATGGTCCCATGTCACTCTGAGTCACTAAGGACGTGTTTGGTTATGCAGAATATGCTTACACGCTACAAGTGGACGAGAAGAGCGACATATACAGCTACGGGGTCGTATTGATGGAGATCCTAACGGGGAAGAGATCGGTCGACGCAGAATTCGGCGACGGCAACAGCATTGTGGATTGGGTGAGGTCCAAAATCAAGACGAAGGACGGCCTCAATGTTGTGCTGGACAAGAATGCCGGGGCGTCATGTGTCTCGGTGAGGGAGGAAATGATGCTACTGCTAAGGGTTGCGTTGCTCTGCACTAGCCGGAACCCAGCTGACCGGCCCCCTATGAGGGACGTGGTGTCAATGTTGCAAGAAGCCAAGCCCAAGCGGAAATTGCCCGCTGCTACCACCGGCGGCGGCAATGCGGTTGGAAGTGGCGGTGGCGGTGGTGGCGCTAGTCCTTTGACACAAAAAGCGACTGTGGAATGTTAATATAAATGGGTTTATGGGCTTTTCTTCTTATTTTCTTTTCTTTTTTCCTTATTTTTCAAATTGTGGGGATTGGTATAGGAGAAGTGAATTTTTTTTTTCTCTTTAATTTGCAGTTAAATTTCAAGCGTGTTTTATATTGGGTTATGCTCATTAACATTTACCATTACGGTTGGTATTAATGATAACTATATATATATATATATATTGAACGGTGAATATCCAATAATAGTAAACCTCAGGCACCATTTCTTCGCTTCATATGCATAAACGCAGAGTCAAAAAAGCAAGAAATTTTTTTTTCTAATTTATGAAAAAATATATATTAATTTGTAGTACATTCAATGATAAATTTAATTGTTAATCTGATTTGTTTCTACCAAATCCATCATCTGGGGCCAGCTGGCTCTCCTCTGACTCCTTAGCTGCTTGGAGAAGATGTGCTCTTAAAGTTCTCTCTTTTGCCTGTTACCAGAGATTCAAAAAATCAAATTTAAACAACAGTTATATATAATCCTGAATGGTTGTTGATTTTCATTTGTAGCAAGAAAAATGGGTCGCAGAGTGAAGTAATTTGGATGATGCAGCAGATTCTAAGTAAGGCTTAAGTAAGGATCACCTCTAATGACGCAATGGTGGAAATCCAATGCTTAAGTTCCTCAGTATATTCTTTCTGTTGCTTTTCCGTGATTATTAGCTCCGTAATCAGGAAACATACCTTCTCAACCTGAAATGATCCAACAACTCCAAATTAAGTGGATTGTTTTTGGTAACTGCCTAGACAAATTATATTACTGGTCAATGTTATTATGTCTCAAGACGGCGAGACTAATTGGTACAGCAATAAGATTGTTGCCTATCTGCATGTCGTGATAAGACTGCATATATTCAGCCGTTTCAATTTGAGTGTTAAAACCATAGTTATTTAGAAAACTCATTTCAAAGAAAAAAACGCATTTTTGATATTGGTACAAAACTCATTTGAAAATTTTAGAGAAATGTTCTTGAGACGTTCGGAAAATATTTTGAAAACTCTTGGAAAATTTGATAAATGCGTCGAAAACTTGAAATATTAATTTGTATATATTTTTTCTCCTTAAGTTCTAGCTAAGTATCTATGAAATTATTCATGTAAGTTTTCATTAAATTTCCTAACACTCCATTTGGAATTTGAATTTTGGGTATGAAAAGAAAAAAGTGAAGGAAAAGATAACAAAAATAAAAAGCATCTTTTGTTCTTTTGTCTCTCACATTTTTCTTTTCTTTTACTTATTTCACCAAAAATTTGAGTTCTAAATGGAGCATAAAGGTCTCCTTTGAGTTTCACGAAAGATTCTTAATAAAATTCCTATTAAATTTTTCAATCGTTTTTTACTTTCCATTTCCCTCTATATTTTTTGGTAATATTTTTTTGCTTCCGTTTCCCCCTAACATTTTTGGCTTCCGCTTTCCATTTCGTGGCTATGGTTAAAATTACGAAATACCGCTCTGTTTCAACTTGGCCCAATGCCGTCTTGGGCTTACTCCAATAATGGGCAATTTGACAACTCTTAAGCCCAGGCCAAACTTGCGGCCCTTAGGGAATATCGGGCTTATCTTGGGCTGTGTAATTTTTTTTATTTTTACTATCAAAAATTGAATTACTTTGGGCTTTTTGGATATGCCTGGAGCTGGGCTTACAAAGGTAGGCTTGAGTCTTGGGCTGGACCAAACCAGCTAGGCTCAGGCCTTCTATGGGCTTCAATGGTAACTTCCCTATTAACAATGGTGATAGAAAGAGATTGCACCTGAGGGAGGAACTTTGTGACCACCGCTTCAATGCTGTCCATGGTTCCCATGGCCGCATTCATCGCATCAGTAACAGATAACACTTCTGCCTATTAAATATATGGAAATCATTTCGTTAAATAAAGATTGCAAAGAAATGTAAATGACAAGCTAGTGATAGATTAATGGTTCTGTTAGAGAGACAGTGAGGAGAGAGAAATAACTATTTGTATTTTGCTTGAATCTTGACCAATAATTCATAGCACAAAAATAAGGATAATAAAGTTTTTTTTAACAAAATCTCTTTTAGCCTCTATTACTTGACTTACTCTTATAGGGGGTATTTACAATTTTTAAAAACTAAGAGTAACTTTTTGTATTTAGCCCAAAAATTAAGGAAAATTGGTGTAATTTACCTTCTTCATGTCAATCTTATGCCCTTTATGTATTGGAGTTTTAAGAGTTATCTCATCTATATAAATCTCAAATTAAAGTTATATTTACATAATTAAATCACACGTGTATCGATGAGGCACAAAAAGTTATGGAGAAGTAAACAGATCCCTCCCATATATGTATTTATATTATATATGTACACATAGTTGATTTCTATTTGATTTCAGAACAATGTGCATTAAAGAAGGAAAAAAATAGAAAAAGAAAGGGGGCTAAAACAGCAATTGTAACATACGTAAGATAGGCTGAATAGCCAATGGATTCTACATTAATTGAAGGAAAAAGATACCTCAGCTCCTCGTTCTAAAGGAAGTCTGATTGATATGGCTGACAATTTTCTTGTCATCCTGCCAACAGCTTCTGAATTTTTCCTCTCCAGCCTTTCCCATTCTTTGAGCAGACAAATTTGTGGGCTGGTTATCTGATAAACCTTTATCTCGTGTTTTAACTTTTGCATTTGTTTTCCCTTTTCTATGATAGCATTTCTCAATGTAGAGATTCGTAGCCAAACACCGAACAACTTTCTCTATAAATTGTCGCAGTTTAAAAAAAAAAAAAAAAGCCAAGGAGAAAATGTAAGAACAGATACGTCATAGTGAAAAGCTGTAGAAACCCATGTAAGCATTCTTCGAGTTTACTCACATATCAGTGGAGTGCTCAATGTTATGTTTGAATCTTTGTTTTGTCAATAGAAAAGAAAATGAAAGGAAAATAAAATTACTATTGCATATTACTTTTTTTCTGTGATGGGAAACCAAACAATCTTGAAATCAAATTTATGAGACATTAAAAAATGGACCTCGACTCTTAGGGTGTGTTTACTATATACTTGTGGAAGGCAATGGAAAGGAAGAAAAAGTAATTGGGTGTGAAATCCTCTATTGGATTTTGCAGAGAAAATAATAGAAAAATGAAAAAAAATTATTTTTTCTTATTTAAAATTAAAAAAAAAAGATGAAGTAAAATAATAAAATAATTATTGAAAAGGAAAGAAAAAGAAGGAAAATGAAATAAAACTAGGAGAAAAACAACTTTCTCTCTCATTTCTTATCACTTCTCTCCTATATTAGAAACCAAAGAACGAAGGAAATTGTCTTTTGGGATCTTATTACCTCTGCAAGGACTTTCACTGCATTCCTGGAAGCTTCAGCTCGAGCATTGACAAACCTCCATTGCAACAACCTGTTTTGCGATGTCCGAAACTGATGAAACTGTTCTTCTTGCACCAGCGACACCTTCTTCTGCCTAAAATACTTCAAAACCCCACTCACACCACCACCACTACCCAATTCCATCTTCAATTTACCAGAACTTGACGACTTTGGCGGCACAGGAGAAGACGGCAAAGCTCGCCCGGGCGATAACGCCCACGCAGAAGGCGAACTAGGGGTCGATATTCTCATTGGTCTCTTCACCCCTTGATCATAAGTATTAGTACGTTGACTACGTTGCAAAAGCTTAAGAAAGTTACTATGATCTCTACTTCCTTGAGGCTTCTTTGGAATTCTTGGACTTGTCATATTTAAATTTTCTTCGCCTTTGTTGGTTCTTGACTTTGTGGTTGATTTTGAGCGCCGTTGGGCCAACATTGCACTAGAGCTTGACGTGTTGGCGTGGACTTCAGGCAGCGACGTGGCCGGATTTCCGCTTCTGCTACGTAAAAGGCGAGGTGAGGGCGGCATTCCGGCCGGTTGGTGCCTACGTAAATGGTTCTTCTGCATTTTCCTTGTAGCTTTAGAGGTTTTTGAGGTCTCGAGACAAAAATGTTCATGTTACTATGGAAATATACCATATATTTGCGGAAATATTGTCTACCTAACTATCATTCTGAGAAGTTGAGACCACGTTACCACCAAATACACCCATCAATGAGAGCTCTCTCTCTCTCTCTCTAGCATGATGGCTTCCATGAATTTTTTTTTTTTGGGTGGTTGAATTTATATATTATGAAGAAGTTTGACTTGCCCATACAATTATTTTTCTGTCTTTTCTTTGTTACAAGACAAAACAAACTGTTTATTTTATTTGCTAAAAGCCAAAAAGAAAGGGCACCACTTTGTAAACAGTCTGCTGGTTATAGAGATATGGAAAATGCTATAGATATATATAGCAAAAACAATGTTTAACTAAGAGTTGCTGGCAATGGAAGTAGCCGAAGAGGTTGTCACGGCGAAAATGGAGCCAACGATGGAGGCTACACGGGAATGCACCGGAATGAAATGCACATTCTAGCCTGAATTCCCACTCCCCACTTTGGTGCACCAAATCAAAGTGGAAATGGATATTTCAACTGAAGTATCTAGCTCATGGGCAGCATGTGTCCCCTCAAAATTTTCAAAATTACCCACGATTTTCTAAATTCTTTTTAATTTTGGCTCCTGAAAATATAGAAATGTCCCCTCTCAAATTTTTAAATATTTTATTTTTTCTTCAGTTTTAAGAAATATTTTTAATTTACCCCCTCTAAAACTTTATAAATGCCCCACAAAATTTCAAACATTCTATTTTTACCTACAATTTTTAAAATATTATTCAAAATTTCCCATCTAAAGCTTTATAAATGCCCCTTAAATAGTTATTTTATTTTAAATTCATTTATATATATAAGTATATGTATATTATACATATGCATGAAAATCAAGTGCTCTATTCTTAATTACAATAAATTAAAAAAAATTCTTCATTATGATTAATAGTTGCCCCTATTAATTGATTTTCTGGCTCCACCACTGATTGTTAGATTGTAAGCTGCATTTGGAAATTCTTTCTAAAAAATAGGCATCAGTTTTATAAAGTAGAAAAAGTTGTTTTCTAAATTTCTAAAAACTGTTTTCATACTAAAATAAAGATGATACGAAAACCATAGTATTTTTTAAAATTTCGTAGTTTTTTGTTTTTGAAAATATATAAAATAAATATTTTTGAAAACGATACCAAACTGATATTTTTTTTAGTATGTTGAAATGACCAATATTTCTATTCCGGAGCCTATGTTTGGTACAATGAAACCTATTCTCATTTCCTTGTTTGGTAAAACAAATGAATAATACTATAATAGAATAAAATGAAATTTTAGTGTATAATATAAAAATTCAATATAATGTCATATACAAATATTAAAAGCATTATATATTATTTATTAAATATTATTAAGCATTTGTAGTGGTGGCGGCGGCAGCAATAGGCGGCAAGCGGTGATGGAAGCAGCGGTGGGCCAGTGGTGGTGGGTGACAGTGGGGTGGTGGTAGTGGGGCGGTAGGGGTAGCGGTGGCAGTTGATGGCAGGTAATTGTGGTCGACGGTTGATAGTAGTGTTGGTTAGTGGCGGCGGTTATGGTGAAAATTTTTAACTTTTCAATTTTTATAAGTTTTAATTTTTTAATTTTAAAAATTAAAAAATAATTACCAAACATATTTTGTTTTTTTTAAAAGAGATTTTGACAATAAAAATCTTACCAAATTTTGTTTTATACTCTTTCATGTGAGAATGAAATTATTCCCACTCTTAAAATTGGGAATAGTCATTTTAACAAAATATGCGAATGGATATTCCATGAGAATGATTATTCTACCTTTAAATAGTGATACTAAACTAGGGAATAAATATGAAAGTAAAAATGTCTATTTCATTACATTTGCTTGTACCAAACATAATGTTAGAGTTTAGACTAATACCAACCCAACTTACTCATGTTCTTCCTTTTTATTTTCTCTCTCTTCCCTCCTCCTTTGACACCACCATCTCAACACTGGTTGTCACAGCCGATCGGGGCTAACTAGCACAACATCAACACAAGTGAAGATGCCGACCACATTATTCAACACCACGAGTGAACTCCTCCGATAGCCCATTTCCAATAATCGTTCTCCTCTACCATCACCAATATGTAAGATGGTAACAGGTCGAATATGAGATGGTTTGCCTAAACCCGATCCTGACTTAATACAAAAAATCTCTCCCACACTCTGACTTTGTTCCATACCCGTTATAGGTTAAACCATATAATCTCATACCCGCTTATGTTCAAATCAGGTCGGGTCAGGTTAACCCTCATATTTTTTATTTCTTGTTTAGCACATAAACAAAATTTCTCTAGTCTCACATAATTTGAAAAATAATAATTAATTTACGTAATAAGAGGTAGACAATACTCTGTGATATAAACTTTGTATACATAATAAGTGATATTTATGTATATATTATTATAATATGATAAGGATATTCTACTCATTTTGGTATATAATCGAATCGGATCGGATCGGATTGGATCGGATTAGGTCGAGTCGAGTTTTGTTCTTGCTCCCACACCCCATCTCATACCCATTTAGAGTTTTGTTCTTTTTTCTATAGCATGTCTCTAATCTTTTTATTAAACCTCGTACCCTTCTTATAAGGGTCAAAGCAAGACAAAGACCCTCCTTTTGGGGTCAAATTGTGATCCCAACCAATTTCTCTGGTAATCACTACAACGTCATCACCAAAGACGACGCCAACCAAGACGCACCGCTGACAACCTCCACAGCCACAACACATTGAAGGATTGTGTTTTAGGTTGTTGATGGGTGCAATTGTTGGTGTTTATTAATTTTGGAACTCCAAATGGATTTGCTATCATAGAATTGTTCCTAGCACATGCTCTCCACAAGTTCACCCCTTGCTTGGGGGTTCTTCATGTTGAGGCCATTGGCATCTAGGATTGGAGAGTTGACAAAAGACAGCATGGGTCACCATTGGTAATAGTAATTGGGTTGTAGATAAAGTTAAAGAACTCATCAAAGTCCAATGGTGGCAAGGAGTGGCTTGCTAGTTAGAAACGAAGCAACTCCACTAGTTGATGATACCATTGTCCTACATCGGGTGAGAACGTAAGGGCTTGGTAGCTTATAAGCGCCAAGTACCTCTCTCCCCTTCGAGGTGCCTTTTGTGGACAAAACCGAAAGGTGGAAGCCTACGGGCACTAGGCCGACTACGGTTGCGCCATCGCCAAAGCGGACAATACCTCAGGGGCGGAGCCCCAGTGTGCGAGAATGGATCATCATCAGCTGGCGTCATCTGTGGGAAAAACTTTTCTCGTGGCATTTCATGGTCTTAACTAGGTTTGGGATTAGCATCCTCCCTGAAGGAACTTCGATGGCCGATTCCAGTGCAAAAAAGATAACCGCCTTTGAGAAGACAGTGGCTGACATGATGGCTAGCATGTGGTAGCTGGTCCATCAAAACGCGGAGTTGCTCTAACGAAACCCCCCTCTTCCACCAGAGATTCCACCGCGGCCCAACCCGTCGGCGGAAGAACAAGAAGAACAGGAGGTGGACAAGGATCCATCCATCCCCCCCCCCCAACAGTAACGAAAACGGCAATGGAGGACGGGTTGAGGACCCTCTCCTCTGCCGCTAGCCCCACATCGAAGAAGCACAAACGAGCCACGCCATCCCATCGAGGACGGAGATGGTAGGCGATAAACTAGAGAGCTCCCATGCTTTGGACGAGTAACTGAAGGCCATGCAAGCTCAAATGACTAGAGTTTTAGTCGTGGTGGAAGCTAAAGCCCCAAACACAGTGGACGCCCTCATTTGCCGAACGGCCTCGCCATTCACGCAAAAAATGATGGATTACCTGCTTCCCCCAAAGTTCAAAATGTCAACTTTGGACGCGTTCGACGGATTTAAAGACCCAGCGGACCACTTGGAGACGTTCAGGGCGCTCATGCATCTGCAGGTAGTGCCGGACGAGATCATGTACAAAGCATTCCCGGTCACACTAAAGGGTTCAGCGCGAACTTGGTTTAACAAAATCAAACCAGCGATAGTCTCCACCTTCAAGGAACTTAGCAAGCTCTTTGTGAGCCACTACATTGGAGCCCAGCGGCAAAGGAGGCCTGCGGCATATTTGCTGACTGTGAGGCAGAAGAAGGAGGAGACGTTGCGGGAGCATGTGGGGAGGTTCAACCATGAGACATTGTTCGTGGATGACGTGGACGACAAGGCGATAGTCACGGCGTTTATGAGTGGCTTAAGAAGCGGGAAACTCCTCTTCTCTTTATCGAAGAGGCCACCCCAACACATGGCTGAATTGATGCTTCGGGCTCAGAAACACATGAATGCAGAAGATACCATGAGTGCCAGGCGAGATAATGACGAGGGGGCCGGCTCGCGCACAGAGAAGAAGAGGTCGGGCGGAACCTCAAATGATGAGAAGGAGACGAAGTCGAGTAGAACTAGCAACCAGGCGAGAAGTCGGGAGAAGAGAGACGCGAGCACTACCGCGGTCTGGATCGAACGTTCACCCCACACACGACGAAGTTGAAGGATGTCCTGATGGAGATGAGAGATGACCCAGACTTGAAATGGCTCGAGCTTTTGAAGACGCCCTCGAACATGAGGAATAGAAGGAGATACTGCCGGTTCTACTGTGATCATGGCCATGATACGGAGGATTGTATCGACCTGAAGCAGCAAATCGAGGACCTGATCAAATGGGGCAGACTCAGCCGCTATGTGGCTGGTCGAGACCGAACGCGGGGGGAATGACGCAGCCCAGCCAGGACAGAAACAACCACCCAACCCATTGGAGAGATAAGGGTGATCGTAGGAGGATTCGCAGGGGGAGGAGAGTCCTCTTCAGCAAGGAAGAAGCATGTTCGGGATATCCGAACCGAAGCGGAAGTAATGCTGGTCGAGACGGCCAGCAAGAAGACAAAGTCCCCCGTGATCACCTTCACAAAAGAAGAAGCAGCCGAGCTGCATCAACCGCACGATGACCCCCTGGTTATTTCCGCGGTGGTCTCCAACTTCAAAACTTGGAGAATCTTGGTCGACAGTGGAAGTTCAGCTGACATCCTATTCTGGGAGGCCTTTGAAAAGATGCAGATCGGCTAAGAGAAGTTGAAGCCAGTTAGTTGCCCCCTGGTCGGCTTCACTGGAGACCGGGTAGTCCCTCTCGGATCCATCGCCCTACCGGTCACCCTCGGAGAGGAACTGCACCGGGCGGCGAAATTGGTCCACTTTCTGGTTGTGGATTGCCCATCAGCATACAACACCATCATTGGTCGAACTGCTCTGAACCAGTTCAAAGCAATCACTTCTACATATCACCTCCGGGTTAAATTCCCGACTAACACAGGGGTCGGATGTGCAAGGGGCAACCAGAAGGAAGTACGGGAGTGCTACATGGCCTCCCTTAAAGGAGAACATAGTAAGGAGACCTTGGTCATTAAAGACAGTTTTCCACTACCGACCATCGACCTCTTCATCGACTCTACTACGGGGTATGAAATGCTGACCTTTATGGATGCTTTTTCAGGATATAACTAGATCTGGATGGCGGAGCGCGACCAGGAGCATACAACCTTCATCACAGACTGAGGTCGCTATTGTTACAACGTCATGCCATTCGGATTAAATAATGCAGGGGCAACATACCAACGGTTGGTCAACCTTATGTTCAAGTCACAGATTGGCCGTAATGTGGAGGTTTCCGTGGACGACATGTTGGTGAAGAGCAAGGAGGCCACTAACCACTTGCGGGACCTTAAAGAGACGTTCCAGACACTTCGCAAGTACCAAATGAAGCTCAATCCCACCAAGTGTGCCTTCGGCGTCGCCTCGGGGAAGTTCCTAGGCTTTATGGTCTCACAAAGGGGGATTGAGGTGAACCCAGAAAAATATTCGGGCCATTATCGACATGCAAGCGCGCCGGACTACGAAGGATGTTCAGCGGCTGGCGGGACGTGTTGCAACTCTGAACAGATTCATCTCTCAGTCCACCGATAAGTGTCTTCCGTTCTTTAAAATTCTACGCAAAGTGTTCGAGTGGAACAAGGAGTGTGAAGCAGCGTTCGGTCAACTCAAACAATATCTTAGCTCAGTCCCGCTACTCAGCTGAACTGTCCCGGGGGAAGAATTATTTCTCTATTTGGCAGTGTTGGCGACAGCAATAAGCTCAGCTCTTGTCCGATAAGAAGCGGGATCCAGAAACTAGTGTACTACACCAGTCGCGCCTTGCATGGAACAGAGGAACGGTACCCGAAGATGAAACTCATGGCCCTCGCGCTGGTGACGGCAGCTCGGCGCCTGAGGCCCTACTTCCAAGCCCACACGATTGTGGTACTCACTGATCAGCCCTTGAAGAACATCTTACACAAGCCCGAGACGTCAGGACGCTTAGGGAAATGGTCCGTTGAGCTCAGTCAGTTCGACATCCACTACCAACGTCTACTGGCAATCAAAGGGCAGGCGACCGCGAATTTCATTGCAGAATTCACTAACCCGCCCCCAGCCACCCTTGAAACCGACCTACCTGACAGCCACTGGGTCCTGAACGTTGATGGTTCTTCCACTCATGATTCCGGTGGTGTCGGCGTGGTCCCTGTCACCCGGATGGCTACAAGATGGAATATGCGCTCCGCTTCAAGTTCCTTGCCACCAACAACAAGGCCGAATATAAAGCACTCATTGTCGATCTCAGAATGGCTCGGCGAATGGGGGCTAAACAGATAGTGGTGCGAAGTGGCTCATAACTTGTAGTGGAGCAGGTCCAGGGAGGGTATGAAGCTAGAGAAGATAACATGAAGCAATACTGCCCAGTGGCAAAGAGCCTGGCTAGAAGATTTGAGAAAATACTCTTGGAATGTGTCCCGAGATTACAGAATGAAGAGGCAGACTGACTGGTCGGGATAGCTTCGTCAAATGAACCTGACTCGAACGTCTTGATTGAGATTCTTGATTCACCGAGCATCCAGAGCCTGAAAGTCAACCAGATTATGCCTGAATCCTCATGGATGAGCCAGATCAGGAATTACTTGGAGAGCGGAACCCTGCCTAAAGACCGGAATAAGGGGAGGCAGATTCAATACCGTTCAAGCAGATACCTCATACAGGATGGAGTACTCTACAAAAGGGGGCACACCATGCCGCTGCTTCGTTGTGCCAATAAGGAAGAAGCAGACTACATAATGCGGGAGGTCCACGAAGGAGTTTACGGGAACCACTCTGGTGGCCGGTCCCTCATCAAGAAGATACTACGAACGGCCTACTATTGGCCCACCATGGAAAAAGATGCCCAAGAATTCGTTAAGAAGTGTGACAAGTGCCAACGGTTCGCCAACATTCTAAGATTACCCTCTTAGGAGTTAACCCCGATCTAGACCCCCTGGCCCTTTGCGCAGTGGGGGATTGACATCGTGGGACTGTTGCCACTCGGCAAAGGACATACGAAGTTTGCGGTAGTGGCGATCAACTACTTTATAAAGTGGGTAGAGGCGAATGCCCTACCGACGATCACCGAGGAGAAGATGAAGAAGTTTTTATGGCAGAACATTGTGTGCAGGTTCGGAATCCCCAAGGTCGTCATCACGGACAACGAGAAGTAGCTCGAGGGCAGACAGTTCAACCAACTGTGCACTGACCTGGGAATAAGCTACCACGCTACGTCCCCCGAGCACCCTCAGGCGAACGACCAAGTTGAAGCTACCAACAGGTCCCTCTTGAAGATCCTCAAGATGAAGTTGGAGAAGGCCAAGGGCTTATGGGCGAAGGAGCTCCCTAACATCCTTTGGGCATACAAAACGACGGAGAGAGTGTCCACGGGGTAGACGCCGTTCTCGCTTACCTTCGGCGCTGATGTCGTCATCCCAGTAGAGATTGGTCTTCCCAGCCCCAGAACGGTATTGTTCGACCCCGTGATCAACAGCGAAGCTATGAACGTGGACCTAGATCTGTTGGAGGAAAGGAGGCTACAGACAGCCATGAGAATGGCGTCCTACCAGCAGAAGATGTGCCAGTACCACAACTCTAGAGTTCGACTAAACGACTTCAAGACCGGGAACCTTGTTTTGAAGAGAGTCAACCAGTCCACCCAAGATCCCAGAGAGAGCAAGCTCGGACCCAATTGGGAAGGACCTTATGAGGTGATCAGCAGCACTAGGAAGGAGACATACAGGTTGATGAACTCAAAAGGCAAGGAGCTCTTGCACTCGTGGCATGTAGAGCACCTAAGGAAGTACTGCTCTTGAAAGGCTCCCATTTGTAATTCACCAGAATATCAATAAAAGAGATTATTTGACAATTGTCTGCTTACGTAAAATCGACACGGAATCTGCCTACTTGTGTGGAAACAACATTGAATCTGCTTGGTTAAGCGCTGAGCAAAGCCAGAGGGCCTTAAGTGGTAATGGCACAGAAATTGAATATGCTCGGCCAAGTGCCGAGTAGAGCTAGAAGGCCTTGAGTGGCAATGACACAGAAATTGAATCTGCTCAGCCAAGTACCGAGCAGAGCCAGAGGGCCTTAAGTGGCAATGGCACAGAAATCAAATCTGCTCGACCAATTGCCGAGTAGAGCCAGAGGGCATTGAGTGGCAATGGCACAGAAATTGAATCTGCTCGGCCAAGCGTCGAGCAAAGCCAGAGGACCTTAAGTGGTAATGGCACAGAAATCAAATCTGCTCGACCAAGTGCCGAGCAGAGCCAGAGGGCCTTAAATGACAATGGCACATAAATTGAATATGCTTGGCCAAGTGCCAAACAGAGCCAGAAGGCCTTGAGTGGCAATGGCACAGAAATTGAATCTGCTTGGCCAAATGCCGAGTAGAGCCAGAGGACCTTGGCTGGCAACGGTAGTGAATTAGCAGTAGAAATGGCCTTGTTCAGATATTGTTGCTGATCAGGCCCGTGTTAGCACTCACAAGCATTCTACAAGTCACTCCAGTCAAATACTCAAAAAATATGGCAGACACAGAAGCATATGAAGATAAGCCCATTTCATTAATAAAAAAGAGGGATACAAAGGCGAAACGCCCATTTTCAAAAAAAAAAAACAACAACAACAAGAAGAAGGAAAAGAAAAGCAGAAAGACAACTAGAGAAGCGAAACGAGTGGGCACGAACTACATTTGCGCCTGAGCGTGCTCGGCAGTTTGCCCCTCAGTATTAGCACGCTAAGCATCCTCGACCTGGCCACCGGCAATGGCCTCTTGCTGTGCCTCAGTGGTCGGGTCCTCTGCAGTAGCATTCGATTGGGCCCCTTCTCCAACCGCCGAACTAGATGCGTCCTAACCATTTACGGGCAGGACTTTGTCAAGTGGGTCCAGACCCGAGAAGTCTGAGTCAGGATACTTCTTGGATGCCTGCTTCATGGCCGTCTTGAAGCCTAAGAGAAAAGTGGGCTCCAGTAAGGCTTGGAAGTCATCCCCGTCCTTGAACTCCTGAACGGCCTCGACCATTGCCTTCTTGAGCTCTTCGCCGTGGGCCGCTACGGTCTTTTCCAGCTCCTACCTTTTGGCCTCCTCGGCCGAGAAGTTCAGCAGTAGCTTGTTGGCCTGCCTCACAAGCCTTTTATTGTCGGCCCGGGCCGACTGGAGCTCCTCCAGAGTAGAATCCCTCTCGACACGGGCGGCCGAGACATCACCCTTCAGCGATTGGACCTCCTGAATGAGCGCCGAGCTGGCTGCCTTCTCCTCCTGGAGGGCCTTCTCTGAAGTTCCCAGGCGGTGGCCCAAAGCCATGACCCTGGCAAGAGACTGAAAACCGAACGGTTAGAACTTACAGGCTACACAAAGGTTGATGAAGAATAGAATGATGACTGCATAGAAGCTCACCTTGAACAAATCATGGTTGGCATCCCTGACCAGTTGTGATATCCCAAACCTCTATTTAATTATATTAATGAGAATTTCTAGTTTATGCAATATTTAGTATTAATTATTCCTTCTTTTGGGTCAAAATGACCAATGAAAACTTGTGTTGTATCTTGTGTTGGAGGTGTGAGACATATGGGATTATTTCCCACGTGTGTCTCCTTACAACACATAAAACACACACCCACATTTATACACATACACATAAATCGGTAGAGAGAGGGAGAAAGAGAGAAAGGGAAAGAAGGAAGGGAAAATTGAAGGAAGAAGGCTTGAAGGAAGGGATTGAAGCCATTGAAGACTTCACCAAACTTGAAGAAGGTAAGGTTTCATTTTTCTCTCTTTACAATTGTATATATGTATATCTATCTTATGTGATTTTGTTGGGTCCTTGTATGTATGCATATATATGAGTTGGGTTTGTCTTGGGGGACTCCTTGAGTCCTAATTACTTTGAATTTGAAGGCTTGAAGCTCAATATTGGAGGATTGGAGAGTTGGGGGTTGAAACCTCCAAATATGTGAAATGTTAGGGTTTTGATTTCTTCTTTAGATCCCTTTGTTTTGATTGTTCTTCCTCCCCCATTTTGAGTTATTATCATCCTTGTAGGCTAATATTTGAGCCCTAAGAGTATTGGGAAGGTTTGGTGATGTTTGGAGAAGTTTTGATTGTATTTTGGTTGAATTTCGGTGGCTGCCCAGAACAGGGCGTTCGAACTCCCAATATGGAGTTCGAACGGTAAGAAATTAGCCTGAGCGTCTCGGGGGGAGTTCAAACCCTCAGAGAAGAGTTTTTTTTCAAATTTTCTTCTTGGAGTTCGAACTCCCATTTGGGCGTTCGAACTCCCAATTCATTTTGCCTGGGCGTTCGAACTCTCGGTTGGGCGTTAGAACCCTCTGTCAGCTCGGACACTGTTTAGTAAAATGGGCAAAACTTTCTCTAGAAAACTCAGTTTGATGCACCATTTGAAGCATTAGAAACTAGACTCATAGACCTTTGTACCCATATAAAGTTTATTTTCTAATTCCTTATATATTGAGAGATATAGGAGTTTGAATTTGACCTAAAATCCATGGCAACAACATTGTTTTCCAAAATTTTGGTCCACCTTCCATGAAACATAACTTCTTCACCTGAAATGTGTTTTTGGCTCATGGCTTATCAAAATAAAGGCCTCTAAGCCTATTTTTAAATAGAACTAGCCTTGAGTGTGAAATCATCGTTGAGGGGTGGTTGGGACTCGATGAAGGAGTCGACGTTCCGGCTTTCATGTTCAAATCTCAACTTCATGTTCTTATTTTGCATCAGGGCTTTGTCCTAGAGTTTAGCCTCGCTCTCCCGTTGTGAGAATGAGGCGTTGTTGAGTTAGGAATACCTTGTTACATGTTATTGCTTTGTCTTAGAGTTTTGTATTGATATTTCTTTGCTTCTATGTGCACTTGTGTAGGAATACCTTATTTGTCACCCGTCCAATTAGAGAAAGGTGAGTAACGATATGCCATGAGTAAAACTCTAGTATTTTCTAAATGTTTTAAGCTCACCTTTATATCATGAATGTTTTTCATACATCTCAATGCATCAATACTACGTTCAATTACAAATGTCATATTTCAAATGCATACAAGCTATATTATGTTATGAATGGAAACCATGGACTATAATGTTTAAATGAAAAAGATGTTAAGTTTCCAATATATGGTGCCAACTCGGGTCTTCTCGTGGCAAGACCTTAATCTAGCCCGATAATCCTACGATAGGGAACGGGAATTAAACTATCTATGTTGGGAGACGTCCCTGACCTAAAGAGCCTTAGCATGACCTATATGGTTACTATGGAGCCTAGCTCATATGCCAAGTTGTAGCACAGTTATGTTTTGAACTGAGAACCATGATATGTTCACATGTTTTACAACAAGCTATGAAATGTTATATCAAGAATAATGTTATGTTGCATCTCTTCTCATGGTACTATGTTTTGAAATGTTGAAACGTTTCAAATGATGTTTACGTTACCTATGAGTTTCAAGCCTACGCTTTAAACATTCAAAAGCTCATTTGCTTATGCATAACTAATTATCGTTCCTTAGATATAATTACTAGTCCATGATATTTTCTCGCTCATGCATCATTGTTATTCACCAAGCATTAACTTACGTTTTCTCAAATAATTTTCAAGTAGTCAATCCGGGAGGCCCTAGAGTGAGGCCATATGTGGATTTGAACTACGGCCCACAGGCCTATGTTTTGTATAATGTTTGAAGGCTAGACCCAATGTTTTGTAATGATATATTGTTATAACTTTTGTGGACCTTGATTTGGTCCTTATGTATGTTATGTTTGGGATTAGGCACAGCTCTACCATGTATGACACGGATTATGTTTTCAAGTTATTACAAGTTCTATTTTCCATAATTATGCATTATCATAAATGATTATGCACATGTGATCAACCAGTTTATATAATGCGGCCTAAGGTAGCCTTGCTACTGGCCGGTCATGTACCCTAAATCCGTATGGGCCAGGTTATGGGGCGTGACACTAGTAGCGAGTTGGGATGCTTGCTTAGCCTCGTGATGTCCGAGGGCCTCACCGCCTCTGCCGCCCTCTCCCAGGCCACGTCCGAGCTATCGATGACATTGGTTGGGGCAGATGCAGCTGGACTGGCACGGGCCTAGGAGTTTGTCGAGATGACCGTGCTGCGCTTCGGCTGGGATCCCTCCGAATACCCTGGAAGAGGCCTAACGACCACGGATACCTGACCTTTCCCCTTTTGGGGGGACGCTTTCTTCAGGCGAGGAGGGGGAGGGGGGAGCTCTTCAGTAGCCTCGGTGGTCTTTTGACGCTTCAATCCTGAGGCGCCAGCCGCCGGCGCCCTCTTTCTGGCCAAATAGTTGATGTCGAAGCTCATCGTGGCCGGCTCTAAAGTTGGCTAGGATGCTTGGGGACCAAGCTGAACTGCTGCACTATCGGCCTGAGTAACCATAACAGACTGGCGATCTGCAAAATATAGCAAGAAAAGTCAGAAGACGACCAGAAAAACAGAAGCAAAAATGTACTCACTCATCTCACGTTCTGCAGCTAAGGCTTCTCTACTCGGTTCAAGCCCCAAGAGGTATTGGGCAAGCGCTTCGACAGTCACTAAGACTTTGGCGGTCCGAAACTTGTACTCTTGGACCGCCTCTACGGCCGCTTTGTGCTCGGCAGACAGAAGGGGCTTCACCCGACCTGACACCTGCAGGACACTTAAGTCAGAGCAGATGACTAAAAAAAAAAAAAAAGAGGAAAGAGAGAAGAGGACTCAGGGAAAAGAACATACCCTTCTTACTCGGGTGGCCCCATTACCGGGGGATCCAAGCAGAGAAGTTTATCTCCCAGGGGCAAAACTCCCAGCCTTCTCCACTAATGAAGAAGAACCGGTCCTTTTAGTTCTTGTGTGAAGAAGGAAGCTCGCCGACCATATCGAGTCCTGTCAACCGAACCGAGAAGTACCAGTACCCCTTCCCACGTTCGGCCAGTCTGTAGTAATACGAGAACTCCTCTGGGGTCACGTCCCTTTCATGGACGATCTGCCAAAGGATCATACAGCCCGCCATGATTCGCCAAGCGTTCGGCGAGAGCTGCCCTGGGGAGAGGCGTACCCTCTGCAGAATTTCCCTAGCTGGTCGAGGGAACGGCACGCAAAGACCACCAGCCAGTACGCCTTCAAAAATCGCTACCTCCCCCTCTTTAGCCAAACATGCCCAATTCCTAGGGTTGGGAACCCTGTACCTTACCCCTTTTGGGATCTGGTACACTCGCCGAAGGGTAGCCATTTTCTCCCTATCGAGAGAAGAAGAAATCCCTACCGCTTCATACCCGAGGACCTCCTTTTCCTCTTCCTTTCCAGGCTCGACCTCCTGAGCTCGGGTAGCAACCTCCGAGGGTTGGTCCCGTTCTTCCTCGACGCTAGAATGGGCGGGCCCCGCCTACCCTGACTCTTGGACTCCCTGGGACCCCTCGAAGTTCTCCACAAAGGCCTCTTCCTAGGTCTGATGCCTCTCGACTCGATACCCATTAGAATCGCTATTTTTCGAGTCAGAGATAACCCCCTTTAGATTTGACATTGTGTCAAGAGGCCTACAGCCCTTAATCCTATCAAACACCGGCTTAAACAACTTACACAGGTCCCCAAGGACGGATTCTAAGAATTTCAACCTGTCAACAAACCTCGAAAGGTCGGAAATCTGGCCTCTTCCCTAAAAAACGGACACGCAGCGAGTAATAAACTAGTATATACAACCAAATGGCAAAGCTTACCGCGATTCGAAGTACCGACGGCGAGTTCCGATGCAAGACGGCGGTACGACGCAAGCTATGGTGCCCTTTCAATTGGCTGGAGACGACGATGGTGGCGTTGGGGACGACGAAGTAAGTTTTGTTTATTTCTTTCTCTATCTGCGTATTTGGTAAAAAGTGGTAAGGGCGAAAATGAGGGCAACCACCTTACAAAATTCCCCCCACTCCTTTGAAATCAACGACCCAGATGGCCTGCGGTGATAGGACATCAACGGCTGAAAAATGACCTTTCTTTTCGACTACTGACGACCAATCCCTCGCTGCCACGTGGGGGCAGGTGAAGCGACGCGACTGCACCCGTCATTATTGCGCTGCCCCCATTATAAATGCGCTCCGCATTTCGTGGTCGTGTCGTCCCGTGGAATTCCTCTAACCTGTAAGCACCCCATTTTTGACCGCTCGGCAGTCTACACTCCGTCCAGACTTGTTTTCAAGTCATTATGGACATATTCCAATCGAAACCAATCCTCTAGTCCAAATTCCGTCTTTCCATCGCTTCGCGGGCCTGTCAGGCCCAAATAGAGGCAAAATGACCAAAATGCCCTTAGGGGCATTGTCCTTTCTTATTCCAATTCCAATCCCTCTCTCAAGACAGTTTATTCCTCGAGACGGTCCGAGTAGCGAAACTACTCACAGAACCGTTAGAGTAGCGGAAGTACTCACCAAACCGTTAGAGTAGCGGAAATACTCACACCGTTAAAGTGGCGGAAACACTCAAAACCCAGGCACGTCTCTTCGGAGACGGTAAGACCCCTTTCCAATCCCTCTCTCGAGACAGTTTATTCCTCGAGACGATTCCAATCCAGGCACGTCTCTTCGGAGACGATAAGACCCCTTTCCAATCCCTCTCTCGATACAGTTTATTCCTCAAGACGGTTCCAATCCAGGCACGTCTCTTCGGAGACGATAAGACCCCTTTCCAATCCCTCTCTCGAGACAGTTTATTCCTCGAGACGGTCCAAGTAGCAAAACTACTCATAAAACCGTTAGAGTAGCGGAAATACTCACAGAACCGTCTGAGTAGCAGAAATACTTACAAATCATCAACCCCATCCGAGTAGCGGAAATACTCACAAATCATCAACCCCGTTAGAGTAGCGGAAATACTCACAGAACCGTTGGAGTAGCGGAAATGCTCCCAAATCATCAACCCCGTCCGATTAGTGGAAATACTCAACCCCGTCCGAGTAGCAGAAATACTCAACCCCGTCCGAGTAGCGGAAATACTCAACCCTGTCTGAGTAGCAAAAATACTCACACCATTAGAGTGGCGGAAACACTCAAAACCTAGGTCAACACCAGTGGCTGTTAGCCCACTTCGGTGGAAAAGGACCAAACTACCCTTAGGACCTTTTCCGAGACTTTCCTATCAAGATGACCATTTTGCCCCTAGGCATCCGAACGCCCCGGGAACCACACCGGCTTTGGGTATCAAACCGGTAACCCTCTGAGATTGCTTTTTATAGTGCTCTCAACCTTCCCTTCTCTTTCCGGATCATTCCGAGTCAGTTCTGGCTAACCCGGTATAAAATGACCGTTTTGCCCCTAGAGGGCCGGTCTCCTTCTTCAACCACACCGGCTCTGGGTATCAAACCGGTAATGATCCGATAATACTTTTTATAGTGTTCTCAACCTTCCTTTACCTTTCCGGACCATTCCGAGTCAGTTCCGGCGAACCCGGTACAAAATGACCATTTTGCCCCTAGTGGGCCGGTCTCCTTTTCTGACCACGCCGGCTCTTGGAATCAAACCGGAAACCTCTGGGAACATTCTAAATAATGTTTCCAGATCCCAAGTCTTTTTCCGAGATAATCCGAGTTCGCCCCGGCAGTTTTCCGGTCCGGTTGACCGTTTTGCCCCTAAAGGTCCGTTCGACCTTTCCGACACATCCTATCCTCACTTTTCAAGTCGAATACCTTCAGGACACTATTTTAAGTGTTCCTGCTCCTTTCCGGCCTTCCGGGTCACTCCCGGCTCCTTCAAATCATTCCCGGACTTTCCGGAGTCACTCCTAGTGAAGCCAGGCTAAAGATTGCATGGTAGTCACTAGTACAGGCGCCCAAATCTAGTCAAAGATACGTTGCTTGCCGACCTTAAATCTTTCCTAATTGGCTGGCGCCACTAGTAGTGGCGCCAAGCCAAAAAATGGCCTCGCGCCACTCCTAGTGGCGCCAGTGTAAAATTTGCCCTGGCGCCACTGCAACAGGCGCCAAGCTTGTCCAACTTCTATAAATACAGAACCTCATTCAACGTGAAAAGGGTCTGCAAACTTAACCTAAGAATCTCATATTTCGATATACAGAGCTCGAGCACCTCCAAAACCCTAGCCTCCCTAGGTTTTCCCAAACCCTAACCACTATACACAAACCCTAGCCTCCTATACACTCATACACTCCCTCATACACTCATACACTAGCATTCAACCACTCTCTGAAGACTTGAAGAGCAGCCATCCAAAGCTTGAAGACAATCCTTGAAGACTGAAGGTGAAGATCAAGACCGAAGACTGCACGGCGCGCAAAATAAACAAGATACAAGGTAGGCTCCCTCTTTAATTTTCTGCACTTCCCCCCTCTCTCTTCTCTCTCCAACCCACTTGGATTTTCTCTATTTTAATCCCCCATCTCTTTCCCACCCTTTCTTTGCATGCTTGAAACAAGGGGATTCCCGGTCCATGTGTAGGATTGGATTATTGGAGAGTCACCGTGTCGGGGGCTTTCTTCTAGTCTAACCAAAGACCACGTAGGTCCGGCCCCCTTGATTATGTGGTGAAGCCTTAACCTTGTATGTTCACGACCCCAAATTGCATTGTGCATATCATAGTCTTGCATCTTCCAAAAACCATTTTCAAAGTTGTTTTTCAATTTTTTTCAAACTTGTTTTCAAAATTGCATCAAAATCTCTTTTTCAAAAACTTATTTTCAAAACCACAATTCTAGGATGATTCTAGCCTTTCCATGGCTAGGGTTGCTTTAGGAAAGTGTTATATTAAAAGTGACCATTTGGTCTATTTTTTCAAACTTTGTTTTCAAAACCGCTTCCCTAAAGTGGTTATAGCCTTCTTATGGTTAGAATTGCTTTAGGAAAATGAGATGTTTTTACACCTTCTAAAAACTCTCTTTAAAAATCTCTTCCTAAAAATCTCTTTTTCAACATACTTTCCTAAAACTCCCCTCTTCAAAATTGATTTCAAAAACTCCCTTTCAAAATCTCTTTTTCAAAACTCTCTTTTTCAACTCCTTTCCAAAACTTTCTTTCTTCAAAATTCACTTTCTAAAAACACTCCCTAAAAATCTTTCTAAAAACTCTCCTCCCGGAATCTTCCTTCAAGAAAATCCTATAGAAATTCCCCTATAGGATTTTCTTTCTAAACTCTACGTTTCCAAAAACATGCTTTCCAAAAAACTCCTCCCTAGGATTCCCTTCTAGAAAACCTTCGATTCCAAAAACACGTTTTTCAAAAACTCTTTCCTTAGAGCCCAAGTCAAGCCCTAGAACCCACAATTAGGAAACCCTAATTTTTCTTTCCAAAAACATGATTTTCAAACTTTGCCCTAAACCTAGGTTTCCAAAATCTTTTGTTTTCTACATCAAAACTATCTTTGTTTTCAAAAACTTATTTTCTACGTCGAAACTAGAATTTTTCAAATCTAGGGTTTCTAGAATCTCCTTTTCCAAATCCTTGCCAAGTCAAATCTTTCCTTTAGGAAACAGAATCAAACCTTTGCTTTAGGAAACCAAATCCAAGCTCCCCGTTTAGAAAACTAGATCCCGTCCTTCGTTTTTGGAAACAAAATCCAACCTTTCTCTTTTAGAAACCAAATCCAATCCATTCCTAATCCAAACCTTTCTTAATTCAATTCCTTCCTAAACCATAAGTTTCCTAAATTTAAATTTTAAATCTTTCCTTAAATTTTAAAATCCAACTCTTTCCTAATTCAAATCCTTCCTAAACTTCCACTTTCCTAAACCCTAAGTTTCCAAAAACTTGAACATAAAAATCTTTCCTAATTCAACCCCCTTTCCAAATCTTAACTTTCCAAATTCAAGCTTTTAAGCCTTTCCTAAATTCAAACCTTTCTTAATTTCAATATTTTCTAAAACTCTAAAACTTTCTAAAATCCTAAATCTTTCTAAACTCTAAAACTTTCTAAATCCTAAACTTTCAAAATTTCAAATCTTTTCAAGTCCAAAGCTTCCTAAATTCAAAACTTTCTTAAGTTAAATCTTTCTAAATTTCAAATCTTTCTAAAATTCTAAACTTTCTTAAACTTCAAATCTTTCCAAATCTAAAACTTTTCTAAATTCAAAACTTTCTTAATTCAAGACTTTCTTAAGTCGAGGCTTTCCTAATTCAAACATTTCCTAAATTGAAAACTTTCCTTTTTCAAACCTTTCCTAAAACGAAATTTTCTTATTTTCAAAACTTCCCTTTTTCAAAACATTTCTAAATTCAAAACTTTCCTAAATTCAAGACTTTCCTAATTTCAAAACTTTCCAAAAATGAAACTTTCCTAATTCGAAACTTTCCTAAATCGAACATTTCCTAAATCCAACCTTTCCTAATCTCCTAAAACCTTCCAAGTCGAGTCAAGCCTTTCCTAAATCTAGGTTTCCTAAACCTCTATTTTTCCAAAACAAAGTCTTTCCAAAAATCAATCTTTTCAAATCAAAGTCCAATCTTCTTCTCAATTTCAATTTCTAATCTTCTCTTCTAATCTCGAATCAAATCCAATTTTCAATTCAATCTTTTTCTTCCAATCCAATCTCTCTCTTCAAATCAATCTCTTTTCAATCGGACTCCGGTCCGAACTACGACTGACCTGATTCCCCCAAAAGGATACGTAGGCAACCTTCATAGGTGCGGTCACAATATTTTTCAAACTTTCAATTCCACCCTCATGGGTGCGGTTTTCAAATCTTTCTAAATCTCAAATTCTAATCTATTTTCAAAATTTCAATTTCAAATTTCTATTTTTAAATTGCTACTTTCAATTTCCAAAACTTTTCAAATCTCTTTCACGTCAAATCAATTCTTCTTTTTAAATTCCTTTCTAAACCTATTTTTCAATTCTCTTTCCTTGCACTTGCATATCATGCATCATGTTAGTTTTCAAACATTGTTTTTCAAAGTAGATAGGGTTGAACCATTAGTTAATTAAAGACTCTCATAGGTGAATCTAGGGTAGATTGACATGTAGATACCGAAAGGGCGGGGTAGGGTGATAGCTTAGTGCGTCTTCCCTACATGTAACCAATCTCCGAATCTAGAATCACTGTTTTCAAAGACCAAAAAATGAGTTATTTTTCAAAAGGGCTAAATGTTTTCCAAAGGTTGCCAAACAACCTGTTTTCTTTAAAACCCTCTCTTAAGGAGATGTTTTTCAAAATTGTTTTCCAAAACCCTAAGTGTAGTCTTCAGATTATTCTTAGTTTTTAGGTGACCTAACTCACCTTAATCAAGTTAGGTGGCGACTCCGAATCTTTTTCAAAAGCCCTTTATTCAAACTTATTTTTCAATTCAAACCTAGTCACACTTATTCTTTTAGGAGAGTGAGTTCTAACGAGAGAGTACAGCATTTTTTCCACTTGTATGAGTATTCCTCGAGTGCGAAAAATCTGGGCGCGACATAACCCCGTTGATTCCACTCTAAAATTGTAATCTTTGTCCCCTAATTAAGTGTTTGTTAGCCTCTATATGAGTATTAGAATAGATTTTTAGCAATAAATTGATTTAAAGTGGTTTTCTATGTGTATTGTAGGTTTTTGGTGATAAAATGGTGAACATGGCCTAAAGAGAAGAAGTTCGTCAGGACGGTCCCCACCGTTTGGACGGATAATTAACCGTTCGGACCCTCCAACTGTTCGGATGGGCGAATTACTGTTCGGACACTATTACGGAGATCGGAGTTCCAGAGTCGGTTTTTCCCGTCCAAAGCCGTTCCAGAGTCCATTTTTCCCGTTCTAAGCCATCACAGAGTCGTCTTTTCCCGTTCGAAGAAATATAGAGCCGAGATTCTACGTCTAAAGACCATCCGAACAGTGAAATAACTGTTTAAACGGTTATGCCACCGTCCGGACAGTGCGTCCGAACGCCATTCAGACAGTCTTAAGATGCACTTCGGACGGTGAACGCAGATTTGCCCTACAACCCAGCAGTCGAAGAAAAAGTGATGTTATGTTAATTTTTAGGGTTTCTGCCGCGGGTAGAGAGGGAGAATAGGGGAAAAACATGTATTTTGCTTAAATTTACTTTACATTGTTGTATTTAGGGCTTTGTGAAGTATTTAGTTAGATTTCTTGTGTTGTTTATGTGTAATCCTTCAGATTTTCTATAGTTCAATATATATACAGTTTTGATTTCAAGTCAAGATGTTGTTTCTACACTTTGGAAAGCTTTCAACCATGGAATCTTCAAGCTAAGTTCATTGTTTGGGAACAAATGTGAAGATCTACTGAGGAAGGCATAGAAAATGAAAGGGGAGTCCTAAATCTTGTTGAATATTTATTTTGCATTTTCTCTAATTATATTGGAATTAATTATTGTAGAAATCTTAGATCTATAATCATAGTTAGTAATATGTGATTTATTTCTAAAGAACCCATTAATGGTGATAAAACTTAATTCCAAAATAATTAGAGATTCATAAATTTTTAAAGCTAAACTTTCCGAATCAAGGGCCTTTGGACGATTCTTGATTTGAGTTAACCCAAACTCCCCTTTTCAAATTCCGTGCTATAATTGGTAGATTGGAACATTTGAACCCAAACCCCTTTTTAATCAATTTAAATCATTACTTGTTTTCATTGGAATTTTGGTTAAATCTAAAAGCAATTTAGTTATAATTGTGGTTGTTGTCGTAGAATTCTCACATTGCTCAAATAGCTTTAGCTAGAATCAAGTTGTAGGTTTCAATTTCATTTTAATTATTTGCCTAGTTGTTAGTGAACCAAACCCTTAAACACCAAAAGATTTTCGGTCAAAATTTAGCTACCATATTCATCGATTCCACTCTTGGTTTGATATTGCAATTTGCATAGGTTTCTAAACTCTACTCGTTTCGATTGCTAGATTGGCACAAGTCTCATGGGAGAACACGATAATGAGAATACTCCCACTTAAATTACAAGCACCTCCATCGTGGTGAGCGTGGCGAGAGCAAGTCACCCGAGTAGATGGCCAGATAAATTGGGGGCATCTGGTGATGATGGTTTCCCGACTTGACTAGAGGCCGTGTTATTAGCCGACCGGCACTTGTTGGACGCGTCCTTCCCATGTCACCAGGTCGTCTCCTAACCAGGTCTCCCCAACTGTTCATCCCCTTTCTCCCGAGCTGAACGGATACCCGCAACGGCCCACCGGTCGGGTCGGCGCCCGACCGTGTCAATAGGGCCCGCTTCTGACACCGGCCGCCCTGGCATGTACCAGGAGCGTGCGCGTGGCGTGTACTTGTAACTATCCCCTACTCTTCTAATAACGTTCTGACACACGCCACCTTGGAGTGTAAGAATGACTCACTCGAGTGTTCTAACACCACTCTGACCCTTCAACCAGAGGCCGTCACGTGGAGAGACCACCTACCACCCTCATGCAGGCATACAAAGGGAAAAGTTCAGCCCCTTCGAAGGTATGCAAGACACAACCCCCGAAGAGAACCCTAAGATCTTTCCCTCTCCAACACTTTGAATCTAACTTGAACACCGGAGGGCCTTTGGCTCCCATCACACTGGTGGGTTTTGTGCAGGTGATCACCGGCCGGCCAGAGAGCGATTTATCCCGGACTTGGGGGCAAACCACCACGAGATTACTGCACTATCAGCTCACACCTGTGGGTTTTGTGCAGGTGATCACCGGCCGGCCAGAGGGTAGTTCATCCCGGACCTGGGGGCAAGCCACCAAGAGATTGTTGCACCATCAGCTGGCGCCGTTTGTGGAAAACGAGTCACGTGCTATCTTCCAACCCCTCACTGGGGGATACTGATGATACCATTGTCCTACATCAGGTGAGAACATAAAGGCTTGGTAGCTTATAAGCGCCAAGTACCTTTCTCCCCTTCGAAGCACCTTTTGTGGACAAAATCGTGAGGCGAAAGCCTACGGGCACTAGGCCGGCTACAAACGCACCATCGCTAAAACAGACAATACCTTGGGGGCGGAGCCCCGGTGTGCGAGAATAGATCATCATCACTAGTGATGCAGTAAATCACGCAGAAAAACTGTGAATAGACCTAAACAGTGGAATATACCGGAAAACTTATAAGGTCTATAGTTTAATATGGATTTTGATCTCCATCATGTTTTCAGTCAGACCATCAAGTTTTATATAATTTTAAGTTTGAAATTTTTTATTTCCACTCTGCATCTACTAGTAGCAAGACTTGGTTTCAAATTTAATTTCTACTCAAATATTCCAATCATATATGGCTAGCTACATGTTCAACAGGATAGTGGTACGAACTACCAACAACTATAATTGAGATATCGACACTGTAATGAGGCGGTGTAGAATATTTCAATATACACAATTGTAAAGAAATATGTATCAAAAAGACAAATACGACTATACTATTGGATTTTCCAATCATATGCATTCTTTTGGCAAATGAAAATGTGTACTCAATATGTGTAACCCGAAATGCAATGATTTACTCAATTTGCTTACATAGCACTACATTTATGGGCCAAGATAATCAACAAACTTTACTAACACTGACTAGTCTTAAATATCAGCAAAAAAATGTATTTAAACCAAGAACTTGAATAAGGTATAAAACCCTAAGCCAAATGCCTAATATATGTTAGAGTATTCGCTCAAAGATAAACAGAAATCAAATCAAATATATGAATAAAGTACAACTAATAAAAGCCGCGTAGAAATTCCTTTTCCGAAATTCTGCTCCTCAAAGCATTGCCTTAGAGGAGGAATGCCAATGCCTATTTTCCCCTATATATTAAATTCTCTTTAGATGTTTGAAAAGCAGAGAGATGGTAACAGTTCCAAAATTTTCATTTTTGTTTTCTTTTTTAAAAACAAAACAATGGAAACTCTGAAAATATAATCCTTTTAATATTTTTGGAAAAATGGTTTTCAAAAAATTATAAAACAACTTTTTTTTGTTTCCTTATGTTGGTGTGTTTTCAGAAAAAAATTTCAAAAATAGTTTTTAGAACCAGTTTACCAATTGCAGTCTTGGCAATTTTCAGAAAATAGTAACTAGGACCACAACAAAAAATGGCCTAGTGTAGTGTTTACCACAAAGAACAAAAGTTAAAACAAAATATAGAAAAAAAAAAACATAAGTGAAGATCCAATGCAAATATAATAAATGGTGTTATGATATATTGAATTTATTAAATCTTTTATGTCACGGACATACTTTTGAGATAATATTGTAGAAAAATAATTTTACAAAATTGATCAAATATGCAATTTTTCATGTTGGATGGGTGAAGTAATTATAAACTAAATACCATTCAAAGAGATTATTTTATATGACTAAGATTAACTATTGCCATACCATCATGGCTAGATGGAATAATCAATACAATTATATGAATAATTTAGAGATCAATTTGGAAGGGAAAAAAAAACCAAGATTGATAATGTTCTATATAACTAAATGTTACTCTATTTTCAAATGTATAAGAAAATTTATAGTATACTCGGGCTTGAATGGAACTGACTGAAAATTAGTCAAATCAACAAGATGATCTTTAAAGCCTATAACCCTACGGAATGCAAGCCATCATGAAGTAAATAATTTTTTAATTTGTCATGCCATGCAATAATGTTTGAGTGATCCTTAGATCACATTAGATGGTTGTTTTGCATATGAACCACAAATTAATAAGAAATAATAGAAAGGTATAACCAATTCCTAATCATTACATAAGATGGTATTATAACTTATAAGCTTGCACCATATAGAAAACAGAACATTTACACTTACATGAAGAAACTTGCACACAATTTATGTAAACAAAGAAGATGAAAGTATTACTCTTCATAAATAAATTTAACTAAACTAAAAAGGACAACAAAATACCAATTATAGTTATTCCAATAATGATGACAACCAAAATAAAAAGCATGAAATTTATATCATTCTTAACAACATAAAGGAAATAAGATTACATAAATCTCTAAAAGTAAGAAAGCTCACCTCTTTTGTCAAGATTGTTGAGCTTTTTATTTTACATAACATTAGGTTTAAAACATTTCAATTGATGCATTGTTTTTATTTGAGATTGCCGAAAACTTAACCTAGTTAATCTCAGCATCTTCTTCAGGAGGCAGATTAAGATCTATCAAATTACACCTGAAATTAGCAGAAGCAGATGGAATGGAAGCATGAATTTTCTTATGCCTACCTAAACCTTGACCCGACTTGAGAACCTTAGAGCAAGTTTTGCATTCATAGGCTCCGACTTCAATCTCTGTGTGCTTTGCTCTATGGTTTTCTAGCATTTGAAAAGATCGATATCCCTTATTGCATGTATCACATCTATAGACTTCTCGTGCTTCAACCTGTGCTAAAGTTTGAGTTTGAGTTTGAGTTGTAGCAGGGTTTATTGTGTAGTTGCCACCGTAGTCATCATTGTCGTTATTCCTTTCTTTGCTTTCATTCTCATTTATTATTTTGTTTTCTCCCATCTTTCGCTTTCCCTTCTCTTCTTCTCCTTTGCCATCCTTCCATTTACCATTAGAAAGCATCATAATAGAAAGAGCAACATCTTCAATAGGTGAAGTAATAGAGACCAAACCTATTGCTTTTAGCTTTACCGATAAATCACCTAATGCATCAATTGATTTGCATCGTCTTGATCGTTTTCGAGTTGCCTTTGGTATTGATGCATTGATGCTTTCTTCTGCTTCTTCTTCTTTAATAGGACATAGAGGCTTGGAGGGATTCACCTTGATCGAGTCTACAGATTCCTGTGGCCCTTGGGGCTTTGGAGGAACCGGGAGAAAAGCTAAATGAGTTCTCATATGACCACCGACGGCTTTTCCATTAGAGAAGTTTTTTGAGCAAATCTTACATGTATATCTCATCATTGATGGGGATGTCATGTTGGTTCGCTCCTATCCGTCTATTTAAAGAGTTGCGAAATGGTTGCACCTTAAAGAAATAAATGACAAGTAAGCTTGACCAAGAGAACGTAACCGAAAGATTTAAAACAAATGTAGAATAGGTGTCGTTTAGAGCAATAAGTACGTCTATTTCATAGTTTGTTTGGTTTACGGGTGTTTATAGAGAAAATAAGCGTGGAAGGAAAATTATTGTCATTTGTTTGGATTAACATATGGTAAAGAAAAATAATGACATAAATGGAGATTGAGGGAAAAATAATATAGTAGGAAGGTTGTACTCTTACTTTTAGGTACTACTTCTGTTAATTTCTTTTGTCCGTGTATTTAATGGGTCCCTTATTATAAAGCTTATATTGGACTAACAATAGTTGGTAATACTATACAACTAAATATTTGTTCGACATTAAGAGATCAATGTTCCTTTCAATGCCCGCTAAACTTTTTTCTTAAAAGTATAAATTCTAGAAGGATGGAATCTCTTATTTTACCTCCTATGCTCTTACAATAATAGATTTATTTTCTCTGATTAACCTTTCCGAAATAAGATGATGAATTATCCTTATTCTTATATTTTATTTTCTATTCATTCCTAGTTATTCAAACAAGATAAGGGTCATTACTATATTGTGTTATACTCATTTTTATTTAACTAATGCTATTTTCTTTCTTTTTCTAAAAGTTATTCGAACACAACTAACATTATTTTTTACAATACTCTATGTAATATGTAAAAAATTACCCAATTTCTAATGTGTACTTAAAATTCAAAACATATGGTTTAATTACACAACAAACAACTTTTGGTTCTCTATATCATTACTTGTTTTGATTGTTAAAATCTAAATAAATAGCTGGAGAACGGTAAATTGACTGCTTATATTTTGTTATTTGTCATAGTCATTGTAATCTTGCCAAAAATTAAACCCTCTGCCTTTACATATTTTTAGTGAATTTCTAAAAGCATTTTACACTTATATCTTTAAAAAAATTGAAATATTCACGAGTAAGGTGCTTAAATTATTTCCACAGATTCTTTTTTATTGTATATATATATATCAAACTTCTTTCTTGATCTCATTAGGTGATCACGAACTTTTAAATGGATCAAAAACCCATAGTTGAAGAGCTTGTTGACTTTTAAAGAGGTGGATCGGAAAGGATGAGTTAAGGTTGGGTTAAAAAGCTTTTTAACTGGTAATAACTAATAAGGCTAATTTTGTCAAAATAAAAAATATATCGTTAAAGTTGAAGTGGATAAGCAAGTCAGGGAGTGGAAATAGCCGCTACCTTTGTCTTTATGTACATTACTCCGGAAATGGAGTTTTCTTCCCATTTGAGTAAATTGAAACTTATTACTAGGTTTATCACTAAGGAGATGATTTTGCCTATCCCAACATCTCTAACTGGATTCTAAGTTTGAAAATTTTAATTGCAAAATATATTATTTTACTAAAGGGCAAACTCCAAAGTTAGAGTTTGTGTCAACAAAATATTCACTTGTAGTGCTCAATTATATTTTTTTTCTTATCTTAAAAAATAGAGATGTTAAACAAACTGAGCTACTCAAACTCAATTCGCATTTGACTTGTTAAAAGTTCGTTCAAAATCAATTCATTATGTAAACAAGTCAAAATTTTGAAACTCGTTAATTTTATAAACTTAGCTTGACAAGTTTGGCTCACATCAATTCGATTAAATATTGTTTGAAATCAATTTAAAAGACAAATAAATCAAGCTTAAACACATTTTTAAATATCGATAAATTGTCAAACTCAACAACTCACTATGTTATTGCCTATTATTATCAAATCAACTAGTGTTAGGTTCTATGACATTTTTTTAAGTGTTGTCATTTGCTCACTTAGAACTTTCAATAGATAGATGGATGGAGAGTTCCACTAATTTGAGTTTGTAGATATAACAAGCCTTACTACTATCTAACATTAGCTAGTCAAGGGACTTAATTTAGTCAGCTATTTGTTATTAAAAAAAAACCCACTATCTTGTAATTTTTTATATCACTAGCTTACATTTGTGAATTCTGCAATCCTTCTTTTCTAAATTGCAATGATAACTTGAACATAAACTCATTCACTTTGCTCATTATTCTCTTAAAGCTAACTTAACACATTCATATCGTTATTTTTTCTGAAAGAGAATATACACAAGTTACTTTAATAAGCCAACTAATTCAAACAGGCTATCGAAAACTCAATGTTGTTGATCCAAAATAAGAAAAAAGCTTTTTCCATAATTGTATTTTAAAACATTTTTAATTTCTTTGCTTTTTTTTTTTAAGAACTTGAAGGATCATTAAAGTTAGGTGAAGACAGACAATTTCCTAGAGGACTCATGGCTTGTTTGGTAGAGTTTTTCAGCATAATTTTTTTTTTTTTGCTTTTAAGCAAAAAAAGTTAATTTTTTTTATGTTTTTTTTCTCTTTACTTTTTGCTTATTTTTAGTTTATAAAAATAAAATAACAAAAAAAAATTAAGTTTTTTACTTATAAGTAAAAAAAAAATAAAAAAAATTTGTACCAAACAGCTTTAAACCTAAGTCACAAATTGTGAAGTACCAAGCCTTAACACTCAGGTTGGGTGACATGTTCGTGACGTGGTGAATTATAAGGCACTAAAGATTGATTACGTCAGCATTCCAAAAGCGACAAAGGATAATTAATGTGGAAGATGTGAGTAATACATTGGGATAAATTTGAATTAATTACTAGTTGTTTTTATTCTATTTATTTAATTTTTTGGTCTCTTTTTATTAAATGCACTTAAATCTTTGTGTAATTATTATCAAAATACACGGCTTATGACTTTTTTAATTTTTCGAATTTTTCATACAATTTTTTCATCTTTAGTAATTTTTTTCTTTAAATGCCAATTTTCTTTTGGAGGCGTGAAAAATTGGTATTTTAAAAAAACTAAAAAAAAAAGAAAAAAAAAAGCTCTTTAAAAAGTCAAAAAAAGCCATATCAAACCACGGAGTGTCAAAAGATGCCCAAAAAAATGAAAAGAAAAGAAAATATTTCAAAAAATACCGAACTCTTTAAATTTAATCCAATTCTAAATCCGTTGTAAAAGCTTTTAATTATTTGTATTAGAGAGTGGTCATACACAATGCATGTGTAATATTAAATTATTGTCGAAAATAGTAGTTATTGTCCAAAAAAATAATCGTCGTAGTCGATTAATCAAATATAATAAGCCGAATTTTAAATTTTTAAATAACTACATCGTCAAATGAATAGAGTAGACAGTGTTTTCAATTTAAATTTGTAAATTATTGCAGTAGCTATTTTAATAACTACCATTAATTCAACTTTAAAGGCATAAATTGAGTCCTTCTTTTATATATTAGAATTGGTGTCTGACACCAAAACCTTGAGAAGGGGAGAGTGGGTCCAACGACTCGATCCCATGACTACAGGCTTCGGTGGAAAAAGCTCACAATGTACTCGACCACACCAGATCGTCACCTCATAAAAAATGGCCTTACTTAGCAGTCGTACTCATCAGTCCCTCAGAGCAATTCCCTCTTCCCGCCATGGTTCCCTTGAGGTTGAGGGTTTAGATCCTAGAGAGAGAAGGGAGAGAGAGAGAGAGAGAGGGAAAGAGGGAGAGGTCAGAGGAGCGTAGCCATAAAACGCTTCTTCGATATAGTCACCCTCCATCCTCTGTTTCTTTCTCCTGGAAGAACATTAGAGAGCGGAACGATGTCAGATTCTAGGGCTTTCACCGGACCAACCGGTGGCCCGAACCGCCCTCAAGCGGGTATAATCTCAAAGATCCGATTAGAGAACTTCATGTGTCACAGTAACGTGGAAATAGCGTTCGGCGATTGGGTCAATTTCATCACAGGCCAAAATGGAAGTAAGTTTCTGTATATCTGTATGTGTGTATATATATGTATATGTACATTTGTAGAGCATTGTGATAGCTTGTGTGATTTTGATGTGAGTAGGTGGCAAGAGTGCGATATTGACTGCACTGTGCGTTGCTTTTGGTTGTCGAGCCAAAGGCACACAGAGGGCAACGACATTAAAGGATTTCATAAAGACTGGGTGCAGGTTTGTTGGGAGTTTGGTTCCCCCCCCTCCTTCTAATTATTCTTTTTGGTTTATTATGTTTAAAATCATCTACATCTGTTAACCATGTGATGAAATTTAATCATTGTGTTGAACTGGTAAAATTAGGAAGCTATTTAGGTGCAAAATGAAAATGTGAATGAAAGTTTTCACATATTATAACTATAAACTGTTATGACAAGTTATTAGTTTGAGAACTGCTAGACTTGAGCGTTTTGGGTGGTGCTTGTTTTATCTTGCACACATGGGGTGGTTTCGGAAAGATATTGCTAGAATTTTGGTGGATGAGTTTTTAGAATTTGGTGTTTGCTTGGGACAAGATTTTCTTTGTACTTGTATTTGGATTTTTAGTTATCCCAACGCTTGAAGGAATAACATTGGACATGATTCTTTTAGATCAGTCATTGTTTTGTTATAGTTGGGCACAGTTGTCAAGGTCCGCCCAGCAGTTGACTCCTCCATCAAGGGAGGGACTGATATTCATTCTTTATCGGTAATTGTGACCAACAAGGAATCACTAGTATTATTAGATATTATGAATGTCACCTGATACCGTCCTTTCTCGAGACTGGCTGACATGGGTTTTGCATTCAAAGAGGATGCTAGCATTACTTGAAGTTCTTTGTTAAATGCAATCAATTGGGATGATTAGATTTATAGTTCGGAGGATGAATCCTCAGCTCCTTTGGGACAATCAAAGATGATGTGGATGTAGTTGGTGGTATTGTATCTCATTCCTTAGATAATGGACTTAGCTAATTGCTGACAGTAAGTTTTTATATGGGCTCCAGTATTGTTGAATGCAGAGGCAGACTTTTAGGCCAAACAAGGGGCTTTAAGCCCTATCCATTTTACAGAAGATCACTGCCTCCTGTAATGTTCCTGTGGGATGTTCTGTTTGCTTTTATGTCAATTTTCTTCTTTCTTTCATTCTTGTATTAGTTCCACTCAAGTTGGGAGCGATACCTCATCAGTCATCCCTTCTTTAATCTCTCTCTCTCTCTCTCTCTCTCCAATAAAGTTCATTTTATATCTTAACAAAAATATATGTGCTGATCTGGAGGGGGATGGAATGTGAACGATGATATGTGTTCTGTGCTGGTGTCAGTTTCTCTTTTGAGCTTCTACTCATTGGCAAGGTGTTATTTGGCTTGTGAATTGAAACCATTGTGGCAACTGCACTACTTTACTCCTTATTTCTAAGTGAAATTCTTTTACTTCCAGCTTTAGTTTTCAAAGGTTGCACTTTCTCCTGTTCCTTTAGTTTTCAATGTCTCTTATGGAATTACATCATTTCATAAACATTCTGTGGTTCATCTGACATGTTAGTTTTATATATTTATTTGCAGCTATGCTCTTGTTGTCGTGGAAATTAAAAATCAAGGAGAGGATGCTTTTAAGCCAGATGTATATGGAGATGTGATAATAATAGAACGCAGGATTTTGGAAACAACCGGTTCTACTGTCTTAAAGAATCAACAAGGTTTTCCTACTTATCCTTCTATTCTGTCTGAATTCTGGATTACTAGAATTGCATAAGGTAGTTATCATTGGGAATTAGTGAAGGATCCTATACTTAGTTTGATTTTAAGATACCTAAAGCGAGGAATGTGTGTGAAACTTACAAAAAGGTTATGGTTTTCTTTTGTTCTTTTCGTGAGATTCTTTGTCGTTGATTGAACTTGGAATGATGGGTTGAGAGTCTTCTTGTCATCAATGGGAAACCTTTCCATAGAGATCATTCTTTCCTTAGGATGATGGCGGTTTTTTTGATTTGGGCTTCTTATTCCTTTAATATATTTTCTTTTTCCATTCTCGAAGGATTTCTTGACCTTCTGTGCACCATATTCTCTTTGTCAATCTTGATGTACTGTTTGTTTGTTTATCAGAAGTGTATCGAAATTCAATTGACTAGTGTGCATCTATAAAAAGGGGCAGATGAGTCTTGTGTAATTTCATAAAACAAGGGGTCAATAAGTATGATGAAATGGCTCTAGTTTGGAAAATTGGTTAATGGTGAAGCCTCATTTCATTTTTATATTTTATTTCTGAAATTGCTTAGTAATTATGGAATTGATGTATTCCAGGTGTCTTAGATATGGCTGGGATTACGTTTTTTTTGTTTTTTTGTTTTTTGCTTCATACTATCTCAAACACAATGAGTCTGTTCTTATTGGCTATTATTCTCCCATTAAATTTTTGTTCCTATTGTCAATTTTATTTAATACAGTGTTCAACTTGCGAAAGTCAAACTATTGAATTCATCTTAGTTAGCTTGGTATAATGAATGATATTGATGATATTTATACATATTTACACATATTGTTTGTAACATATTAAAGTGTATTTCTTTAAGTTGCCAGCCAAATTATTCGATGCAAAGTTTGGTGTATCTTAGTTATAGAATTAATGGTCCTAAGCAAGTAAACAAAATAAAATAAAAAAAACTCTCGCAACAAGTTGGGGAAAGGAATACAGAGTTGACTCGACTTTGCAAACTCGACTCTTGCAACATGGGTTTTAAGTTGTTCAATCATGAGTGTGATGATATAACGTTTAACATTTTTAACTCAAAAGGTTCATTTAAAAAAAAATGTCGTGTAGTCTTGAACCTAGAAAGGAACATCTGTATCAGACTCTCATGCCCCATGATTTTTGGTTCACTTTACTGCCTGCAGCTGATTTGATCCTGGAAGCTGACACTTTTTTGCTCTTCTTCTTTATTTTGTTATTTCTTTCTTTCTTTCTTTCTTTTTTTTTTTTACATGTCTGTGCATGTGCATGTGCGTGGAGTTCCTTCATTTCATCTTTGCCTGCCTGTAATTTATGGAGCCAATGGTTGAATCAAACTTCATGTTGGACTTCTGATTTAGGATATTGTTGATTTTTCAATGCTATGATCTATATACTTTAACTTCTTGTTCTTCATGTTCGTCGAAATATGTAATATGGGGCTGTGGAATTGAATTATTCTGGTTACTATGGAATCCTTATTTGGTGATTTCTTTTTGAATATTGGCATGATTTATTGCCAGGAGTCTTGGTATTCACTTGCTCTTTTTCTGAGTTATTTGGCAGGAAGAAAGATAGCTAGTCGCAAGGAGGATCTACGCGAGCTTATAGAACATTTCAATGTGAGTTTTGATACTTATATGCAGACTTATGCCATCCTTTATTGTGCTTCCCTTTGTTCTATTTGCAATAGGGGCAATAATTAGTTGCATTTATTATTTGGTAAAAAGAAGTGCTGCATGTTCAGTCTAACTTAGGTTTTTGGCACTCAAAACATAATTCTTTCTTGGGTACTTGGTACACAAGCATTGCCACCTTTTTTATTACATCCATGCTTTGATGAGGCTAATATCATGCTTTCTTATTCGCCTTAGGTAGAGTATTTTATTGATCTGATAAAGCATTTCCAAAGCATTCATCTGCAATCTCCCATAATCCTGCTCATTGTAGCTATCACCAAACCATGGAACTATTAGTGGCTGATGGCTTTATATGGCTCTTGGGAGGTTACGAGATGAATGATTGTGCAAAGGGAAATAATATTGATTCTTTTTAGTGTAACGGTATAATATTGGTCTTTGTGTTGCCCGTACTGGTAGGAAGAGAAGGGTAACGTGGAGAAGTGCTTCTGGAGATTGTTCTGATTGAAAAGATTTGTATTAATTTTATGAGGAAGTTATATATAAGGTAAAATGACGGTGTAGCTTGTGATGCATTCTATTATGAAGTGCTTGTTAATCAACAAAAGACAAGCCCATAACATATGCCACTGGTTTAGTGCTTCTACTGCATAATGGCTATTAAATTTCCTAAATTGTTCCTTCGTGATTGACAGATATAACAAGCTGTAGTCTAATGAATCCATCACATAGGGAGTAGTTTTGATCCAAGTTGAATGTGCTACAAGGACAAAAACAAAAGCTGAAATGGGTTGGCAGGTAAAAAGATATGATAGTATATGTTGTATGAGTCATCTGACCACAGAAATGGCCTTAGAGGAAGATGAACGAGAAAAAAAATAAATAAAGAACTCGTGTAGCCAACCCTTAGTATTCGGTATTTAAGGTTTGTTGAATAGTCATATTTTTCTTTTTAGTTTATTAATAAAACAAAGTTTGTGTAAGGATCCATATAAAAGAAAAAAAAAAAGATTTGGGTTAATTTCACCTTACCCCCTTATACTTGGCTTGAAAAACACGTACACCCTCAACTTAAGAAACCTACACTTGCACCCGGCGTAGTCCAGACTAAAGTGCAACAGTTAACTTTTCCGTCCAAACTAATGTTAAGGGTGCCCTACGCGCCATAAGTGCAGGTTTTATTTTGTTTTGGATAGTTAAAATGTCTTTTATATCCTCATAATTTATTAAGCATTTTTTTTTCATTCTATTTCCCTACCCTTTCCCAGCAACAACTACCCCATAGCTGTGACAACACATAAAAGTCAATGGTCAATACCCATCTTTCTCTCTTCTCTCTCTACCATCATCCACTGTTATGGCCACTACCACCATAAAACCTCCATCACTAGTTCACTGTAAGTAAAGAAAAAAGAAACAAAATTCAGAAGTCAAGTTTTCTCTGCACACACATATATATACATATATATTCACAAACATATACATGAGTGGGTTTGCTGTTCACACCAAGAACCAAGCCAATCAAAAGCCATAACCTAATAAATATGTACTGTGGGTGACGGTAGCGAAGGTGTTTCATCGATGGCGGCAATTGTTGTAGAAGAGGATTGGATAGTGGTGACAGTCAGTGTCGTAGGGGACAAAAGTGGGAGAGTGTCTGAGGTTGGGAAGGAGGCCAAGGTGGCAGATATGGTGACGGGCTATTGTGGAGGAGCGGAGGGGGAGGCGAGGAGAGAAATAGAGGAGTTTTGTGATTGAATGATGAGTTCTTGTGAGCAGGCTTGACAAACTTTTTCTGGAAGTGATCCTAGCAAATAGCAATACTGCTACCTCCTGTTGGGGTCTTTGTTTGTTATGAATTATGGAGTAATCATCTTTACTTACCACCCATTCTCTCTTTTGATTAAGAATTGATTCCTTTATTTTCCTGATTGATTGTGATGATTTTATTATTATTGGGTTTTAATTTGTTGATGAATTTGCAGGTAGAGTTTTGGATCAATTTGTTGTTGACATAGCTGGGATACATACCGGGAATTATATATGCAATTTATGTATTAGCCGGATTGTAGTTGAGTTTGTATTACTGTAAGCATGGAGTTTTAAGACTATAAAAACAGTCACTGTTGCAAGCCTATCAAATCTTACTCTGTTCTATCTAAATTTAGAATCTAACTGTTTTTCGTATGTTCCTATATGATAATTTGATGCTTTGGAGTATTTAATTTTGATATTGTTTTTTTGTTAGCTTATTTATTTTCTTAAATTTATATTGGAGGAGGAGTTGTTGCGGGCATGCTTTGGCAAACTCATACTCTGAAACCTTCTGGGTCTCTTTGGTTTGTGTATGGGTTTGGCCATTTTTGTCCATTTGGTGGTTGTTAGGATTTGCAGGGGTTTTTAAGGTTTGAGCACTTTTTCTTAGAATCACCATTGCTCTCTCATGCCAGTCTTGGTATCAAGTTCCTTTCTCTCTCTAAAGAAAATGTCTTCTGAGAGAGGAAAACAATAATGGAAAAAGAATAACAGTGTTGGATGTGGTAGCGTAAATTTAAACAAAGAAAAGGGTATTTATGACATTTCACTTGGTTTGTTAACGCTGATAACATGTTGCACTTTAGTGTGGACTACAAAGGGTACATGTAGGTTTTTGAAGTTGAGGGGTTATATGTGTTTTTCAAGCTAAGTACAAGGGCGTAAAGTGAAATTCACCCAAAAGATTATTGGAAGCTATCAGTCGAATGTAAATGCCCTCTAGGGCCCCCCTCCCCCCCACCCACCACAAAAAAAAAGAAAAGAAAAGAGTTAAATCTTCAGGAGATGCAGAGTCAGTTGCATTAGCAATTGTCCACTATCCAAGGGCTAAGAAATGTTTGGATGGAATATGGGACAAATTTTCCACAACTTTTTTACTTCCAAAAGACGGTAAGTAATATTGGTAAAAATTTCAATCAAATCTTCAAAATTTGAATTTAGTCTCACGCTCCAAGTTTATCATAATGTTTTAGCTTTTGGGACCTTTCAGAAGTGTGGTTATTAAATTTGTAACAAACTGAAGCTTTAGTTTTAGGGTGGCAATGAATCAAGGGCCTACTATAGTTGATGATCTTGAATGATGCTTTTAGGGAGCTGAAACTGCAATATAAACCTATGGGGCTGGGATATGACACAAATTTCAAGGGGTTGATTGTGTTTCGGAGTGGGCCTGGACATTAGAGTTATTGGTGGTCTGCTGGTGTATATAATTAGTCTTACCTATTCTATAGTAACATTTAAATTAAACGAAAATCTTTTATAAATATGATGTGTTTCATCCATAAACGCTGAAATATTTTGTGATGCTTTCCGAAGAGGGCCAGGCGTTTTGACATTAGTTCTGACTTCTAACTCTATATATAGTTGATTTAATCCTCACGTGCAGGTTCATGTTTACACCAATTATGGGTTAATGCCTCTCTTTTGCCCACTAAATCTTTCTGTAGTACTCCTAGCTTGAACCTAGCTCTCTCTCTCTCTCTCTCTCTCTCTCTCATATACGACAGAAGACCAAGTTGACTAGACAACAAGTGATGCCCCACATTGTATTTTGGTTGAGTACTTGTACATGTGCTAGCTTACTTTGCCTCGCCGTCTAATTGTATTTAGGTTGTATTGCTCCATTAATAACATGTGCTTGCTTACTTTGCCTCCCCGTCTAATTGCATTTACGTTGTATTGCTCCATTAATTAAAGTGACTTTGTAGCCTTCCAAGAGTGCCTCTTGCTACTTTATTGTGCCTTTACTTGCTCACTAGCTTGTGTCTTTACTTGTTACTTAGTTGTTCACCTTGGGTGCATGCGTGTGCTCTTTGCGGCGTAATCATTGGCGGGCTTGCTTGGTGACCATATAAGATAAGCATCACATAGGCCTACACTAGTGAAAAGTGTTGGCCTGTGAGACTTGGCTTTGTCTTCCCCTGCAAGCAGGAATCTTGCCATATTCCTAATAGCTTAGTTGAAACATTTGAACAAAATCAAGGCCTTAAGAATACCCCACAACCTAGTTTCCATCTTCCCCACAAATGAAACCACCAGTCCAGTCCGCAGCACATGCCTACTGAGCTTCCGTCTGCATTAAGTTTGTGCTATGGTTTTTGTGGGAGGAACATCCACCAGATGTGGATGTGCTTTCTCTTAATAAGCCTTGATGAGGGCCTCCTCAATTTCCTTGCATGTCTCAGAGTCAAGACATTGTCAGGTTGATGGTTCCCGTTGGATATCTTCTGTTCAACAAATTTTCCAGATTGCTGCCATGAACATAAACTTCTGCAAGGTGGCCACCTTATTTATGGTTTGAACCAAGCCTGCATTTAACCTTTGACTGACATATTTGGAACATTTCTATCGTCTGTGTTGATTGCTGCATATGGGAGATTAACCTGACAAGTCTTAACGCTTAATGGACAGTAATATATACTTATAAAATAGATTTTTCTCCAAGGCATTCATAATTAGCAAAAAGCATGTATTACTTATATAAAAAAAAAAAAGAAATGCAAAAAGTATGTTCTGTATTTTCACAAATTATTATATGCAAATGACATGATTCTGAGTCTATGCAATTGTGTTCTTGTGGCTAGGCAGGTTTGTACACGTGACAAATTTCTTAAGGGTTGGAAATGGACTTTGATCTATGGTTCTATATGCTTGATCTTGAGGCACTTTAGGCATGGGCTGGTTGTATTGCTAAGAACCTGATTCCGACTTGTTCAGTGTCCACTTTAGTCAATAATAGATCAAAGTATGGTGCATATGTTACTTGCTGAAACAGAAGAAGTCACTTTCCATCCAAAACCACAAAGTGTCTTCCTTATGTATGTCAGTATGTATTGATTATCTGGCTTTCTAAACTTATATGATAATTTCAAAATCATAATATTCATGCAAACCACTATGCATTTGGAGATTGGGTGTCTATAAGTTAAGGGGAGCTAATTTGTTACTCTCTCTCTCTCTCTCTCTCTCTCTCTCAAGAAGTGTATGTACACTTGTTAATCTTAAAGTTTTGTTTCTCATAAATAGCTGTTTTCTTGTGCTTGAAACTTCAGACTCATTCAGTGGGTTTTTTCAAAATATTGTGCTTCACATTGTGCAGATTGATGTTGAGAATCCATGTGTAATTATGAGTCAAGACAAAAGCAGAGAATTTTTGCATTCCGGGAATGACAAAGATAAATTCAAGGTGAGAAGCTGAAGTCAAGAAGAACTCTTGCAGATATAGTTGTCAATGCACATGGGTTTCAAGCTTTGTCCCTTGCATTTACGAATTACAATGGAAGATTAATATGTAAAAGCTTAAGAGAAAATTTCCTTTATGCTTGCTACTCCCCAAGCTGGTGGGCAGACTGTTCTTCATTCTTGTGTTCTTTTCTTCTTCTAATTTTTTCTTGGAAAAGAGAAGAAGGGGGGGGGGGGGGGGGGGGGTGGTATTTGTGCTTTACTAACAATGTGTTACTCAGTTCTTTTTCAAGGCCACACTTCTCCATCAAGTGGATGATCTGTTGAAGAGCATTAGGAATCAGCTGGTTGATGCAAATGAATTGGTTGATGAGCTGGAATCCTCGATACGACCCATCGAGAAGGAACTTAATGAGTTACAAGTAAAGATTAAAAACATGGAGCACGTAGAAGAAATATCTCAACAGGTACAGCTGTTAAAGAAGAAGCTTGCATGGTCGTGGGTTTATGATGTGGACAAACAGCTCCAGGATCAAAGTGTAAAGATTGAGACACTGAAAAGCCGTATACCTAAATGCCAAGCCCGGATTGATCGGCAAGTTGTGAGTAACAGGATCTTGGCAATGTTAGATTTTGATTTTATGATTTGAAACGTGGCTAACAATTAATGTTCTAAATACAATACACTTCCTGTGTTTATTTGTTTTCCTATAAAAGCATAAACTTGAGTAGAGCACTTTTGGAATCTTTGAAATATAATTCATGTCATGCTTTCCTGGGGTTCTAATGGGTACTAGGTGCTTTTGACTTATAACTCTCTAGTAAATTGGTTCTTATGTTAGGTTTTTTTAAATACCCTCCTCCAACTTACTGAAATTGCTTTAGTTTTTCTTTCTGATCTGTCTCTTTGCCCATTGGTCTCAATGATGGGATTGGTTAGTGTTGTTTTGGGATTTAGTCAGTCCTGCTTAGATCAGAAGTGGGGGTTATGTGGGGTTGGTGTTTGTTGTATGCCCTTTTTTCTTCTTGGGAGTGAGGGGAACTTTTTTTACTATTTACCTTCAGAGCCAGAAGCAAAGGGTGAAAAGTCCAAAGGGTGCTTGTTTGTGGTTTTGAGTTCCTTGGCTTGTGTTCTAATACTAACCAAGATATGCCGGTCATTAGAAGGAAGAACCGCCATAAAAAGATTCCTCGTGTATCATCTGTAGCAAAACTATGAAGGAAGGCGAGAGAGAGAGAGAGAGAGAGAGAGAGAGAGAGAGGGGGGGGGGGTTGTGCTAGTAGGAGAGTTCAAGAGGCATTGGCCACAGTGCCACTGGGCCTGTGGTGAAACATTTGGAAGGAATGTAATGGACATCATTTGAAGGATTGGAAATGCTAGTCATATTGCTATAGTTGATGCTTTTGAGCTCCCATTTTGTGACTCTGGGAGTTTTTTTCTTTCTTTCTTTCTTGATTCTTTTAATTATTATTCTTTGGAAAATATGGGAAGTACAGATGCGTCAGTTTATTTATTTTCTGCTAGCAATTTTTTTCTGTGTATACAGAGCTTGTGCATGGTAGCGCACCCTTAACCTTTGAATGAATTAATTTTCTACGCAAACTAGAAGCAGAGGCACACACGTGTGCGCCCGTGGCTTCCACTAACCCTACTAACTTTTATTTCACCTTTTCTATTACTCAATATTTCAAAGTCCCTTAAAAATTGGTAACCGAAGGCAAAAACTGTAGAACGTGGGTTATTCAGTTAACTGAGTTGGACTATAAAATTACATAATTAGCCTTTGTTATAGATCCTCACCAGAGTTGTTGGCTTTAGTATAGTATAAATGAAGGAAGAGCTTGGTTAATTTTTTTTACGTACAATCATATTGGTTTTGTTGGGTGGGTCTTCAGACCCAAACTTTCACTGACAATATCCTGATCACTATTCACCTTCAATTAACATCTAAGTGTTACAGGACGAGCAAACTTGTGTTGAAAATCCTCATGTTTAGAGGCCTGTACAACAATCTCTTGCTGATAGGAATTAATGGAATGCTATTGCGTTTGCAATGGGTACTACATATGCTTCTATTCTCTTGTGTTTCTGCTCTCTCTTCTCTGTTTCTCTGCTTTTATTCTCTCTCCTCTCCTATCTCTTCTCTCTTTTCTCCTCTTTTCTATGCCAATATGCCCCTTTAGCCTTCTGGAAAAGATTTAAGTCGCTGAATTTTCATGATGAGAGTAGTAATGAGACCCAAAAGTCGCTGTTGATTCCTCTGATATTTATGATGTTCCAAGATTTATTTGTCTCTGCCTCTCGTTACTTTGTGAATGATTTAGTCTGTTGACAATCAAGTATTGGATATATTCATTATCCATTGCAGGGTAGTCCAACTTACACTAAGGTTCATGTGGAATTGATGCCGAAGGTGTAGTAGCTGATTGATGCTTTTAACTATTAGTCTTACATGCAAATAATGCTACTTTGACAAATTAAGTTATATTTGTTTAAGTATACTCTTCTATGAACATGAACAATTGAATATGGTAAAACAAATACTTCATTCATCTCAGGTTCTACATTTTTCTCGATCTGGGTGTTTTGGGCGAAGAAAAATAATGGAATGATAAGGGCTTTATTTGTTGCATGCAGTATCTTTATTTTTTTTGCTTGACTTGTACTGGGTGGGAAAGGGGTATCTGCAATTTCTGGTGTTCAATTCAATGTTTCTGCAAGTTTCAATCAGTAATGTGGGAGGTTGAGTCTTGAGCTCTTTCCTTTATGATCTTTGTTACTTAATTATGTTGGTACCTAACATTTGAAATACATTTAACTTCATTCTTTGTAGCATAATGTGAAGTGATCTCACCTTACATTGGGTGACATTGAAAATTTTTGGCATATTATTACTTTGACTCCTTTTGGAATTACATTTATAACCTTTCGGGTTGTACTTCCCATTGCTATTATGATAATCCGATGATTTAGAAGATGATGTAAGACATGGTTAATATTTGACAGGGTAAGATGGAAGAATTGATGGATCACTTGACCAAGAAGAAAGCTCAAATTGCATGCATGATGGAAAGGACATCAGAAGTGAGGAGAATCAAGGATGAATTGCAGCAGACTCTCTCTCTGGTATGTTGGAAATTGCAGACCATTTCGATGAAAAAGCCAATCAAAGAAGGCCAGATAAATATTCGTCAATATAAAAGTGTAGCCAATTCCTATTACAAGCTCTCTTGCCATTCATTTGTTTTCCTGTTTGTTCAATTTTCTTTTTTCTTTGTTTTCCTTTCTTCATTTTTTGTTTTGTTTTGTTTTCTTTTCAAGACTTAAGAATTGTTAGTGAGCAATTTTGCTTTCGAATGCTCAAATCCAAGAAAGAAGGAGCCATCTCCCCTGCACTTTTTTGGGCTCTATCTTTGCTAATAAAATTTTCAAATTTATAGTCTTAACATTTACATGAGTTGCTCTCTGATGGTGTGTTTGGATGACACGATCTTTCTTATTATATACTAATCATGAAAGCTTTTTGATGCCTAACATTGTGATAACTATAAGCTTGTTAATCTCTAATTCATTCAAAGTTCATTTCTTAGGCTACGAAAGAACGGCTTGAGCTAGAAGAAGATCATGGTCGCAAAGTTAACCTCATCCAGAAGATGGTGAAGAGGGTGAAGTTGCTTGAGCAACAAAGTCACGATATTCATGAGCAAAATATTAAGAGTACACAGGTTATTTTTTCTCACTGTTCTTTTACCAAGCAATTTTTATATATTTTTGAATTTAAAGATCAAGGTATGCTTCTTCAACAAAAAGGCCTAATGAATATTTGTTTTTTGGTTACATACATTATATTTTATTAGCTCAAAATAGTAAGAGATCATTTTCCACTTTTTGCATGTTGGAAAAAGTGTGAACAGAAAGTCCTAATGTCTATTTCTATTTTAAGATGCTCTATTCACAAACAAATTATAACTTTTAGGCTTTAGGGTTTTAAAATTAAAAAATCCTATTGGAGGAGGGATTAAGAAGTATAGAACATTGTCTTGATTTTAATCAGACCTCAATTTATTAAAGATGTGCCAAGAAACGTATGTGTTATGGTTTGTTCAAATGATAGACACATATGTTCCCAAGTGTCCGCAGAGTGTCTAGTTCTAGAAAGATTAAAAGAATAAGGCATGTCTCAATGGATGTCTAACATGTGTCCAATTTGTGTTGGTGTCCGTCACTAACATGATGCCTTCTTGGAAGGGTTTGTATTTCTTAGATTCTATTGAACTAATCAGTAGACCATATTTGCATCATCTCTCTTTCTTTCTGTTGCTTTGCCTCTGTATTGATTTATGTTTACTCTAACGCAGAAGCTATGTGTAAATCTAATACATACTTTACTAACTAAAGATTGTGAAACTAAGTTTCATGATATGCAAATTGGAATCATGCTGATTTATGTGAAGGAGTTTTCACTGATAAGTACAAGTGCTTCAAATGATATTTTACTTCAGGTCAATTCTTGTGAGAGCATTCACCTCACAAGTTTTCTGTTTGGCTAATGTTAGATTTACTTTGAAGAAAAAAAAAAGGGTTAATGTGCATATTCTGGAAGGGTGTTAATGTGCGTAATCTTTGTTGTTTTAAGATCTAGAGGCTTGTTGAATCAGAAACTATTATCCAATAGTGCAAATAGTCACACTAGATAATGCCACAGAAAAGTCCCAAGTCAATGAAGGTTCAACAAATACCATGTCAAATATGAAAGTCAAGTCATGTCTCCTCTCTTATATTGTACGGTTTACGGCAACAAGCATTGAAAGTCAATGCTTGCTATTATTTGCTTCCACTAGTATTTTTTGCCAGACTACTAATGCATTTCCTGATCTCCCCTTCTCTTTTCAAGAACTTGGTTGGTTGTACTTGGGAGAGACTTTGAATGAAATGTTTACTTTTGTAAACATCATCACATGTGATATATGCTTTCAATATCTATTTTTGCTGTAGGCTGAGGAATATGAGATTGAGGAAAGGCTGAAGGAACTTCAAGATGAATTCGATGCCGCTAATTTAACACTTTCAAGGTTGCTTTTTGTTTATTTGAATTTTTTGATCATGGTTATTAAATTTTTGAATCCATCTTTCCAAAAGTAATCGATTCGATTTGACTCATTTTTTATATGGATAATTAGGTCGAATTTAAATAGTAATACAGTAATGAATCTATGTGAATCAAATGGGGATTTGTGGAATTTGCGATTTAGAATGATCTGTGAGACTTCCATTGGCAATTGAACCCTACCCAAAAGAAAAAAAAGGTCTTTTGGTTGATTCTCCAAAATTATGGAATTTATTTTTAAGTTATAGACGTATTAGGAATTGTCAGCACGTGTCTAGGAGTGTCCAAGAGTTTTCAGTGTCCAATACCTGTCCTATTTGAAACTGTTTGTGCTACATAGATTATAGGTTCATAGGATTCTTCTTCAAGGGATTAAAAATTTTGTTTTCCTAGCTATGTGTTCCCACTTGTTGAAGCCAGCTATTTTAGATTTAAGGAGATTCTTGATTCTTGAGGTTTGATTTGACCCTTGAATTGTATATTTTATTTATTTTCATATGTCAAAAAGTTGTTTTTAGAGGAAAAAAATTGAAGTTACAATACTCAAGGGGGTCATTGTACTTGCATTATTATTTTTTTTTTGGGGGGGGTGGGGGGGGGGGGTATAAAGCCATAATGCCGTTATAGTGTAAATAGGCAATGTATATTGGGGTAGCATATTTATAGTGATAATGTATGTTATGATGGTGTTATTTGGATGAAATATAATCTAACTGGAAAATGTGCAACATTTCTAATTGTTTACAAGTTTTGAAAAGATTTTACGAAGTTTTTTAGCAAAATTGGGATAAAACGAATTAGAAGAGTAAAGGTGAGGATTAGGCCTATTAATGGATCAGACCTTCATCTAAATCCGATCTAATTATTCCAATATGGATTGAGGTTTTTGATCTGTTAATGTGACTCAGATTCGAATCTGTTAAGTTCTTTTAGTTAACAAATCGGATGTAGATATGAACTGATCCTATCTGTTATTGTTCTGATTCAGGAAAAAAAAAAAAGAGAATAATGCGGCAGTCTTTCTTTTCAAGCAACTTTTAGATCATCAAGGATCCCATGGTTGAAAATAAATTATTAAAATTAGGTTACATTTGTACTTTGTGCTTCTTATTATATTAATGAAGTTCTTCCCTTCTATAATAAAAATGTTCATGCCTATTTGGAATGGAGATACCAAAAGACTATAACATAGTGAAACTGTTTATTGTGAACTTCTAGACATCGAATGGAAATACTAAAAGACTATGAGTCTATGACATAGTGTAACTGTTTATTTGTTTTGAGAACGTTATAAGAGTAGGAAAGAGAGGTGAGAGGGAAGGCGCATTGCGTCTTCTAACCTCTTGTTATGAGAGAGGAGGGAGAAAAGCGAGGAGATTGCAGCAGGGGGAGTTTCTTTCAAATGTTTTCAACCATCTTTTAAATTCTGCAAGGGCCAATATGTTTTTTTCTCCTTATAAAAACCTAATAACTCTTACATACCTCCTAAAACTAATGCTTTCCAACATGGTAACCTAATATAGTTACTTTCTATTACTTAAAGCAGTTAACAGCCCTAATAAAATGAAAATGTAGCGATATTATTTGAAAGACCCTTAATACGACTAGTCGTTTAAACTTATTCAGTAAACATCATTTTTTTGTCAATCCCACAGCAACTACACTACATCAATTTGTAAATAGAAGAACAGAAAATTTTTGGAAAGTTAAAGAAATACTTTGATAGAAATATTGTACAGTTGGAACTGACTACTCAAGAATTAGTAAATTCTTACTCTTTAGCTTTTAATTTGGTAAAATGCCCTCTTTAGCTAAGATGACAAAATTTGCTTGGTGAATAGGGTGAGGATCTGAATGTGAAAAAAGAAGCTGATGATATTAATCAACTTTAGATGTACAAAAAACAAATATCAGGATAGTTGGTGAATATGGCAGCCGACTTAGTAGATGGCATGACCATGTCACCGAAAAGGAATATATTATGATAGTTTACGTTCTAAAAATATTTATTTTTATTTCAATACAAACCTACTAATTCCATTCTATTTTTAAAATTGTCAACAGATCTTATGATTCATGACAAGGTACCGTTCTTGATTTAAAAAAATAGGATATCAATTGATAATATATATCTTGACTTGACATTTATGTTGTTTATGTATTCATATGTGTATATTTAGCATAAAAGCTGCTTTCAAACAAGAGGTCCTCTGATCCTTTTAAGGGTGTTACTTTAGATTGAAGGAAGAAGAGGATGCCTTATTGGAAAGCCTATCTGTGCAAAAGGATGAAGTAGAAAAGATTGCTCGTGAGGTATGGAATTATTTTGCAAATTTTTACATGATTGATGATATGACAATTGAGAAGGACTGGATTGTTTAGTTATGATATTATGTTGAACACTTCAAATTTTAGCATGTCTTCTTCGTGTATTTCTTGGGGCTGTTTTCTAATTGGATCGTGGGATCACCTTCATATTTACATGTTGCTGAGTTCTGATATAATATTCAAAAGTGGAATTATTATGCCATCTGTTGCTTAACTGTTTTGCTTCATCTTGTCATCTCCAAAGTTAACTGTTTTGATATTGTGTGGTCGAGCATACTGATAGAAGTTTTGCAAATTGGAAGAGGAAGTATTTTGTCAAAGTGGAAGTCAACCGGCTCTCATCAAAAGCACATTAAATTACCTTTCTGCGTACTTTATGTTCATTTTTACTATTCCAGTATTGGTAGCAAAGAGATTAGAAAAGCTCCAACGGAACTTTTCATAGGGAGGCCTGGGTGAGGAATCCAAATGTCATTTGGTGCATTGGGATTTGGTTTTTTCTCCAATGAGAGGAGATTTGGGCATTCGACATTTTAGGGACTTCAATCAGGCTTGATTGGGTAAATGGTTTTGGAGATATGTCTAGGAGGTGGGAAGCCTCTAGAGGAGGGTGGTGGATTATAAGTTTGGTTTGGAAACTGAAGGCTGGACTTCAGGGAAGTGACGTTAGGGTTTTTATGTGGTGGGGATTGTGGAAAGGAATTTGAAGAGGATGGTTGGACTTTTTCATCCTAGTGAGTTTTGTGATTGGAATGACAATGGATTGAGATTTTGGCATGATCTGTGGTGTGGGAACATTCCTCCTTTGGAAGCTTTTTCTTATTTATATAGCAAAATCTTAAAAGTTTTTAAGAGTTAGTAGTTGTTTAACAGCCCAATTTATTGGAGCTATGCAGAATTGGGAGTTGGAGGCCCAGGATCATTTTTTTGAGCTTCTTTATGGTGTAGAGATCCTACGAGGTAGGGAAGATGATTACGGTGGAAGTTTCTTTGTGAAATCTTACTACTATTTTCATGTTGTGATACCACTGAGAGGTTTTTTAGAAGAGCATCTGGAAGTCTAAGGTGCCAACTAAAGTCTGTCTTTTTTTTTTTTTTTCCTCTTCCCAATTGTTATCCTGCTTTCAAGTGAACTGAACTCTTGGACTGGCTGAAAGGGAAAAGGGAAACTGTACAAGGCATTTTTCACTCGTTTACGGGACCAGTGGAACCCTAAAGTCACTCGCCCGTTCAAACTCTTCCGTACTGCTTCAAAAAGAGCTTGGATTGCTGCTTTTCCTCTTTCTGTATAAAGTAAGTCAGTCCCAGTGTTGGGCAGAGCCCATTGTCAAAGGATCCTTTCGCTGGAATGCTTGCTTGAATCTAGCTACTCCCATTAAAATAAAACGAATTTTGCACTCTATACGGTATGGCTACAAACCGAATGAAGAAGTCGGAAGCAGTTCATCGCCTGTGGGGTTGTATGTGTAGGAAGGCTAAGGAGTCAATGAGCCACTTGTCAGTTGTTATTACCTTGTGATGTGGCCGGGGACCTGTGGAGCTTATTAATTTCTCTTTTAGAAGTCTCTTGAGTTATGCCGGCCTAAAGGGCTTCATATTTTGAGTCATGGGCAGCAAGATGCCGGTCCAATAGGTAAAGGAAAGCATGTAAAATGGCTTCAATGTGCTTCCTGTGGTGTGTTTGGAGAGAGAGGAATAGGCAAACTTTTTTACTATGTAGATACCATTATTCAAAGGCTAAAGTCTTCTTTACTGCATTGTTCTCGTTTTTTTGGGTTATGGAGAAGTTTTGTGACACTTCTTTTTCTTTATTTGATTTCATAGGAGAGCTTAGTTTTGGTGAAGGTCTACAGCGTTTGGTTAGCTTCTGTGTATACTTCATGTGTATAGACATTGCATCCCTTTGATAGTTTGTAACGAAATATGAGTTATCAAAAACTATCTATATGAAAAATGTTATCTGAAAAAGATGTATAAATATATTGGTACAAACTTTCTGAATACTGATGAATTGGCAGTTCAGTTTTACTAGGCTTGGATTTTTGGTTTTAATTTATTAGACATATGAGACATGTCTGACAAAGTTTAGTTCTCGTTTGAGTCTCATACAGAGTTGCTCGTTTTGTATGTTTTCAATTGGTTTATTGAATTTCGTGATTTTTGTAAGTGTGATCTATGATTGCTAATAATGATGACTCGGCCGTTCAGTTTCTGAATAATGATGGCAGTTCAGTTTTACTTGGCCTGGATATATTTGGTTTAATTTATTGAACATGTGAGACGTCTGACAAAGTTTATTTCTCGTTTGAGGCTCGTACACAGTTGCTTGTTTTGTGTGTTTCAATTGGTTTATTGAAATTTCGTTATAGTTGTTCTTTGATGTGATCTATGATTGTTACTAAATCGGGAGTTAAGTGATCTTTGTTTTTATGTTCAGATTGCCGATAATGAAAAGAAGCATCGCGAGATTGGTTCAATCATCCGTGATCTCAGATTACATCAAACCAACAAGGTCTGGATAATTCTTTAGCTTTGAGGTCTTTAGATGCCTGTGAACATGATAGACCGTTTCCTTTTTAGGCATCTAGTAGCATAGTTTCATATATCTACATCATTAGGCCTTCTTGAATTATTGAATCTGTTGACATTTGCAAACTTATAATTCTATCCTTCCATTGCAACCTTTTTACTTATGGCAATGCTATCTTTTGCCACAGGTTACAGCTTTTGGAGGATTTAGAGTGACTAGTCTTTTACAGGCAATTGAGAGACATCATCATAAATTCAAAAGACCACCCATTGGTCCCATTGGTGCCCACTTGGTTAGTGGCAGAGGATTCCCGTGCCTCTTTAAGTGTGTGAGTGTGTGCATGAATGATTGTGAAAATAGATAAATCATTACCTATATATACCAATATGTGACTTCTCACTCATTTGGATGTCACAGAAGAGAAATGATTCATTATTATTCATTCAATCAAATTGGGTCTCAGTATAATTATATGATTCAGTTATTTAGCTCTATTTTTTTTCTCTCATAAAAACAAAAATTAGCTCTGTTTTCTAAATAAGTATTTGTTCACTTATGGCGGAGCTTATTTGTCGGCATTTTCTAATTCTTAAAATAGCATTTCTTCTGTTATGGTGAGCAGAGGTAGCTAGCTTCTATACTTGTCTTATAACATAGTTTGCCTAAGCTCTTCTTTGCATATAATTGACAAGAAAATGGTTGGCATCAATTGTGCTTCTTTTACTTCAATGAGACTTTCCTACAAACGTGGAGATAGTATCCAATGCTATTTTGCTTAACAAATCTTATGTGAACATCTAGGCATTCAATCAATTTTTTCATTAATGATAAATTTTGGAGGTTGGTGTACACTGTTTTTGGTATCCAGTGGGTTATGCCTCGTTTGGTTAGGAAGCCTGTGGTGGGTTGGGATCGCAGCTGCCCTAGAAGGACAGCTAGGAGGGTCGGGATGACCACCTGATTATGTGTTATGTGGAGCATTAGGCGTGAACGTATTGAGGAGCTATTGATGGTGTAGAGATGCCAGTCCATAGTCTGAAGGGAATCATTCTCGTTTCCATGTTTTTAGTTGAGAGGGATGGTTCTCTTTTGTTTTTCTTCTTTTGTGGGCTCTTTGGAAAACTTGTATATGTCTGTAGATATATGGGCTGATGCTTTTGTGTAGGGTTGCACCCCCTTACTAGCTTCCTTCTCAAAGTATATTTCTTCCATTTATAAAATAAAATTTTGTATAGTGACATAATTATATATGTATATATGTTATTAGTGTAGCTTTTCTTTATGTGTAAAATGCATTTATTGACTAATCCACCTGCCCAAATAAATGGTTGCGTTCAGGAAAAAGCCTTTAACAGAAGATAAATACCTTATGTTTTTATGCTATAAAGTTATGGTGTTAGATTCTGGAAATAAAGACCTGCTTCTCTTGTTGAAATTTCGAAGCAACCTAATCTGTGAGGATAACTAAGTTTTGGTTTATTATCATGAGCACTATTTTCAATATGTTTGATATAATTTTCTCTGTCAAGTTTGTATACCAAAAATCATAGTGAGGGAGAAACTTAGAGATAGAGAAGAAATAAAAAGGCAAAAACGGTTATAGTTGAGGCTTCCATCGGCATTTTTTTTTCCTGCTGGTTAACTCCTCAGAGAGATCATCACTTGTAAGTACGCAACGGAGATTGATGGAGAAATAGAAGAAAAATTAAGCAAAAAGGTTGAGTTTGAGAATAAATTGGTGATGCTGTTCATCTATGTTTATAGTTGGGTATAAACTTTTGGCAGTTCAGAAATTGGGATATTTTTATTCAATATATCAACATCTTGGTACTACTGGAATTTTTGTGCAAATTGAGACTTTTCAAGAAATGATATTGTGGTCAACATGTCAATTATGTCATCATTATTCAATTTTATGCTGTTTGTTATTATTGAACTCATCATTAGTGAATTAGGAAGAACAAAATAAGATTCATGAAGCTGACCCCAAGTAGTTGGGTGGGTAGTTGAGATGAGTATTCCTTATTGGATTTGTTAGTCAGTATTGAGTTAGTTAAAAAATGTTTGGAAGCTTCAAAATCATCTGTCTCTGCATCACTGCTAGTTGTGGAGTATCTTATGAATTGTATGCATTTTCTCACATATAGGCTTCAAGACTTTCTCAGTTGGCTGAAACCAATCGGTAGACTTTGAATCTACTACCTAAGTATTCTTGATCTCTGTTTGTTTTTGGTGGACTAATCTGAGTTCAAGACAATTGCAGGTTGAGTTTATTTGGTTTTACTCATATCTTTACTAAATGAGAAAATTGGGGTGGGCTTCACTGTCATTGCAAATACTCTACTTTTGGAAGTTAGAAAATCTTTGAACTCATATGAGGTAAACTTCTATAATTTGCAGTATACTTTTCAAACTCACCCCACTTTCTCTTTATCCCATTTTTCAAAATCCACTCCTTTCCTGTTACACTTCCTGACCACTCTTGCTTCTCTCTCTCCCCAACTTTTGTGTTTTATTTATTTATTTATTTTTTTGGGGGCGGGAATCTAAAAGACTAAACAAATGGAAAAAAATTAAAATAAATGTGCTGGTTTCCTGCACATCGTGCTTTCCATGCCACTGTTAGTTAGAATTAGCCTTGTTTTTTCTGCTAGAAAATACTTAATCCTTAGTTATTAGATGAGCAATCACTTCATTAACAATTCTGACTATTATCCTATCCATAATTTGATAGTATTAAAAATTTGTCTTTGATCCAACCCTATTTGATAGAGTGGCAGTTTCAATTTTATGACATATGGAAACTGGAGTTTGGATTTAGATTGTGGTGTTTTGGATATTTCGCGTTTAGGCATACACAAACAAATTTCTCTTATATGTACAATTATTGTGATATCTTTTGATTTTTTTTCTCTCTTTCTAGATTATGTCTTTGTAATTACTTGCTAATATTTAACAAAACATGTGACTATGTAATGCAGTCTTTGGTTCATGGTGACATGTGGGCTGTTGCTGTTGAAAGTGCCATAGGCAAATTGCTTAATGCTTTCATTGTGACGGATCATAGAGATTCTGTTCTTTTGAGAGGATGTGCTAGGGAAGCAGGCTACAACCACCTTCAGATTATTATATATGACTTTGCCAGACCAAGGTAAGGAGGTGAATATGTCCGTAGATTTGATCTATTGATTTAGTTGCATGCGTCTTACTTATGCTGAGTGATTTCTTTCTCATGATTGCGCTTTTACATTTTCTTTTGTAGGTTGTATATTCCAAATCACATGATTCCCCAGACCAATCACCCAACTACTATTTCTGTTATACATTCTGACATTCCAACTGTTCTGAATGTCTTGGTGGATCTGGTATACAGGCCTTCCATGTTCCTATATATTGTCTCTGCTTATTTTCCTTTGTTGTTAATCTTATTCTTCTGTCACTCAGCTTATTACTGCTTCAACAAAGGTGGCTATTCATTTGAGCAGTGTTTGTGCTCTTCCTCACTTTATTTGACACTGTAGGAAACTTGTCGTCATTTTGGTTGAGAACAGTGAACTGATTTGGGCTCACTGTACATATAAAGTGCTTGTCAGAAATTATGATAACATGATTCTAGTAATTTAACTTTTTGTCTGAGCGTATGTCAGGATATAATTCTTGTTACCTGATTCTTGTTATATAATTTTTTTTTTTACTATCATTTTCTTTTCTAGCCTTTCACTTCTTCTAAAGAACTAGTGGTGCCTTCAACATCTTTTGATAATTTCTTTATTTTTTGTAGGGTACTGCAGAAAGACAAGTGCTAGTCAGAAATTATGATGTAGGAAAAACAGTTGCTTTTGACCAAAAGATTTCCAATTTAAAGGAAGTTTACACATCGGAGGGATATAGAATGTAAGATGGGATTTAATTAATAATTTTTATTTATTTATTTTGTTGTGTTCTCTTTTTCATCTTTTCCACATTGTTGTTCAATTGACCTATTTTAGTCTTAAGCAGTCGATATTTAAGGGCTTGCTTGGAATGATTCAAAGTCATATACTAGCATATTAATAATAGAATTGTGTATATGTACCTTTGTTTTTGTAATACATTTTTGATAAGATTAAATCCACTAGAGCGTCATGCCTTGAGCAGAGGGAGCGGAGCATCCTGCCTAAGCCGAAGGGGTGTAGCATCCTGCCTTGAACGGATGGCTCCTCTTGCTTGGGCATAGGCTACCTTGGCTGAGCCAAAGGGATACCTCAAGTGTGAGCTCAAGATCGAGGCCATGTACATTATCATTGAGTTGTCTTGTCACATGGACAGGTGAATCCATGCACCTACGAAATGACACCGCAATTAAAGCTGAGACCCAAGTATTGTTTTTCAATTGTATTTCATCAAAACAATTAAGATATGTATATTAGTGGCACATCTTTTTACACATATTATGTATCATAACTCATTAGTCGTAAGATACTGAAAGCTTGATACTAACCAACGTTATCAAACGGCCTGGCTAGTTGAACCTGTTCGAATGGGAATGGGAACCTTGGCTAGGTGGTTTATTTGTTTGGTTCGTTTGGTCAAAAAACTGGCTTAGCGGGGAGGTGTTGGAGAGGGCTTTCTTGTCCATCTTTTGCTTGGCTGTTGATGAGTAGGCTTCAATGGCTTACTGTGTTTCATGCAGTTCATTGGAAGATGGATAACTTGTTGAATCCTCTTCAGCTTTTTTGGGGGGTGAGGGGGATAGGTGAAGATCAAGACTCCTTATATTGAGCTTTGTCTAAGAAAGGGAGGTTCGAGGTGAAATCTTTCTATAGGGTCTTGAAGGGAAGTAGAAGGAACGAATTCCCTTGGAACAGTATTTAGAAGGTTGGAGCCCCATCCAAATGGCTATTTTTTGTTTGTGTGTGGGGGATGTTGCTATGAAAAGATCTTGACTATTGATTACTTGATTGACAGGCAACAGATCCTTGTTAATGGTGTTGTTTCTGCAAGTGTGATGGGGAATCTGTCTTACACTTCTGGTTCATTCCAATGTAGCTATGGACTTAATGGGGACATACGTTTGGGATAGATGGGGTGTTCTCTCAGGATGAGGCAGGGGTTATTCATGGGTGGAGGGGTGGGGAAGAGGAGGAGAAGTGCTTGGTTTTGGCTCATTGTGCTTGATTTTGAGTATCTGGGGTGAAATAAATAGGACGACTTTTCAAGGGTGTGAGGAACTTTTGCATAGGCTTTAGCTCTTTTTTTTTTTTTTTTTACGTATTTTGTATAGTTGGATGACATGCAAGGTGTTCTATAGCTTGGTTCAGTTTGTTGATTTTGTGGATACTCTTGACTTGTAAGGTTTTTGGTACTGGCCTTCTTTTGTGTTTTTGATTTGTACAAGCCTCCTGTTTGGGCTGTATAGATTATCGTAGTTTAACCTGTTTTGGTACATGAGAGGCATCCCCTTTTTTAATTTTAAAAAAAAAAAGAAAAAATTTCCTTTAGGTGTTGCAATGGTTTCTGGTAGAAATGGGGCCCCGTTGTGATAGCTTGTGCATGGTGTTCGGAAGTTTGAGACTCATATGACCTGTGTTACTTAACAAAGGAAAGAGACAAAGTTCTGTAAGCTGGATTGCAGAACCTTGCAAATCTCATGTTTTTTTGACTACGTATTTTATGTGCAACAAAAAAGCTTTAGAGTTTTCAATTTTTTAATACACTCTTACAAAGTTTTTCCTCTCATGTTTTGACTAACAGTTGATAGTAACTATAGATGATTTTGTATGAATGACTCAAATGCAGTCCCTACAGATCTATTCTCCTAAAGGCTGTTGTCCTTGGCATGCTGACATATATGGTAAGAATTAAGTGTACCAAAGGTGATTTTGCACAGTGGAAGTGGTGAAAGTGATCGCATGACATTCAAAAGGGAAGGCTAGGGGGATGGGGTCAATTCTTGAAACTTCAATAAAAAAAATAGCCTAGAAACTAATCACATCTGACTGACTGCATTGACATAAACGTGACAGGTATCATCATCTGCCAAAAGGCTATATATATATTAGATTAGCTGTAACTTAGAAGTCAAAATCTAATTGATGATTTTAATCATCTAATGTTGCAAAATATATTTGTAGTGTCTTGAAAAGTTTTTAAACTATTGAAGCAACTACGTTGAAGCTAAATATCAAAGATCATTGAACCTAAGAAGTGCAGATACAGACATGGGACACAAATACAACATGATACAGATGTGTCAATAGGGCAATTTTCAAAGTAAAAAATAAAAAAATAGGACATATTTCAAATTGTTTAATCCTTCCTCTAAAAGAATTATGATAACTTAGATGTCAAGTCACCAATTGTTCCAAAAGCTTAAGCTGTTAGGAATGGGCCCAACAATGTTTATCAAGCCATCTAACGCCTCCTCACTTTGCAACTCCGTCTCACACGTGTAAAGGTAAGCAAACTGAACTAAACAAGGTGCACTAATGCATGGAACAATTTGCGCAAGAACAAACATAATGAAGGATCAGACGGATTACAAGACTCGGACCAAAGCTTTGATACGATCTTGAGTCATCGATTGTCCCAAAAGCTTAAGTTGTTAGGAAATGAGCCCAACAATGTATATCAAGCTATCTAACAGATGCAATACCTTCTTTCCTTTTTCAAACCTCAGGATTTGTATGGAAATATTCCTCTCAGTCAATAGTTGCTGGTCTGGAACTTGGTGAGACAATGTTCCAATTATTTGACTGGTTCATTTCCATCCTTTTGTTACTTTTAATGTGTTAGATATGTCAATTGCAGATCCCTACTTCCCATGTATTTTGGAAATTTTAATTTTTTTATATTATTTGAATACAGTTATCAGCTGTTAAACTATGTGTTATCAATAATGTCTTCCTAGGTTTTCCCGTGGTTCAGCCCAGACCATTCTCCCTCCAAATAAGAAGGGTAGAACCAGTCGCCTTTGTGGTTCCTATGATGATCAAATTAAGAATCTAGAAAGGGATGCACTAAATGCACAAGAACAAGCTCAACAAGGCCGTGGGAAGAAAAGGAATGTGGAGGAAGGACTTCAGGAACTTAATAATAAACTTCAAAGTGCTAAGGTAATAATTGTCCTTGTTTTCTACTATTTCTGCAAATGAATTCTGATTGTGCTGGTAGTTTATTGTCCATTCTTTGTTTAGTATAGTCTTCCTTTATTTCTTGGTTTTTTTTTTTTCCCTGTAATCTTTTGTTTGTGCAACCCCAACAAGGCATATATGTTAGTTGTGTGCATATTTCAGAGTTTTTCGAGATATTGTATAGTTCCCCTGTCATCTATGTTCCAATCATAAGCCTTGTGAGTTGATTTCTTCACAATCATGAATTGAGGCGGAACTGTTGCCTTGAGTAAATTGAAGCTTGTTTAATTGGTACCATTTAGGCAAACGCCTGCACCCACCCACACACACATTGTAAGTCTTGTGCTGAACATGTTAATGTTATAGACACTATTATATGACACCATAATTGACTATGTAACCTTAGCTCTTATGTTCACTGGCTGAAGACATTAAATTTTGGGACACAGATCTTCATTTTGTGGAGCTCTGTAGAACTCTAAAGGGTCCAACCAATCTTAGCTTTCCTAAATTATCACGAGCCTAAGCTAAGATAAAGGAAATGTTGCTAAGCTGAGTGGACCTATAATATCTTGGTTCTAACTTGCTACTTGGATTCTGAAGGGCTTGGACTGTAAACAAGATAGGCTTGTAGATATATCAAGTTAAAAGGCACTACAAGAGGAAGGCTAAATTGGACATCGCTTGATGTCTTGATAATCGACTTAATGGCTTAATGATAGTATGTTTTATTGTTCTTAAAATAAATCTTATTGTAATTTTTCTTTTGTAACCTTAATGCCTGGTTTTTATGCTTGAATGTGATAACTTCTATATTTGTGATGTGACAGCATAATAGGTTTAATAGGTGTGTACATAATAATCTCAAAATTACATGGTTTTCCTACACTTGAAGGTAAGCCTTTTGTGGTTATACTTGTTACACCCTCCTACATGGCACACCACGTCACCTTCAAGAATGGTCCCAACTGTGAAGCCTCTACCTCTACGGGTGACACTTGGCCGGCTAACTCCCATAAGCCTCTCCTTCCTTAAGGGTCGAGCCTTACTAGACCAAGGATGGTGTACGCAGTGCCCTAGCCTCAGGTTATACTCAAGCCCAGTCAAGCGTCCCTTGGCTAGGTCAAGGAAGTCTTCGCTCCAGCACACTAAATCTCTAACTCAAGGCAAAGTGCTCCATCTTATGGTTCAGCCATAGGAGCCCCCACTTGAGCGCATCTCCCCATGCCATGTATTCTTTTGTGATGTTCTCCTTTTGGCTTCCAAGGTCCATCTTCAACCACGATTCACAAAGGCACCCTCACCAGTCTAAGTTATGAGTAGGATCTGGGAATGCCTCGGGGGTTCTAGGGGGATGGCGCTCGATCCTCTTCCTCTAAGTACCTGTCCCTTGACCAATCTTATGAGAGAGAGAGAGAGAGAGAGAGAGAGAGAGAGAGAGAGAGAGGCCTCCACTAAAGGAAACTCTTGAAGACAAAAGGCATTTATGACACCCAAAAATCTCTGCAAAGCTTAAAAAAATTCCAGAACCATCTCTGAAGAGTTTTGCAGTGTGCGATCTGGGAGGACGAGCCAACCACTGCAGTGTTGGCTCATGCTCCAAGAACCATTCACCTATATAAAGGGTTAGTCTCCCCCTCTAAGCATAACAAGCTTCCAAGTTACAATAACTCTCTGCCTCCCCCCTCCCCCTCCCCTCGGCAGGTGAGGCCGCCTCCTTAGGCCCCTAATTTTTTAAGACACAAATTTTCAAAAAAATTACATTTTATAATAAAGGTCTTATATATTCTCAATATTTTTTTTAAAAAAGGCCTTGATCTATATGAGAAAAAAATAGTTCGTAAGAAAAAGAAGCTGAAAATCACCTACACTAGTGAACTTCTGGAAAAAAAGTACCAGTTTAACTAATAAATAAATTGTACAAATGAATAAAAAGCCCGGTCCAGACGAGGAAAAAAAGGCCTATAAAAAGAAGACTGAAAATCAACTACATTGGTTAACTTCGAAAAAAAAAAAAAAACTGGTTTAACCCAATAAAACAAATTGTATAAAAAAATTTTAAAAGCCGTAAATTTTTTGAAAACTTATATGTTATAATTAAATCTTATATAGTTTTCTACATATTTTTAAAGAAAAAGCCCAAAATCAACACACTCATTAATTAAAAAAACCAATTTAACCCAAATTTTTTTGTGACAATTTAAAGAAAATATAAAAGGCCTTATTTAAAGTTATCGCCTTAGGCCACAAATTGTCTTGAGCGGGCCCTAACCCCGGCGGCTCGACATTGTTGAGTTCCCGCTAGAGCTTCCTAGAGGGCCCAATGTAGCCTGCTCGACCTAACACTCATCGACACCTTTTCACCTTCATTTAAGCTATGGAGAGGAATAAGGTCTTTAGATCTGATGGATTAAATTTGTCAAAGATGTACGAAATTGCAGATATAGCAATTGCTGATCGAATCCTTTTTGGAAACAAGGAGTGGATTTTAAGTTTTCTCATAACAAAACCTTCTATTCCATGCTGTTTTTAGTATATGCTGCTAACATTTCATCCTTTGATAGTGTAAGCATCACACATGATAGCATCAAGTAGACAAATAGAAAAGGTGATATGACTTTTTAATGTTTAATAGAATACCACAATTTTTATAAATTTCGAGAAAAAGGGATTAGGAAGAGTTGGGAATTCTTTTGTGTGATACCTTCCAATCGTTGGATCTGTTCCTCCAGAAGCTGCTGCAGGGGACCTGGTTTCTGAAAGATTTGATTGATTTCCAGGAAAATTTTAGTCAAAAATTCTTTTCCCCGCTTTATCAAAAGAAAAAATAATTAATTATTGTTCGATTATTCTTTTATACTATATGTCCTTTTACCCATTATAACAGTCAAGTGGGAGGAATCCACGATCTCTGTCCTCAACAGGATGACTCACAACCCCAATTGGACATTTTGTATGGTACCTCCTTTAGTGACATTTCGAATCCTGGAAAGATACTATTGGTTGTTATCCACTATTGACAAGATCTATTGTATATGCCCATGATGAGCTAATTTGTCTAAACTTGCCTCCCTGGAAAATGTTTGAGGTTACTAAATTTTTACTTTGTATGAATTTCTTCTTCGATGTTTCCTTATAATTCACCTGGTCTCCTTTGAGTAAATTCCAACTGATTTTTTTATTAGTGAAATTGAATAGATTATTAGTTTTTATATGCTAATGTACAGCATTTATATGTACAAAGAGGAGCTAGGTACATACCTGTAAGTTTAGATAATGATGTTTGTTGAATTTGTACTTTCCTCATCATCTTTGCTGTATTTGTTTTATATAGAGGAGGTGTGTGGAGACAGAGCGCAATGTGATGCATAAGAAATTAGCACTGCAAGATGTGAAGAATTCCTATGTCGCAGAAGCTAGTTCAGCACGTGCATCTACTGTTGATGAGCTTCGTCATGAGATCTCTGTTTGTACCTTATAGCCATGTTACTGAAGTCTAATTTGTCAATGATTCTGTTAGGTGGATTCGCTTTTTTATTATAGCTTTCATTTGAATGATGTCCAGAAAATCCAAGCTGACATACAAGAGAAGGAAATGTTTTTGGAAAAAATCCGTGTGAGAGTCAAGGAGGCAGAAACTAAAGCCAGTGATCTTAAAGTTTCATTTGAGGATTTATGTGGTATGGTAATCTTGTCTTTCACACTGCATATCAAGTTACAAGTCTGCTGTGACAAATGCTTGTTTATCCCTGTTGAAAAATGCAGAGTCAGCAAAAGGGGAAATTGAAGCCTTTGAGGAAGCAGAGCATGAGCTAATGCTGATGGAAGAAGATCTACGTTCTTCAGAAGCGGTTGCCTCCCCTTCTCCTTTGCCCTTACTAAGTTTTCTAGCGCTCTCTCTCTGTCTCTCTCTCTCATTGGACATTTTGCTCAATGCTATTGTTGTTCTTTGGGGCATGCACGTTTGTTGACATTGTAAATGCATTTCTTACTTCAGGAGAAGCTTCATTATGAAAAAGTGATGAATGACAAGGTCCTCCCTGAAATTAAAGAGGCAGAGGCACAATATAAAGAGCTCGAAAACAACCGTACTGTATGTATCAAACCCTTCTTAAATAAATGAATTCATGTTTTCTATAAGTGCCTTCCAGCAATAGTTTCTCCATGAGTGGCTGTGTCTGCACATTTTAAAAAAAAAATTGGCACATGACATCTGCTCAAATACCTCTCTCTCTCTCTCTTGTTCGTAATAATGGCCTGCAATTTGGTTGAAATATTAGCAGAAAGTTTAAAAGGACTAGCAAATGCTGTTGAACCTTGTATGGAAATTCTAAGATGCTCCGCTATCACTACTTTGATGCAGATATCAGTACTTCTTTGCATGATGCTTCAATTGATCCTAGGAAACATTGTCTCTGGACCTTTCATTCGTTTTTTATTTAGTATTGCCAGCAGCCTTTCCTATATTTACATATAATGATAATATTGATATATATACACATGTTGATTAGCCAACAATAATAGAACCCCTAACCCAATCCCTCCGTTCCTGCACTATGGATTCACTATTATTACTTTTTGAAGTCAAAGCAATGTTTAGGCATCTACCAGTTCTTTATGGTGATCAACGATGGACTTGCAGGAGAGTTACCGAAAGGCTTCTATTATTTGTCCTGAAAGTGATCTTGAAGCTTCAGGAGGCTGTGAAGGGAGTACTCCAGAGCAACTTAGTGCGCAATTAAGTAGGCTAAATCAGAGACTTCAACGTGAGAGTGAGAGGTATGGATGTGATATGCTTTCCACTGTATTACTTGAACAACATGAATTGTTGTTTGAAATGCGAAAGCTTGCTTTGCAGATATGCTGAATCTATAGATGATCTCAGAATGTTGTACGAGAAAAAGGAGCGGAAAATACTGAGAAAACAGCAGACTTACAAAGCTTTTCGCGAGAAATTGAACGTAAGTTTATTTTTATTTTTTGGTATTAAGGTTTCTGAAAACCAAGACATCTACATATGTATCAGAAAGCAATTGTTTTGTTCTAACTTTTGTATCAGAAACCATTTGCATGTTTAAGTTGCTCATAAGGCATGCAAATATATCCATGATACTGTTGCGGGAATATTTGATTTGTATGCCTGCATTTGTACTTTCCGATGGAACAAAAAAAAAAAGATAGTATTAAATGTTGGTGGTTTGATTATACTTACTAAATTTCTGCTTGGGGCCGTGACTCATGACTCCAACAATTTATTTTCGAAAGACATTTCCTTACAAGAATATTGATTCTTAACTGATGATATGGATTCCCCTTGGCAGTTACAACTATTTTCAATCAATTGTTTGTCATAATATTGTTTTCTAAAGTTCTTGCCTTTTCTTTTCTTTTACATTTTTGTTATTTTCCAAATAAATGTTAAATGTTGTATGCTTGTCAGAAATTCAATGCCGCTATTTCTTACCTAGCAACTAAAAAAAAAGGAAATTCCTTCTACTTATGCAAAAGAATACTGAGATCTTCGACATTCACCCGGCCGTTCCCCAACCTATACAAGGAGAGCAGAAGATTACAAAAGGGAAGAAACTCACAATACACAAACTGACATGCGTATACAAATAATTTACATTCAATGGTAGAAAGGTTGAAAAAAGCTTCAGTGTAATTTTGTCTGATGAGGTTTGAGGGGTTCAAATCATTTGGTGAAGTTGGATTTGGTTAGTAATTTTTTAAGGGAGGGCAGCTCTGGCATTCAGCACTTAGGGAATTTGATTAGGCTCTACTGGGAAAATAGTTTTGGAGAAATGCTAAGGAGGTGGAAACTTTTGGAGGTGGGTGATGGTTTGGATCAAATTGGTGGGGATGGACTGGAATGGACTATTAAATAGGAGAGCGGATCTTGCAAGGTTCAGCTATGGAAAGGGATCCAAAAGGGTTGATTAGATTTCTTTACTCACATTACATCTGTGATAGCAAATGGCCAAAGCATTAGATTCTAGATTTTTTTTTTTTGTTATTTTCCATTGTTAATGGCCTCTTGGGACCTACGTAATATTGCTGTGACAAAAATTCTTTGGTTTTGGATCATATGCATCTTAATGAGATTGGAGTTGGTTGGGAACCATTGCTCATTCTGCTTATTAAACATTTGGAATTGAAGGCAGTGGACACTTTTTTTTTAAGATGCTCCATGGTGTGTTGGTCTGTGGGGGTCAAGAGGATATGATGAGATGGAATGTTGATAGGGAGTTTCTCAGTGAAATCGTACCACTCTTTTTTCGTGTGGTGTTAATGATGGAAATCTCTTGGAATAGTATTTGCAAACTGGGAATGCTCACTGCGGTGTCTTCATTCATACGCTTGTCTTTGTTTTTAACATATATAATTTGGGAAGGAGGGGTTATGATCTCCTTAACTGATATTGCATGAGTAGGTTGCCGAAGAAGTCGATTGGTCATTTATTGCTCCACTTGCTCCACTATGATGTGGCAAGGACTTGTGGTGCTTATTATTTTCTACTTTTGGTTTTGAGTGGGTGATGCGGGCCTGTAGTTGAGCTCTATTCTATGAATACTGGACTGGTGGATGTTGGTCCAAGAAGGTGTGGAAGGGTTGGATGGTCGCACCTATCTTGTTAATGCTCTGTATTTGGAGGGAGCGGAGTCAACATACCTTGCTGGACTGGTGGGTGTTGGTCCAAGAAGGTGTGGAAGTGTTGGATGGTGGCTGGTGGCACCTATCAGCTTAATGTGGTGTATTTTGATGGAGCACAGTCAGTGTACCTGTGAGGATGTAAAGACAGCAATTCATAAGCTAAAGCTTAAGAAAGCTTCATACACTTCATTTTGGCTCAAAGGGAATTTTTGTGATTACGGTCCATCTTTAATAGATTTTATAGTACAACATAATTTTGGTGAAGGACTATAGCTTCTGTGTATTTCATGTGTACAATGGCTGTTTCCATTTAGCTCTCGTTATAAAATTGATCTGCTTATCCAAAAAGAAGAAAAAAAGGACTCTATGCCTCGACTAAGAAAGCAAAAAAATGCTAAGGAGTTGCCTTAATGCCTTTGTTACAATGATTGAATGCGAGGAGGATTGATAGTATGAGTATATTTGTGTCTCTATGGACTGAGATATAGAGTCAATATTTATTTTGTTTGCTGTGGGACCAAGGCAAGAAACAGTGATGATGTTTAGGATATGTGGTCTTGCATATTTCCTTTGGCTTTTCTTTCCCTCTGATTTTCGTTTTTTGAGGATTCTGAATTCTTTTCTTGAGTTTCTGATTGCATAGTTTGACATTTTCTATTTTGCATTCCATCAAATTTTGCTGTTAATAAATTGTCTCTCATCCTTTCCTTCCTTATAATGCCATTTTCATAACCAACATTTCTCACCATGAAATTCCATTTTTGTAATTGCAATATAGTCATGCCAGAAAGCCCTAGAATTGAGATGGAGCAAGTTTCAGAGAAATGCGACTCTTTTGAAGCGTCAGTTGACTTGGCAGTATGTGCTCATTCTTCAGAATTCTGTTTTCAAAAAGAACTTATGCTCCCCGACGGGAAGCCTTGAAATCTCTGCAACATTCTTTGCTCAACTATTTCATAATCAATAATTGTTTGCAACCAGATTTAATGGCCATTTGAGGAAGAAAGGAATCAGTGGACACGTTAAAGTTAGTTATGAGGAGGAGACACTTTCAATAGAGGTAAGCATTTTGCGTCATAATAGAATGCACTTGTGGATGTGGTTATTTGTCCTGGAATACAAATGAATGAGAATTTTTTTGCTATATTCATCCTGGAATATGCAATTGAATGAGAATTTTTCACTACATTCTGGCTGGATTTATTGAAGTTGACCATATGAGCTTTCTTTTGATTCTACTTCTCTTGTAGGTGAAGATGCCCCAAGATGCATCAAATAACAATGTTCGTGACACCCGAGGGCTCTCAGGTTTGTTCTGTAACCTCTCTGTTCTTTTGGAAATTTCATCAGTTCTTAAGATTTTATTTATTTTTTTATGGCTCTAATCATGCTTGTGGGTAGAGGATAGGACATTGTTAAGTTGGGCTGTTGGATAAATGTGAACAAGAGGTTTGCACCTGCTTGCTCCTGGGCAATAAAATGAAAGCTATATTGCCAATGGGAATTACTCAGAACTGCTTGTGAATTTAAACCACAACCCAAGCTATATTGCTAATGGGAATTACAGAAATGCTTGTGAATTTAAACCACAATAAACCACCCCCCCCCAAAAAAAAAAAACACACCAACCCCAAAAGCATGGTAACTTAATGCAACGTTTGCAATTGATGTTTGGCAGTGCATAAATTAAAATCATGCCTTTTGTACAGCTTTCAAATTTGGTGTAAAGGGAATTTTGAGAGTCCTCCCTCTGTCTTTTAATTTTCGTGTTGAGCTCTTGTAATTGATTTTTGTATATGGGTTGCGCCTTTTAGCGCTTTCTAATGATATCTTTTATGCATAAAAAAAAAGGTGGAGAACGTTCTTTCTCAACATTGTGCTTTGCACTAGCTCTGCATGAAATGACAGAAGCTCCATTCCGAGCAATGGACGAATTTGATGTCTTCATGGTAAGTTCTTACTGAAAGTGATCTCTTGCCAATGCCAGATAGATATCCATAATATAGGTTGTCTGGCTTAGCTACATCAAAAATGTGAAGAAAAAGATCACTTCGATAATTTCCTCACTTTAATGTTGATATTCAGGATGCAGTTAGTCGGAAAATCAGCTTAGACACACTTGTGGATTTTGCTTTGGCACAAGGATCCCAGTGGATATTTATCACCCCTCATGATATCAGGTAATGGTTTTAGCATGGTTTTGATATTCCTGCAGTCTATTCAAAAAGTAATTGCTCACTTTGCATTGTGAGCTGCTTTCTTGAAACATTCATCTGATCTAAATATTATGCAAGTAATAGCAACTATGCCTTGGCTGCACATTCGGGTCAACATTTTTCTTTTTTTGTGAATGCACATTGGGGCAAGCTTGATGCTCAAAGAATTCTATGGGAAAGAATTTCAATGGGGAAAAAATAGACTTAGTTAAGGCAAAATGTAAAATCCTTTGTTCGCACATGAATTTTGCACACATGCATGCTCTTGAGCTCACTTCTATTTTTATAATTTTTATTGGTTGTGACAAGGTCTGTTGACTTGACGTCATGGTTTTTAAAAGACCAGTTCAGATCTTATGGTCCTACATCTTAAAATCGATTTGGATTGTGTAGAAAATCCGTTGGAGGTAGGATATTTGATTCTGGTGGTTGGTTCTTGTTGAACCGTGGAATCAATCCAAATTTAGATCCCAATCTTACCCGCTCCAAATTTTAAGCCTTGTGATGTTTTGTATGTGGTTTTTTTGTTTTTGTTTTTGTGTTAAATTTTATGTTTGTGGGCAGGCTAAATACCCATTTTATACTAGGTACATGCAAAATAAAAAAAAAAAGCCATATTAATCAAATAGCCTAAGAAAACAAATCATGCAAATAAGCATTTAAATGTTGCAGTAATTTGGGAAAACTAGAGATTCGAAGGAATGTTGTTACAGATCAAGTGTCTTCATCTCCCTCTCTAGCCCACTCCTGTCCTTTGTCATCTCTCTCACACTCTGCTTAGTAGATCATTCTTTCTTTTCTTTTTTTCCTTTTCTCAATTTAATTTATTTGTTTGGACTCTTTTTATCTTTATTCTTTTTTTCCCTGTGCTTATGATCCACTCTCCTCTTTATTTTGGTGGTGGGAGCCTTATGCATTGGGCTACCCTTTTTGTTTAATCATTTTTGCATTTCATGGTTCTTCTTTGCTTTTCTTTTATAATGTCTACAATCCAAAAACTCTCTCTTTCTCTTGTTGCCCTTAGGTTCTATTTGCTGCTACTGCAAAATGCAAGTACAATTAAAAAAAATTATGACATAACACTCTCTTTATCTTTCATATCTTCTTCTCTTTTCAATCTATTTCCAAATCCGACTTTGTTTTGTTTTGTTTTGTTTTTGTTTTTGGCCTTTTACTACTACAGAGTGCAAAGTGCATTTTCACAGAACTCTTCTTCTCCACCTTTTTTGTCATATGAAATGCAAAGCTTTTATTATTGAAATTTCTATTGCATAGTTACATCGTGCATTAAATTTTTTTAAAAAATATTTCGCTTATTTTTAGTGTAATTTAGGCTCATTTTGTGTCTACTCTAGAGAAACGTTTATTCATATAAAAGATGTTATGCATTTTTTCTTGTTTCTTTTTTTTTGTCCCATAGGATCTTACAATCTCCGATCCCATAAACCCCTCCAATGGTTCAATGTAGAATCCCGATTTTGACAACCTAGCTTGCCCTAGAAGTTGACGTGTAGGGTATGAAATAGCATAACTCTAACACTATGTTTGGATGGAGGGGAGGGGAGAGGGAGGGGGACTGGGGAGGGGAAGGGTAGGTAGGTAGGAGCGGGAGAGAAAGAAAGAGAAGGGAAAGGGAAATATTACAATTCTTTAGACAATATAGGGAGGGTATGAGGAAGGGAGTGGAAGTAATATTGTTTGGGAGAGAAGGGAAAAGAAGGGAAGGCAGGGATAATTTATTCTTATGCAAGTAGAAAAGGTTATACATTGAAGTGCGGGCAAAATTGGTAACTAACTCGCCCTTATTTCCCCTCCAAAACTATCCAATTCTGGAGGTGAACAGAAAGTGGGTTCAGAGGCATATGACCATCCCTTCTGACCCTTTCCCCTCCTGCTTGTTATACACCCCAGCAGGGGGAAGTCTTGCTCTTCCCCTCAATTCCCCATTTGAACATAGCAAAAATGACTCTATCTGGCACTTGTTGCGTGTACAAGAACTCAAAATCACAGGAGTATATCACAAATCTGTTAGTTTACCACTACTACGTGATTTATTTTTCAGAATATCTAGTAACTTCCATCTCTCACAAATCTGCTGGTTCATTCTTGACACGCAAATCTTCAGTCTCTTGGGTCTAAACATGCCCAGTGGCCCACGCACAAGGGGGGTGGGCGGGGGCCATGACCCACCCTAAGTTTTGAAAAATTACTCTATCCTATATGGTTTTTGGTATTTATGATAAATTAGGTGCTCCCCTACAACACCCCCCCCCCCCCCCCCCCCCCCCCCCCCCCCCCCCACAAAAAAAAAAAAAAAAGTTTTGAAAAACTACTTTATACCCCTATATCGTTTTGAGTATTTATGATAAATTAGGTGTATTGGCCCCTCCTAAAATTTTGAAAAATTTCCTTAGATTCTTTGTTCTTTTGAGTATTCATAATAAAATAGCTGTATTGCCCCTCCAAAACCTAAGTAATTTACCTTTGCCCTTCAAAATTCAAGTAATTTTGCCTTGCTCCTGTAGTGTAGAAAAAAAATTTAGTGGTAAAGTAGGACTTATATGTTTTAGTACTACATCCATTATTATTTCTACCTTGTTTATAGTTGTCAGGTCTCATACTACGGAGTTTAAATTTAAGTGACAATGTTGGTAAATGGTACAATGATACCTCTAATTTTTTGTCCAACCTTGGCCCTCCCTTCACCAAATTCCTGAATCATGGTGGGGAACGAGACCAGGATTTCAGTTTTTCTTATCAGCAAAATTTTTTGGGAGCATTTCAAAAAACCAAAACAATTTTTTATTAGCGATTTTTGTGTGTATACGTGTTGGGGGAGTGGGGATACGTTCAATAGTAGAATTAATTTAGGCGGATATCACTCCACGTGAGTCGACTCCTGCCTGCAACTGGGTCTCTTGATGCTCTGCAATGTTGGACTTTGGCTGTTGATGGCATAAGGATTTTATGTTTACATAATATAAAGATAATAAATATTGAGCCTATTATCCCATCTTGGCAACATTTTTTGTGAACCCATGCACCTCCTCTCCCCTTCCCTTCCCTTCCCTTCTCTCTTTCTCTCTGAAACCAAAAACCGACCCAGCAAAAAAGAGAAAAGAACTCAAACCAAAGCAAGGGAGAGGGAAAAATTAGTAAGAAAATATAATCTGAGTTCTTCTGTTTCAAACATTTAGTATTGTCATTCTCATGCTTAGCATAAGAGACACCTCATCATTGAAAATATCACGTGAGCTTTGTATTAAAGTTTCCAGCATTGTCAATAATTAGCAATTAATGTGTGTATGAGTGTTCATGGGTGTTCAACCTAACATGTTGCGAGCTATAACTCAAATTGTGCTGGTATGTATCAGCCAGCTGCATGAGAGTATAATGGTATTGTCGCCCAATTCTCAGAAATGACACCTCATCCCTGCCATTTGGTGGACATTCGTAACTGTTCATCCTCCTGGGTTTCCTATAGATGCTGATGCCCGTACTAATAATTGAGTTTTGTAACCTAACACTTCATCCTCCACTTTGCCATCATCATGGGCAGTTCCCCAGTATACATTACAACTCTAACATTTCGATAAGATCTATGGACTTCTCCATGGTGAACCCTTTGTAAAGTGTAAACTCTAGTAATTCCAATTCTCACCCATACGATTGGGAGTTATGTCCTATATGCTGCACTAAACTGGTACTTAAACTGCAACTAAAGCAGGTATGAGACCACTATATTTATGGTGACGAAACTAAATTCTGGTGCTTTTGATTCAGCATGGTAAAGCAGGCAGAGAGGATAAAGAAGCAGCAAATGGCCGCCCCTCGCTCCTGATTGTCTTCATCGGCAATATCTGCTTCCTTTTACACATGTTGATTGTATGCCATGTTCAAAATATGGAGAGATTTCATTTTAGTTACATTTCTTGTCTCGTGCGTTTGGAAATTGCTCAAGACTTGGTGTCAAGTGCATATATTGTATTCAGGTTGTTTCAGATTTTATATATATGGATGTGGGCCTGGAATGGGTTTTTGTTGTGGACTGCTGGCATTTTAGCGTTACACTCTATTCAATTGTCAAAAGAAGAGGAAGAAGGGGTTCAATTCCTGTCCCCACTCGCTTAGATTAGCATATCTCCGATGTTCTTGGCTGATGTTCTATTCCATTATCAACTACCAAGCAAGAGCAATTGTAGCTACTCTTTCAGTGTTTTTCTTTTCGTTTTTGTTTTGCCTAAACGTACAAAAAGATGTGGACTAGCGCTTCTCTCTCTCTCTCTCTCTCTCTCTCTCTCTCTTCACTATATCACCCTTCTGTCCGTTTTCTCCTAATCATCCAAGCATCAAGGGGATCTTTTCTAAGGATACTCAGTGTCAGTGTTGAAAGCTAATAGCCACTACATAAAAACCCATTTTTCAGTTCGATTTCCAAATTAGACCAATTTATCACATGAAATAAGTAAAGAAAGTATTGGAAATGGATACAAAGTCATCCATGAGCCCCAATTTTCGAAAGCACACAAATTGAGACACTTCTTTAACTTTCTTTTTTTTTTTATTTGGTACAAACATGTTGAACTATCTGATTGAGCACTATATGATGATCTTAGGGTCAGAATTTCACATCAACACCTTCATTTGACTCAATTTGACTCTATTCGATCTTTGCCAATTTCATTGGCATGGGTAGTCTCATTTTCTAATATATGTAGCTAGAAATGTCTAGATAATACACATGTTATAGGTCTATTTGGTATTTTAGCATTTTTTTGACTTATAAGTCAAAAAAGTCAAAAAAAAAATGATTTTTACGCTTGTAATTAAAAAAAGTCAACCTAAAAAAACTATACTAAAGGGAGATTTTGATCATGAGATCATCGTATGGTGTATAATTTAGCTAGTTAAACATGTGTCTCAATGTATGACAGAATCAAAGTTTTACAGTTTGATTAGAGAAGTCCTATTGCCAAAGCAATATTGGTTGTTGGCAGAGAACAGTACAATGGCTAAAGAAAAATTGTACTCCCACATTCCCCCTACCCCTACAATTAAAATCTTTTGCTTTCTTAATTTTGTTCATAATCTCACCCCCTTACTCCAATATTGTCATCCACCCCTTACTCCAGTTTTTATAAAAAAAAAAATTTTTAATAAAATTTTTTTTCTTTTACTCCCAACTTCCAGTTTTTTATTAAAAAAAAATTGGATCAAATTTTTTAAAATTTTTTTTTACTCTCACCTCCTGGATTTTTATATATAAAAAAAAATTGTGATCAAATTTTATAATTTTTCTTACTCTCACCTCTCGGTTTTTATAAAAGAAAGAAATTTTGATCAAAATTTTTTAATTTTTTTAAATTTCTCTATTTATAAAATTTAATGCAAAACTAATTAACATAAATTTTTTTCGAAAACACTAAAGTAAAAGAATTTAGATTTGTTTCTTGAGACTATCCTTAGCAATTAATAATGCATTTTTTACTAGTTTGATGTCATAAAAATACATACAAAAAAAATAATAACTTTTAACATATCAATACATGGTAAATTCAACAATACATAAGAATAGAATTTCTCCTCCATATTTCCTCTGATGGCACCCGATTCTCCGCCTATTATTTTTTACTACAAATTCATTCGTACCATATAACTATCAACCATTCCCCTAGCGTCGATTGATACATGTTACTGTCACCACATTGGAGTGGATGATATTGGGTAATGAGGGTATAAGAAAACTTAGACGAAGTGATTACCGCTGACACGGGTAATAGCTATTTCCCAGTGCTCCTGGACCGAAACTGGGGGAATCTTAACGGCAAGTGAGTAAAACAACCCGAATGATATGTGTCAAACATATGCTGTATAAGGTTATACCTCGATGCGATGACAACTTCCAAAGCGATGGAGTCCATCTAATATGCTTCTGGCGCTGTAAGCTAGAACCAAACAAGTGAAAGTAGAAGAGTGTTTGCATAATTGTGCTTTAGATAAAGCACATCGTATAAGTCCATGTTTTGCTGAATCTTTTCAATCAAGTCCATCCGTACCCGTGCCTAATCATTTTCGCCATACCTGTCTTGCCTAGCTATCGCCTTGAATCCACAATAACCATCAGCTCAGACGTCAATAGTGTAACTAATAAAATCTTGATAAGCCTCAAGTAATTTCTAAATGAAGGGATCCAAGACGGGTGGAGCTAGAGGTTGAGTGTTGCGAATTCTCAAGGTTGCAGTCGGTTGAGTGATCGATGCATCTGGAGTTGAGTTAGATGTCCCCTAGATCCTGAAGTAGATACTTCTAGAATACTCTTTATGCGGCGTCTACTTTGCTTATCTCTGCCTGCAGGTCAACCTTTATGTTCCGTGTTGTACACCGAGGCTCGAACTATACTATGAGATGGATCCGTCGTATCAATAATCCTGTTTATCATATAATCTCGCGTAGATGGATCCATCCCCTGTAACAGTTTAAGAACCTTAAATGTTCTATTAGATCGTAGTCCATCATCGTTAGAGCGGTCTGTATGCATACATAACAAAGTCCAATGAGTGTCAATATCCATCAACGGAATTGGAATACAAAGTGAATGGTAATTAGTAAAGTTGTGCATGCACTGCACTCTATGCATTACTTTGATTATACAGTCGCAATAGCCGACCATGAAGGGGGAGGCGGTATCAGCGTATTGTAGCTGTTCTTTGATCAACTCTAATGCCTCTAATGAAATTCGACATATTATGCCACTGAAAATGTAGTCATCCATTTGTTTGTAGCGTGGAATGTTGAGAGATCTCTCGAACGATTTCTGAATGTCGCCGAACTGAATTCTCAGCATTTTGCAAAGGATGTATCTAGCGATGACATGGTATTCCCCATATACAACTTTAGCTTGGCATGGGCAGACTCTGCCCTGTAATAGAAAAATGCCCTGTGTTTAAATCAAAAAGTTACAAAAAGTAGTTTGCAATGAAATCACTATACCTTTGACTTGAATTGCTTCCAAGGTGCATGCAAGTATTTATCCACGTCACTACAAACCGCTCTTTGTAAGGCCTTAACCATGTCTCCCAGAGGTATTTTGTTGCACGCGGGTAGGATTTAAACTCCCCGAGAAGGGTGTGCCACTTCTATTAGCAAGACTCTAGTATTGATGACATTATTTGCCAGTGCCATGACATGAGAAATTGTTTTATCTCCGGACCAAGAATAGGGCTGCAGTACTTCACCACGTTCTGGTTTATGTGCCAGATGCAGAGGATGTGATGTGCTGTGGGAAAACATGTTTCAATGGTCTTCATAAGTCCCAAATTCCGATCTGAAACGAACACCGATGGTATCAATGCTCCCTTTCCAAGCATCAAGTTCTTCAAGGTACTCAAGGCCCATGTCAATTGATCTGACTTTTCATTAGCAAGATATGCAAAAATAAGTGAGTATGTTCGTAGTGTGGATGTGATACTCACAACCTCCAATAATGCTATATAATACTCATTAGTTTTGCATGTTGTATCAATAATCAGCATGGTGAAAAAGTTGATATATAGCTCCAGACTTTTAGGATGAACCTAGAAAATATCTGTAATTTCGTTTATCTCTAGATTTATCATAAAAGTATGGATGTATCTTTTGTTAATTAATTGATCCAAAACATGTTGGATAGGATCTAGACCACCACGTTTGACTTCTTTGTGTTTATAGATGGTGTTATAAACGTTCTAAATTCTCGTGGTGTTTGAAAGGTCTCTTTCTTTCAGGACACTGAGAATTTCAAGAGGTTTGGTACTACCAACTATCTCAAGCACAAATTGTTTCTCCATAGGTTTGAGCCTTAACAGGTACTCGTGACCATAAAGATATTCTGTTGTTTCATGGTTATGAAAACTCCATTTAACCAGTAAGCCCCACATGACACCATCTAGAGGTATTGGTAAATCTCGCAGCCCAAATGGGCAACCACATTTTCTTGTTCCAGTATTTCTTTGCAAGGGTTGCCCTTCAGAAAAATGTCTTGGTGGTTCATACTTTTCTCCTCTTTCACAACCAAGAATGCACTTTGGGAGCTTGTCGCCTTTTAAATTAGCAGACTTTTTGATAACAACCATGATGCCATTTTGTCGACCAACCCTCCACACCCAATCTAACATTTCGTTTCTACCTTAAAAAATTTGTCAATAAAAAATAACAAATATGCATAAGTACAATGTTATTGGGTCTATTTTAATAAATTGATAGTATGATGAAATAATGATGAAATAAAAAAATAACAAATGCTTGCTAATCAGTGGTAAATTTAGGTGTATAGTCACGACTTTTGTGGGCGACGATTTTTCCATTTGAAAGATCACTCTCAACTGCCCAACTATCTGAAATTGAGTCAGTCATTATCCTCTATCTATGGATTACGAGAAAAAAGATGTTGACCAAATCTTGATATAAATTGAAGGAGTGATATTAGATGAACTGAAGGTATGAAGAAGATGAGAAAATTTGGAGAAGTGTTTTTCATATAAATAGAGAGGCAAATTCGAACAGAAAATCTCTGATTTCATATTTTCTGACAATTTCACTCACTGATGTGATTTTTATTTTTTTTGTTCTTTTCTTATTTTTTAAAAAAATTAAATTAATCAAAATAAAATAAAAATAAAACAAAAAAACAAAAACAGCAGATCAATATAAAAATAAAAAATAAAATAAAATAAGAGTATAATCGCAAAAAAAAAAAAAACAAACAAAAGACTCCCCCTCCCATCAACACAGCCCGTGTCGGGGGTGGGGTAATAGCTCTCATGACTAGAGAGGTCCAATCGGTTAATCGGTTATACTCTGCCCCTTTTGATATTTTTGGCAGAGACAACACCGAATTTAAAAATCAATTCAAATTCTAAGATAGGAACAAAAAGTATAGCAACCTTACAAAATGTCCGGACCCACCTGAAGAAGTCCGTTGGGAGCATAGGAAAGTTAGAGAGAGAAAGCACTTGGAGAGAAAAACTAGACAAAAAGAGAGAGAACTCGGAGATAGAAACTTCGAACGGAGTAACAAACAACTTGGGTTGAGAGAGGGAACAAGATTCAGAAGCAGGAGAGAGATTAGAGTAGAAGCTTAGGAGACTCAGATGGGGTAGAGTAGAGACTAGAGAGGGAAGTTTAGAGACAGAGAGAAAGAGAGAGAGGTGATGCAGAGAAGAAGAAGCAGAGCAGAAACAGAGGTCTTCGGATTGGAAGCTGCAAGAAGACTACTCAAACGATGTCGTGTTCACCAGAGAAAACAGACCCAAGTCCTCCACTGAAGAAAGCACCACCGAGCTGGTCAGACCTCTGGCTCCAGAACAAGAAAGCTGTCAACAATCTAGTCTTCGCTATGAAACTCCAATCTCTGACCAAACCATCTCTCACCAATCTCAAACCTGAACCTGACAAAACCCTAATCTTCGATCGCTCAAAGCTAGTTGCAGATCGAACCTCACTCCTCTCCGACGAGCTTCTCCTCCAAATCCTCTCAAAACTACCCGAATCGCAGAGAAACTCGAATTTTCTCGTTTCCAAGCGGTGGTTGAATCTCCAAGGCCGCCTTGTACGATCCCTGAAGCTTCAAGATTGGGACTTTCTCATATCGGGTCGCTTATTTGTGCGATTCCCAAATCTCATACATGTTGATGTGGTTCATGGGTGTGTGATTTCGCCTCGAAACTCAGGTATTTTGTTGACTCACAAACTGGTTTCTTTCCTTATTGACTCTAATGTTTCGCCAAATTTGTTTATACCGGAGAATTACATGCTATCAGTTGATGAAGTTGATTCTGGTTTGAAAGCATTAGCTAGTGGGTATCCAAACTTGAGAAAGCTTATGGTTATTAATGCTAGTGAAATGGGGTTGTTGAGTGTTGCTGAGGAGTGTCCTACATTGCAAGAGTTGGAGTTGCATCGGTGTAATGATCAGGTTCTCCGTGGGATTGCAGCTTGTCAGAATCTTCAGATACTGAAATTGATTGGAAATGTTGATGGGTTTTATGGGTCTTTGGTTTCAGACATTGGTTTGACTATATTGGCACAGGGTTGTAGGAGATTGGTGAAGCTTGAGCTCAGGGGATGTGAGGGAAGCTATGATGGGATCAAAGCAATTGGACAGTGCAGCCAGATGCTTGAAGAGTTGACTTTAACTAATCATAGGATGGATGGTGGGTGGTTGTCAGCTCTTTCATATTGTGAGAATTTGAAAACTTTGAAGTTTCAATCGTGTAAGAGACTTGATTGTAGTCCAGGGCCTGATGAGTATTTGGGTTCTTGCCCAACACTCGAGCGTCTACATTTGGAGAGGTGCCAATTGCGGGACAAGCGGACTGTGAGAGCATTGTTTCTCATATCTGAAACTGTGAGGGAGATTGTGTTTCAGAACTGTTGGGGATTGGACAATGATATGTTCAGCATTGCAGGTATCTGCAGGTATGGGGCTTTCACTGTTTATTTACTCATTCACTTCTATTGCCTGATACTGCAGGTATTCTAAGTTGCTCAAAAGTGACAAATTATATGAGCTTTGGCTAGACAATTAATTAATTCTAGAATCTTGGTGACAATTTCTATCTATGGCATCAACATTATACGTCTATAATATTTTTGTAATTCATATGATAAGAAAATGGATTTTCTACTAAACGAGAAAGATATAAGAGAGATTAGGAAACTGAAGTTGGAGTTGTATGAGCCTAAAGTTGGTATCTGCAAAAATCAAGATGACTTCTGCTATACCCACATGCACAGCAAAGAAGTAGGGCTGCTTTGCAAACCTGAGATCTGTATGCTTATTAAAATTGTTGACTTCTATATAGCTGTAGGATTTTCTAATTGTGTTTTTACTTCTCCTAGCAGGCCTAACTTTAAAAAACTAGTTAACATTTTCAAGTTTCAATCGTTTGTTATAAGGGAAGAAACTATGTTATAAAGATTTAGTGCTCATGTGAAGGAATGAAAATGAGTTGATTACAAATTTCCAGTGAATCAAGATGCATTAGTATTTTAGCAGTTCATTTCAAAAGTTCTTTGATAGGAAGTTATGTGTTGACATCTTTTCAGGAGGGTGAAGGTCCTATCTTTGGAAGGTTGTGCGCTGCTAACCACTTCAGGGCTGGAGTCTGTGGTTCTTTCTTGGAAGGAGCTTCAAAGTCTCCGAGTTGTATCATGTAACAATATAAAGGACAGTGAAGTAACTCCTGCACTTTCAACTTTGTTTTCCAATCTCAAAGAACTGAAGTGGAGGCCTGATACCAAATCTCTCCTTTTGTCAAGTCTTGTGGGGACTGGCATGGGAAAGAAAGGTGGCAAATTTTTCAAGATGTGAAACTTAACCTGATGCTTAGAACCTGATCTTCTGCTGATTATATACTTGGATGATTCACTTGGCGATGCAAAAGGTCCTGATATTGTACTTTACCACTATAATGTAATCATGTATTTTGATGGCAGAGGAATGTTCTTGTTTCGTGTAGTTGCAAATGGATATTATATATTGTGTAAACATGTCAGTGACCTACGCCATTTCAATATACTTAGGGAGGGTCACTGCATTCACTTTGCCAAGCTAATTGTATGTTGATAACACCAGTATTTTTCTATTATTTGTATATACCATTAATGATGTTGTATTTGCCAATCCTTCTTGATTCAGTGGTCCAGAGAGTTAGCATTGCAGAGTTTTTCTGACTTCTGAACTTTTGCTTGTCTTCTGACTTTCATAGCTTGTTCATTCTTTATATTTGGCCTGCCAAATGCAATCAAAGTCACTGCTTAAGGTTGAAGCCCCACTGTGTTTACATGTAATTGATGCTGTGACAACAGGTGCTGTATATGACTTGCATGGAGAATACAAATTTGGCTTACATGTGAATTTAGAACAGGGATGCTCCTTTCTTTGCAGTTATTGCTTCATTTCTCATGCTTCTAGCCAGAGGGACTTAAGGAGGCTATCTTTTTATATTCATGGTGCCATTGTAGAATCCATTTCTCTTGGTCAATGTTGGTACATCAATGCATGTGCTGGGAACAAAATCTTCTTGTTAGAATGTTTGTATGAGCAATAAAATTTGTATTGTTATTGTGATCATATAAATTGCACAACCAGCTTAGTTCCTATCTTGTCACCCTACCACTGAAACACAAGCATCAAGAACATGCATTGAGCAATAGAGGGTAATACTTTACGATTCTTTCAACTTTTGTAAAGGAAAGTTGGGTAATCTGCCAGCCTCAAGTTATTACAATTTCTCCCGACCCCAATTTATACTAGATATTTTATTTTATTTTTCCATTTAATTCTGACATAAGATGATAATGTCTGACACTCATTTAATCTGATACCTTGATCTTTGAACCTTCAACTCACCACCTGTTGGTAGCTTCTGTACATATGACTATAGTTGTGACTAGGGCTTCTGAATGTCCAAGGAATAAGGTTATGGAATCCCAATAAAACAAATAAGAAACCTTGTGCCCATTTGGCTTGCTAGTTTAACAGTGGTTCAAACAATTATTTTAGTTTTGGTCATTTTTACAATTGGATTCTCATTACAGAGGATCTGCTGTGGTATTGAGAAGTAAATAACTCTTATTTGAATCTGAGCACTAAACTACTGCCCTTCTTTTTCTTCATAATTTGATTAGCTAGCTTGATTTCTAAGAACTTTTCAAGTGGTCTCAAATAAGAATCTGATCAGGGCTATCAAAGGACCGCAATACATAAGACATTTGATGAAAAAAGCTCAAGAATGTAATAAAAAAAAGTTATACTTTTTTAGTTATTTATATAAAACCAGTATTTGAAAATAAAAACAAAGTCATGCATTTCAGGAGTTTAAATTTAGTAATACTAGATGTGAGTGCACGTGAACACCATGTAAAATTATTCAGTGTTCGCAAAGCACCACGTTACATTTGTTTCTCCTGCCATAATGAAGTGAGTTATTTTTTTGCTATGTAGATTTTGAGCTGGGTCCGATAGGTATGTTTGAGACCCGACTAATCGAAAACTCATTGCATTGTAAAATAAGTAAAAGTGACAGTAACGCACAACATTAAATAATTTTTTGATCATTGCCTAGGTGACGGTTACAATATAAAAGTTAAGTTTAAGCAACTCCACGTAATGAGATTTATATGTAGAATGATTTTGGAAGACGTTAATTCACATTTTCACCTTTAATTTAACTCAACGAGGGTAGTACAAATATGCGAGAGCTTCACACTCCAATTAGTCGCTGGTTCTATAAATACAGAACTATAGAGCTAGACAATGCCGATAGTGTTGATGTATTTATATTTCTATCTCAAACTTTTTTGGTTCGATCTTGGAGCATAAAGGCCTTCTCTTTTCCTTTTATTCCAAGGGCCACTTGTCATGCAAGTCCTCCTCACAAACAATCGAATCACAGGTATGCTAACATGTGATAATTTTCCGAGACGTGGAGAGAGAGAGGGACCAACACAAACACAAACAGAGAAGGAAGATGAAGAAGGAGAAGGGAGTGGTAATAGCTGATCATGACAGGCGTAGGGAAGCAGAAGAACATGAAGAAGAAGAAGAAGAAGAAGAGACACGCATTCCTATGTCAGCCGTCAAATTCTCTGGCCGAAATGATTCTTCCAAATACGATTTCGTCAAGGTCTCTTCGATCACTCCCACCGCCAAACTGACCCTTAAATGCAAGTGGGTCTTTCGTTGATTGATTGATCGCCTTTTATCTGATTCTTGTTAATCTCTTGTTTATTATTGTTGTTTCAGGTGAAGGTATGGTTGGGTGACAATGCTGATCACTACTACGTCCTCTCCAGATTCTTACTCAGTAGAATGTTGACTGTCACAAAGGTCTAAAAATACCCATTTCTGATCCAATTACTTCCTATTCATTTTCCTATGTTTGATAACTATTGGCCAAATTGTAGATTTTATTCCCAATTCAATCCACTTGTTGTATGTTTGTCTTACATATGAAACTGGTTGTTCGTTTATTCACACCCATGTATGTTAGCAAATGCACACTGTTATATTTTTGTGCAAAGTTCTGTTGGACTAAAAGGAAAAAAGTATAAAAGCAAGACCCTTTTTTGGTCTCCATTGAAATGTCCAACTTAAACTAACCCAGTACTTTCAATTGCATTGCCAATTGCCGTGAGGTAACCACCCTGTTTTCCCAATTTATATTAGCTTCTGTGGCTGCTTTGAGATAAACACATTAACACCTCTTTCTTTGATGGGATTGTAGGTTGGGTACATGTTTGTGTCTACGAGCATACACGTCTTGAGAAGATAGTTCCAATTACCTTCACAATCTACATGCCATATTGGATAATATTATTATTAAGGAAGAAAGTTTTGCTGGAAGGCATTTCTTTCCTTTAAGAAATGAGGAACAGAGGATGATAATATATACCTATATACCATATTATCTAGATGGTAGAGTACTGTAAGAATTTGTCAAGTAACTGCTTAATGTTTAGGTCCTCTAGAGCTGTTGCTCATGAATGTTACATCTATTTTATTTCATTGAGGAACACCCCTTTTGTTGCTTGGGTATGGTTTAGTAAGTCTTTCTCTAATGCATGCATTTGGCAATGTGAGAGAACTTTCGAGGGTAAAAGAGCGCAAAATGAATTAGTAAGAAGACAACAATGGAGGGGAGGAAGATTTGCAATGTACTTGTCCACCTTAGTCCTGTTGAATGTGGGTGGTGGACCAATTCATTTGTACTGTCTGCAAATCTCACTTTACGCTTCGCTGGAGCTGCCTCATTTATGTTGTACCCCATTGATGTCAGGACATTTGTTTTAACATCTATAGATGCATTGCTTTGTTAATTTTTGGAATTCTAAGATTCCATCTTCATCATCTCCTTGTTAAAAAGACTTTGGAGTTATGAATCATGATTATTTATTTATTATTTCAGATTCCTAATCACGTGGCCATTAAAATTTCTCTTGAACTCAAAAAGCTGCTCATAGACAATAGCCTTCTGGACGTGTATGTCATCATATCTTAGCCTTTCTTTTACTATTATTGTTTCTTTTTAGTTCATTGTCCATGTGCTCCTAGGTATTAATGCATGAATTGAATGTTTTGTAGCTCTCAAGCCGATCTAGAGGCAAATTTGTTTAAGGTATCCCATATTATCTTGGCTCTCTCTCTCTCCCCCTCTTTCTCTCTCCATCCTGCTTATGTATATATTTTCTTTTGTTATGTATGAACTTTTCATTCCTTTTATTTCCATAAGCTAACATTTACAGACGGTAAGTTAAAGATAAGAAATCTTTAATTGTACATGACTTAAGAGTGACAAAGGCAGCAATGTACTTCCTTCATTGCATACAATCTATAGACATGTTGTTTTGGTGTTGAATGTCATATTTGTTGTTTTTTTATATGCAAATTTTGACAACCTTTATGATTGGAAAAACAATTGTAATACATGGTTAATAATATAATCAATGAAACAAAACCCAGAAAGAAAGTCAAATTGGCCAAGTTGAGGTTGGAGGGACCAGGCTTTGAGATTTGGCTCTCCTTAGGCTGGTTTGCAGGTGATTTTGTTCATTTAGAGGGATTGGAGTGAACTCAAATAGGTTGGTTGCACCATAATGTAGGAAAATAATTGTGGTCAACAAAACCTGTTCATGCAGTCATAATGTACAATAATTTCATAATTAGAGTGTGAATTGTTATTGATATTCAAACTTTGCAAGAATCACCATCACAAAGGATGGCTTGGAGGGGAATCATAGCTCCATCATTGAAACGTCTACTATTTTGACTATTGCTATTAAATACTTGCCCCCTTTAGGGCCTTCACAAAAAATGTAGTATAAGGCCAATGTATTTGTGTCACCCCATCATTAGCCACTCTGCATTTGCATAAAATCTTGTTTTTTCTTGGTGGGGAATGACATGGGCTCAAAGGAGCCGACTGAAACCTAGAATTGTGCTGCTTCAGCCTGGTTGGCCACCTTGGAGGTTGGTCAAGCTTAGATGGAGCTCTAACTTATTTGAAGTTCTTGCTTCTGGATTGGGTCAGCTATGGCTTTAGGTTATCCAGAAAGCCTTGTCCTAATCAGCCAGTAGTAACTTTAACATTGATCAGAGAAAAGAATTTTAAGACACAGTAAAATATCAGGAGAGAAAAAGATGATTGATAAGAAATAATGATGTTTGCATAGAACCAAGAAGGCCATTGCTTGGATCTGGTCGACATTTGTATTATTTTGCACTAATTTTGCCTTTTTATTGAAATCCTTTTGAAGGTAACAAAATTTGCTTGAAAGACCGCAAGCTGTTATAGCTTGAGTGGTGTCTCCCACCACCTGCAAAGGGCAGTTATAGTGTTCAAGTGTGGGTTAAAACAGGGTGTCTGTGTCATGTTCTTCAAAAAAAAGAGAAGGCCTAACGAAGATAAAACTTGTTCACTAGCTGAACTAGCAGAGCTAGTGCCTACTTGGAGTTGGATCATTTACTATGAGCCCCAAAGCTGAAGCTCGAGCTTTAATAATTGCTTCAATGAGGTGATGGATAATATAACACTGGTGAAAAATTAAAGTGGATGTAGTTGATAGCCTTGAGTTTCACCGTTTCTGACGTATAAATCTTTTGCACTGTGTCGTGTGTGAAAAAATCCTGAGGTGAGGTGATTACTCGTTATTTGTTCCCAGCATCCACCCTGTATCCAAAACCTGTCCGCCATCACCTCCACTGATGCCTCCAAGGTTAATGTAAATGAGATTAACGTGCATTCTTATACTACGTACTATTTTTTATGACTGCAATAGAACAACCAAGCCAATGCTGTTAGAATATTTCTCTGAATTTGTAGATATCAGAGATAATTATATGACGTCTTATTTGCAGCTCATGGAGTGGCGAGGTTATGGCGAAGAGTATATAAACCGTTATAAGATGATGACAAGGTCAGTAAGTTTTTTGTGTAGCTGTCTCCTTGCCTTGGACACCTCATAACTACTAGCTATTTAGAAGTGTTCCATGCCTTACTTTGCTTGCAACTAAAGTTAATGCTCTCTTTTTCGACTAAATTGTTGAATTATATACGTCTTTATATGTTGATATTTATGTACATATGTTTGCTTTCTTTTTTTTTTTCGTTTCTTTTTCTTTGTTTCATTTGGCCTGTTTTTTTATTCTTTCACTCACTCAGTCAATATTTTCCTTTTTTTTCTTCTTTTTGATGGAAAATGGTTCACTCAGTTGAATGGTTATTCTTCTTCTCACGAAAGCTTAATGGGTTGAATTTTTTTATTTTCTTCTTTGTGCCTTTGTGTATGTCAAGAATCCATGATATAATATATTGAAATTTTGAGGAATGCAAAATATGAAATATTTATGCTCGAGGTGAGCCTTTGTAGGATAGGGTTAACAGTGACTTTAGGCCGAACCTGCGAGAGGCCTTGGGTTTCCATCTAGGCTTTAGTGTTGGTTGGTCTTAAAATTCGACTCTATTTGAACTTTGTGGGGAGTCTTCGCTGTAGAAATATGTGGATGCTGGAGGGTGAGTGGCTTGGTTGCAGAGGCTTCTGGGAATTTATGTTAGGCACTGAGATAACAAGAGACCACCAGAGGTAAAAGCCAAAGGACAGGTGGTTTGCAAACCACATTGTCGCGTGCTCGAGTGGAGACAAAGGACAGGTGGTTTGCACTCCTTGGCTTGATAACTTGGATGTAAAAGCCACTACTAGTAGTGGCACCAAAATCCTTAGAGGCCTGTACTGCAGCAGTTCAAGTGTGCTTTTTACGTAAGAAAAGGTTTGGAGCACACCGCGTGTCTTTATCATGGTCTGGAATAGTTTCGTGTCGATCTCTCTCTCTCTCTCTCTCTCAATGGGCCAAAGTGTCCTTGACGAACCTTGAACTCTAGCCACTAAACCACCAATCCCTAGACGCAAGGGTCATGGGGTCGCTCAGGCGCCCCAGGGCCTTGCTCTCAATATAGACTGGTGTAAGAGTATCAAGGCGTCTTCTAAAGATAACTTTGGAGATAAAAGAAAATATAGTAATTTTATTAAAGGAAAATTACTTTTGGAATACCTTAAGTTCAGATAGTGTGATTTATACAAGTCTACACCCATCATACCACATCTTAGAACATGTGACATACAACGTTCAGTTCCTATTCCATGTACTGGGACAATCCACGTTCTAGGTAACATAGAGCTTAACACCTGGTGCTGGGTATGGCTTTTAAATCTATGCCTAAGGTTAAGTACAACTGGACGTAATGTGAGCTAGCATCTTGTACCTAGTGGTAGGCCCGTGGTTCAATGTCTCCCCCAAGATTGAGACAATTCAAATATGGCAATATTTTGAAGAATTTTCCACTTGCGTGAGATGAGACTGCAACGGCTCACGGAGACAACACCAAGGCATCTATGGATTTTATTTTAACTTTTTTCAAAAGAAAAAGAAAATATGAGTGCTTACGGATTAGTGTGGATATTATATATCTAGGTCCACTAGTAATGTTGAAGCAAAGCCCGCATTTGGATTTGCAAATTTCCCTATATGTATTCTAAAGAAAAATAATGTCATTGAAAGAAACTATTTAATGCTTATGGTGTAGCATAAATCTTAATTATGGTCTGGTTCAACTTGTCTGGAAGTAATCCCGCAGTTGGGTTTTAAGTTTCTTCAGTTTTCCTTGGTTAACTGATAATAAATACAAGTTTATGATGCTTTTTTTTTTTTTTTAGCTGTCAATTTTTAAGTCCCCAGGTGTGACCTTTTGTAGATTAAAACGGCATGTAGTTTTCTGATAATATTATGCTGTAAATCTAACCATAAAAAATCATGTTGGATGAAAAGTTTATAGTCCAGTAATGCCTGAAAGATGGTCATACCAACACTAATCCTTACGATCTTCTAATTTTTGTTCTTCTAATGAAAATTACTTCTAACTGAGTGAATACAGGCAAAGGAAAAATAAATGCTGCATTGTATTCTAATTTTGCTTCTCTCATTATCTTATTTTTAGATTTCACCATCAAAGAGTGCCATTTGTCATTCTTGTATGTGGTACTGCATGTGTTGGGAAGTCTACAATTGCCACCCAACTTGCACAAAGGCTTAACTTGCCAAATGTCTTGCAGGTGAACCTGTCTTAACACACTTTAAGGATATTTCTACTTCCCTCTCTCACACACACACATACCTGAATGCGCATGCTCACTTGCACCGACATCTATTGACTATTGTATATTTATGCACTTGACATCTTTGTTTTTAATGTTTCAGACAGATATGGTGTATGAATTGCTACGCACATCAACAGAGTATGTAACTATTTTAGTCCCCTTTTTTTAATTAATTACTCATGTGTATACAATTAAAATATATAAGAAGTTTATTGTGCACAAAAGTGTAGCTTTCAGAATACAATTTTGGCAAGTGCAGAATTGTTTTTCATGACTGTTGTTCTGGCTGATGATGCTTTATTGGAAAGAAAAATCTAATGTCATCGAAAACGTGAAATAGTAAAATCATAAAATGGAGAAAATTTCCAATTGCAGGGACATCATTTTGTATTTTGAAAGATATTAGGTTTGCACCAGTATCTGGTTGCAGCGATGCATGTAGTGACCATGTTAGTGCTGTATTGGCTGAGAAACCATGGAAGAAGAATTATTTTGTTACTTTTATTGGATTTCTTTCTCATATTTCTACAGGATTTGTACATCTTAAAATAAATTGTGCATCAAAATCTATAAATAGTTATTTGTAATTCACTGACCTTCCTTTTGTTTTGAACAACGTTGAAATTTGTTTATAGTCAAGTTAATATCATGCATCTGTGCTATACTCTGGATGCCCATTTTTCAGGCATACTTATATGTCTTAGGAATTTTTATCGAATTACATGATACTAAGTTTCTCTGATGTATAGCACATAAATCTAATGTGAGGTTGTGTAGCTAGGAGAAGGCAAAAGCTGCTGGTATCCATGGATTTCACCGCTATTTGATCTTTTAGTATTGTTTCTCCTTTTATTTTTGTTATGGCCCTTATAACTTATGGGCGTGTGGGTTTATATTCGTTTTCTTTCAGTGTGAACTTATAAGTTGGAACTTGTTCTTCTTCTTCTTTTACATGTCATTTAAAGGCATAAGTCCATGTGTATGTCTAGAAATTTTTTCAAGCTGGTTTAATTTTGGTGACAACTATTCCCTGCTTTAAAGTATGGGTTCTACAATGAAATTACTCAGCTCCAATGCCTCTTGTATATCAATGCACCACACCAACATGCTTATGCTCCTTTTCTCTCATATTCAGTGCCCCATTGGCATCTTCCCCTGTTTGGGCACGGGCCTTCAGCAACTCTGAGGAACTAATTACCGAATTTTGTAGAGAATGCAGAATAGTTCGAAAAGGTAATATGAGTAATACATAATGAGGACATTGGTAGCTGTTGGAGCTTTTAAGAAATGTTATATGCATTGTGTAATTTCCCTTTCCTTCTAGGTTTGGCTGGTGATGTGAAGAAAGCAATGAAAGATGGAAAACCAGTTATTATTGAGGTATAGTTGACAAGTGAAAACTACATTGTAGACCTTACTTGTCCACAAAGCTATGGTGCCCTTTTTATTCATATATTTATATTTTCAAATTCAGGTCTTCATTGGCTTATTTGATGGGATTGTATGAACTGAATCAAATAATGGAAGAATTTTTAGGGGAAGTAGAACCTGTACATGGATTACATAAGCCCTTTTCATGGATAGAATATTAGGCATGGGAAACCTGTCTGAATTTGACAGATTGAAGTGATAAGTTGTATAGAACTTACAACTGCTTCCTATCAAAGGTTGGACAAGTTATTAAGGAATTTGTGTCATGTCACTGTGACTTATTTTTGCCCTTGTGGAACTAAAAAGATATTTGAGATTATATATATGTTTGTTGGTATGTGTAAAAAGACACGGATCTCTCATGCAGGGTAGAGAAGCACACAAGGAGAAAGGAGATGGTTTGCTCTTAGAATAGTGAAAAAGCAGATTTCAGAAAAAGATGCATACGATAAGTCAGTTTTCTTACAAATAAGCAAATTCGAAAATAAACAAGAAAATTATGAGCACAAGATGGTTTTCTCCAAGGCCAACCAAAAAAAAAAAAAATGAAGATGTGGAAGAAATAAAGGATAAAAACACCAGCTGCTGCCAGTATTAGATTGGATAGATAATTGGCTTTTTCGGGAAGAGTGCAATTTGTTGTATGATACAAGCTACAGCCTACTGCCACATATTTTTCAGTTCTGCATATACTAGCCAAACTCTCTATCGTTAGTTTTTGTATGTTTTGAATTATTTGTCTTAGACAAATTAATAATAATGGTGCGTCAAGCATTACTATGAATTTGGGTACCTCTGAGTTTCAATTCATGGTTGTGCTGATCCACAAGGTTTGTTTATGACAATGGCAGGGGATACATTTGGATCCAAGTATATACCTCATGGTTGATGAGAATAAATTGCCAACTCACATGCCCGCAGAAGTTGAGGAACCAATTTCTTTGACATCAGATGATAAAAATGTGATACAAATGGAAAGTAATTCTTCCATTTTTTATGGCAGTCATGGTGAGAATGGGAACTGCTCTCCTCAGAACGCAAGGTCAGAGGAGGGGATTTCTGCCGACCTATTGAAGAAGGTTTCGGATGACATGGAATTGATTAACATTGCTGCAAGTGTTTCTGATAATAAAGGTTTACTCTGCCTCTCTATTCTGCTCAAGTGTGTAGATTCTCTGTTTAGGGCCTTTAGGCTTTTAGCTGTGATATGTTTTTTGTCTTTCAGACTTTCCCTTCTTTGACTAGAAATGTCAAAGTGTGCAACTTGGGTGGATTGAACTCTTAACTTTTCTGGAAATGTAGGTGAAACATTTAAAGACCCCGAGAAAGATAGAAATTCCCCTATTGAAAAAGAAAAATCTGATGCTGAACCAATAATCGTACCTATAGTTCTAAAGATGGCTGAATTTGACCATAAGGTGAGTCAAATTCTTTTTTTCTTTGCTATTGTTTGTGATTTATTTTGAAAGCAACTGAGAAGGTTAAGCCTCTGTTGTGTTCATTTGTTTTTTGGTAAGTGTGAGTCTTCTTCTTCTTGAGTTTGCTATCACAGTACAGATGTCATTGTAGGAAAGTATAAGTGATGATTTCAGAAGAGAGGGGAATGTGGATTAGCATCACTAACTTGGCATACCATTCCAACTCTTGTTATCATTGGTAATAAAATTAATTGTCAGCTCTATTGTGGTGCAAGGCATACTGGCAATATGTAATAAACTACTGATATTGTTAGGGAAGTTACGTCTAATGGTTTTATGGGGGTTGAGTTACTTAGGATATTTTAGAGCTTGTACTTTCTGGTAGTAGCTTGTAGTCATAAATGTTTTAAAGTGGCCTGGTGATTTACTTTTCATTCCTGCAAGAATGTGGGTGGAATGGTTGAACTAGTTGAAATTGAATTGCTTTGGGTTGCCTCACAAAGGGTGGAGAGAGAAAGAAGGTGGGTGACGGTGTGGAAGAAGGGAGTGCAATCTTATTTTATTTTCAATATAGGCAATATAAAGACACCACTTCATGGATGCAATTTGGAAAGCTCTTAACATATATGTTCCTGTGCTTTCTCTATTGGATGGGTGTCCTGATATTCTATCTCATGTTGTTCTTAATGTAATTTAGTGAAAGTAGCTTCACTTTATCAGATTGTGGCTCAATTCTTCCCTTAATATTTCTTTTCTCTTTTGTCAACTTTCCTGTATATTATATCAGTTCCTCTTTTGTGCATAGGCTTTACTAGAGGAGTGGATATCTACTCGAACATTCAGTAACAAATTTCTAATTCAGGTATAAAAAAATTCTGGCTTCTAATGTTCTTTGTAGAACTGTCAACTTGTGGACTTTGCTCTAATCTTTACTAGATTTTAGGTTCTCTACATATAATATGCTACATGATTTTTGGCTTCAGAGCTATCATGCTTGTTTTCCTTCAAAGTTATTAAAATATCTGGAACATGTGAGTTAAAAAACAGAACAAAGAAAGCCATACTTAAAGCAAAGTTTGGTCCTTTATGTGCCTTGTTAAGCTCATCAAATCATCTTAAGCAACTTTCAAATCGAATGTTCTTTTGATTTGTTAGTTCTTATGCCTATTTAGCTTTTGACAGTTTCTTATTGAGCTGTCGAATAATTCTGTTCAATTTTTGCTGATTCTGTATATTCTATGAGGACCAACGAAACCCAGAAATTGCCCTTTTTTGCTACTCAACTGGGCTTCTGTGTCCTACCCACCATTGGTCGACTCTGGACACCCGTGTTCTTGGACATTGAGATAGTGGCTCGGGGTGTTGGATATGGCTACTTGCCAAATTTCTTGTGTTTAGATAGTGTAAAGACAGCATGATTTATATGTTTATGTTAATGTACTTCATTGTTTGAATGCATACAATTATCTGTGTTTTTAAATGTGAATTCTAGGCTCCCTTAATAACCTCGTGAGCTGGGGCATGGCGATGTAGTAAACCAATTACATATCTTTTTATTTTTATTTTTATGGCGGTTCCTTTAGTTTATGATGGTTAAGGAATCTGTCCCCTAATAAAAAGAAGAAATTTACAATTTACACTTATTGACTAGTGATTTTTTTAACTTCTAGAGTGAGGGTATTAATGCCCATGCACTGGCAACAAAATCAAATTTTCTTTCTGACCTGTCTTTGATATTATCTCTTGTTTTCCCTTTCAGGACAAAGATAAGCTAATAAGCAACTTAAAAACGATTCAGGACTACCTTTGCTCTTTCAAGTCTCAGGTATGCTCATTCTCATTTGTTTCTCCAGGCTAATAGTTTATAAGGTGGATTTCCATTAGCTTTCCATCTTCTTGAGGATTCAGCAAATAAAGATCTGCAGATAACTGCACATAATAGTAAATGAGTAATTGGATGTATAGTCATTATAGGACTTCTTTTGTTTGTACCTTTTAGTAAATGGGTGGCACCCTTCTGGTGCCTCTATTCTTATATTCTTTACTTATCAAAAAAATAACAAAAATAATGTGGGCACTTGGGAATTAACAATCTTCTAGTTTTTGTTCAAAGAATTCTGAATAACTGCTAAGGCATTGCAATTTTGCTACATCTAGCAGTCCTAGTAGTTGGAGAATCTCAGAGATCTGTCAAAATATAAATATGAATGGAAGTGTGGTGCTTTTATTACTTTATTTCTTTTTAGTTTTTCCAATTTTGTTAAAGTTAAATCAGATGGTATAGTTTAAGAAGAGTTGCTGTAAGCAAATCATTTGATGGATGGGCACATAAGCTTTGTTCATTAGACGTGAGGATAAAAAATATATAAAGGGAAGGAAAGTGAAAAACTTGAAAAAAAAAAAAGGTTGCTGTCTAATTCTAAAATACGTGTTGACCAAGTTGTCTATTAGTAACCACATTAGTGGACAAAAACAGACCCTTTTTAGACATTAAAAAATTGATGCAAATGCCTTCATTGACATCTCTATTCCTCTCCTGCTTTCTCTTTGGTCAATACTGGGTGGTGTAAAGTACAAATGGTCTTCTATGAATCGAAATTCTCTTTCATCATTATCATTGTTTCTACATGCTTGCTGGTAGCACCAAATTTTTTGTTCTTCGTTTTTAAATTTCCTGTCTCTTCCATTGCATCCCGGGTATCTAAATGTTAAAATGGTTTGGAAAACGTAGTGTTGGATGAAGGAAATTGAACTATGACAAGATGAATACCACTCTGTGCATGTACTAGCAAATTGCAGAACTATTTTGCTTCAAAGTTTAAAATTGCGAATCTCTGTATTTGTATGCTATAATATGTAAATGCACTTAACGTAAAAACTGTACACCTACATAAACCATTAATTTTACAGGGAAAAAAATAAAAAAAATTCTCGTAGACATTGAGGAGTATTAACTGTGGAAATTTGGTCTACTTTGAGTGAAAAATTTCGCAACACTTCATTTCCACAGACAATTTTGAAGGGAATTAACACCAGAAATTTATTTGAAGTGTAGGGGTTGACACTTTTTAACAACTTTGTGTTGAGGATGTATTATTTCTCACTTTATACTTCTTCACCCCCCCCCCCCCCCCCCAACAACAACACACACACATCCCCAAACACTCAAAGAAAATAGTGCAAATAGATGATTGAAAGAGCATATGATCTTATCGCACCATTGTTATTTGGAAGTGCCATAACCTGGACCCTCCACTTTCTATTGAAGTAGTGTTAGTTTTATCTGATTATGCACCATAAATGCTGGTTTAGTGAAACCCAGAATTCCAATGATTTTCACCTAGTTGAAATTTGTAAAGATGGTGAACAATAATGTCATGTTTTTCCTTTTTGTTTTTATTCACTTTGTTGGTTTTTTCTTACCTCATGAACAGGGTTTAACAGTTGCCAATATATCAGCTACAACTTACACCCAAACACTGGATTGGCTGCATAGTTATCTTCTTCAGGTATGTTTGTCTTCTGACCCTTCTTTTGAAAAGCTGAATTGCCGAATTGCACAGGTCATATATGATTCTCTAACCTGGAAGAAGTTAATCTATGTAGTGGCTCCACCACCTGGTCTTAAAGCTATAATAGTACTTTGTGTTCATTGGCAATAAATCAAAAGCCACTTTGTTTCGGAAATGAAGTCATGACAAACTCTGTCATTTTCTCTTGTCCTTTCTATAAAGGAAATAATTATCTTCTATGCTAACGCAAATGATATTATATGTTGTTTGTTTCTGGCATAGGATAGACTAGGAAGTCCTATCCATTATGTTAGTGGTCCGACGAGATGTTCATAGAGTTTGCTTTGCACTATTGAGTGTCCCTTTGTGTTTAAACATTTTAATACTTCATATAGCCTAAATAATTTCTTCTTTTTTGTTTTGGGGTGAGGGGTGGGATTCTGCAGTTCTCTTTTGTCGAGATATAGTTGAACTTTTATCATCAATGTAGATCAAAAAAGCAATTGCTTTACTGCTGTGAAAAAATGATCCAGAAAGCCATTACAAGACTGATATTTTACCAAGAGTTCCATAGCTAGTGTACTTTGATATCAAAATGTTCCATCTGGAATTCTTCCTATATAAACATTTGCAACATTTTTTTCTCTTATCTTATCATGATTATTAGTACAAGAAACTGCCCTGAGATTATTATTAGAAGAAACTTTTTGAAATTATTGCATTTTCATTACTCAGATACGTTTGGGAACCACCTGACGTTTCCCCTTACTTATTCTCTAAGCATCTTTGAAATGATTTGTATTTTTTCCATAAGTAATATTTGAAATGATCTAACAGCATATTGTTAGTGCTTAAAATTTCTCTTTCTTGTAAGGCCGGTTAGACTGTAAATCCTATTTATTTTTCTGGTCAGTATCTTATATGACTCTTCTAAAACCTCTCTTTGATATTGCTTTCTCTATCAGTGTATTGAGGAAGGTATATCATCCGTTTCTAATGGAAGTGCTACGCACCCAGCTGAGAATTAGGTTTGCATGGTAATGTAACAGGTTTGACAAGGTCTTTAAATATATTCTATCTTGTGCCTGTTTGGAAGTATTTTTTTTCTGTTATATAGGCTAAACCTTTCATGCTGAACTGACATAGAACCACTTAAACCTTTGCCAAGTGAAAACAGATGACCCTGAGTAGATTTAGAATTATACTACCAAGGCCTTGGCTTATACCAATGTAACAGAAATTTCATGTTGTTTCTGGAAAACAAAAACACGACCAAAAAATTTTAAAAAAGAAAAAAGATAAAGATAAAGAAGAAGAAAAAAAGGATGAGTATAGAAGAAAGAAATAGAGACAGAATAGTAAATAGAAGTATATATCAGTAATTGAGAAGTGCCTTGCATGGATAGAGTTGTGTTGCTTTCAATTTTGAATTTTATCGCTGAAATGTGCATGACAGTGAATAATTAATATGAAGCTGATAGTAGGACATGATTTGTTCAATCTACAAACCCAAGCCATTAGTTGGGAAATGGCTTAGTAAAGTTGAGTTGAGTTTGACATACCCTAGCCACGCCTTTACCTGTCTACTCTTGTCCTTTGGCAGGAGTGAGACATATGTGGACTATCGTCTTCATATCGCCACCCTGACCTGCTATATGATATTTACAACCTGACCCATTTTTTTTTTTATATCTGACTTTGCAAACATTTGGTCAATAACCCGTCTTGTTGAGTGTCTCTCTCTTGGTTTTGTAACTTCTTTTCTTATATTGTCCTCATTTAGATAGGTCCTTGTTACTTATCTGGTCTGGATGACGAAATGAAGTTGTGGCGATGGTGCTGTAAGCAGCTAAGATGCTGGATGCTCATGGTGTAAAAGCCAGGAATCAAACCTCGGAAGTTCTGCACAAGAACAGGCTGGAGGCTGTTGCAAACTGGTCTCCAAAATGCACTGCCATTGCAAATTGGCCCTTGGCCGCCTCTCCTGCCAATTTTAATCGGCCTGCTTATTTGACATGTTGAATGTGGGACCCTCAGCGGAATTGAAAGGTCTCCATGAAATGGTTGTGTAAATTATTATTATTTATTGTTTATTTTTTTTTGTAAAGAGCTTACCATTGTTAGAGATAGAAGCTTAATAAAGACCATTATAGATGTTGAGAACATCTTTCTTCGATTTTCTCCATTTCTTATGACCACTTTTTAGTTTGTGCATCCTAAGGGCACATTCGGTGCTTCCAAAAATGTGAATTGGATCTTTGTAGAATTGGCTTGTTCACAAATTAGATAATTGAATATCTTTGGATAGAAAGAAGAAACTCCTTCTAAGTTTATTTTCTTTTATGGAAATTTTAACTTGTTTATTGCTTTCAAAACAAAATTTACCTAATTTGAAGTTGGGAGGTTCAAATCTGTCCTCCAAATTTTGAATTAATTCCTTTATAAATTTATAAACTTGGGATTAGTTAATTTACAACAAAATAATCGCAACCCTAATTGGATGCATTTATTATTATAATTGCTTTGTTGGTTTTGTTGGTACTAGTGTAGAACTTGCAAGCTCTGGTAGGTGAGGCTCTCTCTCTCTCTCTCTCTCTCTCTCTCTCTCTCTCTCTCTCTCTCTCTCTCTCTCTCTCTCATGTTTCAAGAGTTTTCAAAAGCTTTTCAAAATTTTCTTGTCACCGGAGTGTGATCAATTCAAGTTCCACATAAAAAGCTTATCATCTTGAGCATCATATTTCACATCTCTTTTACGTTTGTAGCAAGTTCTTATCTGGTTTCTTCTTTCTTCCTCTTCGTCTTTCTGGGTAAGCCATCTGTTTTCTTGGTTCATCACCAAATGAGGCTTGCAATTTTGGAAGATATGGTTGGTCCACCTACAACTTTGATGATGAGGCCGCACCTGTCCATGACATTCTTGCGATGCAGAATCAAACATTGATTTTTTGGAAGAATTTATTTCATTTCACCAATACATATTCAGAGAACGCTTCTATTGAGCAGTGGTACTATTTGTCCCATTAACCGTCTCCCAAGCTCAGACCCTTCACGACTTGAATTCTTAACAAATATATGTAACATTTAATAAAAATATGCCATTAATGGAATATTAAACCTTGGTAGTACAGTAATATTTAAATTCATCAAATCTCATCATCCCATAGATCTTGAATGGTCTTATAGGGGCTTGTTTTTTCATTAACAAGGAACTCCCCTCTCATAATCTTCCTCTCCTCCATCTTCTCAATATCGAATAAATCGTGATCGTCCAATCTCAGATCAAGGGCCCCCATGTTCTCGTTCATCCTGTCTTTGTTGAAGCTCTTGACAATTACACTAGCACCCTTTGATAATCCCCACCTCAGGGCAACCTACATAGATTTTAAAGAAGACAATCTTATTGCTTGCTAAGGAGGAAATGATAGCTTGATTATGAATTGATTGATTGCTACAAACATGCAAGTGCAAGCCAAAAATAATGCTTGTAATTTTATTTTTTTTACTTACATTTCAATTGGAGAGAAAAGGGAGAGGGAGAGGGTTTTCTAGAAAGACTATATATATAAACATATATGTCGTATGAGTGCAAGTTATGTAAGTAGGAAAGATGTTGTGTGACTTACCTGAGCTGGGGTTGCCTTGTGCTTGCGAGCAATGGATTGGATGATTGGGTTATCAACCACAGCCGTTGATCCCCATGAATTCCCTGGCCCACCAAGGGGTGAATATGCACTTATGTGGATATTGTGTCCCCCACAGAAATCTCTAAGCTTTGTTTGCCTCCACATTGGATGCATTTCCACCTGTACAGAAATTTGGCAAGATGATGATGGTGATATATGTTTGAAAATAATTCCCAATGAGGGTTTTAATCAGAGGTCTTAAGACTTGGTTGATTTATAATAGCCTTGCTAATTAAGATAAAATAATCACTTACAGGGAGGCTACTTCAAAACAAAATCACCCTGACTCACAAGTTTTGACTTATTGTAGTATTAGATATACATCTCATTTAGTATCTATATTTTATGCTTACAAGAATCATGGTTAGGCTTTAAAATCTCTCTCTCTCTCTCTCTCTCTCTCTCCCTTCAGAAGCTGTGATGAGCATTGAGCAGTTATCACTCAGACCAACAAGTCATTGGTTCATTTGGTTGCAGTGGTACAATACATATATAGTCAAAATAACAAATGTATAATTATGAGCTTACTTGATTGACAGCGGGAGGGACAGAAGCAAAATCCAAGAGGCGATGGATCTTCTTGCTAGAGAAATTGCTGACACCAATGCACCTACACAACCCCATGTCTAAGCATTTCTCCATGCCAGCCCATGTGGTCTCCAGGTCCAGTGGTTCAAAGTCATCTTCATTTGGCACCGCATAAGTAGTCCTTGGCTTCAACTTCACCGGCCAGTGCACCAGGTACATGTTCACATATTCCATCCCCAAGTTCCTACATCATGCACCCAATATTATTACTCTCTCTCTCTCTCTCTCTCTCTCTCTCTCTCTATATATATATATATATATATATGTATAGTGTATGCACATATTAGCATCATAGTTGAGCAAGTAAAGTTTGTAAGTTACGATACAAACCCCCGAATCTGCATACTTTTAGGGATCCACAATATTCTAGATTTCTGCTCCGTACTGATTGCCGGGACTGTCATCTACGGGCATATATTTTGGGATCCACAATCTCCTAGTTGTCATATCCACTTGTTGTTTTTGTTAATATATAAGCCATGCAGACGTAGGTAATGTGCAATCTCATGAGATATATATATATATATATGTTGCTGAGACATGAAAACCATGCATGAAAGCTGGAAACATATTTTCATCAGAAGCATCTGCTGATGTAATTTGAAGCTGATATATGACTTAAAACTTACCTCCATTCTTCATTTACATGGATATATAACATCAGCTACTAGCTAGATAAAGATAAATTTGTGTTACCCTTACTTAAAAACTGTACTAGAGGAGTATATCTGATGAGTTTGTGTGTGTCATGAGGCTATATATATTATACATGCTTACGTTAAAGTTTGCTTGAGTGCTGAGACAGGATCATGGTGATCACTTCCCCACAGTTTGGAAGTGAGAAAGAAGTCTTCTCTCTTGATCGTCTGATCAAGAATTGCTTCTGTTAATGCCTCTCCCACAGCAGGCTCAGAACCATATATTTTTGCTGTATCAAAGTGCCTGTATCCCATCTGCACACAACAACACTATTTCAACCTTTTTCATGCAAAAACATTTGTTTTTTCTCAGAGAAACTAAAGGACAATGCAAAATCCATGCATGGTGTTTGTGGTGCATACCTTGAGAGCCTTTTGGACTGCCTGTTTGGTTTCCTCTCTATCATTCTGAGAAGAATATGTGCCAAAACCAATGATGGGTATGGTTTCGCCACACTTCAATCTCAACTGATTGTCCTTCATTCTCTCTCTCTCTCTCTCTCTCTCTCTCTCTCTCTCTCTTCCACGATGAATATAACTCACTCGGTGTCTCCAAATATATATACACACAAAAGTCAACTTCCTTTAAACTGTTTTCTCAAGATATTGCACCGCCTACAATAATTTATAAGTCAACATTGTAATACTATACGTGTCGAAGTTAATGGAAGATGTGAGGGAATTAAATTAGATGTATTGAACATATCACCGAATTGGGATCTTCCATGTCTAAGGGGATTTTAACAATCCTTCATTTAAAAGAAAAGGATATAAAGGAATCCTTATGTTACGAGGGAATATACATATGTACATGTGTATATATTAATACATTCGGACAGTTACTTGGCAACTAAAGAAAAATTAACCAAGTCAAAACAGTTACGATTGAGTTGTTGCCCTATCTAGGGATGCCTGTAGAACACCCCAAGTGTCCTCATTTAAGAGGTTTGGGACTCAAAGCCTTTGCACTTTGTGGGGGAGGTGTCTTTTGTATTTCCAAAAAAAAAAAAAAGTCAAACAGTGGCCATTCTTAGCTGTCAGCCTTAAATTTAAAAAGTCAAATACTTATTTATTATTTGTTTGGTAAGCAAAAGTTTGTTGGTATATCTGTAGCAACTCTCTCTCTCTCTCTCTCTCTCTCGTGAAGAACTCCAGAGAATTTTTATCATATGAAAATTGGTCAATGAAGATTTCAGCTAAAGCTTTCATTAATGTGTTATAACCTTAAAGGTGAAGGCCTATTCTAACTAATCTCCACCCCCAAAGTTGACTTTGCTTAGGGAAAATAAGCCAAAAAAAGGTTGACTTTATGTCCCAAACTTAAATGGGTAGCATAAAAGGGCTAATTTCCATAACAAAACCCTTATTTAAACTTTATTCTGAAACTGGGGCGGTTTAAATTTTATTCCATAATGCATGTTTAACGTTTTTTTGAAAAGCGTTTTTAATGTAAGCGCTAATCGGAAAAACGTATTATGTGTATTTATACGGTGGTGCGTAGCTGCGCTAAAAACGCTAATTGAAAAAGCGTTTTTAATAAAAACGTTAATTCAAATAGCGTTTTTTTTTAAAACGCTATTTCAATTAGCGTTTTCATTCTCTATTTCAATTGTCTTCTCTCCCGTTTTTTCATTCAAAGCGGCTGGTCTCAACAAATTTCTTTTACAGAGCTTGTGTTGAAGTTACATGCATTCAAGTTATCTTCAAGTTGCATATCGATCACTTAGTTCAAACTCGTCATTTATAAGGTAATAAATACTCTGTCTATCTCTCTTTTTCTGATTTTAGTGTTATGTATATATATATACGAATAATATATACACATTGTTGTTTTTTTTTTCATTTACGTACGAAAAATATATACACATTGTTGTTTTTTTTTTTCATTTACATAAGTATGAATAATATCTATCTCTCTATATACATATGTTGTTTTTTTTTTCCTTCCTCTTGATTACACTGTTAGTTGTAGTGTTATTGTAATTAATTTTTTTTACGTGAAAATTCAGCATGTATAAAAAAAAATGTGTAGATAATTATTTAAATAATATATTAAAAATATGTAAATAAATTAAAATTAGTAAAAATTAAAAAGATGTTAATTAAAAAATAGTAATAGACATTCAACAAAAAAGTAGTAAATAATTAAATTATTTACGAAAAAATTAAAATTAAACAATTAATAATTTTCTGTTTACAAAGTTTTAACAAAAAATAATTTTAAGAACTATTTAAAAAATTTATAAATTATTTAAACAATTCATCCTTTAATTTAAAGACTATGATTTTAACAATTCATAAAAAGTAGTAAATAATTTAAAAATAGTTTTGCAAGTTTAGAACATATATATAAAGAATATGTTAAAAATATGTAAATAAATAGTACAATTTATTTAGAAATTGAACATAAAAATATTTAAACAATTATTTAAAGAATTCATAAATAAATTAAACAATTCATAATTTATTTTAGAAAATTTAAAAAATTTGTAAAAAATGGTAAATAATTTCAAATTAGTTTTGCATGTTTAGAACATATGTACAATTCATAATTTATTTTAAAAAATTTGAACAAAAATAAAAATATTTAAAGAATTCATAAATAAATTAAAAAATTCATAATTTATTTTCACAATGATTTAAAAAATTTGTAAAAAATAGTAAATAATTTCAAATTACTTTTGCAAGTTTATAACATATATATAAAATACATATAGTCATTTCGTATTTATATCAAAAAAAATTTACTATATTATATAAGTAAATAATATTTAGGATAAACTGTCAAATGTGTATTTACATAAGCATCTTTATATAAGTTTTAAAACATTTAATTTAATTAGTTTGTATATTTCTGACATCTCTGTTAGTTGTGTTTGGTAGGCAAAACTAAATAATGATGACAATGGTTATGTTTTATTGGGGGGAAAAGATAATACGAGATCGCCGAGAAGGTGTATCCTACGATATAGATGCTAGTGCATGTTATGATGTTAAAATGGGAACCTCAGTTGTTGTTTTACGTGATATGATTATGCAAATGATGGTTGAGTACCGAGAACATGTGACTATAAAGTTCATATGTAGATATCCGCACCGACGAAATGGAGATGTGATGATATATAAGAAGTTGGTAATCAATGACGATAGGACATTACAAAATGTGTTGAATATTCTTTCAAGATATACTGAGCACCAATGTGTTGAAATATATGTTGTAAAGGAGGAGGGTAGCACAATGAACACCAGTGGAAATCGTGCAGATGTGAGTTGGGCAGATGTCCAAACCTACGGTGAACTATTATTAGGGAGGGGAGATGTATCGGCACTGGGGTCATTTACTCAAATGGCTTCACTTGGGCAGAGTAACCAAAGCACAATAGTTGAGGAAGGGCCAGGGCAACGAATGTCTAGTCTCTTTAGCCCAAATGAAAATTTCTCGCAAGACCTTAGTAATTTTAAACAGTTTCATGACTTTCACAGTTCACCAACACCTCACCCACAATATGCATCAGGCCAAAGTGGGTGCATAGAGGCGGGAGGTCCTAATGGAAGTCTGGATCCTATGGAACGCCTAGTTGCATTAGACGAGACTGGGACATATGTAGATGAAGATGTAGATGTCGTTCAATCCGATAATTCAGATGAAGATATTGATGTTTTAATGAGAAATGAATTAAATGATGACTATGATGACGATAGGCACGAAGAATCAAATCTTAATGAAGTGATACATGATACTCCATATATGCCCTTTTTTACGAACTTGGTTGGGGCAGATGATGTCGTAGGTGGTCGAGACTTATATGATCGATGTTCGACATGGTCAGATGCTAATCCGGAGTTTGCAAAAGGGATGGTATTCAAAGATAAGGATGCGGTGATCCATGCATGTAACTGGTATCACGTGAAGAAAAATAAACATTATTATGTTGTGGAAACAAATAAAAAGGTTTGAAGCACCAAGTGCAATTACGATTGCCCTTGGAAACTACGTGCTTGTTTGAAGAAGAAGCACAGTTTTTTTGAGATCACGCAATACCCTGGGCCTTATACCTATTTACATGGGATGGAGAGTTTGGATCACCGCAATCTGAATTCAACATTTATTGCACGCTTAATTAAGGCACAAGTCGCGGTAAGTTGCTTTCAGTTTCAATTTTAATGTAAAATGTGTTGATATTATTTGATAATGTCCTTCCTTAGTAAAGTTTGGAGTGTTTGTTTGTTGTAGTGTACAGGAAGACCCTGACTGGAAAATAGCATCCATAATCGAGAATGTGAAAAATAATGCTGGTTTCACAGTTTTATACAAGAAAGCATGGCTTGGAAGAACAAAGGTCATTGCGATGGTTTTCGGAGATTGGGATGAATCCTATAAAAAGTTGCCAAGGTACATCAGAACCTTGGAGTTTAAAAACCCGGACACAGCTGTGATTTTAGAAACATTGGACTTTGGTATGATGGGTGTTAGGGCGCTAGACAGAATATTTTGGGTATTTCGGCCATGCATTGAAGGCTTCAAGCACTGTCCGCCAGTCATAGGAATCGACGGTACTTTTCTTTATGGCAGATATACAGGAGTTCTATTGATTGCTACAGCGAGAACTATTACGAAAAAAAATTTCGCTCTAGCTTTTGCATTAGTTGAATCAGAAAATTATCGTGATTGGTCATGGTTTATATAGAATGTCAGGCATCTAATTGTGCCGGGCCAAGAGGGTGTCACATTGATTTCTAATCGACATGCAGCCATATTGAGCATCATCAAACATGAATGGGAAACACCACGACGAGGGCAACCAACTGGATTCCATAGATATTGCCTCAAACACTTTAAAAGTAATTACCACAAAAATTTCAGTAATGTTAAAGTTAAGGATCTCATATGACAAGCTGGGACTGCCTATCAAGTGTGGAAGTTTGACGAGACAATGGATGAAATTAAAAATTTATGAATGAAGTTAGAGTCGGCCGCAAGGGCGTATCGTGCTTTGTGCAATGAGGACCCAAAGAAGTAGACATTGGCATATAATGAAGGTCATCGTTGGGGAGTTACAACCACCATTGATTCAGAGTGCTATAATAATGTCCTTCGAGGTGCACGAGACTTGCTCATTACTTCATATGTTCAGGTTACCTTCTACCGTCTGGTGGCCACTTTCAATTATAATCGACTACAAATTCAACGTGCCTTAGCGAGGAGTTTGAGGTACACGTCCAACGTGCAAGCTAAGATAGAAGAGTACCAAGCTCGATCGGCGGGCCATCGCGTAACTATCTGTAATTGGTAATGTTATAAGATTTTATTTTAATTGTATGTACTTATTTTGATTAGTAATAAATTATATGCTTCACAATGTCTAATACAATCATCATGTTATTATATTCCAATTTCAGGGCATCGGGCTCCGCCGAGGTTGTTACAAATGCAGCAGGCACGAAAGGGAACCACAAACATGCTGTGTATTTGAATCCTCCATCATGTGACTGTGGAAAATGGATGATCTATCATTATCCTTGCTCACACATGCTAGCCGTGTGCATGAAGTAGGGCAGACAACCATGGAACTTGATTGATCTATCATTGGGAGTCAGGGTTTCAGAGTTAAGCCATGTCGGCCTTCGGGGTACCGTTTTAGGGAGGAAAGGTCCCGTGAGTGTGAAACTCGACGGAAGGCTTATACGGATCCCGAGTGACTTGTGAGAGTTGATGACATGTCAATCGAAGTCCCGATTCAAAAGTTATGTCATCTTTCGGGATTTTGGGAGTTACGATTTCGAAGTTAGGCAAAATCGGCCTTCGGGGTACCATTTTGGGGAGGAAAGGTCCCGTGAGTGCGAAACTTAACGGAAGGCTCATACGGGTCCCGAGTGACATGTGAGAGTTGACGACACGTCAATCGGAGTCCCGATTCAAAAGTTATGTCATCTTTCAGGATTTTGGGAGTTAGGGTTTTGGAGTTAGGCCATGTCGGCCTTTGGGGTACCATTTGGGAGAGGAAAGGTCCCGTGAGTGTGAAACTTGACGGAAGGCTTGTATGGATCTCGAGTGACGTGTGAGAGTTGGCGGCACGTCAATCGGAGTCCCGGTTCAAAAATTATGTCATCTTTTGGGATTTTGGGAGTTACGATTTCGGAGTTAGGCAAAATCGGTTTCGAGGTACCATTTTGGAGAGGAAAGGTCCCGTGAGTGCGAAACTCTATGGGAGGCTCCTGCACATCCTGAGTGACGTACGGGAGTTAACGGCACGTTAATTGGAGTCTTCGTTCAAAAGTTATGCAATGTTGAAATGTTGAAAATGAATTTTAAATTTGCTGATTTGTGTTGCTGATAAAAACGCTTTTGGAAAAAGCGTTTTCAATAGAAACGCTTTTCGGAAAAGTGTTTTTAACGTACCTCTATACGGTCGTAGAAATATGAGAGAAAAAGATTTTTTGATTAGCAATTTTAATAGAAACATTTTTTTAAAAAGCGTTGAACTCGCATAACAGAAATAAGTTTAAATGGCCCCCTGTGCGGGAATAAAGACCAAATTATTTCTTTGTTATGAAAATTAGCTGCATAAAAGTACTTGTCCTGTAACATTTTTTTTTTCCTTTTTCAAATTCTTTGTTAAATATTTGGAGCTGGAATTTTTCCTACACGCATCAATAGAAAACCAGATCTTGTTTATATGGAGGTTCATGTTGATGTTTAAGTGTTTAAACTCCCAAATAGCTACAAAAATCATAGTAAATTCCATACAATTCAGTCATTATTTCAAATAAATGAGAATAACATGTACTATCAAGCACTTTAATAAACTTTGGATTTTGGATTAATGAGTGATCAGTGATCAACCCCCACTCAGAATTACACTGTCAACTCTCTACCATAGTTTGGACGATCACAATTGCATCTCCAATGATCAAACGGTGCTAATCTGTGTCGACATGTTGGGTTAACAGTAGATTGCAATGCATGTTGGAATTCTTGAAAATCATAGTGTCATGTGATATGTTCGGAGTATGGCATGTTTATATTATCTCAAGACTCAACCATACCCACGGCCTCTTTCATATTTTTATATTTCATTTCTCTGGTTCTGGGTGTATCCGCTGTTTCAGTGCTGGCCTACTTCAGCTCAGCTGTATTAATTATTAGTTTAAAAACTTGAGTTTGCGAAAATACTAGGATTTTCTATGCCAGCAAACTCAGCTCATGCTTTTTAACTACTACGTACAACATGTTCCTATGTTGTGCACTACATAATATACCTTGGAGCTTCGAACCTACGGTAAATCCAGTAGTATATATTTTATGTTACACGTGATTCACCGACTAATCAGAGCAAACTGGGAATGAACATTAACCATCTACTTGGAACCCATTTTCCTTTTTCCCTATTTCACTTGTTAAAATTTTCAGGTAGACAATCACAAACGTCTTACAACTTGTTTGGAACTTGGGAGAGGGAAAGGGAGAGAAGGGAAAGCAAGGGACAAGAGAAAGGGAGGAAAAATGAAGGAAAAAATGAGAGAGTTTTAAATCAAGTTCTCTTTCTCTCTCTTCTTGTCTTTCAATTTTTTTTACAAAATCAAACAGAGAAAAGATAACAAACAGTAATTTCTCTTTCTTTCTCTTCCCTTCCCCAAGTTCCAAATAGGTTATTACTTCGCTTATATTTTCAGCTTGGAAACTCTCAAGTAAATTGGCAAATTTCTTTTGCTAAACACAACGTGAATACAAGAGATTTAAGAGGCTAGATTATAGTATTTGTTCTTGCGGACATTTACTGTCGATGGTTAATCAATTTCAGTAATTAAAATCAAACAAGTATCATTTGTAGCAATTTAAAATGAACTTGAAGGATTTGTTTGTTCATCAAGAATCTGTTAAGGGAATCGGAAAGGATCGATCCAATATCTTGCAGACGACAGTAAGGTCTTTATTTTTATTTATTTATTGTTTTTACAGGGTAAAAAGATTTTGAAGAGCCTGCCGCCTTTGCATTGCTACCACAACAATATATTCTAATAAATCTGGTTGTCGTAATAAAGCTGTTGTGCTTGTTAGGACAATCAGATCCACAGGAGAGAGAATTTACACAACTAAATGAAATCCGGAGATCCAATCTTCCAGACTTAGTGCATGTTATCAGGAATTCCACCAGATACCATAGATTCATCCACAGGTTTAGGACCACCACACGATCTTGAAACCGATTCGAAAAGTTTCTCAATCTCTGGTGCACACCTTGTGAAAGACCGACTCCAGAAGTTGTATTTGGGATTCTGCGGGACAGAGAAGCAAACCCAGATTGTAAAAATAATATATAACCGGTTTTTCTTCATTCTATAGGTGGGGGTCCGGGACCCTTGGGGGAAGCGGAAAGTGGTTCAAAGTTACCTTGATGAGCTCAATGAAGGTGATTAGAAGGCCCCAAGGATGAGGTCTATTCACAATCAGACGTTCCAACAAAACTCTTGTTATTTGCTCCTGGACAATTTCCTGTCCGATAAGGAATGATAAGCTGTGAGTGAATTGTATTTTGTATTAAAAACTGAAGCAAACCATGATGCACGTTCAAAAATTTTCTGCAGTAAACAGCCCAAATGAAGCACGATTCAAAAACTGAAGCAATGATGCGATTGCTTCAGTTTGCCGTAATGCTTTCTGACATCAAATACAAACGAAGCCGTGTCTCCAGGGACAAAATAATACACTGCCCACATTGGTCACCTAAATGGAAAAAAATGCTAAAAATGATCTTTGCAATTCTCAATGATCAAGAGAGCCCTCACATATATTTCCCTCTGCTCTCCCAGTTTCAACCAACATTTGGGGAGAACACAAATTTACTGGATACACTTGCGGGCAATCAAATCAACAAACAAATCTCCATGAATTTCAACTGTACTATATGTTCAACCTACAGCTGGAAAAAAGATATAAATCTACAATAGAGAGAGAGAGAGAGAGAGAACCTGGTTAGCTTCCACAAACAAGTAGAGAAGAACGAAGGAAAAGAAATGTGTATGGTTGTTTGGATAGCGAAGCTGATTCGCGATTGCATTGAGGAAGAGATAACGCCCTTCAGTGTCAAGGTCCGCAATCAGTATCCGGAAAATATCCATGGCAGGACCCATCAAATATTCCAGGGAACCATTATGAGTCATCTGTTGTGGAAGTGGATGTGGAGTTTTTGCTTGTATTTGTTGGATAGTCTGCAAAAAATTCCAAGAGAGGGGACCTTTTAGTGACCGAGTTCTGGTTTGCTGCAGGAATGAAGACTCAAGGTTTGTTTGATACTTGTGGAAGGTAAAGGAAAAGGAAGAGAAAGGAAATGAGAGAGAACATGGAATGAAAAATGATTTCTTTCCTTTGTTTGATCTGGTAAAGAAAATGAAAGGAAAGTGGAAGGAAAATTACTTTCTATTGTTTGAAATTGAAAGGAAAGAGGAAAGAAAATAATAGAATAACTATTAAAAACAAAAGAGAAGATAAAGGGAAGAGAAAAGGGAGGGATAGTGGGTAGAAAACAACTTTCTCTCCCTTTCTCTTCTTCTCCCTCCTAAATTAGAAACCAAACAAAGGAAAGGAATTTTCAATTCCCTTTCCTTCCTTTCCTCAAGTATCAAACAGAGCCTTAGTACGCAGATCAAAGGAATGCTTTATGAAACGCTCCTCATGCCCTCTATGGTTGTGCACCAGTGCTATTACAGCTGAAGTGGTGCATGTAATGGAAGTACTCAGTGCCATATTCAGAACTCAAGAAATGTAAATACCACCATAACACATTAGGAAGAGACTTAGAGTCATTTCTTCAGTTCTGGACATGTAAATATTTGTTTAAACTGTAAATCGATGTTCAACTCCAAATTGATGATGGAAGAGTTTCAGAACCATGTCCAAGACACCTATTTTAATGGCCTAGTTAAGTGTTTATCTTGTTCAGCGCGTAGACAATTAGTTGACAAAAAATAATCGAAGGGGAACTACAATGAAAAGACTGCAGTACAAAATATAAGGCAAAAGAAAAGTACTACCTGCATTCCAACGTAAAGAACTAGGGAGTTTATCAATGGGACATTGTATCGGGTCCCAGCTTGTGCTGCCTCATTTTGTGTCAGCAGCAATCTCTGCATCAGTTCTGACAAGAATGATCCCTGATTCCTTGTCTGCAGGAAATCATAAAATTAAAATACTAAAACAGAGGAAACAAACAGCCAAAACAAACCACCAAAATGATATTTAAAAAAAACACAGAATGCAGAAAGGCTTAATCATGGACAGCAATTGGTGAAACTCCAGAGTACCTTGAGATACTCATCTACATCTGACTTCATCTGCTTGGCTTTCAGTGAAGCATCAACTTCCGAGAAAATATGTGGCAACTGGTTGATCTCTGCAAGTAAATCAATCTGCAACGAAAATTAAAAAGAGGAAGTATTAATAAATCATGGCTCTGATGCCGATAGCTAGGGGAAAAGCAAATTCAATCAGCCAAGCACCTTTAAGTTAGGAGTAGAAGGATCAGGGAGCCTCATATTGCGTGGAAATGCACTGAGGATGACATTTCGCATCTGGATGCAGCTGGAAGGGATCACATCACAGAAGTTGAAATGATAATCGCAGAGGAATTCTGGAAAATCATGAAGCAGCACAAGCAATACCCTCAGAGTGCCTCTGTACAGAAAATGAATCTGCACAAATAAATAAAGTGAAGTTAGCAAGCAACAATTTTCCTTAAGGATCTATTAAAAAATTTACCCAACAAAAAATAAGAAAATAAGAAAGTGAAGAAGCAAACTATTTCTCCCAGTTCAGCATTCCGCAGATATGGCTCCATGAATTTGAACAGGTCAACCAGCAAGCATTGAACGTGAGGCCAACCATTTGGAGAGTTGACAGTGAGCAATCTAGGCATAAAACTCCTGTGACTCATGAGTTCAAGCCAAGCAAAGCTGTAATAACCATCACCAACTCATCACTGACAAAACTGAATATCCTATACAAATAACTCATTATGCAAGATACCTCAGAAGTAGAGCTCAGGTGCTAACAATAATATTCAATACCCAGATGTTTTTGGATAGGTGAAGATTTCTACTCAGTTAAGAGCAGTTACAATAAGGCCATCAGGATCCACATTAAAGATTTGCAGGGAAAAATAAGGTAGCCAGACAATTCAATAACATACCAAAAGGACCAAGAAACATGATGCGAATAATTGTAACATTATTTGATTCAGGACAGTATTATATTCCAGATAACTCTAACTAACAGGTAAATGAAGAGAAAGCACGAGCAAATGACACAAGGGTCACCAGAACACCACAAGTGTTTTCAGCTTATTGTTCCAGAACTTAGACAATGAACAAGGAAACCAAGACACTATACAACAAATTAATCCAAACCAGCACAGAATTTCCTACACAAAGATCTCAATAATTGGAGTATTGCACAAGCTGATGACACTACAAATCAGTTGAAGATCCTAAATTACAGCAACAAGGGAGAGAGAGAGAGAGGGGGGGGGGGGGGGGTTGGCTGTCAGAAATTTAATCAGATGACGAAGCAGAGGTGCGAAAACAATCTTTCTTTTAGCAAGGTTTCTAAGTGAATAACATTTCACTTTATACTTGCCAGGCCAACAGTGTTTCAGAGGCATGTCTCCACAGCCTGAGTATGAAGATTTTCAGTCAGCTCCTAGACATTCAAATACATGCTAGGATCCTCACCTGGTGATGCCATTAACAGGTGAAAAATATCAACTGAAAAGCCTGCACCAATCCTTCATACAAGAACTGAACTTATCATAAGGGTTCACAAAAGTATTCGAGTTACAGCCCACACCATACAACCACAACACTTCCAACATGAATGTTCAAACAAACAAGTTCGAATCAACAATATTGATTAATCAAACACAAAATACAGCATTGATCTGTAATGAATTGCACACTACAAAGACTTGGAACAAAAAACAAACTAGTAAAAAGAAAAACAATGAGTACAAGCACATTCCAAATGTTCAGCATACTGACCTGAAAGCAGGAACTTTAAGAGGCTGCAACAAATGGAAAGCATTTGCAAAAGCAACCAACACCTGGAAAACACCCTTTTCGCGTAAGTTTTTAAGAGAATGAACTATGACATATGAATAAATAAGTTTCATACCTGAAAATTAGAACCCTCCAGGATGGGATCGGGTGCAAGAAGATCGAAAATCCAGTTAATGAACAACCTGAAATATGGCCTCGGATTAAAAGATGCCCTCTTTTCCTCAGCATCTCTTTGAATGACTCTCACAGTTACTAATAATATCTGCCAAACTCATAAGATATAGCATTCAAACCAGGTTCTGGGAAAGCATAAATAAGAACCAAGATCAAATACAGTTTGCTTAGACCTTCGGAAAAAGTGGAAGTTTATTTGGTCCATGCTCCAACAAGCAGTACTGAAAACCAATGAAGAAGCCACAAGTTACGATAACAGACAGGATAAAAAACACAGGAAGTACAGAATAGCATCTAACAAAAGCAAAAATAATCACGTATACACTACTACTACTAGGAGGACAGCCAGAAGAGCATCAGAAATTGTAGTACCTTCAAAACCAACACAACAAGCTTTGCATACACATCAATGGCAAGAAATGATAGGTTCTGTGATGTTTGAGGTGGCCGGAATGATGAGGACCTGGAAATAATCCCCTCAGTTGACAGACAATATGTGATAGAAAGTTCCTGAAACAATGAGTATTACTTACTAACAGTAACAAATAATAATTGGGATGATGGAAAAACATACTATCGCAACTTATTCATCTAAGAAAACAGCTCTCAACATGCAAGAAAAAATATTACTGTGAGATGACAGAAGAAACGATCAGACATATCATCTCCATTAAAATAACCACTTTGCTGCAATTGTGAGATAAAGCGAGTACAAGCTGCATCATTTGTACAACGGAGTTCATATATTTTGTACCATTCTGCAAATAGGGCAGAAACCTACAAGACATTCACACAAGGAAATAAGCGCCATAGAAACGATAAAAATAATAATAGAATAGAATTGAATTCAGAAACACCATTTCCACATAAATGTGTTGAAACATGCAAAACAAATAAGCACGGCCCATATATACCAAAAAAACTGATATATATTCTCTCTCATGTTTTTTTTTTGTGTGTGTATTTGTTGGTTTGGGGGGGGGGGGGGGGGGTTGTTGTTCATTTTTTGAGTTCAGATTAGTTCTATGATTGTACAAGCATGTATAAATAAATATTTACATGCATATCTGTATATGTATATAGCCAACATATTTCACATTTAAATTAGATTTTAGTCCTTCCCATATTTTGAAAGACACAAATACCCTCCAGGTCTATTTAACTTAGTTCAAACAAAGTAACTCTTGAGACTTCTTGCTCATTTTTCATACTAATTGGGGATCTGCAAAAAGCACATGTGAGAGAGAGACAGAGAAAGAGATGAAACTTGCTTCAAATTATGAAGAGAAAAGAAAGACTTGATTCCCAAGGAGTAAAATTTAGCACGGAGATGGACATGAAGGTTGACAGTCATTGGAGCTGCTGAAAATGCTGAGAAGGAGGAGCTAAAAGGAAGATGAAGATGTAAGATGATATTCATCAGACCTGCCAAAATGGAAGCCTACTGCATGCAAAAGTGGAGTTGCAATTAAGAAAAGAAGAGAGAGAGAGAGAGAGAGGACCAGATTTTTGAGGTAAGAAAATCATGCATGAAACTGAAGTACCAGGTCCATCAAGGCCAACCACACATTATCTGAATTTTGGCAGTTATGTAACTCCCAGTCTTTATCCACAAAACCATGTTTTCCTCAATCTTTGCACCACCACAATTCACAAGAACCATACGAGGTTGATCACCACAAATCATAAGTTATCAAAAGCACTCTGTGTGTAGCCTATAAGTGAAAGACTGACACCACCCACCCCCACAACACCCACCCAAAAAAAAAAAAAAAACACACAATAAAAAAACAAAAAAAAAAAAAAAAAGGTAAAAATACTTAAATTGCTAAAAGAAACAACCAATTCATGCTTATCACAGAATCCTGATGATATGAATAGATATCGCAGTTCCCTAGGACAGGAAGCACAGAAAGAGAGGGAGAGAGAGACCAATATACATCCTATAAAAGAGAAGATAAATTCAGGACTGCAATCTATGGCATTAATTAGCAATCCTACTGCCAGAAAACAAATGAAATCAAAACTAAAGGCCATCTACATGCAAATGAAGGTAATGTCAGAAATGCCACTTTATCTGCTCATCATTCCTTTTTGGAGCCGGAAATCAAACTCATGCATAAGTTATCTAATTAGCATTCAGAAAAACCTGATCATGAAAGCCAGGAGGGTCTGCTGCCCCAGGATCGGCATTGATATATTCTTCCCTGGTTGGAATAGCATCGTCAGAACCCTGTTCACCAGCAAAATAAGTTAAATCTTCTTTGAAATAGAGGATTGCATCAAGCAACCTGTCAGCAAACAAAAAAACTGAAGCTATCTTCAGTGACCTTTTCTCTGGATTGCTTAGCCTCGCCATCCTTGCCAGCAGAAAATCCAGAAAGAACTGCTGTATTAGCAGCAGGATTCCTTGCAATCTCGACCAACCGTTGTAAAGACTCAGGCGCCCCAGGTCTAGTCGCAAGCTGCAATTTGGAAAAAGCTATCAACCCCCCTAACTAAACATCAGAACAAAATCATTAATAACACAAGTAACAAAGAATTGTGTACCTTTGCCAGCACATCAACCAAATTGGGAAGTTCAGACACACTAACTCTGGATTCCTGAACCAACAAAGTCTGGAGAAGAGAAATTGCAAATTCTGTAGCAGATTCTGCACAGCAAAAGCAACTATTAGCTTGTCAAATGTTTCAGAGGAAAAAAAGAACCCAACTTGATAAATCCTATTACATACTATTCCTCCCAGCATCAATAAGCTTTGCCATGTGCATGTTGTATTCTGCGAGGTTCAGCAAGTCCTTGCAAATAAGTCCAACAATTATGTCCATGTTGAACTTCCTGTCCTCATCTGAATAGATCACCTGAATTAGAAATTACAAAGGTGAGTAGTGAACAACCATATAAAATCGATCAGACCCAATAATCTGATGGATAGAAGAAAAGGAGATCAGATAGATACATGGACGACTTGACAATAGTATAGGTCCAATGTCAAAGGCACCAAAAGTAAAATTTTAACTGTCCAGTAAAATTCACATCACCAATCTTCCCTCCTCCTTTAATTCTTTTAGCACATCATCACCAATCTCTCCATCGTTATGTATAGTTCAATGTAGGTAGTAAAACTGTTTACTATGTGGCATCTCTTGGCCATCAATCTTTACTACCCCGTTTGTGTTCCTCATTTTTCTAAAGTTACATCTGTGTAATCAAATTTAATCCTATTTGCCTTAAGACCCTTTGATTCTAGAACTTCTTTCCCCAAACTCCTTATCTATTAATAAAAAGTATAGCATGCACCGTGGAACCTCATCTTGACCGTGTCCAATCATTTCATTCATAACTAAGGAAAAAAAGATAAGGCCCTTTGATTCTAGAACTTCTTCCCAAACTCCTAATCCAGCATTTATCCTTGCTTTTGTTTTATCGATTGAAAAAAGTATAGCATGCACTGCAGAACCTCATCTTGACTGTGTCCAATCATTCCATTCATAACTATGGCAACAAGATAAGGAATTAATGTTGATCCTCAATATAAGCCTGCAGCTATCAAAAGTTCAATTGTCTCTCCTGCAATTGTTCTTACCACAACATAGCTCCTTTATACATTCTTGTTATTACAATAAAAAAATGTTTAACCTCTTGCAATATATTATTCAAAGAACAAAAAGAAGATTTCATCTACACTTGCAAATAGGTTGGAAATGTTAGCAATGAAAAAGAAGTGTCAGGCACACAGTAAAAGTAATCCAAAATCTCATTCCAGCTACATACTAGTGTCTTAGCAAGGGGAAAAAAGGTTAAACAAATGCAAATCATAATTTAAACAAATGGCACAAATTTACAATCGTTTTACAATATGAACAAAACACATCTCATCTCTGTATAACGAAGTCTGAAACAACATACCCAGCTTGTGAGCTCCTTAACAACTAGCTTGCATACATCTCGAATAGCAGCCAGGATTGAAATATGGGCACTGACATGTGAACTGTTTGAAGCATTCTCATATAAACTCTTAAAAACCTGTTGCAACAACGGATTGCAAAATTAGTCAAGAGCATGTACTTGTATGAAATTTTCCAACATGATGACAACAAACCTTTTGGGCCACAGCCAATGCAGCTTCATCTCGGCTTATGCACTTCTGTATGATTTCAGAAATTGGGGCAATAACTCTCTGTACACCAAAATGTGAACCCATATCAAGTAAATTTCCCAATGTTCACCTTCAAATTCATGTGTATAGTGGCTTCAAATGCAAAACAAAAAAACGCCAGAAAGACATCAATGACCCACATGAAAGTCTCGGCAAAGTAGCTGCAAGTTACACAAATTTACATTTTGCAAAAAGATTTTCAAGGCTAATTAAGTGGTGTGGTAAGATAATTACTACCTGAATTTCCGTCTCCTCAGTGTCTTCAGTTATCAATGTTTCCAACTGACAAAGAGTACCAAATGATTAATAAATTTTGATATGATAGAGAATTCAAATGGAAAAGGAAGGAAGAGAAAAACTAAAGGCAAGAGAAAAAACCATGAAAGAAGCTCAAATACTAAGAATAAAAAGTCAAAAATAAAAACATACGCTCAAATTTTGGAAGCAAACAGGTGCAACAGGAGAAAAGCAAACATGTTGGAAAGAAAGAAATAAATAAAAATAAAAGTAAAGAAATTGAAAACAAGCTAATGTCTAAACTATTGCTAATTATCCGAATGTACAGGAATTGGAAAAACTTAAAACAGAAATAACATAAGCTACTTATTTCCTAAGATTGTAACTGCGATGTGCATTGATCTCTGAGCTATTTAATAAAGTAATGTACCAGCAGACTTCTTAGCTAGATTTTTTTTTTCATTTTTTGTGATATTTTGTGTGTGTGTGCACGTGCATGCATACGCATTTATTTGTGGTGGTGTGTGTGTTGGGGGGGGGGCTGGTGTGGGCGGTTGGGGAGTTCCCATAGAAGCAACAGACTTTAACTACCTTCTGTGCAACAATTTGATACTCCTCTAAAGCATCTCCAGTACTTAATAAGGGTTCTGAAATGCCACCAGCCATGTGCTCTGTGGTAGAAGTTGCAGGCAATGGTGGAACAGTCCCTCCCAATTCCTTGCACCAAATAATTGATGTGCACATCCATCAGACCATCAGTACAAACAGAAAATACAATATTAACATGCACAATGCACATGTCCATGTGCACGTGCAAAACCAAAAAAATAGATAAATAAATACACATTATCACAAACACAAGCAACAAAACTTCTACTGACTTTCACAGCGTTAAAGGTCTCTAAAACACGCAGTTCAGGGGCAGCAGCTGCTGAAGAAAATGAAACAAAATTAGTAACTTTAGCACCATGTCGAATAACACCATCAGTTGCGCCAGTGCGAGAGGACGAACCACTGTAACAAGAACAAAAAATAGATAAGCAAATAAAAAACTGACATGATAATTAAAACAAACATTATAAGCAATAAAAATAAAAATAAAAGTAAATAACCCACCCAAGAAGCGGGGCAGAATTAGGGTCCACCTCCTCAGAAATAAGATCTACAGGCTGAGCAACAGGGCTGAAACCCTTACTTCCGAGCCCAGATGAATAGATACCTGGGTTAAGCTGACCAGTGGATGAAACATAAGCACGAGACATGCCAGAAGGCCCAGAACTAACAGAATCACTAGATGAAACTGTCACAGCAGCAGGAACTGCATTTGAGCTCTGGCCAGACTGATTTTGCCAGGGAAATCTAACGAAATCCTAAGCAATCAGAGAGAATAATGTAACAGTGCAATATTAGCTACAGGTTGAATCAGCACACAATTTTTCATGGATAAGGTCATAAAAGCTACCTCATAAACTCTCTGTTGAGAATGGGAGAGGTGACCAGGTCTGGGGCGGAGGACCTCCGGGATTAAACCCATAGGACCTAGTGCATACATACTTGCATCATAATATGACGGACCAACACCTTCTCTATGCTGCCTTCTTAGTAAAAGTTGTTGAGTTATTTCGTTATCAATGGTTTTCAATGCCTGAAAAAGCATTCACGGCCAAACTCAAACTTCCACACAATGTGTAAAAGGAAAATTGATTACCAATTTAGCTTCATGTCTAAGATCAATCTCAAATCTTACTTCAAAAATAAGTTGGGCTAAATATATCTCAGCAACGCGTAGAGCATTAAAGTTCCTGGTTAATATCAAGTTATACGGCCTAAACCATATGAGTATAATGTTGCAGTAAATCATTCAGCACTAATTGTTTGCAACAACGATCTCATTTGTGGTTGGTTTGTTTTTTATTTTTTTATGTTTGATAAGTACTCTGTAGTTTAGCTTGTTTCAGGGAATAGTTTCCATTATTTTCTATTAGACCTCACAGTGAAGAGAATTTTGGTAGTTTCAACATTGCTTTGGCAGTCGGCAATGGGTTGTAGTATGGGTCAAGGTCTTATTTTAATTCTAGGATGGGGTTTATATTTTGTTACTATTAAGTCTAGATGTTGTCAAAGTGTTAGAATTTCCTTAAATTTTGGAGTCTATGTTGTATGGACTCAGGTAAACTTCCAATTGCCAGTATGTGTGTAGGATCCATCTAACTCCCAAGTCCAAGGATAAAAGGCCATGGCTAAATAATTGTATCTCTTAATATGTCTCTTATATCCTCAATTAAGATGGTCTTTTTATGTAACATCTTTTTATCTAGCATAGATCATTAAGCAACGGCACTTCATTCATTTTGAAGCATCACTCTCACAATAGTAGCATGAGTAGGCAATTAATGTACAAATATACAGAAAACTAGAACTACCACGCAACCAGGAGAATAGAGATCGGTCTGCCCATATTCTTAACCAAGTAAATTAACACATTTAGAGGAGTTCATGTCACGTAGTGTCAATTCACGGTCCTAGTAGTAGAAACAATCCTTCAGTCTGTAAGTGTTAATTTGTTCTTTCAATTACATGAAAGAGTTGAATTTTGAATTTTATGAGAAGTTTTTCAAGTTGTACATTAGTTGGTCCCAATGCAGTAGAACTTTTTCCTATTGTTGTCCTACATCAATTTATTTTTATTTTTTGTCAAGTCCTACATTAATTTGATATTAGATCTTGTAACAAGATTTTTCTTCAACTTGTCATGCTCAAACACCCACATTTGGTCTAAGATAAATCAATTAGGGAGTTGAAGGAGAAATTTTATAGAATGGAAATACTTCAGCAACCCAAGAGAGAAGCTGAAATATCGCTTCGATGTTACTAAATATTTTGATTGCTTCAATCTGCCCATCTTGGTTAGATACGTTAAGTTTTTGTAAGAACAAAATCTAAAAGTTACTGTCTTTCCAAAACAGTCAAACTACTTATTAAATACTAACTAGTTCCCAAAAGGACTACTCAAAATCCTAGAAGACTGCAGACCAACACTTGTTGTTCCCAAAACACTTCATATTAATGACTAACAAAAAACATTATTGCTTCCCAAGATCTAGAAGAGACTACTCCAGAATTTGTTTATTGGAAAAACCCCAAAGCATTATTACTTACAAGATTCAGCCATTGCATTAGCCCATTTCACAAAGCATCATTTTCTATAAGCATGGCCTCATCATCATTCTAAAAATTATGTCTTAGTGTGACACAATCTAGGAAGCACAGATACTCCGTTTAGGGTGCCGTATCCGTGTTCGACATGTGTTGGACACACATACTCCTCAGACACGCCGATAAACGTTTCCTGAATTGTTATATACTAGTTTTAAGCCCCGTGCAATGCACGGGATTTTTTAAAATTTTTGTGTATACTTTTGTGCATAACATGTAGCAATTTAAAAGAAATATAATTAGTGACGTTGGAGTTTGGTTTCTCTTGTTAGAAAAGGAAAATGCACATTGGAAAAATTGTAAATAAATAGGAATTTTTATACAAAAAAATTAATTGAGAATGCTGTGGCATTTCTGTTTTTATAATTATGAGCTGCAATAGTGGGTGGCCCTTTTTTATTTTTGAGTGTTGCTCCAACTCCAGCAAGACCCCAGCTTCCAAAATATATTTTAAGGCTATGAAAAAATTAAAAGTAATTTATATATTCAATTATGTTTGAATATGATCTAGGCCTGCCTTTAGTTCTATAGTTCTGTGAGATATTACTGTAGTACTTAGAATTGAATTTCCCAGGGGCTTACTTTTTTTTTTTTTCCTGCTTCTAGATTATTTTGAACCTGTTACTTCCTTGCACCTCTTGCTTTCATGAGCATTGGATGGGGTTCATGAGCTCCTCCTGTTTCATCCCATAATTGAAAAACTTAAAGGGATTTTTTAGTACCTTTGATCTGTCTTTTAATTGTTAGTATAGCTGGACAGTGATCAAATATTTTAGGAGGTATAAAATCTACATCAGAATTTGTATGAATCTTTTTCTGTTTATCATTGCATATTACTTTGTTAAGCTTGCTCTAGAATCTGGATATTATATGGCCTGTGTTATGTTATTCCAGATCAGCCAAAGGCCCAAAAGTCTGTAGCTGTCATATTATTCATCCCCAGTTCTTTCAGACAATGATTCATTATGCCCACAGATCACAGAAGCATAAAAGAATTTATTTCAACCTCTTATTTGAATTCTACATGCAATCATTCTAATTCTCCAACTTTGCAAATACTGCTATTCCAACAAACCCATATTCTCCCTCTATCTCCAACCTCAAATCATTTTTAAAGACATTTTCCTGATCACTCGAGGCATATATATAGGTTTTTTTACCTCTACAATAATGACTATACAGCCAAACTTGGGGTACCACAAGTGGAAATTAGTAACAACAGTTCAAAACCAAAGCAAATGCAGTAACCCAAAGAAAAATGTATCTATGTATGTTAATGTAGTAATCTATGTATGTACATGAATCTAAAGTACATGAATCAACACAAATACAGGGATACAGTGAACCACATGTAAAATGCATGAACCAAAATAAATGTAGGGTAATGATCTATGTTCATGCACAAATATAATTATGTACATAAACCTAACATACACAAATCAACACAAATACAATGAACCCCACAAAATATTTAGTAATCTATATCAACAAAAATTTAAAAAGTGTAAAAAACAAAAAAACCACAGTGAGTCACATGTCTCAACCACAGTGATAGCAGCCTCCTTTTCTATATTGTATATAGATTTAATTTTCAATGGACACGTCTAGGACACTTTGATGACATGTGGATATAATTTTTGCACACATTACACATAAAAATGCATATAATTATATTTGTTTTGTCGTGTCCGTGTCTGTGTCCTCAATTTTTAAAAACTGCCTAGTCCCATGTCCATATCTATATGCTTTTCAATAAGAGAAGACCTAGTTACTGTTCTATATGTACAGGTTGTAATGTTCAATGAGCCAAATAATAATAACTGCCATTTGTAGAATCTCCTATAATGACTATGTTACCTGGACTCTTCTAAATTTATGAAATACCTGTATCAAAAACTGGACACTCAGATAAGGATATGAGATATGTGTCCGATATAGCTAATTGAACTTGCATCTAATAAGTATGTATAACTAATTGAGTTTACTATAAAATTAAGTATAGGACTTTCATTTCATACATGAAACGTTGTATTTTAGCTTGTAAATGTCATTTTACCTTAAAAAAACATAAAATCCAGTCGTGTCCGAGTGTCCTTGGACATGTGAATTAGATGAGTCTGACACTTGGACAAGTACCTACCGACACCCTAAAAAGCACGGATACAGACACGGACACAGATACGGACACGGGACACGGCAATTTCAAAAAATAGGGGACACAGATACGGCGGGGACACGGCATAAAATTATTATTTTTATATATTTTATTTTCCATGTCTATAAATATAACATTCACCTACCACCAAAAATATTAAAAAATTCAATACTCAATATAATAGACAATAGGTCATCAATTCATCATCCATCAAGCACAGATAAAAACACAAGTTAAAGAAAATTATCATCCAATACATCATTAGATTCATTACTATCTAAAGCATGAACTAGCAAGCATCCAACTTCCACAAAAAAAAAAAAAAAAATAGCAGTGGCAGGTTAGCAGTACCAATTTATTTAGTTGATTTTACAGGGCAGTACCCACATTGAACATAAGCAGTAGTGAAACAAGCAGTAGAAAGGACAGTGAATAAGAAAAATAAGAACAAAAAAAGAAGGAAAAAAGAAAAAATATAGTAGCAGCAGTTTGGACAGTGAAAAAGAAGAAGAAGAAATGTTTTGATTTGGGATATTTTGTACATTTTATATTGAAGTTAAGAAAATTAAAAATATACCCCATTTAAAAATTTTTATAATTACACTTTAACCCCTGCCGTGTCCTAAACGTGTCCCAACCGTGTCCTCGACGTGTTCCAGCCGTGTTCCCGGCGTGTACACAGCTTAAAAAAAAAAAAAAAAACAGGACACGCCACCTGGCGTGTCCGACACGTATTTTGGCGTGTCGTAGGAGTATCCGTGTCCGCGGTGTGTCCGACACGCAAACAGCACCCTAAACGATGTGTCTGTGCTTCCTAGCCGACACCCATGACACCCATGCCCAAGTCCAGGTAACATAATATAATAGTGCCCGTAAAAAATGTAGGCACCCCCAAAATAATAAACTTTCATTCTGCATACCCTCTGTCTTCCCCCCCCCCCATCTCTTCTTTGTTGCCGTCTCTTTCCTCTTCCTTTACCAATTAACTCTCCAACCAATGTTACCACTGCAATCTGCTCTCTCTCTCTCTCTCTCTCTCTCTCTCTCTCTCTCTCTCTCTCTCTCTCTCTCTCTCTCTCTATGTGTAGAGAAGGTTGGTGGTTCCACAAAAAGGTGGCAAAACACGTCACATATGACTAAGAAGTACTATGTATCACTCTTAGTAGAACAAGATGGATCAAAAGTTCTAGACTAGAAGTACAAACCTTTATTTGTAGAAGGGGAGCGTATTCATGCACCTGTTTGCCCTTAATTTTAGGAAACCATTAGAGACTCTGTGGGCTTCGTTTTGGTGGGAAAACTTGCCTGGGAGCAAAGGAACCAAGTTTCTAAAAGTTAATAGACGATACCTCTCTCTCTCTCTCTCTCTCTCTCTCTCTCTCTCTAGGACAAGCCCAAGGCAAGTAGACCCACAAGGGATGAAGAGCCGCGACAAGCCTTTACTTCCTGCCATCAAGCCAAAAGACGCCACATTCCTGCAATGCATCAAGTTGTTCAACATACCTGCGCCCAAACTAGAAGAAAGGCACAAAGTGTCACCAAACTCCCAACTCCTGCAATATGTTCAAGAAGGTGCCTTGTACGACCCTCCCAATGTGTGAGAGGCTGAAATACGCGCTAAAGTATTGTTAGTCTTCTGCCTTTACGTCGTTTGGCTATAATGACATTAAGAAGATTGTTCAATGTGACCAAATATGTGTTCCATGAAAGCTGGCAAGTGGTGGGTCGTACAATAGTGGTACTACAGGTGATGATGACATGTCAATGGACATGTGGTACGTTATCAAGTGCCTACAACTTTCTCTATCAAGGATTGGAAAGCATTTGGCAACCTCTCATGCAAGAAGTACGATCTCCACTTCTTATGTGCACCTTCACATTCATAGTCATCTCCTTTAATTATGATTCTCAATGTTACTATCTCTGAATCCAACTGAGCTTATATGAGCTGATCTCTCGCCGTCTCAGCACCACAAGCAGACCACTGCCTTTCATCATTGTCCAACCAAAGACGTCCAACCACAGACTTGGATGGTAGTTCAAACAATGATTTCAAGTTAGAACATTGGAAACTTGTAGTCAAAAATAATAATTTCTACTTCCCACAATGTGGATTAGATTTTTCAAAATACTGTTCTAGACCCTTATTCTAATTCTAGCTCATTGGCGTAAAGTCAAAATTGTGGTTTTAAATTGCATCCCAATATTGTAAATTGAAGGTTCATTTCCTAGTCCTTGCCTGATAATCAAGGGCACTCAAGGGTGTTGGGAGGGGTAGACTCGATACAGACCTAAACTTGAGCATATCATGCCCAAAGTGATTGCTCTTAAACTTCAATTCATGTACTCAACGGTTGGCAACCCAACCTTTTACTACTGCACCAAGCAATAGCCTCTGATGTCAATAATATATAATTTTGCAAATTAAAACAGCAACATCGGTTTGATTTCGTCAAAAATTACGAATTTGCATGTGTAGATTGCTTCTATTAATGAATAAACTTTTTTTTATAAGTAAATGAATCAGAGAAAACCACCAAAAAGGGGGCTTAACCTGGTACAGCCACTATATACAAAAAAACCCACTACTTGTAAAGCCCCAATGCCTATAAATCTACAAGCAGTTATATGTTTCCCAAAAATCAACAGTAGAAGATAAACAAAACGTAACTAGTTCTAACAACCAAAAATACTAATGAATAAACTTATTATGGTGTGTAAGATGATCTACTAAGCCCGATTCAAATAAGTACTTTCCGTGCGCCATGATCTACTCCTATGTTACCTGGACTCGGGTACAAGTGTCCGGTGCGGGTACATGTCCAAGTGTCAGATTCATCTTATTCTCATGTCCAAGGACACTCGGACACAGCTAAATTTCATATTTCTTTTGCTTTTTTAAGATAAAATGGTATTTACAAACTAAAATATTACATTTCATGCATAAATGGAAATCCTATGCTTAATTCTATAGTGAACTCAATTATTTATACATACTTGTTAGATGCATATCCAACTAGCCATATCGGACACATATTCCATACTCTTATCCGACTCCGGGTAACGTAGATCGACTCTTTTTTCATGAGTTGCATCTTCTTATCGAATAATAATATCTATGTTCATGAGTCACAAATTATATTTATTTCTTGTCTATTTTTGAGTTCTTTGCAACAACAATAGGCACGATTATGGAAAAGTTGAGAGAGAGAAAGAATCACAACTGGTGGTCATCACTTTGCTCAAAGAAGGAAGAATGGCAAGGAAAAGTCTGGAGAGAGAGAGAGAGTAGAAAAGTTTTCATTTTTAAGACGGCCCACATATTTTGACCAGCATTATGTTTGTGTATTCCAGTGTTGGCTCATTGAATATGTGTCCATGTTTTACAGGTAACTTGTACAACCAATATGCATAGATCTATACCTAAGTTTTTTCCTCTACAACATACCCTCCATGTGAATGATCAACATGAGGGACAGTCACAATTTGTGTATTTATCTTTCATTTATTTTAGGACTTATCCAATATTCGCAATCCTAGTTCTTACGAAAGATGCATTGAGTTAGTTCTAACTTGATTTTAGGTATCCTAAACCTCCAAATTCAAAAACACTCAAGAAATCATTTTTAAATTCCACTCCTAATAGTCTTGATAATTAAAAATATCTCTTTTACAACATTCACCATGGACTCGACCAAAAAATTTCCGGAAAGCTTATGCATAAGCATAAGTAACACAAGAAAGACAGGCTCAATGTCAAGCCTTGATGTAATATGATTTTCTTAGATATTTATACAATTTAATAACAATCCTAACAACAAAATAACAGTAACAGTACCATAGACTAACTTGTTTTCATATGCGCAGACAGGCAAGGCAAGGAAATATGGCATATGATTGTCGCATGGAGACATACCTTGTCTGTTGCAGCATGCTCAATCACTGCACAAGCAAGGTCCAGGTTATCATTTAAAACTACAGCAACAGCTTGTTCCTGAAGTTCACCGGTGACGTTGAAGCCCTGCAATGAATTCCTAAGTTGACTCGATATGGAGACCCGAAGAGGTTCCTGCCGGAAATAATAGAACCAGAGGTGGTCTCATTTAGAGGAAAACAATAATATATTAGCTAGTCTACAGCATAGTATTCCAAAGAATTAAATAATAAAAGATGTAACAACAGACAAGAAAAAAAATGATAATTACATAATGACCAAAGAATTAGGACGACAGATAAAAAAAACCTTGCATGTAACATGGGCCAAACTTCCTGCTAGACTTGCTACCATCAAGTGAGCAGCATTATATATACGGGTCTCATCAGACTCCAAGGCATAGTCCTAAGATGAAGGTTAAACAAAATGACAAAGTTACAGCTGGTGAAGAATGTTAATGGCTAAGAACGAAGAAAAATGGCAATACTAACCTTTAGAACAAGTTCCTTTGTTGTCTGAATAGCTATGGTTACACTGCGTTGAACAACAGGAGACATAACTTCCTTTATAGCCTTCTCCATGGCAAGGGGAACAATTCTGTTATACCAAAAGGGTTACAACCTAGAGCAGGAAAGATGTTTGTGTAACTTCGACAAACAAAAAGAATTGCAAACCTCTCAAAATATTGCAAGCCCAAAGCACTGAGTTTTTGGTTGAAAATAATATGACTTCCAATATCATCAATAGGTGAAGAAAGCTGCCACCACAGAAGGTAGCTTATTATTACAGCATAGTAAATATTAAATTGTTAAAAGTTAAAACACCAAAGAGTAAAATTGGAGGCACAAGCACCTGACCAACAGAATATGGTGACAGTGATGGAGGTACTTGACAAAGCCCTTGTCCAGAAGGAAGCCGGTCAGAGAGGCTTAAGGTTGCCATCTTTTCATCCTCCATTAACGGACCAGATGCAAGATGAAGATTACCAGTATACTGGAGCCACGAGATTAATTGAACACATCAAAATGGGAACCCAATGATGATAAACAATTAGGGAAGCATACACCATCACAAACCTGAGACAATAGATTTAGATGACCACCAGGTTGGGATGAATTGGCTATTTCAGGCTGTAATTCCACCTGATTCAATGTAGACATAATTCCAGCATTGATTTTAGTGACCAATTGTGGCTGGGATGCCCCCATATCCTTGTTAGAAAAATCAGGGTTGCCTTCCACTTCCCGAACTCGATCCTTGAGCAGAGATGTTGGTTTTACTTCTTTCATATCCACACCCAGGTTTTTAAAAAGAACCTAAAATACCAAAATAGTGGGAACAAGATGAGAAACAGGAAGGTGCACAATTCAGCCACCAAGCAGAAAAGTGAAATCAAAGAACAAAATTTTTATGTACCTCAATGTCAAACTTAAGATTCATTTTCAGATTTGGTTTCACATAAATCTCAGCAAGTAAACCAAGAACTGCCATGGTCCAAGGATTGGGAGGCCGATAGGCAAGACTACTTTGGCATGGTTCCAAAATCTGTACCAAGTATGAGATGGTTAAATATCATAAGAACGCTGAGAGTAAGGTGATTGAGTCACTTAGAATCTAGTACCTTTGAGGTAAATGGAATGACTGCAATCATCAGTCCCTTCTCATACGCCTGTATGAGAAACCATTAAACCAAAAATAAAAAATCATCAAGAAGAGGTGAAACTCCCAACTATAAACGCATCCATAATGTGAATTCAGAAGGCAAACTATGCTTAGTCAATACCAACAAACATCAATATAACAATTACCTCCATTATCAAAGACTTGGGATCTATTTCTCGGGCCCTGAGTGCTTGATTTCTGCCTATAGTGAACTTCCCTAGCCAACTACCCAAATTTTTCAGCAAAGAACGCTCTTCCGAACTTGATTTTATTAATTCTGATCTTAAAAGGACCTGTAAAATAGATATCATTCAATCATTCTCATTCATAACAATGGTAACAGGTGAGGAAGAAGTTTTAGCCTAGCAACCTTGCAATTCTCATAAGCAGCTTTGACAATCTCCATATTTAATGCTTTTGAATTAACCTTGTCTAAAAACTTCAAGTACAAGTCATGGAAATTGGGCTCGATGCTTGCCCTGATAAGTTATTTGTTTTGGACATCACATAGAACAATAAATCGTTAGTTAACCTGAAAGCTGTGGCACCAGTACAACCAAAACTAAAGTTAATAGAATATCATCTAGAAGCCTCCATTGGATGTATAATCTAACCTTTTCATCACCAGGTATTGCGCAAACCAAGGATAATAGTGTTCACTTAGAATCTCGGTAAATTCCTTTGTTTTAGCTTCAATGTTTGAGGTTGAAATATTATTAATCATAAATAGTATCCTGTCCTGAATATCTGATGCAGGAGCCTGCAAATAGAAGGTAAATACATGTGATATTAGAGACAAGTTGTAAACAAAAGACAAATAGCGAGGCATGTAAAATGGGATACACCAGCCAACAAATTGTTAGTGGACACACTTCTTATTTACTTGACAGAAGGGATAGCTTCTTAAACAAAGAGAAGCAAACATAGATACAAAACTGCTAGAAAGGAAGAAGAAGGGTGAGGAATCAACCAGTAAGAAAAGAGATGCAAACTTTTAATGCAGTACGATGTTAAGCAATGAGACATAATTGGCTGCATCCCCAGCAAAAGGAGAGAGCAAGCAAAGGAGGGGAGGGGGGCTTAACAATTTACCATAAAGATAGAACTTTAATGCCAAAGGATATTTGGTAATATTACGTAATAAGCAGCATCTAGGGGTGTAAAAGCTATAATTTTCTCTTCAAGAATCAACATATGAATGATGAATCTAAGCAAAAACTAGAAGACAAGAACTTGAGGAGTATAATAGACCCAATGAAAATTTCTGGTCCTTGCAATGGTATGGATGGAGCACCTAGTCCTGTGGAGCAACCACCATAGTGCACACAAAAAACAAAGAGAGCAGCACACTAATGTTGCAGTGAAGAATCTTATTCTTGAAATTGATTAAACTGTCAAAGCTCATTGGAATCTTTTTATTCTTCACCCTTTAATCTAAAGATATGTTGTATCTATTTAGAGTTTCAAATTCCAAGAATATACAACCATGTCATTTCAAATACGTCTACTTTTTCTTTTCCCCTTTTCCTTTACCCTACCTGCTATAACATCCTCCACTGCTACATGCATTGTGCAACTATGATCACATGCTCCTCCTATTACCTTCATTGCTGGCATGGTTTCTTGAACTATTATGCACATATTAATTATTATTACCATACTCTCTTTCCATCATCTAGTTTCCCCTACGTTCATAACCAACTATCTTTATAAAAAACGTACTTGTGAAGTCATTATGACAGGACTCTCCACAAACATCACTTCCCAAACTGCCACAACAGCAGGTCTTTTTACTGCATAGAAAAGAATTACTCCTGCTAAGGAGACATTGCCATTAGAATCTTTGGTTGTGGCATTTGAATGATTCAAGTTCTGAACAGATCAAGTTTTCCCAAGAAAGTCTTAATGGCATGTTTACTAAGCACTGCAAAGCAGATTGTTTAATGAAGGTGATGCAAATTTTGTGATAGACAAGAAAATACCTCTATGGGAGTATCCCTTCTCCCAGCCGCTTCAACAAGCGTTTCAATGCTCAAAGCAGAACCAAACCCTGTAGTATATGACTGTTGTCTAAGCATGCCTACATAGATAAGGACATTTAAAAAAATCAGGCACTAGAAAGGAAAGTAACGGATTTCATGGTGAACCTCGGAGGATTTATTATCTAGAATGGCAAGCATGTGAGCGAGCAGAAGTAAAGTAACTTACTAGTTGAAGTAATTGCCCTGGAAGAATGGAAAAAACCAGAAGAAGAAGATGATAGAGCTGCTGGAACACCAGTTGCATTCTGGGATGACACTGCTGGTAAAGACTGAGAGACAATCAAAAAGGCAAAGCATATCTTAGATGTGTAAAATAAAATAGATAAATAAAACCAATAAAAGAGTAAGTTAATTGAAAACAATACATATAATACCTTCTGAGGATTAGGAAAGTCACTCAAGGAAACATATGAAGAATTCCCAGGAGGTAAAAGTGGTTTTGAGTAAATGCCTGAAGTGACAGATGTGTTATGCCTGTCACCGAGAAAACCTTGTTGTCTCTGTTGCAGCAGGAGTGAAGAAGAGAGTTGCTGCCCAGGCAGTGTGGTCCTAGACCGCAATAACTGCAATGAGGAAACAAGCACCTAAAGTAATAAGAAACAAACATTAAGCCATTACAGAGTGCTTCACCTAATAAACTAAAGCAATTCAAGCACAGAAAAAGAGCATACAAATACAAAAGGCCATATCTTCTAATAGCAAGAATACAAAAGAAAGTCTAGTGGTTAGGTAGCACTAGGTAGTCAGTAGTCATCCCAATGACGTAGTGTTTTATTACATCAGCAAGCTGAATTTGTCAGAAAATGGACAGACTTTCAAGGAAAACAAGCCACATGGCAAAATTTGATTGGAATGATTACTGAGTAACTCATATACCTAACCACTGGACTTTTTTCCCAAGAATGAAATTAATCCAACATACCTGAAGCAAAAAACTATGGTGGACTCCAACTAATAAGTGATAACAACACAAATACAAGCAGTATTTTGAAAATCATTTCATCTTCTAAGTGCTCAAGAACTCCCTAATTCTAAAATGTTATTTCAAGAAAAATTAAACACCTTAATCAGAACCAAATTATTGACAGGGAGTGGGAAGACAACCCTTTCGCTACTTACTGGTGCAGTCACTGGCCACCTCAACTTTCTCCATCTCAATCTACGAAGGACGTGGCTTGTACACGAAGACACACATATATATGGTACATGTCCTTCACATGAGCATTTATGAAGATCAGGTTGAGTTTCTCATATTACCAAGCAAGATAATTGCGAGTGCATCCATTCTTTGCGGTACAATAAAATTATATATTAGGGTCTTTTTGTAAGTAACTGCAACATATTAATCAAATAGTACCACAAAAGTGTTGGGAGACCTAATACTCTAACTCAAATCATTTCCACCTTCAACGGCTCCTTATAGCACCCCCCTCCAGATACCACCAATCGATGATGATTTTTTCTTCGTCAAGAGAATGTGACACAGCCAGGAAATTTATCCAGGGAGGCAAACATTAATCACAACAAAGAAAACTTTTTTTGTAACCAACAATAAGACAGTTGACTTTTGTATGTATGTAATGTATATAAGTAAACATACAATATATTAATGGATCTATAAAGCAAATTAAATATTTAAGGGAGGCATTTATAAATTTTTAGGGAGACAAATTGAAAAATATTTCTAAAACTGTAGGTAAATATAACTTTTGAAAATCTGATGGGGCATTTATAAATTTCCAGGAAGCAAATTGAAAAATATTTCTAAAACTGTAAGTAAAATATAACTTTTGAAAATTTAAGGCAGGCATTTATAAAATTTTAGTAGGCTAAGCGCCCAAAAAAAAATTTATTGTGAGTAAAGATATAATTTTTGAAAATTTGAGGGGGATCAGTTGCTCCCTTTGGGCATAAGCTGCCTCCGCCCTTATCAAGAGACCAATCCCCCCTAATTCTCCCATCCTCCCAAGGATGGCAACTTGAATAAAAATGGTGGGCCATTCAAATCCGGATCCCTACTGCACTCTCATCACTGATAGAACTAGCCCCTCCTCCGACTCTCCCACCAAGCATCGGTGAAAGGTAAGCCAACATCTCTTGGCAAGACTTTGGGTCCATAGAGAAATCAACCCATCCCTTCTGATCTCCTTCAACCACCAACAGTGGTGCTCCCAGCCACTAGGGATCTCTGCCACCTCGCAATGGGTCTTGCCTCTGCTAGATCTCCCTCCAGCTCTGCAACAGACCTACTCCACACCAAAGCAATATCTGACCATCCCCTTCAGAAATTTCTGGAACCAAGATTGAGGAATTCGCCCCCCCCCCCCCCCCCCCCTTCCCAAAAAAAAAAAAAAAAAAAAAACAAATGTAGGCTATGATCTCGACAAGAACACCTCTAGCAATCTTCCTACACAACAGCTGAAGGCTATGATGCCCAAACCACAGGGACCTCACAAAGCTATCCTCCATCATTAAGTTTGGACACAAGCTCTAGACACTCACAAGTCCATCGTAAACCGCTACCAAAGACGTCACCGACCTCACTCTCCCTAAGCCTCTCTCCACCAGCTAAGAATAGTTTCAGAAGAATCAACAAAAACTGGAAGATCGAAGATCTTCCATCCCCCCTGAACAATGGACTTCCTACCGCCTCTTATGCTTTCTTTCATCTTTTTATATTAGGGTTGTAATATTAAAAACTTAGGGGGTATCATAATATATTTATTAAAAAAAAAAAAAGGGAAAGCAAACACCGCCCACATTAACATGATAGAGTAGGCAAACTTAACAAAACAAAAAACATTATAGATTTGGCAAGGCCTCGTATTGAAGCCAGCTATGGTTTGTAGTATTTACAACAGCTAGGAAAGAACCAGAAGAACAAAAGGAAGGGAATAAGAAAAAGGGATCTTGAAGTAGATTGAAGCCTGGTACGGCTTTTGTTCACAGGTACTTCCTCTTTCTCTTCTCCCCTTATGTTCTCCTTTTTCTCTTTTTTTAATTATAAAAACAAGCCCTACTGTAGCCATGAAAGACCAAATTGTCATGCTCCTCCCCCCTTTCCTCACCCGATTTTTAAATCTAAAAACCATTCTGACTTTACTTCATGCTAAGAAGAACAAAAGCCTTGAACTTAGGAAGGGCTATTGCACAAAATGTACTTCTAAGTAATTGCCCCATAGATTTTTTTATTTTGATGAGCAGGGATATCCCCACCTTCAGCAAAACTAATATCCTGGGATACTTGAGCATGCCCACCACAACTAGGTTCCGAATAATCCAGGAATAAACCCAACAGGCTGGCCACCCATGCGGGGAATCGAATTCATGACTTCAGCGAGAATCCAAGCCAACTATTCTACCCCATGGAGGTTTTCTCTTACTGATGAAAAAATAAATTTGTCTTCTCATTGAGGGGCAAAATTATATTTTCAACGGTAACAGTTGTGATCCAGTGCTTTGAATACTATATCCAGAGTGAAATAAGAATAACTTATTGCAAGGGCCATACGAACTCAAACTCATGTCGACACTTGGCTCCATATGCGGGTCCATGCCTACATGTATCAACATGTGGCTTAAGTTCTGACGTGCCCCCTTAATAATAGCTGTCATCTCTAAGTATTCACAAATGCATTCATTTCCTAATATAAATATCTGGCCAATCATCCCTCCAAAAATCCTCACATAAGCCACATAGTTCATGCATAAACATTATTTATGAAGCAATGCAATGGGGAAACCAGCATTGTGGATAATACTTTGCAGCAACATTCCTTTCAAACAACAAATATAAAAACAATAGTAGTTTAAATAAAGTACGTACTTATCAAAAAAATAAATAAAGTTAATCCAAGAAGAAAGAAAATTTGTCAACTGATTGGTCTTTTAGAGGACCTATATACATTGCATGGATCAATAGAAGAAACTTATTTTGTACCTCCCCCGTTTCCAATGTATCTGGAGTAGAACCACTGTGCGGATCAGTAGAAGCACTGTTGCCTCCATTTGATTCCAAGTGGCTCGATGATATTCTAGTTAGAGTACGCTCTACAAATGCACAAAGCTCTGGATGAGTACCACGTAAATGAGATATTTGCAAAATATGATTGCAATACTGTGGCAACTCCACCAGGCGGTCAAGAAACTGCTCCAAAGCCAGGGTCCCAAAAGCAAATATCTAGGAGGAGAGAACAATATTGGTTTTTTGTCATTTTTAAGAAGAAAAAAAAAAAAGAAATACTGCAAGGAAGAGAAAAAAGCCAAACAGGAAATCTTGAGATTTACTTTCATGTCTGGAGGTTTACGCAATGCATCCAATACACTACGTATAGCCATACCAAGTGTAAGATCAGTCACAAGACGATGCTTTATTAGAGAACCTGGAAATTAATCAAGAACCATAGGGTTATATGAACAAAAACAAAAAAGGAAAATACATTACACCAGAATTTTACCAGTTAATACTAGGTGAACCTATTGCCAGACAAATTTTGGCAAGGTCCAGAGCAAGTTACAGCCTGTCAATGATCTGATCCAGTCAAAATTGCTTTGGCAATATGGTCAGCCTTAATGTTTAGTTTTGTATACGACAGAATATAAATATCTTATACATATTAAGTTTATACTTGAATATTTGTAATTAATAGGTTTCATCCCGGTGTCCTACATCATAAAAAATTTGCATCTACCACCCTAAAATTTTATAAGCTGATGACTACATTTAGTTTCCCAAAGTTGGCTATTTGAGGGGCAAACTGACCAAATTGACCTAACTGCTTTCAGCCAATATAGGTGTCCATCAGACATTTAAATATATCATATAAAACTTCATACTTTGCAGATGAAGTTAAATATGCCAAAGATATGGACATAAAATAAGCAAAACTTCAGACCTTAAAATTGTAACAACAAATTTACTTGATATTGTGGATATATAATTCTCACTCACTTGATTCCAATAGTATTGATACTTAGCTCACATATTTGTGTGCTAATGACCTCGACGATGAATAAGATTGGTGGTGTAAATGCGACATTATTCCAACATTGGGCTGATAATCTTAATCCAAATACTAAATTTTGTGTGGAACAAGGCAATTTAAATACTTGACTAGGAAATTACGACTCCATGTATTAAAATTTCTATGGACTCTACAATACCTGATGGTCCAGCCTTTCCAAATTACTAGGTAAACCTCAATCCTGGCTGCCAGAGGTTGGGCATATTCAGTTCTATCAAGAGGGCAGACCAGAAAAGATCACTCCTAAAGATTAGGTAATTCTCAGCAACTACAAGCAACCCCTCTAAAAGGGCCTCACTTTTGAAGGGGTGAAGGCACCTAATGTATTAGATGGCAGCCCTATACCGGCGCCTAACTTTTGGACCGTGCCTTATTACTCTTGGATCTACTATGACAGCTTTCCCACTTCCTTCTAGATTATACCTTAGCAAAATGAAAAATAAAAAATTCTGAGAAACTACAAATGAATCATACCAACTAGAACGGCTGCAATTTTAAGCTGCATTTCTGGATACTGAGGGAAGAACCGGTACTCCTCAAATAGATTTTGTATCATGCACTCAAAAATGAATTGCTCCCTGCCAGTTTATGATACATCTTGTTAGGACACTATTTCTCAAGTTAATTATTAAATGATAACGATAATTGTCATTTTAAGCTGCCAAGTAACACGAATGAATTCATCCTAATTACTTACTAACGAAATTTAAGGATATAAATTTTGATGCTGGTATATTGCACAAACATCTTGTAGATAGACTTTGCTAAAGTGGAATTGGATTAAGTTAAGAAACACAAGAGTTTTACGACAATTGAGATAGCGCTGTCAAACTTAAGACAAAAACCAAACAAAATTAATGTGCTTCGAGCTTTCTTCAAACAGGGGACAAACATTACTTGAAAACCCATATTGATGCAAAACCCAGAATTTATAGTAAGAATGAAACTCTTCATATATTGAATTGAAACCAGACACTCTCAAGGGTTCTTCTTCCATTGATCAGAGTAAAGAGAGATGCTCAAGCTACCAATGAAATAGATTGTGACATCTTCTGAAGCAATCTACAAATCAAACCATGAGGAAGAAAATGTAATAAATGACAACATTTAAGATGCAAATATATTAGTAATATTTGAATAACAAACCCATTTGGCATATTCTTTTCAGGGTAGAGATGGTAAATACAGTACGAGATTGGACACAACAATAAGCATCAAAATAGCTCTTATATCAGAAAAGGAAGGCACCACAAACAACCAAATACATGAAAATATATATTTTTTATGCCCTCATTATGATTGCTTTAGAAACACCAAATAACTAAGCTGATAATTAACCTTCTCTCAGATGATTCCTTGAAATGAGCAAGTATTTGAACCATAGCATCAGTAGTCAGCTGACCAGAAAATAATTGATCAAAGTAAGTGTTTGCTTCTGCCTCTATATCATCTGAATATCCATTGGGTGTCAATGAATCAGAATTCCCAACATTCTGCTGTCCCAGATCCACATGCGTGGATGCCTTACACAACCTTTTCAATTCCTCAGAGAGCTGCTCAGAGGTAATCGTTACAGTATTAGCTTCAAGGGCCTGCAAAATCATTGAATGTTTCAAGCCACCAATTGCATGAAGAAAGCATGGAAGCTAAATAGCTCATCACACAACTAAGGCAAAGAAATAGAACCTTCAGAAAGGTTGAACTTATTTTGGCATTTAAGTTTGCAAGAGATATTTTGGCATTTGAGTTTGCAGAGATATTTTCTAGTGGGAGAAGTGTCTCCTTTAAAAACTTGAGGCATTCCTGAAAGAAGCAATAGGAGTATACATCATTGTCGTGGCTATCAACTATCGTGCGACATTTACTTAAAATAATTAAGAAAACCAACCTCAAAGAATACATCTTTGTGAGTTCTTAAACTATCATTCAACCATTTCTCAAGATTTATGTAATCCTTCTGTGTAGCAAGAGCAGCCAGTCGAATGCTAAAATAAAATGGAATCTGCTCGAACAGAGGCAACAGAATCTGGAATATGACAAAGAAATAAGAAGAAAAATTAGAGAAACAAACACTAGCACATAGTGCATACAGAAAAGGTAGCTTTACTTGATGGCAAATAGAAAGAATAAATGAAAAAAAAATAATAAAGAGAAGCAAAGAATCAAACCACAATTCGCTATAGTACAGCTAAAAAACCAATGATCATTTTCAGCAGTGATTTTGAATAAATGAAAACTAGGTTCAATTGAATCTCATTCATTTTCTATTCAGTGAAATGTTCAAGACTCGAGGTAAAATACACAATGCCATATTTGCTCTCTACCACGCCCTGTGACCTTTATGGACTACCCTTTCTTGCAACACCCTCAATCTGAACCAAGACACTTTTTACCCGCCAGTACACTTAACAGTGTTTGCAGTACAGTGCCCAACAGCACTGCTCCAACCGCGTACAGATACATCCTACCCTTTCTTCTCTTGGCACCCATCAATGGTCCAACTTCAGTATTTGAATTCCACTATTCCAGTCACAAACAATCTATAAAGATGTTGCTTCTAAAATGCACCTTGTTCTCTTATGCATACATATGTGCCGTCACATTTAATAAAACTTGTCCATATTTCAAGCTTTGGAGATGCAGTTGCACAGAAGCATATCCCTCGCACCATGTTTGCACATATTATTCTAGTTATTCTTTCTCATTCATATCGTTTACTAACTTTTCACAGAGATGCATATAAGCAAAAATTACATCCTGCAACTAGCTAAAAAAAGTCACAAGCAAGGGTCATATGAAGCAACTGACAGGTCTCCTCAAAGTGTTCTCCACCATTGACAACAGAGTTATAGCTATCCAGCATATTTTCCCTAATGGTTCACGAGAGACACCAACATATATTTCAAAACCACATTGAGTGCCAGCCTTTGCTACAGGAGAGCAATGCCCTATAACATATGAATCACAGTAGCAAACAAAATCAAATAAAAACTCCATTATTGCATCAGCACAATTTCAGGTTTGCATGACTTTTAAGAGGCTTATGGTGCACGCTTCAGGGTTGCATTTTGCCCCTTTAAGGGGCAAGCCTGGAGTGAAATCATAACAAGGTAACCATACTAAAGATATCCTGAAACCTTAACTATATGCTACAGAAGAATTGCAAATGAAGTTTTTATTTTGTACATGCCATACCATGAATTAGTAACTGTACCCTTCCGTCCTCAAGCCATTCATAAAACTCAAATAAGCACACCGAGGAGGTATGACTAATTGCATTACATGATCTATCAGTCATAAATCAGACAGAGTTCTAAAGGTGTAACTCATGAAGTTCAGAATTATTAGACTTATGGACTATGAAATTAAGAAAAGAGGAAGGAGATCAATACTTAGGGGGAGAAAAAATAATTTCAAAGCTGATGAGATCAATCATGCTAAGCATCATGCCAATAAAAAAAGTAACATCTCAAGTAAATAGTATTAACAAGCTTTCAAACAGCTAATTAACAAACAAAGAACAAGTGATAACTATTGTGGGGGAAGAAATCAATAACAAGCCAACATCAATTTTACCTTCAGCTCCTGGCAAATGTCCACAATAGTAACAATGTTGCCTTCATCTGTTTTCATCGTATCAATGAATCCTTCCAACACAAGCCTGGGATTAGATTGCCAAAGCTGAAGAATGATATCACTTCCCGTAGTATCACCAACTATGATGGGAAAAACATTGGATAACACTTCACGTTGGAAGAGATTATAGGGAGTCTGCAAAGGTAAAACATGATTTCATCACTATTAACAAAAGACTATAAGAAACAAAAATGGGAAGAAAATACATTAATCTGTGCAATCCCAAGCAACAAACGTTCAGGGCATTGTTTAAGAGGAAACTCCAGAATCTGTCGAACAGATTTAGCATGGCCCCTTTCAGCTAGCTGACACAACACCTCCAGAAGGTCAAGAGATAACCATGCATGATTTGCAAGTCCATCTGGAACTTCATTAGCACGTAGTGCATCAGCATATGCCTAGAAACAAATATTTACACCGCTTAAATAGTAAATAAAACAGAAACAATTAAGACGAGTATAAATAGACATGGTCATGCAGCAACCCATACCAGTTTCCTAGCAGAATGAGCAAATGTAAATATTTCTGGTGGTGCTGATACAGCATAACTGAGAAAAGATAATTGACCATCAACATTCTTCCAGACAGACCTGCAGATGGCATGCAGCGGAAAGGGTCCCTGCAGATTTTATTTTGTACTGATTAAATACTTACTTCACAGAAAGTAAGGAGTGTTGAATCTCCAACAGAGAAGCAGAAGTATTATACCTGATTCGCACGAAGATAAATTGCCATGAAAAGGAAAAATGCCTGCTCACTGGGAAAGTAAAAACCCTCATGGTCCAGATTCTCCATAACAAGTATCCAGTTGGTATCAGGAGCCTGCTCTCAGAAAAATCATAATCTTGGTTAGAAACCAAATTTTCCTTGTCAAGTTGTTGATGCCAGAGGATAGTTAACATTGAAAGTTAAATTGCAAATCAAACTTACAAGTTGCTTAATTGAATCTACGAGGACATCAACATTCCACGAGCTCAGGCATGATGTCTCACATGTTATACCGCTACCAATAGCAGAGTAGAAAGTTGAACAACAATTTTTGTTGTCCTCAAGGCCAGTATGGGTGCGAGCAATTGTGCCAAGTATTCTGGAAAGTGTGGCTTCAGTGAGAGGCAAGTAGAGAGATAACACCTCTTTGCAATGTGAAGTGTCAACTGTGCATCCATAGCCCAGTTCGGATATAATATCAGCCATGCTGGTTTCCCTCTCCATCTCCTCTAGAATTGCATCAAGCTCATTTTCTCTGCAACCATTGAATAAATCCATATTCCTGTACCAAACACAAACGCCCTGAGACAATTAGGATGGCTACAACCGTAGAATATAGCAAGCAATCAATTTTATCACTTCATGGTTCATCAGAACAGAACAATTAAAACAGAGATGAGAACCTGGCCTCTTGTAAGTCTTCAGAAAGCAATGGAGTTAATATTAATGGAGTCCTCTCCTTTGGTTCCATCAAAAGCATTTTCATAAAGGAGTCAACATGCTTAGAAAAGCCCTTTGAGCATTTCAAAAACATAATAATATTTTGAATTTGCTCAGCAGAGTCTATAACAGTAGAATTTATCCATAACTCCTCGATCTGGCCCATGCAGAAGTTTTGGCCTAAGAAACAATCAACAAAATCATAATGTGCTAAGGGAATGCCCATGGAGAAAGGATACCACAAAAGAATATATCCATTTAACATACCACTTGTCCTAATGTCAAAATTCTCAGAGTCTGCCAAAGCAAGCCCAATCCCAATTTTTTCAGACACTGATAAGCGTAATGCATCACAAAAATCTGCAAGAAGTTGTTCACTGATCACCATGGTCCTTACAGCTTCACAAAACACAGTACTGAAATTTGGACATTGCAATAAATATCTAAAGATTGCAGCTAGTAAATCAGCCTTAAGTTGCATGTTATGCACGTCTCCCCCACGAAAATTTACATGATCCAAGCAGGTATGGAGCAGCAATATGCTACCCTCGCATCCGTATTCAACAAACTACACCAACAAACAAATAACAAGCAATGAGTTAATCAATTAGAAATGCTTGCACTAAACCATGAAATAATTCCATTCACAAATCACAAAGATCAACCACATCACAAGAAACAGAAAAACCGACTCATCACATCCATAGTTGTTAAAGGCGCACCTAGGCCCCAATAAAGCTCCAAACTCCTCAATACTCAAAGAAAGTGCCTTATTCTATGCCAGCCCCCTTCAGTCAGGCCCACATAACACCCTCATGCCCACGCCTTTTAGTAGGCTCCAGGCTCTCAAAAGGTGTACTTTTTTTTTATAGTCCAGTTATGTCTTTATCTTTACCTTTTAATTTTCCCATGCTCACTAAAGATGTGATAGGCCTCATTTGTGTTCTTAATTGTACATGGGTGACACCCAGTTCTTGCCTCTCTTTCATTTAATGTACTCCTTTACTTATCAAAAAAAAAAAATTTATATTCAGAGTCTTATAGATAAATACTACTGTTTACTCAACTTTGATATTTAGTATTCTAAATTCATAAGTTTATGCTTGACTACTTGAAAAATATATCTCGAGTGCTTAGTTCTTACATTGTGAAAGATAGGGAGGGGAAGGTTAATATTCATCTTGTTTGGATTGTTTTTAAGAAGGGAAAAGGAAATATATGGAGGGGGGAGAGAGGGCTCATAATTTGAGAACTTCTCTTTCCACTTAAAAATTGGGAGGAAACGGAGAGGAAGTGAAGTGCTTATTATTAAAGATATTTTTGATGCCAAGTATACCCCTCAGTTCATGAGATGATAACTATGGAATTTATTCAAATGTTACCAATTCAAATAAGTGGAAAGCACCTCCCTCCAGTTTATAATTATTATGTATCCAAATAAGTGGAAAGAAAGGTCACCCTTATCGTATCACTAAACAGTAAGCAGGATACCTTCCCTTCCTTCTCCTTCCTTCCCTTCCCCTTGTAACCTACACTTCACTCCACTCTCCCTCCAGTATATCTAAACATAGCGTTAGTGTTTCAAATTGTACAATATATACTTAAAAAGTTACAACTAGCTCTTTCATTGCAAATTTGCAATGGTAATTTAATTTGGTGGATGCATATACCAATTCAAAAGTTTTACATGTGTATCAAATTTATATTTGGCATTTTAAAGAATAACTCAATCCAACTCAGAGGCAATTCTGTAATTTAATGAGTTCTCTAGATTATTTTAAGAACATCTTAAGTATTCCATAAAATTTCCAGTTATTTGTGATTTTGAAGTTTTGCAATGCTGATCAACTGTGTCACCTGTGGCGTCTTAATCACAATAGTGAATATCGAGAAAATAATTTATTTAAAATTGTTTATATTCCTCCAAGCTAAATTTGTCCTAATGAAATATGTTGCAATATCAACCATCAAAACCCCTGATGTATATGTTAGAGAATAGCATTAGGGTCATTAGCTTGTTTTGCTTGTGACGGAAAAATGTTGCAACCAAAGCAAGTCCTTCGGACCAAACATTTCTTTTGAGATATGTCCCCATCTGAATTGTGCATTCACGCATTCATAGCATAATACTAATATTAGAATAAAGGAGCAGCAATATTAATGTCAAAAGAATATCACTTCTATCGAGAGATTGCGAACAGAACACATACATACTGTGCATGCCGATGCACATGCATGTATGTATTTGAATTGGAAAACCTCCAAATCATGTAATCATTCGGTTAATAAAATCCAGTAGGGTACAACCAATTGTTTGCTAACCAGAAAATAAAATAAAGTTCTTTAGCTCCTTAGAAATGAAATTTTGAATTGCACAAATTAAACTGCTTCAGTGGAGTGTTAAGCTATGTTCTTTGGACACCAAATAATCAAAATTTCACACTTCAGAATTTCAAATTCTTTTCTTTTTGGGGTTTTCTCGGCCAGTCTCCATAGACTTTACAGTTTACAGTGAGAACACGACTAAGACAAGGTCATCGTGTTAGAAAAACTCCTCACATAAAATCCACGTATGTGTGCATGTGCGTGTATTATACGTACAACATATATGTATATATACACGGAGAGAGAGAGAAGGCAGTACCTGAGAGAGTTCGCGAAAGACAGAGTCGGAATTGGAATCGTTAAGGCTCTGGAGCAAGAACCGAATTTGATTAGAGATGAGTGAGGAGAAAGGTATCATTGTGATGTGAAAATGAATGATCGACTGATCGAGATTGGCGAATTGGTACTTGGAGATTTGAGGGAGATAGAGAGAAAGTTAGCAAAGGGTTTAGGGTTTGAAGAGTGTAGAAGAGAGAGCGAGGTGTGACAAAAACCGGTAAACAGAAAAAGACTTCGGTAGAGATTGGAAAACTGGAACAGATTTGGCTGGAGTTTCGGTTTCAGCTTTTTCTACGCCCGTGTCCATTTATACCTTGCCAAGTCGGCTTCACGAGATTCGGGTCTTTCCACGATGGTCCCACTTGTGGAAGCTTAACAACAAAGCTGGCAATCCGACGCCGGATTATCCTAACCGTCCGATTCGCGTCCGCCTTCAAACATTAAATATATTTAAATTTTAATTGTTTACATAATAACTAAAATATATATATATATATTAAATGTACAATTTAAGAACCATATTCACAATCCTTCTCTCTTCCAGGATGGCTAAAATGGGTCACGCTAAGTGAACAACAATAATTTTGCAATCTACATATCAAATCTCCATAAATACGTTTCAAAATATATAAATCTACTACAATTTAAAAGCTTTGATAGGTATCCCTGAGGCCCGCTTTTGCTTGCTAGTAAAGGGGAAAACACATCAATGCAAAATTAGCCATTCTAGATTTTTTTTAAAAATAAGAACAAATATTAAATTGCAAAACGATAACAACCAATTTTCACCATCCTAATATAATTTATGTCTGTTATTTTCTTGATATAACTTCGAAATATGCATCTTTGTTCCTTTTAATTTTCTAATGGATCTGAGTTTTCAAGGAATTTAGATATTTCTCTAAATGGATCAGTTTCCACATTTTTTTTATAAAATAATTCCAAAACCGACATTGCCACGGGGTTCCTATGTTATTTATATTTTTCTATAATTTTGGAGAAAAAAAAGCTAATTGTTAAAAATGCTACTGAAGAATCTCTAAAAGTGATTAGGGAATAATAGCTTAGCCTACTTTAATCTTAAAATTATCACACGCCTTTCTTTAAATCACCAATGAGAAATGCCACTGAAAAAGCTCTAGAGAAATGCCCTTTATATGCCTTTCTTTAGGGTGAGAATCTACTGAATGACTACCAACATAAGATTTCAGTATATTAGAAGGATTGACTAACTATGAGAGTATTTCTAATTCAAAATCTTTAAATTTATTTTTATTTTAGCATTTTTTTTAAATTTGAAGTGCATGAATTTCACTTTTTTACATTGTTACTCCAACCTTCCTAACCTTCATTTCACTATTCATTCTTCAAATCACTATTCATTATGTTTAAAAAAAGGTCAAAAATCACACATTGTGCTCTATTTTATTCAAAATATAATTATTTATTACTATACTTTAATCTAAATTATAATTATTTACCACATATTTAATTAAAACTGAATTATTTATATTTTTTAAACTAAATGATCTACCCATGAAATTACAAATTAAATTACATTAAAATTTTAAAAAACAAAAAACCCATTAAAAACTAATGAAATATATTTAATAAAAATTAAAGTACAACATGATCTCCAAGTATTAGTAAATGATCCAAAAAGGTCATTTTCAATATAATCGTTTTGTTATTATTCAAATTGAAATTATTTTCTTATTTCAATTGATGTTGAAATTTTGATTGTCATTGAAATTTGGTAGAGATATAGATTGATTAATTCTTAAATATAAAAAAAATCAAAATGAAAAGGTGTAGTAAAATAAAAAAAGAATTTATTGGTTCCATATATTAAAATAATTTTACTATAAATAAATAATCAGTAAAATAAAAATAATTTATTAATTTTATATATAAATAATAATTTCAAGATAAATAAAATTAATTAAAATATAAATAACTTATTTATTCCAAATATAAAAAAATCTCAAATTAAATAAATATTTAATAAAGTAAAAAAATTAATGAATAGTTTAAAATATCATTTAAATAGTTAATAATGCATTAAAAATATATTATTTAAGTTTAAAATAATAATTAACACAAAAGTCCCATATAATTAGTGCTTTAAGCCCATATGAATAGTAAAATAAAGTAGCCTTCAAAATCTTTTGCCGACCTTCAAATTTGAAGGCTTCAAATGAAAGCTACCTTCATTTCTTTAAATTTAAAAATTTGAAGGTGAGTTGGAATCCCATATAATTAATGCTTTGAGCCCACATGAATAGTAAAATAAAGTGGGCTTCAAAATCTTTTGAAGACCTTCAAATTTGAATGCTTCAAATAAAAACTACCTTCATTTCTTTAAATTTAAAAATTTGAAGGTGGGTTGGAGACACTCTGAGTCTCTAAAATAAACCCAAAAAAGTATAAAAGCTAATGATATGTTACATAACTAACTACACATGCACATACAAAAATATATATTATCAGTCAATAGTTGCCCATTGTAGACACCAGCTGCCTGAGATCACTGCAGAGGCCCCTGAAGCTATCAATCAACTTTGCTCAAAGCAACCATCTGAACAGACATATCAATGCTTGAATAAAAATACAATTATTACAGTTACACGCATTCAAATTACTCCATACTCAACTCTTACAGATATTAAGAACGAGTACTTACCAAAGATGGATGTCAATTCATAGAACAGTATCAGAATTTCCATAAAACTCCAAGGATGTTCGATTTTCCGGACCCGTTCAGCCCCGTGATCGCATTAAAGTAAGGATCAAAACTAGGGATGTTGCATAGGACTTGAACCGCTCCAAACATATCTCCTTGATGTACATTTTAATTTCAATTCACAATCCTAGCATGTGTAACCCAAAAAAAAAAAAAGAGAGTCAACTTTTAGAACTGCACACAAACAGGTCGTACGTGTACGTATCTATATATATTGCAGGAGTTTTGCAGCAAATGTAGAGAGAGAAAATGCCAAGGATGGAGGTGCTTGCCTTGAATTGCAGAGTGAATCAAATGTGTGTCGAGTTTGAAGAATGCATGTGGTGTTAGGGTTTTGGAGATGGAAACCCTTTATATAGAAAAACGATGTAGAGGGTTATGGGAAGGACCGAAGGAGGTGAATGGGCTTCGGAGATCGAAACCCAATTAATTTACCGGGCGGAGTGAACCTGCGGACGTCTCAGGAGAGAGAGAGAGAGAGAGAGAAGTTTTTCATGCAATTTTCAAAGCAACGGAACTCTGATGTGTGTGGGTTTGGTAGAAATTGAAGACCCAAAAGGCGGGAAATGCATTTCGTGGGTCGTTTCGTTAAAAAAGTGCGGATAATTTCCACGTGTTATGTTTCTCTCGTTTCTTTTCTTTGGAAAAGGATTAGGGCCTGTTTGGAACTTGTGAAAGTGAAACAGGAAATGAAAAATGAAGGAAGAGAATAAATGTAGAAAAAATTGATCGTTTTTCTTTATTTGATTTTTAAAATAAAATAAAAAGAAAGTAGAAGAAAAATAACTTTTTCTTAACTAAATTTAAAGGAAAAAAAGAAACAAAATAATAGAATAACTATTAAAAATTAAATAAGAAAGAAAAGAAAAGAAAAGTGAGAAATAAATAAATTTTCTTTAATTTTTTTCTTCCCTTCTAAGTATAAATTATGATTTTTTCTTATTTTTCTCGAGTTGTATATGAAGGATGAAAGATTATTATCTTTTCTTATTTTTCTCAAGTCCTAAATAGATTCCAGTGTGACGGTGTCTATTTGAATTTCGAAAGGTCCAAGCCAAGCCATTCTAGTTCTTAGAAGAAGCAAAAAAAAAATGAACCATTTTGCTCGAGACAATGGAAGTCACTCACAAAAAAAAACAATAATATATGTCGGCAAGTATATTTATAACATCTTTTCTTTAAATATTTACAATTTTGGTAGTTTAATACTTTAATATCTTACTGATATTTCTACTATATTGACTGAAATATTTTTGCTTAGTACTTTCAAAAATCGCTCTAAAACTTTCATCGGTTTTATATTCTTTATATTTTTGTGTGAAACGGTAATTGAAAACTCAAAAAAAAATAGTTTTTTTTGCCTATAACTAAGATATTTTCATGAAAAAAATTCAAAAATAGTTTTCATAACTAGTTTATGAAAATTGACCTCGTTCATTTCCATAAAACAAAATTAGAAAATAATAATCCCGCACGCAGCCAAACGTGGCCAGTCTTCTTTATTTATTTTTTTTAGTCCCAAAATAGACAATTGAGGGTAGGAAAAAAAAAAAGCAATAAAGCATGGGAGATGAGTCAACCCCGTTGTAGCGGCACCTTTCACCCAAGATTGAGGTCCTCCTTAAAAAAATAATAAAATAAAGCAAATGAAATCTTAATCTTTTTTTTTCTTTCTTTTAATTCGCGGATGCTGGACAATTTCTAGGGGCTTTACCTATTAAAAGTCCTCTTTTTTTTCTATCAAATGGTCATCATTAATAATCAAAGATGAGCTACAATGGTGTTTGGGTCATTAGTTTATAAACCATAAGCTATAAATTATAAGCTATTTTAAAAAAGCTAGCTTTAAAAATAGTTTTTCTTAAAAAACGTAATTAGACATAAGCTGTTTTTGAAGCCACTCACCCAAATACATTTCAAAAAAGCCATAAGCTACTAAATAAGCTATGTCTAAACACCCCCAATATCTCCCCTCTAATAGGTATATAATAATTATCAGAACTAAATCGGTAATTGAACCGTTCAAGATATCAGTTCAATGATTTACTGGTTTAACCGATTGTACAATAAATAAATATTAAAAATAATAGCTCAAAAAATACCAATGGGTTAAATGATATTCACTTTCATACAATAACCCAAGCCAAGTATAAAAATTAAGTATTTATCAGAAAAAATATAAAGAAATAAGTAATTTTAAAAACATTCTAAGTTAACTTTTTTCCTACCAGGTTTAATAGTCTTTATTCTAATGGCCATTGGTACTTATTTCCCATCTTTCTTCCTTTTTATTATTATTATTTTTTAATTTTATTTTAAAGTTTTTACTTATTTAATCTATTTTTTTTTTATCAAAAAACCACAAAAGATATGTTTTCAATAAACAAATAATTTTAAATCATGTGCAATTTGGGCTTTTTTTTAACTTTTTAAAAAACAAAAACCGTCTGATTCACTGTATACCGACCGATTCATTAATTTGTAAAATTCAATCCGGTTCAATTACATTTTAATAAATTAATTAAATTGGGTCGGCTAAAAATTCGATTCTTAATTCAACCAATTAAACCAGCCAGTCTAGTCCGATTCTAATAAGTAAGGGTATATCAAAGCTTAGCAAAAAAATAAAAATTAAAAAAAGAGAGGTATTATTGAAGGATTGATCCGGTACAAAATTCTACTTTTGTATCACACCATAAGTTTTTGCATAAGGAAGACTCCTTTTAGTTTTATATATTGACCTCTCTCTATCAGCTCTCTGGTCTTGTTTGTGTTAGGCTGTTAGCTTGTATTAATCGGTTATTTGCCAGCTCGTCATTACCTCCACAGAAGATCACACATTACCACACCAACCTCGTAAAAGAAACTAAGTATCCCAAAAGAAAAAATCGTAAGTTTTACAATATTATTCATTTTATTTTTGATGGCTGACCCAGATTAGGGGAGGTTTCTCTACATTGGACATAAATCAATTATTTTACAAATGTATTTCAAGATCACTCAATATCAAAAATACCATTTTGGTCTTACTTCCATTTCCTTCTCTGTTAACTCCCCATACTGGTACCACTCTTCTCCACCCTTGCCCACCGGCAGAGGAGGCCTAATGAAAATCTCAACTGGCTTGGGGACATGGACAGCCAGAACCAACTCTTTCTCAGTTTCTTCCAAATTTGAGTCACAAACTCCAGGAGATCTGCCTATCGGTTCAACAGCAATCCATCCAAGGCCAGATATAGCCACATCACAAGCCGGCCTGCTCAGGCAAACATAACAAGAAACTTAAAAACACCCTGGCTAACTGCAAATCAGATGACTCTTATAAAAGTAAAATCAACTTAGTGAGGAAAGTTGATCATATAAAATAAAAAAAAATTGAAAATAGGAACTCTAGTATGAGGCTCCGCCACGCGAAATTTGGGTGGGACTGTTTTAGCAAATATTGTACATAAAAATTCAAGCACACCTCTGTGCATCTTCGAATTTTATTTGCAATTGTCGCATTGCCTCAAGTCCTACCCAGTTGTCTGCCCTCTGCTTTCCAGTTGGAGGTGTCAATAGAATTCCAAGTTCTCTCTGCAATGTAAGGTGAGAGCTTCTATTATCCAAACAAGAAAGACAAGTGATAAAAGAGAAGAAAGCCAATTAATTGTCATAAAGGTGAGAGAAGTTTCTTCTGGCAACTGTGTATATTAATTCATGAAGACTTCAAGCAGGGATGGAACCAGAAATTTTGCTGGCAAGGGGCCATGAAAGGCCAATGTAAAATTTTTAAAATTTTGTTGAGGGGTTGAGATAAAATTTCTTGAATTTTGGAAGGTCAATATGAAAGATTCTTGAATTTTTTTGGGAGGTTAAGGTAAAACTTCTTGAGTTTTAGAAGGTCAAGGTAAAATTTTTTGAATTTTGTTAGGAGTTAAGATAAAAAAAAATTCTTAAATTTTAGAGGTCAAAGAATTTTTTTCATAATTTTTAGGGGGGCCAATATACAATCTCTTATCTAAATATCTATAGGGCCTACATGCAATTTGGGCAAAGCATGGCCCCCCACGTAAAGCTGTGGTTCCGTCCCTGACTTCAAGCATTTCTACCAATGTCTGCAGTTATCTTGGCATAGAAACCAACAGCTTCAATTGCAAAACAGCAACACAACAGAAATACCAAAATGTTGATTCATATTCTTAGAGATTTCCAAGTATCCAGTATAATTTCATATTCACTATTGCAAACCCGTATGTCCAAACTGAAGTAGCTTCAACTTTAAAAGTGACATATTAAAGGCTTGGAGCCTTGGAGATTAAAATGAATGCTGAAGTTACCTATTGATGGGGAAACAAAATGAAGAGTACGATGAAAAGGACTGATAATTCATATACTCTGTAAAGATGGATGATGGAACAGCCATAAAGGAATTCTACACATTCCCAAACAAGTTAATTAGCCAGATCGGATTTCTACCATATGAAATAAATTATGTTCTTGATTTCAGGAAACTCATAGACGAAGAACTCAGCATTAATACATGTGTATATTTAAGTATGTATGTGCATTTTTGTATGATACAATTCGTGAAAAGGCATGTATATACTTATCTAATACAATTCATATAATCATACTACATTAGTGTAACCTAAAGTCTTAGACAACGCTGTTGACATGCCATAATATTCAAATGTAATTTCATTCCCACTAATCCAATTAAACATATTTGCTGATCATGAGAATGACAACACCAAATGCTTCCATAGACATGGTAATTATAAATCTGAAATTAAGCTTCAAACCCACACCCTCTAAATGTACATGTGATGATGAACCATCCAGAAACACATCTAGTAATGCCTTTTAAACTTGTTCCATCTTTTTGGCACTTTGACCGCAAGAATTTATATAGCAAGCTAGAGATTTGGAACCACTTTTGTAAGATTAAAGTTAGGTATCACACTAAAGCAAGGACAGCTTAGATCTCATTTTCTCAATTCCATCTTAGAAATCTTAATAACAGTTTCTGGGTCTCCCTCGTATTGTCAGCTCATGTTTTGGTCACTCCTATTCTATCACACCTTTCTAATAATAACGAGCAAGAGAACTGGTGCAACAAATGATTCTTTGGTCAAACAGCAAAAGCAATGGTTGCTTTGATAGAAGACATAGTAAACAAAAGCAGCCAACAGGTGCCACGTAAGGATTTCCACATTTGTGAAATTTGGACTTCCATTAATAAACAGTTACACTCTTTGTTTTCTTTTTTTGTCGTGTCCTTTTAACTGTGCTTCATTTGACCCAAATGTAAGAAATACAATGAAAAGCCAGAAGTTGTCATCAATCTATGTAAACGGAATTGAACATTACCTGGTAAAATTCATCGGCTTTATCTGTGGGAACCAAATGAATCTGCAATGCTTTGGGTCCATAGAATGTTAAACATGTCTGAGGGAGAACCTGAAAAAATTATAAAAGTGATTATAAGTTGAAACAAGATAAGTTACAAACTACCAGTAATTGTCTTCCACTAAAGAAACATGAGAATTGAAACGTTAAAAACCTTTAAGACATCAACTCGGACAAGACCTCCCCAAAATACTGAAAACCCATTCAAGCCATTGGATCCAATTTTCTCAGCCATCCACTCGTCTGAGGCTACCTGAGAATTCTAGTTTTGCACAGTCAAGGACTCAGTATACCTGAAACAACTCAACATATATAGATTATAAATGAAATACTGGAGAAAACATACTGGGAATGACTGGCCCCTGAGCCGACTTTGGGGAGCAAGGGTAGGTAAGTCCTCTGACTGAACCACGGCAGCTTGCCTATGGTGCAGATGAACTCCAGGAGTGTCATACAATTTCTACATGATGACGAAAAATAAAGGATGTTAGAAGAGGTTTTAATTTTGAAGAGTCATTCATGTTGTTACACTGCTAAAAAATAGTGGGAGGACGCAGAATGTAAAGTTGATCTAGTAAGCCCCAAAGACAAGTAAACAAAAAGATAAAGTTGATCGCCTAAGAAAAAAGAACATCTAGTGAATCACAGATAAATGCCAAAACTGTTTAGGTTTAAAGAACCCAGTAAGCAGGCATTATCGCTAAGCAGTAAAATGCAAAAATATAGCATAACACATAACCCCTGGGCAAGTCAAATACAGTTGGATGAATTTCAATTTTATTACTCTTTGGCTCCCAGTAGTTAAAGGTCTAATATTTCAAAAATGTGGTTCTAAATGGCTATTACAGTCGGAAAGATGTTATTGCTCATTTAACCAAAATTATGATAATCTCTTTTCCTCGTGAACTTGACTATTTTTTAGTGCTTACTACAACTAGGGTTCTAGGCTTGAACGTTTAGGCTTTTTGCAAGGTTTACCACACACCCAATACAAGGCTGACAAAGAAGTGGAACATGGAAATTTGATCACAAAGGAGTTCACTCCCAACAGAACAAAGATGAAAATTTCATACCCCTCCTCCCAGGAAAGCATCAATTGGAATTGGACCTAAAGTAGTCCCAGGAACAGCAGATTGTATTGGTTTGTATTTTCGTGCCGCTGCAGCAACTGGGTCCTTATATGACATCAACTCTGCCTTTCAAAAAATTATAAACAAGTCAAAATTGAGAAACAATGAATCACTTTCAGAGTATCAGAACAAAGACAACAATGTAGCCTAAAGGACAGAAACAACAATTTCAATCAAATATTCTTAAGAACAAATGTATGTATGGCAAAAAATATAAAATTAAGATAAAAAAATTGAGGCTGATTAAGCAGTTCTGTCTATTGCACCAGACAAGAATGTCAGTAAGAACAAAGAAAGGTAGGAAAACTTCTATAGTTCACAACATCACCATGTATCACTAGCGATTCTGAAAAATTGAAAATATTGAAAAAGATGCATGGATGATGGTAAAAAAACTCCCCAGAATTGAACTGGGAAAAGACAGAGGGGTTCACTATGTCACATTCATTAACTGGCAAAATCTTATTCTCTAACTAGAACTTTCTTATAAATGAATTTTGAGATACAGAAATAGTTGATGCATTTATTGGGAGAGGCAACAGAAGAGGCATCAATTATCCACTTCTCTGACTTCAAAAGAAAGACATACCTCACCTTTCATCAGGGTGGTCCACGGGTTGAACGCTTCAAATTGTTACATATGAAATATTAAATTAAAAATCAAAACAAAAATATAAGACAGAACAACTAAAAATAAAAGAGAGAGTTTTAGGAAAAATCTTATTAGAAAATAACCTGGCAAGATAATTATCTATATGAAACTCTTATCACCAATATTTGCTTGCACAAAACTATGAAAGTTCTACGGTCATACTTAAAAAAGTTCAACTGGCAAGCCTGCTAAGCATATCGATCAAACACGCGAGAACTGGCCTGCTCTTGCTTCCAGCATAGTGTTTATAGCAACTTGAAAATACAACAATTCAAACCAATTAAAATGGGTATGCAAACTTATTTTTCTAGTTTATCATCAGATATGCTGCATAAAATTATTCCCTCTTTCAAGTGGAGGTCTGAGGAATCTTACAGCCGCGTTTGCGTAAACCACAATTCTAGTGATTTATAATTTTCTTGGCTTTCTGAGTCCTTAAGAAGAACAGTGAATCCTTGTTTAGATCAACTTACATGAATTGGAATTCCGAGAAAATTAGAAATCACTAGAACAGTGAATCCTCAGTAAATCAACTTAAACTTGAGGTCATAATCATAACTCAGACCTCAAGTTTGAGTTATGGTTGACGGCTATGAAAGGTAAGAACAGTTTTAGTGCGTTCAGAGGAAACACAGCCCCTCTCTCTCTCTCTCACCACTTCTCCCTCTCTCTAGAATTCTCTCAGCGCCTCACTTTCTCTCTAGAGTTCTCTTATTGTCATAACCTCCCCTCTCTCCAAAGGCTTGTTGCCCCATCAGATCAATTGCCAACTGTACTTTAACAATCTCCTACTCAAAAAGGCTTTTGCTGCTCTAAATTTCTTGTGGTACACCATTCAGGAATCAAGGGATTTTCCTTGCCAGAAATAGCTATTAGGATTTTTTCCCTTGAAATGAAATCCTGCGCTGTTATACCACAATGAAATAGCTACCAAATCCACAATAAACTAAATGGCTTAAAACATAAGTCACCTCAAGCAAACACATAAATCACTGTCATTGACTTACTCAATAGTGCATTGATGAATGCAGATTTTCCAACATTAGCTGAGCCCTGTGATTAGGATGAAGTTTGAATTCATGAAAGGAACCACAAGCAAAATATTTGAAAGATCGCTGACTCATACAATTACAACCATGAGAACATAAACTGACAACACATATATAACTACAAAAAATGAAAAATAATAAGAAAGTTCAATTGATTATTTATAAATTAGCTAATACAAATTGTTTAATTCAGTTGCTGGCATCTTTTTTCCCATAAAACAAAATTTGGTTTTTCATGTATCTAAAAATCTGAGAGCAGATAAATAAATACATGTGTGTTTGCATTTCAAAATCTAGCAATGGCTCCAAGCTGTCAATATGCAGCTAACTAAGCAATTTGGCCAAATGTTGAGGTAAAACCAGAATGGCCCTATAATGGCACCCCGATAAAGGTTAAAGAGAGTTTGTCTACTCTTATTTGAATTTGTTTATACACATACAAATGAAACACATTCTGTTCCATGTGCATAAACATCGCAGAAGAGTCTAAATCATGAAAAATATCTATGAATAGCTCCAAATTATTTATTGTGGGAGCATGATTATAGTTGAGTGTGTTTAGACTGAGAAAGGCATTGAGGATGGATCCAGAAATGGACTCACAGACCATTTGATCTAGACTTTGCACATCTATTCAAGCTTCCAGATCAAACTCACTTACCAGAATGTACACGTCCCGTCCCTACATGAAAAATGTCATGGTCAATAATTAAAAAAGAAAAAGAAAATGCAAGAATTAAAGAGATGTGCTTCATAAAATTGCTACGACTAAGCCTGTAGTTAGGAATTCAAGACTGCCTGGCCTCAATAAAAAAAAATTCATAAGCGAAAAACTACTGTAATAAGGAGAAAAAAATATATTGCGGAAGATGAACAAAGTATGAGATTACTTGCAGAACAAATGGTGAAAGAAGACTAGGTTACATAGTCCTCAACTCCAAGGTTAGCGTGTGGATTTTAAGAAACTAACAACCTCTGAATACATCAAAATGAACGCTAGGAGAAATATAAGATTTGATTATGATTTCTCATTATTTTCTCTGGTTTTCATGTTCAGCAAAGTATAATTTGAATTTTGAGCCAAGAGACCCAATCTAGTTTGATGCATTAAAACATTGTTCCGACATTTCCTTCTTATTTCCATTCTTGCCATATATAGCGTCAATCTATTTTTAACCCCATTTCAATTGCCTCCATTAATGAAGTAAGTAGTATACACATAAATGTGTTGATATTCATGCATATATGAAACCTATCTGCACATATAAATATATTATCAAATGGTAGCATCTATAATTCTTATGCATTATGTTTTCTCATGAACCCACCATCTCCTGTGGAGCTTCCCCTATATATATATATATATATATATATTTTACATTTAACCGTATAATCAAGACTTACATGAAAAGGCAGTTACCATCAAGAGATATACCTTAAAAAGTTATAACATTGTTCATGCTCTCTAACAAGATCTTATTTATTCATTTGGATGGCTATCCTCTGAGCAAGTTAATTTGAGTATAATGTAGATTTCTTTTTCTTTTTTTCTTGGTAAGTGTCGATTTTGTTCTTTCGAAATCTAGTTACAATTATGAAATAAAATCAATAGCAACAGTGTGTGCCAAACCTTTTTCTCCTTTTGAATTTCAGACACAACTCCAGCAATTCCAACCAGAGACTTCGAACTTGTTAGGTGCACACTCAGAACACTGCAAAAATTAAAGATTGATCTGCTAAGAGACTTTCCATTGATATGATATACATAAGTACATGCAAAGTAGACTCATGGCGGCTAGTTAGTGGCTCATTCTTGAATAAGAAAATTGATTTGCCTAGCAAGTCTAGAAAAATGCAATGAATTGTTCCAAGGCCAACCCTCATTGCTTTTATTGACTTGATTTTATTCCCATCAAAACCATAAGGGAAGCAAGTGCAAAAGGTGCAATACTTACTTGAGCTTCTTCTTCATGGTAGCTTCCACAACCCAGTCACCAACACAATTGAAGTCAGTCCCTTTGGGAAGGAGATCAACCTTGACGAACATGCGAAGTGGAAATATATACGTGCAACTTGGTTGGAAAAGCCACTCAATGAAACTATATGATCTAGAAAATTAATCAATACAAATTAATACCTTAGTGACAACCAGTATTATTGGATTTGCACCAGCAAGATCACGCACGCGAGCCAAAAAACTTCCATTGAAATCCACTATATCGACCTACATATGATTAAGCATAAATTGATAAATACATAAACAAGTAAATTAACATCTCAATCACAGTTCTAGGCGGCTAATTGTTTACATCATGAAAGTAGTATGTTTAAGGGCAAGTCATCAAAGTTATTGCATACAGAAATTCTGAAGTGGTAGCCTTACCAATTTAACAATCAAAGCTTTCCCATGGCGCAAGTGTGATAGCTTCTCGCGAAGCTCTTCGGCAGAAACAAACTGCTTCCCACCAGAATAACCTCCATTTCCACCAACAGCAGTAATCATGTGCCCATGAGACAATAGCCGGCACCTTCCACAAATAACTGTCCTAAGTTGGCGGTGTTTCTTTTTCTGCAACCCAAGAACAAACAATGGGCATCATCCTTTCGCTCAAAATAAACAAACCCAAGTTCTAGCCGTTACTTGGTATTACCCTATCACTTTACCTAGCTCTAAAATAAACAAAAAACTCAACACTGAATCACTTCCCACAGCTTACAACTGTTGGCCATTGTCATTTCACTTAAATTGTGAGTAAGCTCAATTTCTAGTAGGGGCCAAAGGATAATAACAAAATAATATCTAGGGCAATCATTCACCAATCCTAACTGTAAATTTTAACATAAGAGTTCATATAACAATAACCAAACTCTATTGCCAACGGTTTTCAATTATCATTCAACTCAATGACAATAAAAAACTGCAAAACTTCTGGTAGGAATTGTTATTTCACTGCCTCTACCTTAAATTTAGCGAATATCCAAATCATAAAAAATATCAAAAACCCAATTTCTCATTTATCCACGATGTAAATTATCACAAACACTTCGTGTGCATTGTTTCAAAGACAGCAAATTCAATTTTGTTAATGACCCACGACCAAATTACCACAACCGAGAAAGAGTGTGTACCAGTTCATATGTATCTGAATCCACGTAACCAGGAGCATCCATTTCCGAAGTTTGTAAAGGAGCTCCACAACCATAACAGCTCTGAACAGCTGTAGAGATCTTAAGAAACCCACCCACTTTCTCTCTCTTCTTCTTCTTTTTCTTACTCTCCGAGAGCACCATAGTGGAAGCCGCCGAGGATTTTTGGTGTTCGAGGAAGATCTCCCCTCGTGTTGGCGCGGCCGCTCCAGTCCCTTCAGGTTCGGCTGTGGAAAGTGTGAGATGGGTGTCAGAGATTGGTGTTTGCTTATGGGGGTGAGAATCTAAGGATTTACAAATAATTAATGTTGATTTCGAAGGATAGAATCTAAGAGAAGTACGGGTAGAGCTCAAGAGCTTGTGAGAAAGCGAGAGTGGAGAAAGAGAGGAAAGAGAAGAGAGAGAAAGCGTTTTGGGCGCCATTGATAACCGTTGTAAAAATGCTCTACTAATGCGTTGGCATATAAGCATACCACGGACCAACGCCCGGGCCAAAAACATAAAACAATAAAATGGACGAGGAAAAATTAAAATTTCATATTTTCGCTTTATGTCAAATCACAAAATAATTTTTTTTTGACACCTTGATTAGTTGCTTTTCGTTTGGTCAAAAGCAAATTCAGACCGGTTAAACTTACATATAACTCGATTATTTTTTTATTAAAAGAAAGTCATCCTCACGAGTAATCCCTATCTGATACAATTAAATGTTTGTCGTTTGTGCTAATAATATGAAATATTAAGACATACCTAACCAACAGGTTACATGTTTCGATCTCAAGACGTGTGATTTACTGCTCGTCTTTATTTTTACTAAACCATCATTCGGGATCGAGTCACAATTTCATCCCTTAACTAATAACTGCCTTTCATTTTATTGCGTTATGTTCAGTCTTTTGTATATTGGCAAACTTAGGAAAAGCAACTTAGGACTTATCTGGTATAGTTTTTTTTATTTTTATTTTTTTGTTTATAAGTAAAAAAAGTTAATTTTTTTTTTGTACTTTTATAAGCCAAATATAAGCAAAAAAAAAAAAAAAAAACTTAAACCTTTTTTTACTTATAAACTAACAAAAACCACGCAAAATTTTTTACTAAACAAGCCCTTAAGCTTTACTGAAAAATATAAGTAGTCGAGCTCATTTACTACTGCACTCATTTTCCCATTGGCTTTGACTCAACACCTCTCTTTCCTTTCTCAAACTTTGGCCTTCAGATATATCAAATTATATATAGGTTAAATTATACTTTACACTATTACATTTTACACAAATTTCACTTTAGAACTTGTACTTTTAATTGTAACAATTAAGCCAATATACTTTAAATTGGTTGCAATGTCAACCTTTCGTAAATTTCTATTTGTGCAATTGACGGCCTAAAGCTCTATGCGTCTCACGTGGCCCTTTTTCATTGGTAAAAATGTATTTCACACCATTTTAGCTCCAAATGCTGTTCACCCTCCCTCACTTGAGTTGATTGGGAGTATTTTGTAACCCTAATTTCATTTTATACGTAAAATGACTTAATTTTTAAAGACTTTGAGAGAAATTGGTGAGAGATGAGGATGTTTAGATCATAAAATAATGTAAAAATATATTTTTGTCCTTAGGAAAGAGCCATGTGAGACCCATAGAACTTTTGTTCGTCAATTGCACAAGTAGAAGCTTATGGGAGGGTAATATTGTAACGAATTAAAAGTACATAAACTTAATTGTTATAATTAAAAGTACATATCCTGAAATAGAATTCGATGTAAAGTGCAATGGTGTAAACTATAATTTATTTATATATATATATATGAAATTAATTTTTGCAAATAATATTTATTTTTAGAAATTTAAAGAAAATTTGAACTTTAACTCTTACACAATAAATTCGCTTTTAAAATTGCAGGAAGAGAGATGAAAAAAGCATTTTCATATGAGGATTTTTTGCGTCAATTAAAAATACACAAAAGTAATAAAATAAAAAATTAAATTTTCTTGAACCTTGCTTTTGTGTGACGAGTACCACTTTGTGAAGCAAGCATGAGATGGACTATATAGTTTTGATTGCTTCGGCAACAAACTTAAGCATATTAGGGTGAGCTTACGCAACGAGTGTGTAATATTTAATTATTGTCTCAATAATAGATTAAATCATTAGAGATGATGGTCGTCATGGTTAATTCAATCACCGAAGAGTTTGAAAGAAACTAATTGAGGTTCTATTGTTATCAAAATAGAACTGTAGTAGTTTAAAATTTATAAATAATTGCAGCAATTATTATAATAACTGCCATGAAATAGTTTCAAAGACACAAATTAAAAATTTTCTTTTATATATTAGAATAAATTATTCATGTTTTAAACAAAAAAGGGCTAAAATTCAAACTTCAAAATAAGAATTTAGATCGAATTGTTATAAGAATTCAACTATTTAATAGCTACAACAATGTCAACAATAAAACTCCAATTTTGTTTCCAAATAAGCTAAAAATAAAAGGTAGATGAAAAATGAAAATAAAAATAGAATACAACAGAGGCCAAAATTTCGTGCGTTCAAACCCCAACTCCATCTGCAGTACCCGGCTCTCGAACAGGGAACACCACATTATCATAGAGGATGCCCGCAAGCGCAGCACCGATCAAGGGTCCGACCCAGTAGACTGCTTGGTTCTTGAAACTGCCACCAATAAGGGCAGACCCGAATGAGCACGCCGGGTTCATCGATCCACCAGTAAATGGCCCGGATGCCAGTACATTGGCTCCTGCAATGAACCCGATTGCCAAGGGTCCAATGGCTCCCGATGGACCTCGTCTCGGGTCCCCGGCTGCATAGACAGTGTACACCAAAGCAAATGTCATCACCCCTTCCAATACGGATGCTCCAAACCCGGTCATTTCTTGTGGAATTCCGTGGGTCGGAACATGCTGCCATGTCCAAATTTTATTATAGTTAAGAAAATGAAGAACTATGTGAGGCACACAATGTAAACTAAACACCGCCTCCACAATAGCTTATAAAATTGGAAATTATAAAAACTGAAAATTATATTTTATTCTTTTATAATTTGAACAAAAATCATATGACCCTATGATTAAAAAATAAACATATAACTCTCTTATTTCTTGACTCATCCAAAAAATAGATGGAACCTTGATTAATTAGGCAAAATAACAAAAATACCTTTGCGACAGTAACACTTCATTTTAATATAAAGAGAGCAAAATCGTATATTTGATAGTCAATTTTAGAGAGATGAAATAATAAAAATGATCACATAACACAATTGTTGATTTTTTTTTCAGTTACAACAACCCAAGAGCTGCCCACAAAAAAATCTAACTTTTATGAATGTCCAAAGATCGTTAAATATACACTCACACATCTAAACATTTCGATGCGAGACATTAGTCCAAAGCTCAAATTCAGCCTCGATACATGGGACATAAAGTCCCAACTACACATGCGGGCAATCACTTCGTACTTGATTGAAACCGGACTGTGAACACCCCACACTCACATTGTTGATTTATTTCAACTATTTTTGTTTATTTTCCAATTAAGTTCAAACCACTTATGAACTAGAAGTGTGATGTGATTTTAACTAAATTCACGGGGTATGTAATTGCTCCTAAAATTTTTCATACCTGTGAGACTGTAGTCACTTTCAAGAGAAGACAAGCCAGAACAGAGCCAAGCAACTGAGAAATCCAGTAGAAAATAGCCATTGGGACGCTGATGTGGCCCCCAACCGCCATCCCAAAGGTCACCGCCGGGTTCACGTGGCCGCCGGAAATGTTAGCGGCAAGGTATACGGCCACCGACAATGCCAAGGCATTTGCAATGGCAATTGCAACCAGACTAGATGGATCCGTTGCAGCATCTGGCACCATTTTCCCTGCAAAATTCATGGCCAAAACCAATATCAGCAAATACTAACCAAGAATTTAAAGTGTCCATGAAATCAAATACTATGACAAATCGGAATTCAAGAGGACTCACTCGATGACATTGCAGCCCCAACAACGGCGAACACGAAGAGGAATGTGGAGACGAACTCTGCGAGGTAGGACCTTAGAGCGTCGGGCTTCACCGAGTGCTCCAAACGGGTAGTTATCGACGCCATTGCCGAATAAAATGTAGAAGATAACTGCTTTCCACGTATCGGAGAATCCGTTTATCAGAGATTCATAAACTTCCGTTTGAATTTTGTTGACTCTCGGAAAACAAATGGAATACTTATACAGAGTTGCAACGTTTCGCCCAAACAAAAAAAAAGGCTTGAACTTTCAAATCCTAACCGTCAATGAACGTGGCTGTTTTTGGTTGGTTCGTAGATTTTTGCCGTTAGTATAATTGGATTGGCCGCGTTGGGCGGGCCTTGTAGTTCCGGGTTTGTCCCAACATACGTTATGGATTCGGGCCTGCAAACCTTTGATATGGGGCGTGCCCCAAAAATACTAAAAAATAATTTCGGTTTTATATATGTTTATTTTTTGAATTCTATCTCGTTATTTTCATCTAGCAAACAAATTCCAAATTAATCTCACATATCTAAATATTATTTTATTTATTTATTGAATATCTGGGTTATTGTGTATATTTCTCTGTCATTTTGTTTTCTAAATTCTCTAGATTATTCAAGCTAATAATAACTATGACATATTTTCTAGTTTTTCATTATAAATTCATTATTTACGAACCATCATGAGTTTAAATAGACAATGTTTCTAACCATGATATTAGTATTTTTTCTCTTTGAAAACTATTTGTTTAATTTTTTGAATTGTAACGACACTGCATAAAGCAAATCATTTATGTGTAAGATCTAACTGCAAAACCACTTATAATAATATTAATACAAGTAATGTTATACATAACTTTAAGTTCGATGTACTCATCAGATTTATCCAAGTATGATTGCATAGTAGAGGAAGAATCACGTGATGCTCCAACATAGCCAGATAACTAATTTTTTTTAGTAGTGCCTAATAATTTTTCTTTAATTTGATGAGTAATAAAATATTATGAGAAATGATTTTATGTATAACATTATATATGTAAGCAAGAGTAATACATGTGTTAATATGTGTAATGTTTGGGAGTTTGGCTCTCCTCTATGGTGTGACAGTAGATCTGGGTCTACAGAGAGAGCGAATAGAATAATATAACGGATAACCTACTGGTTACAGCTTTGAGCATAGAAATCCAAACTCCGAAGTGCAATTCAGTGGCCGAACCGGCTTTTCGTCCGAACACTATCTCAGAATCAAAACCTGAACGAGCAATTTCGTTATCACTGGGCACGGCGAGATCGACGGACACGGTGGAACCCAGCGGGCCGCATACCTCCGTCAATCCTCCCACGAAATGTAACTCTCTCTCTCTCTCTTAGTATATATACAAACATAAGTGTCTAATGTCTTGTGTTTTCTATTTGTTGTTTTTCAATTTCGATCTGAAGATGAATTTGCGTTTCTGATGGTTTGTGGTCCATTGTGGACGCCTTATTAGTTCGGTGCTTTGATTCTACTTTTTGTTTGGGTGCTGGGAAAATTTAGGGATGCAACCAAATTATAGTTTTTTGAATCTTGTAGCTTGCATTATTGATTGCACGAGAAAACTGAAACCTCAACCACTAAGCATTGTACAGCTACTTAATAACTTAGACTAGAGTTAATATCAAAACTCAAATTATTTGGCTTATGACAAAATTCCAGTTCATGTAATCAAGCAATTTGGAGGAGTCCTTTCTATTGTTTTGTACTATGATGATTGGACATTACCTTGACGAAATCGGCTCCTTTAAGTGTAAAATCTTAAAAGCTAAACTAGTGAACCTATGCCAAATGTAATTTACTATACCTGACAAAACGATCAACCAAAAAATGGAAGTTTAGTTCAACCCCCTTTTTGGTCTTTTTCAGTGTTTCACTGGCTTAATTCCTCTTTAAGTTCTTAACACCAGTAGCATGTCACAGAAACATCAAAATTCCCAGATTGTGGTTTTGTTCCTTTCTCAAGTTGTCTTTCCTATTTTTCTATCAACGGATCACATGATGCATAGTTGTCGTATGAACTTTATTGGTATTTTTGGTAGCATTTGAAATGAATATAAACAAGGAACTCTAACATCATTCGCAAATAACGTGATTGTCATTGTTATCATATCTGATGATTGACCCTACGTTTCTATGACTGCATTTAGTTTTATAACCACTTCATTTTGAAGAAATTGAGAATAAAAATGGGACTACAGGGAGAACCATTCTCATTAGCGAATCAGGTCTCTGTTTAAATCCCAAACTTCTGTTGGGCTAAGAGAAATGACCTTTCTCACTTGCTCCCTTCTCAGTGTTTCTTGTAGACAATTCTTAATTGGAGCTCATCGGGGTCTCATCATCAAGATGACATCGAAATTGTACAGGAAGAGGACGGGAAAGAAATTTCCCTTCTTTATGTTGTATGGCTAATTTATGGGCTGTTACTTAAGAAAATGGTTCATTTATTCCTTGGAACTGTCAAATGTCCAATGTTTCGACATGAGTTCTCACACAAGAGAAGCTTTGTCTTTTGTCATTTTGACCATTCAAATGTTAAGTATAACTTTTTATGTTATTGCTAATAAAATTTTTGGTTCTCTTTTAGATGTCCAATGATGTGGAAAATCCCAAAGATGGTGAGGTCCAGAAAGGTTCTAATGCAGGTACAGAAACCCCTTCCTATTCCGGTGAAACTCAAGTCACTTGGTACAGTGGCTTACTCCAGCAAGCATCAGTTTATGGCATAGCTGCTGGATACTGCCTTTCAGCGTCATTACTCTCCATCATTAACAAATGGGCTGTGATGAAATTTCCCTATCCTGGTGCACTGACTGCTTTACAATACTTCACAAGTGCAGCTGGTGTCCTCCTTTGTGGGAGGCTCAAGCTTTTAGAGCATGATCCTTTAGACCTTCTGACAATGTGGCGGTTTCTGCCAGCAGCATTTATATTCTACCTCTCTCTCTTCACCAACAGTGAGCTCCTCCTCCATGCCAATATTGACACATTTATTGTCTTCCGTTCAGCAGTCCCCATCTTTGTTGCAATAGGAGAGACCCTGTACTTGCACCAGCCATGGCCAACAACAAGGACATGGATCTCACTTGCCACCATTTTTGGTGGTAGTGTGCTTTATGTCATAACAGACTACCAGTTCACGCTCATGGCTTATAGCTGGGCCTTGGCTTACTTGGTGAGCATGTCCATAGATTTTGTTTACATTAAGCATGTGGTTATGACCATTGGCTTAAATACATGGGGTCTTGTTCTGTACAACAATCTCGAGGCTCTGTTACTGTTTCCATTAGAGCTACTTGTCATGGGGGAGTTGAAGAAGATAAAGCATGAAATAACAGGTGAATCAGATTGGTATTCTTTGCAGGTGGTTTTGCCAGTTGGGTTATCATGTTTGTTTGGTTTGGCCATTTCTTTCTTTGGGTTTTCTTGCCGCAGGGCAATTTCTGCCACAGGTTTTACTGTTCTTGGCATAGTGAACAAGCTGTTGACAGTTGTGATAAATCTGGTTATTTGGGACAAGCATTCATCTTTTGTGGGTACGGTGGGGCTTTTGATTTGTATGATAGGTGGGATTATGTACCAAAAGTCTACCAGCAACAAGCCTAAAGCTGTGAAGGAAGTAACTGCACAAGAGAGTGAAGAAGAAGAACAGAAGCTACTTGAAATGCAGAGCATCACAGAAACTAATGACGGTGAGAAGAAAGTTACAGACTCGGGAGAGAGAAAATAAGAGGTATATTCATAGGGCTTGCTCACTGCATTTAATTGTCGTTATATCGTAAAAATCGTTACTTAGGTCCGACACTTCAGCTTTACGTGGTAAGTACTTGGGGCAGCAATTTCTCATCCCATTGATCAGCAAAACAAGTACTTGATCAGAAATACTTCTGACTGGAATCTAGACTCTGCTCAGCTCCCAGATGTGGCAGAATGGTCGACTTATTTGGCCAGATAACCCAACTTTTTTGTCTTGAGTTGATATTTGATTTTTATTTTCACTTTTGTTCAACCACCCTATCGAGCTATGTTCAAAAGGAATTTAGAATATTCTTTATTGTATTTGTCTTTATAGAAGCATTTGTAGAATTTAAACAGTCACAGCAGTAATTAATTCTTAGCTGAGGTTAGATATAAACCAAGTGCCTCAGGTACAAGTAGGGGATGAAAACTTGTCCACTTATACTTATTTGCAGATTATTTCTCCTAAGTTTACGGGCTTTTGTTGTTAAATTCTTCTACTTACTAGGAAAAAAAATATTTCCCCATGTTGAATTTTTTCCTCCTACTTGCTTAAAGTTCATGTCAACTTTATCATTTAAAATCCACTCATAATAGAAGCAAAAATTGACATGTAAGTTATCAAACATATTTTTCCTCAAGTTTTTTCTTTTAAGCATATCCATTAATTTCAAATTCAGAATTCCAAAAGTAACCTTAGTTCTCTGGAGAGAGCCCGAAAAACAGGGACGGGGTCTGGCATGAAATTGACACATTAGAACCAAATTCTGATACCAAGTGTGAGTGAAATCCATGATTGGGGGTAAGTCCAAGTTTGACTTAAGCAAAAATCAAACTTTGATAACTTTTCAAAAGTATTAAAAGAAATTAAAATATAGAATACTTTCTAAAATTCACAACAAATCCACGAATCAATAAATTGTTTTAGAAATAATCTCTATATTGGGTGAGAGCAAACAATTGTCCCATGGATCCGAACATACGTATTTGATTTATGAAAAGTAAACGTATAGACAATAGAATCTATGAAAAACAAACATAATAATCAACTATTGTCTTGTACGTCTGATTCTAATTCCCGCCATAATTTGCAGAAAATAAAAGTTTCAAGAACTCAAAACACTGCGTGAAGGTGGCCCACCCGATCCCTCCCTTCCCCTTAGACTCCACCATTCGGGTATAGTCCGGAACATCTTCTCTAGATATAAGAACTTCTTCCATACTAAAATAATCGTGACGATCAGAATTCTCATACATAGTAGTAGTAGAGGAAGAAAACGGCGACAAAGTCATACAAGAAATATCCGAGTCGGAAGAACCATCAAAATTATGCCCACTTAGCCGCCTCGCACCACCACCACAGCAGCCACGGCCTCCGCCATCCCTGCCGCAACGATAACTGCCACTTCCACCAGCCATGAGAGTCCTGAGGACCTCAACTCTCTAGATTGATGATGATACTGTTACTATAGTGGTATGTTTTAAAGCTGTAGAATTAATTTTTTTTATAGAAGAACTAGTTCTTGTCGTAGTGAATAAAGGAGAAGATTTTCTAGTTTTGATTGGATTCGACTTAAAAGAAAGCATGAAGGAATTGGATAAGAGGTCCATTAATTACATATATATATATATATAAAAGTTGTGTTTATTTTATATTTTGTTTCTTTCATACGTGATACTTTAAATACTCAGATACTTTTAAAATGTTACGTCACAATGACATTTAGTTAGATAATTATTGAATTTATTATTTTAGTAAACTTATTGTATTAGTTTTGTAAGATATATATATATATATATATATAAGATAATATTAGTTTTGTAATATAAATAAGATACATATATATTATATCAGATTATTAGGATTCTTTTTAAACTTAATATCTATAAAAAAAATGTGATTATAAATAAATAAAATATTATATATATATATATATCAATATCTATTTACATTTTAGAGATACGATGTGATGTATTAGTTTTGTAAAATAGATAAAATATATATATAATATCAGATTGTCAGGACTTTTTTTGAACTTAATATCTAAAAATGTGATTATAATTAAATAAAATATCATATATGTCAATATCTATTTATATTTTAAAGATACGATACATTATATAATTAATTATTTATAATTTGAACAACTCTTATTCCGTGCATTGCATGGATTGACACCTAGTATATATATATACGTGTGTGTATATGCTCACACACATATGGAGGCTGCATTTGTTTTGTAAGATAAGGAATTAGATTACTAATCCCGTGCTAAGTAATTAATCGATTTGTCTGAAGAATTAATTGAGAATGAGAGTTCATTAAATAATATATAAATATGCACGTACTAACAAGTGCGAAATCATGTATAAAATTTTTTGAATATCTATAAAGAATATTACTAACCGTAAATTAATAAAATAGAGATATAAATCAACAAATAGATAGTCATTCTCATGAATTACAACAAAATTAACATACGATGTAGTTAAGTGGTAAGATAGTTTAAGCAACGTAACTTCTTGTAAGATAAGGAATTAGATTATTAATTCTGTTCTAAGTAACCGATTTGTTTGTAGAATTGAGAATTTATTAAATAATATATAATATAAATGCACTAACAAGTGCAAAATCATATATAAAAATTTATGAATATATATAAATAACATTATTATTTGTAAATTAATAATATAGAGATAAATTAACAAGTATAGTCATTCTCATTAATTCTTTCTTGGGGTTCATAAAGACAAGTTTGAGTTGAATTCTTATTGTAATCTCTTGGCGTGGATGACTTGTTTTATTGGAGAAGATTAGTTATGGTATTCCGAACATCTGACCAGAAAAGAGAAGAAAATTTTTTTTTTATTGCTCTTGAGTTCAAATTGAATAAAGTAAAAAACCAAACTTTGACAACTTTCTCCAAAGAAAATGCTAACTCGAAGTATAGAATACCCGGCAAAATTCACAACAAATCCACAAATCAATAAATTCTTTTGGTGAGACTAGGTCCCGAATTTGAACAATTGTCCCGCGGATCCAAAACATATGCATTCGATTTATGGGAAACAAACACCTGCTTCCCATATGTTGGGAACAAACGCCCTTAAACTTATGGGACAATTCCCACCTTGCTTTGCACAAAATATAAAGTCTCAATAACTCAAAAACACTGCGTGAACGGCAACAAGTCTCACAAAATACTTCCCACATTCGAAGTATAAAATAAAATACTCAGTAAAATTAGCAACAAATCCATAAATCAATAAATTGTTTTAATAAAAACAATCTCTTGCATAAACCCAAACAGAAGAACGTTGGGGAAACATATGCCCGTGGACCTATGGGACAATTTTCGCCCTACTTTGCCCAAAATTGACGTTTCAAGAACTCAAAACACCGCGTGAAGGTGGGCCACCCGATCCGACTCTTACACCCGATCCGACCCTTCCCCTTAGATTCCCTAGCCTCCACCATTCGGATGTAGTCCGGCACATGTTCTCTACACATGACAAGCTTTTGTACGGTGTAACCATCGTAACTCTCATAATCACAATATGAATTTGTGCAGGGAGGAAACGGCGACAGTGTCATAGAACAAAATTCTGAGTCGGAAGGACTATGAAAAGTGTGCTCGCTTTGCATTCCCCCACCACAGTAGCCACCATTGCCGCCATCTCCACCGCCTCTACTAGCCATGGGACTTGAAAAATACGATTACAGTAATGAGTAATGTTGTAGAATGTAGATATATATAGAGAGAGAGGAACTAGTTATAGTCCGAATTAAATTAGGAGAACTAGAAGTTATCCTAGACCGTGACGGCTACTGCGGTGTGGTGCTAGGGGTTTTGTAGTTTGGATTGGATTCTACTTCAAAAGCATGAAGGAATTAGACAGGAAAACCAATTTTTTTATTTTTTATTTTCGTGTGTCCCGTCAGATGAGTTTTAATTTTTTAACTTGTGCTATTATTAATTTAATTAATCTAACTTTTATTCAAAGATAGAATTTGGATTTCTATACCCATCTCATATGATTTAGTTCTTTGAGTTTTGTTTTAATCCTAAATCTATAGAATAGTTTTTTTAATAACTTTTTTAGTTTATAAATAATAAAGTTAATTTTTATAAACTAAAGATAAATAAAAAAACTAACAAAAATTAACTTTTTTTACTTGTAAACTAAAAAAAAATTAAGCTAAAAAAATCATACTAAATGGCCCCTAATCTTAATTCACGTTCAGCCTTCTTTCATGTTTCATTGCGCAAAAGAAGATGGGAATTTGCAGATAAGTAATTTGCAGAAAATCTCTCTCGTAGATACATGATTGAATTAAATCACTCCAGAGAGGTGAAACAGAATTTTGAGAATTCAATATTAGTAGTCAAATCACAAAATCACCCTCACCCGAACCAAAAGTATGTCTGAGGTTCAAGTCATCCCACAGCCTTTGCTCGGAGTTTTCTTATCTGGAATCTCAGCCTTTGCTCGGGTTTCCTCAACAGGAACCCTAGTGTCTAGCTACTCTAGCCCACGTGTCGAGGGGATTCCCCCCACTCTACTCAAATGTTATTTTATGTAAAAAAAAAATAAAAAGAATAATGCAGGCTCCCCCGTCTCATCTCATTGAAAATAGACCTCATTCTATGATAAGATTGAATTACTGAAACAATCAAATAAACCTAATCATCAGGGTCTAGACATTCTTGTTTTCAATAGCAGGGCACCAAAAAAACAAAGAAAAAGAAAAGTATAGTAAGAGACTGACCAAAAAAGATGGTGAAAGGAAATGAACTTACCAGCTGATGGGTACATCTTCAAATACTCCCCGAGCACCCAAAATTAAACCTACGTACCTTAACATACCTATAGGATCTAAATATCACAAATAACAGAAAATTTCACATCCACAATCTGAGGCAAACCACAGAAACTCAAAGTAAAGAGTGAAGCAGCCTCCCAGCCTAGAGGCATCCAATCTGATTAAATGACCCCTATTTGTTCTCATATTCATATAATACAGAGTAGAAGAAACTACGATCTGAAATGTGATAGCGAGGTCCAGACCAACATAACACATCCCAAATTAACACACTGCCAATATGCTGCTATCACCAGATCGTCTCAACGACCATCTTTAACATTAATGAAAAATAAAAAATTTCTCCCCAACAGGGAAACAATGTCTTCAGTTCTCATGAGTGAGCAGGCACCAAAGGATTCTGTATAAACGCAACTCGAAAACTTCTCATATGAATAGAACACAAACACACGCACACCCTTTTATAGAATATATATGGCTATTTTTTTTTTACTTAATTTGTTATATGGGCAATGGTGGATCTACAGGGCTTGCATCTCCAAATTGGTGTGCTCGACGCTTTTTGCAGAGGACGGAGCCGTACCATTGCTGTCACTGGCAGAGTTCATCTCTTGAATGGGCGGAGGGTTGACAATGGTCATCGGCATAACAACATTATCTGAGAGACGTCCCTTCATCTCCCGGTGCTCTTGGCACAAGGCACACCAGTGCAAGCAGCAGTGCACAGCACATGGATCACACGGTGAGTTCTGCAGGATTAGCAAAATGAGCTGAAGCTTAACGTAATCAAAACAATGAGCCCTTTTTATTCCAATGCAGAAGGTTCAGGCCTCCTAACAGCATATTATTGACAAATCAGATCAAAATAAAACTTGGTATCTCTAATCCCAACTCTTACTTATTCAATAACAAAACCTACGAGTATGTTCACAATTATTCCCCAGATCCAATAATTAACAAGATAAATTCAGATATTATAGGCCTAATTCAACAAGAATCTGATCTTATCGTTCACATACATATTGTCAAAGATGAGATGTAGCACTAAATTCTATTTTCTAATATGTGCTATCTAGTAGAATCTAATGTCCAACAGATCCAAGGCATTATGGGACTCCTATCCAGAATCCATGGCAATTTCATGAATTTGCTGCTTTATATCAGGACCGGACACACTTGTAATTTGGTATGGGCCAGCATAGCAACCAACATCTGATCAAACTAATTAAAGTGTGAGAAAATGAGGGATGAAGTATCTCAATTTTTCAAAAGTGGCACAATAAAGTTAATTGCTGAAAATAGAGAACCATAGTTCCCATACCAACCAAATAATGTTACTATACCACATAGATAATATTTAGCTTTATTGACTGGGTTTATGGTAAACAGGCTATTCAAGATTATAGCATCTATCAATTGGAAATGATACTCTTCATCAAGTTAGGATAGCAAAATGAACCTAGACACAAAGAAATTGTCTTGAAGAAATGTCATTGCATTAATAGCAGATTTGTTTACACCATACATAGACTCAAAAAATTTGCAATTTGAGCAGCATCAACAGACGGTTTGTTTTCTTCGCATAGGGAGATGAAGAAATTTTAGCGGCGGAAAAAATCATAAAATTCAAATAAATGCATTTGCAGAAGTGGTAGGCATCGTTGCAGAACACTTCTGATAAAAAACAAGTAAGTCAGGGCTCCTACTTTCCAAAAGTATTAATGCTAATAAATATTAATCCTGCCTACTTGAACAAGATAAACTTTCTTTTACATATTTCAATAAATGCTCTCCCTCGGAGAGAAAACAATGGAGATTCAGCAATTATAAGATTACAACAGGTCTAAGCTAATTTGCTAGTGTGTGTGTAACAATTTTAACTTTTAAGGGCACAGTAAATTGTAAATTTTTATGTTGTTGATCAGCATATGATTGTACATCAACATACAAAGAAATAGGGGTTACCTTGAGATGATACTTCTTCTGCAAGGACTGCCTAAATAGACCCGTGTATATGCCACACATCCACCAACTAAATAATAAACCCTCACATATAAGAAATGATGTCCTCGGGTCAATACCATGAAACGCTGCTGTCGCTGCTGCAAGTGCAATCCCACCTTCAACAAAAATGGCATGACAAATGCATGGTGTAGTCCACGGGGTATCTTCTCTCAATCTTTCAACATTATGTCCAAACAAAACACATGGGCAGAAAAGTCCTGTCCAGCCTGGAGGTGTGAAATAAGAAAATATTAAGAAAAATAAGATTGCTTCACCACAGTTCGTTTAAAGCAGAAGCAAAGAAAGCAAACAGAATGTACTCATTACAGAAGAGGGAAACAAATCTTCAAAAGGACCAAGCAAAAACAATGAATAACATAAAGTACAAAACTAAGAAACACAGACATGGATACGAGTGTCGAACACGATACGTGTCAGACACGCTGACACGGCAATTTTTAAAAAATGCAAGACACGACACGGCATGTATACAGCAAAAGAATATATTTTTTATATGTCATATATATAAATATTTTATAAAGAAAATAAAAAATATACAAGATAACACTAGTTAAATAAATAAAATAACATATTTAATTGCTTAACCAGCAATAAATCATTCACAATTAGTTAATTACGTTTTATTAAAAATGATAAAGTAAACAAACACATTAACAACAAAAAGTTGTTCCATCAGTACATAATACTATAAAGTCATAAACTATCGAAAATATTAAAATGTTAATACACTTCATCAACTATCCATCATTATCTAATATAAAAATCATAAAGAACACTTACAACAAATTAACCACGAATATAAGTAGCATACTTGTTTTTATTTTTCTTCTTTTTCTTCGATTCAACAATTAGTTTTAAAATTTATAGTTGAACCCTGCTGTGTCCCTAAAGTGTCCAAAATGGGATACGCATGTCCAAACTGTGTTCGTGGAGTGTTCGATGTAAAAATAAATAAATAAAAAATTGAACACGTAAAACGGAGTGTCCGACACCTGTCCGCTAGTGTCCAACGAGTGTCGGTGTCCATCACGTGTCCGACACGGGTACGGCTCCTCCACAAGAGTGTCCGTGTTTCCTAAGTACAAAATATCATAACAATAACAAGGGATGGACCAGCTTATGGCTTGATGCTCTCATCCATTCTCTCACACACCCAATAAAGCGAAAGACAGGAATAGCCGCTTGTGTCCTTTCTCTTGCCCTGATATAATTCACAGTTAGTGGTTGTATTCTGTTCTCTCTCTCTCAACCTTTTCTTTTTTACCTAACTTCAAATCTTGCGCCATTAACACCAGGGAAAAAAAAAAATACCACAAAACCAACCTAAGACAACATCCACACCCAGAAAGTCTTCAACAGCTTTCATTATTTTAATGTGAAGAATTGGAAACTGAAATCGTGTATCAGAATTCAGTATCTACCACCACAAAATATCACTTCAGAAAATCTGCAAATAATATAATATCTGATGCCAGCAAAATACAGAATATTAGTCGAAAAAAGCAACAGTAGAAATTTTCTGCACCCTTGCGGTCATAATATATTACCTGGCATGCTTAAGACACATTTATATAAATCTAAGACGTGTATAATCCACAAGTATCTGAACAAACAAGTTGATTTTCATAGAAGGATAGGACAGTACAAGTATTAATTCCAATGAAAGCCCAAAACCAGATTTCATAACTTACAACTCTCGGAATCTTCAGCACAGCCAAAAATCCCAGTTGTCCAGGGTTCAACTGCAGGAGGCTCAAAGCTTTCAGGTAAAGGCTGTCCACATTCATTGCACTTGCGAACATGCAACTGCATGACAAACCAGAGGATAAGTATCCAAGTCCATGTGCACCGTAACAAATGGAGTTTTCTCATAAACACAAGTGACTCAAACACATCACCTGATTCATCAACATTGACAGAAATTATAGAAGATATGATGGAACTGTATACATTTGAAAGGTCACAATCAAGAGTTCAAGCAGAGACTGTTTATAGTAGCAAGGTCACACCAAATATTTGAAGTAGCACAAGTGTAATACTTTAGCAACCAACCATAATTAATAAAACCCACCAACCTGATTTATAAATCACCAGTTGTAATTCAGATACTAGCCTTTGCCAGATACTTCATTATATATAAGAAGTGTACAAATGCACAACAAATAAAGCAGAAAAGCTACCAAATTACCGAAAAGAGAGACTATTGTTCGATAAAGAGTTGCAAACTCCATGAAAGCCTGCAACGTGAACTCATGAACTTCTTTAGTTCAAGAACTCTGCAAGTTCACAGTATTAACGAATTGATGTTCCACAGCATCAACTTCTAATTCTGGGTGTTCAGAAAGTCAGAATTGCCTACTCTTTGAAATAGTATGATCATCACTACTTCCTGCCTTGCTTGCCAGCCTTATCACTGTATCTACAATGACTTGAGTATGAACTAGGCCATTTCAGTTCCGTTGATTATCCCATGCATGTGCCAGAAAGGGTAGTAAATCACCAAATAATACACAGAAAAGTTTGGCTGGCACTGCAAAAATTCTGGATAACTAAGAAACTTCTCATAATAAGGTGATCCAACAAATATCTCATCAATTGTTCCATCCTTTGTTATCTTGCAAGGAATGGGGGTTTAATACAAACTTTGCTAAAGAGTGACACTATTATTTACAAACAATACAAATAAGATATTCCAATGAGATCCAAGTTGCTTATAGACCATTGCACCCCCTCATCATCTCTCTCTCCATTGCTCTCTCACTGTATCATGCAATGTCAGGGCCAAGCACTCCCAATGCAGTAATTCCTAATGATTTAAACCAGCTCAATCAGAGGATAAGCAAAAACAGTTACCCCAAAGGGAAGGTCTTTGAATTCAGTAGCTACCCAATGTGCACGTGAATTTGCAAATCTTGATCTGGCCCAATTGATAAGATATTTGTTGGATCACCTTATAACGAGAAACTGCTATGGTCAAGGTCCATAAACGGCCCTCTCCTGATAAGATATCTAAATGTTTCATCCTTATTATGAGAAACTGCTATGGTCAAGGTCCATAACGATCTGAGGAACTGATTGCTTTCTATCATTGAATGATACTAAATATCTAGTTACAGGTGCAACAAGAACACTCTTACCAATTTTTTTTTATAAAAAAATCATATACCAACAAATAAGCATATATATGGTTGGGAACGGCTAGAGGTTCACCAGCCAATCATATATAATGGAGGGACCATATTAAGAATCTCTAGTTTCAAGAAAGACATCCATTTTTCAATAGAGGGTATCAAGAACGTGTTGAGATTTGACCACATAATATAAAATCCATAGGTTTATTTATCTTGATAATTCGGAATAAGTATTCCCACAACAGATCTCAATAACAAAGAGTCGAAAGAGAATCAAATTCATACAAAGAGGTTTTCCCCCCTAAAACCACATGTATTAGCTTCAAACTAGTGATGGCATCACAAGCTCAGCAGTCAAAACTAACTCCCTCTGAAGAGTACAAATCGCGAATCCATAACTATACTCCATTCAAGACTCAAATCCTAAAGATATCTACAGAGAAGCGTCCGATAACAGCAGATTTCCACGAAGATCTCATAATTTCAATCTTTGATAAACAAAAACATAGGCATGGAGTCTATACATGGCATTTATATGTGCGTGTATCTGCGTCCTCGTCTATGTATACACATAAACATAAATATATATATATATATATAGAGAGAGAGAGAGAGAGAGAGAGAGAGAGAGAGAGAGAGAGAGAGAGGGACCTGAGGGACATCAATGGGCTGATTGAGTTCTCCAGGTCTAATGTCCTCTAATGGAGCTTGTTCTTTGGTCAGCTTCACATAACGCGACGGTACGCCCCCTTCTGCCATCTGATCTGACACCACACGCAGTATTCAAATTATCAAAAATTATCAAAACACAATTCCGAATTAGAACACAGTCAATCGGAATTCGCATCTCTGACTTCAAAAATCAAAACCTAATACCTTCAAACCAAACCAAATCTCGCCGCGATCAGCTGCAACAGTCTCTGTAATTTCGTGAGCGCTCTAGTAACTCCACAGCATCAGTAACCGCTGTGAAAATAGAAGAAATGTCTCTAAATTTTGGGGTTTTTTTCTCTAAATTTCTAACAGTCCCGAAGGTTTCAATGAAAGCCGCCGCTCACCCTTTCGAGAGTTCGCATCCGCCGCGGAGGCCACTAGATTCAACGAACAAGGGAGCCAATAGGGACGTGCCAGCTTTATTCTCTTGATTTCTTCCCATAAGGAAAGTCAGCAGAGGAAATTTCCTTGGTCTTTCTTTTGTCCAATATTTTTCTCTTTTTTCCAAAATAGGAACTTTTTTTTTATTTGCTCCTTCTTGTTATTAACTTATTGCTATGTTTGACAAGGGGAAAAATACAAGACCTGGCTACGAAGGAATAGAAGAGAAAAAAGAAAATGAATTACTTTTCTTTTGTTTGTTTATAAGGAAAAGTTGTGGGGCAAATTGTTTTATTTGTTGTATATTAATATAAATTTGAACTTTCCCTTCAAAATTTCTATTTATAATAATAACTTTTGAGAGGAAGAGGGAAAAATTTTAAAAATTTTCTTGTCTCTCCTATTTTTTTTTTCTTTTCTCTCTTACCAAGCCAAGCAAACAAAAGACAAGAAAATCTTTAAAAACTCTTACTTTTCTTCCATTCTTTTCCCTCCCATCAAACGTAACATAAATTTTGGTCCAAACATTTATGACATAGATGCAAACATAAAGGCCAGCATAAGATATTAAATTTTGAAGAGAAAGTTAGGATTACATTCTGTATTAGTTAATTACAAACATTTAATACATAGATAAGAAGTTTTATTTCATTTACTTGCATAATTCTTGTATTACTTAATTATATATAATTTGAATCTTCGAGCTTTACGTAACCTTTAGTCAACCTTACACACCACTAGAGAGCGGGGCACGTGTGCAACTCTTTTAAATTTTTATTCTCACTACTGTATTTTTAAATATTGGATCTCAACGAAATCACTTGCAACAGTTATAGAGACGTGAGGAAGGGAAAAAATCGACTTTCAGTTATGAAGGAATTTGAATGGTTAAAATCATCCTTAATTGTTTTAGCTGATAAAGTGAAACAAATTTACAAAATTAAAAATTTTAAAAATATTTTTAACAAATGAAAGAGACAAGTAGCTTCTAAAGTTCAACCTTTGTATATTAGAATGGATGACCTCCTTTTTGGTGAGGCCTAACACGAGCTTGGTTTAAATCCAGGCAATGGCAGGCGAAAAATTTTCAAATTTTTCTTAAACCCTCGTAGATTTTTGTATATTTAGAAAAAAATATAATGTAATGGCTGTCCCAAAATTTAAAATTTTTTATCTTACCCAGAACAAATTTTTTTTACAGTGGCTCCCCTAATGTAAAATCTTGGGTCCGCAGGGTTAGCCTGGCCTGCTTTCGGTATTCAATGGCTTTAGTTACCCTCCAACCCTTGCTTCAGAAAAGTTGTAAATCAAAGCTAAAAATATATTACATTCAGACTTGGTTAATCTAATGACCTTGGTGAAAGTGATTGCCTTTTTTTTATTTTGTTGATACAGTAATGAAAAGGAAAAGGAAAGAAAAGAAGGTTATAGATACCAAACTTCCGTCGGAGCAACGTGGGTTGTAATTCACATGATTTCTTTTAAAAATTCTTTGTCTTTATAAACTTGGAAGCTAGTTGATTCTTATCGATCGAGAATAGAAATCAATATCAATGATCAAAACTTTATTTCGGTGTGCTATTTCGACTATAACCGAAACATACAAGTTTTTGAAAATAATTCAAAAGTGACAAATGGTAGTGTAGTAAAATATAATATTTTACATTTTTCTTAATAAAAATTATATGACTTTTATGAAAAGCTCTAAATCCTTGTCGACATAGCTTATTATTTTCATATATATGTTACTCTGTGTTTTGGTGCATTTCATTATGTTCTGAAATATTTCGATGAAAATGCTAATATGTTATTGTTTGGCTGGTGTTTTATTTCAGTCTCTTATAAAATTGACACGTTTCGGCTATTTATGGAAATGAATGGATATTTTGTTCCTTGATCAATATATTGTTGAAGCAGGTAGAGTTCACTCTAGTATTTTTGTTTTTAAGTTTTCACCCTTCCCCACTACCATGTGGCATAAAATCTTAATGCAGAATTAATACATACATTCACACCTTATGCATTTGATTTCCCATGCTAGAACCCCAATTTAATCTCGGTTGGGCTCCAATGACCTTTAACACTGTTTATTGAGTTTAATTTTAATGCACTGATAATGTAGAATATTTTTACATAAGTAAAGCACCAGAGTACGACACGTGTCTTTTAGAATTTAAGTACAACATAAAGAAGCAAGACTCATAAACACGTGTCGCATTCTGGTGTCTGTTTGTGCAAAAAAATTCTACACTATCAATGCATCAAAATTAAACTCCTGATTATTTAGTCATGTGCATAAAAGATCATACCATCTATCTTGTGTAGAATTCTATAAGCCACTTCCAACAGATTTAATTCAAGAGAGTATAGAAGATATTATATCTCAGTACTGAAAACAATATATCAACTTCTTACTTTGGTACAGAGAACAAAGATGATTACTTTTCTTTGAATTTTTCATAGCTCAGAGACTCATCTGAAACTCATTTTCTTGGGATTTTCTTCATCATGAAGGCCAATTTCTGTACCAACCAGCCCATGCAGAGACCAGACCGCTAATTCCAAGCGTGACTGCATGGTTGCAGAATGGGTTTGGCTCGACATCCGCCACAGCAATAACCAAATCTGCTACATTGGCAGCCACCGCCATCAACCTCATTATTCTCTCGGCTCTAATCTTCCTAACGCTTTCCTTTGCATCAGTCGATTTCTCCATTGAAGCAAGTAGCTTTCTCTCTGCCTCCAGGCCCTCTCTAATGAGGATAAAGTCGGATATTATGAAAAATATATAGCCAAAACCCTCACCAAATGCCGATATGAAGCTCATTTTTCTGGCTAGCTTTGAATCCAGCACCCCAATTCTTGACAGCCAGAGGAAGTGGTCAAAGAAGAAGTAAACCATCTCTCCTGCATTGGAAAGAACCCCGAGAAACCGGAAAGTTGGAGTTGAGCCCGGGTTTCGCCTGAGGCCGTTGAAGCCGGTGAGAAACCGGCCAGTCCGGAAGGCTTTCCGGCTGAGGCCGGAGGCCACTTCCCATTTCTTGGCTCTCTGGGCGACGTCGGGGTGAGTGGATTCAACCTGCCAGTGGAGGATCTTGGAGACATATTGGAAAGTCTTGACAAGCTTGTCAATGCCATCTCTCTTTGCAAGGAAGATGACCAACTTGTCTACTGTGTCATTCATGGTTGAACTGTGGATGAAGGTTTAGTTGTTTTCTTGTTGATGAAGAGCTAGCACATTGGCCTTGTTGGGGAGGGTTTTGTGTATCATTGAAAAATTGAAGGAGAGCCACAAAATATGGGGTTTGGATAATAACATGGTTGGACCTTGTTTCTCACTTGTTTCCAATCAGAAGTCCTCCTTTTGTCTTGTCCAAATTGGATAATACAGTATGAGATATATTATAAGGTTCCCATTTTTTTTCTTATGAAATTAATTCATTTTTTAGCTATTCTTATGCTCCGTTTGGAACTCGAATTTTCGGTGAAAAAAAAAATGTGAAAGAAAATTAAACAAAATAAAAGAGTAATTTTGTTCTTTTACATCACTTTTTTTGTTTTTCAATCGAAAATCTGGATTTCAAATTAAGCAGTAATTTACCAATCAATGATGTATCCACATATTGCAGTATGTAAACAAAACATAATGAGGGGGAATACTGTACTTGTTTTAATTTTTAATTTTTTCTTATTTCAACTAGATTCTTCATAATTAACATGGTAATCAATAAAGGAATAGACTTAGTTAGCGTTTGGCATTGTGGAAGTCGTTTCTTGGAGTTCAAATCAGATCCCATGCTTGTTTAAATGCAAATTACATTTTCTTCGGTTTTGATGTTGAGGCATTGTGCTCCAAATGAAATTTAAAAAATTGACAAATGTGTAAAGTAGTTTATCTAATTGCATATTTATTTTTTAAAACAGAAACCAATAAATTTTTTGGAGGCAAGAATAATTCGTGACTGAATAATAGATGGTACCATTTGTTGATTCCCAACCTTTCTTGCTCTCTTACTCTTTTCGCATTTTTTCCCTTTGAAAAATTTACATTACGTAGTGAAGAACGCATGAAAATATATACTTTTGAAACCAACTCTTTCAAATTGTTTTTCATTTTTCTTCTGAATCAGTTCATATCTATTAAAGCCCCATATTGGGGTTGACTTTAAACATGTATCATTTCACTTAGGTTATGTATGGACTTGAATTCGTAAAGTAAAAGGGAAAGGAAAAAAAAAACTGAAAGAAATTAATTTTTTTGAGTTGCATGAGAAAAATGAAAAGAAAATAATTAGGTATTTATAAAAAATAATTATTTTTATTGAAATACCCATTAAAATTAACAGGTTCAGTAAAATTTATTTTCTTTTTAATTTTTTTTTCTTTTGATCAATTCTAAGATCCAAACATAACAGTGTTGAGGATGATGTTTGTAATCCGTGAGAAGAAGAAAGATATCGAGGTACCCAAACACCCTTATGCCACGACGGGCCTATTCTCACCCTTATTTTCTCTCTCCCCTGCCTCTCTGTTCCAATTATCAGATAATTCAAACCCTAACAAAAACCAAAACACAATTCACTTCAGCTCCTAACACCAAACTCAAACCCCTCTCTCTCCTCTCTGATCTCTTTCCAAAACTAGGGTTTCTCCCAACAAATCTCTCCTATATCACTTCAAATCACAAGACCCTCCGTAGCCAGCCATGGACGCCCAGAGAGCTTTGCTCGATGAACTTATGGGTTCAGGTACTCTTTCACAGAACCCTAGCGTTCAAATTAGGGTATCTTTCACTTCATTTTGAATTTCAATTTGTTTAAATTAATTATTTTTTTGGGTTTGGTGTACTTCAGCTCGTAATCGTTCACAAAAACCCAACTTTACTCATCGTCTTTTTTTTTAATTGGGTTTGATTTGATATTCATACGAAAAAATATAGTGTGCTTTAGTTCAAAAACCCTAATTTTTATTTTCATTTACATTAGGCTATTTTCCTCTCACTGGATTGGATTTGATTTGATTTGATTTGATTTGATTTGATGCTGAAGTTTATTTGTATATATTCTATTTATTTAAATGATTTTAATTTTTTTTATTGTTGGCTCATATGTAGCTCGCAATCTCACTGAAGATGAGAGAAAGGGGTACAAGGAAATCACCTGGGATGATAAGGAGGTCTGTGGATTGTATATGGTTCGGTTTTGCCCCCATGATCTTTTTGTCAATACGCGGAGCGATCTTGGTATGTAAGAATTAATTTTATTTATAATTACAGAGAATCGTGATTGTTAGCTGAGGAGAAAATGTAGGAACATGGAAGGCCATAAAAGTTTGAATCATATAATTTATGTTCTTCAAATTACTGGACAATTAAATACAAAAACACTTTAGTTCATTAAGTCTTTAGTCGCTTTAGGTTAACTGTAGTGGAAGATTTAGTTTTGAATTCTGATATCTTCTTCGATCCTACATGTTGCCGGTAACTAAATGGGGCCTTTGTTTCAATGCCTGAAGAGTAATTTTTCTAATAATGGTTATTATTGTGTTTTTTTGGATCAGGACCATGTCCTAAAATCCATGATCCGAAGTTGAAGGAAAGGTAAATGGATGAACATCGTCTGGATTCTTTTGTTATGGACATGTATGGATCCTCCAGGGGTTGTGTTTCTGGGGTTTTCGTTTATGCGCCTTTTGAAAATTTGTGAAGAACTTCATATTGTACATGATCAGCAATAAAAGAAATATGAAAATTGTTGTTTTGTTTAATCAAGTTTCTTTTTCTTTATTTCACCTGTTTTATCCTTTTTGAGTAAGTTTCCTGCTTTATTACATGTGCTGTAGGATGGAACTTAAATATGAGTCACACAGATTGTATGCTAATAGGACATATGGAGTTCTGGGCCTTGTTGTTGTTTCTCTTTGAGGTAACTGATCTAAAGATTTCAGACCATTGTGCGAAGAGGGAATGCCAAATCATCTAATTGATTCAATGAGCTGTTACCTTGCCTTGGAATTTAAAACTTTTCAGTTGTCTAGACAGGATGATTAACCTCTTGTGCTCTTGCACCCAATCATATTCATTGAGTTGATTCAGTGAGCTTTGGATGACCTGGATATGGATTTTTTAATGATTTTTACAGCTTCTCATTGAGTTGATTCAATGAGCTTTGTACGACCTGGATATGGATTTTGTAATGATTTTTACTGCTTCCAACAAAATTTCCTTGTTGATCTTTGAATATCCCACTACTTGAGCGGATGAGCAAGTGCATTCATGTTTTAGGTAAAAAAGTATAAATTTTCAAAGCTGGAGCTCTATCCAATAGATGCATGCATGCTCATCAAGAAATGGATAATTTGTGGAAAAACATGATATCTTGTGGCTTTAACTTTTCAAAGTTGACAACCATCATCCGAAAATGGATGACTAACAATTTTGGACAAAGTATAGTTTTCATTGTGGTAGTTTCATCTTGGAAGAGTAATGTAATTTTTTACAAACCCTTTTTGCCTCCAACTTTAATCAAATTTCCATGAAATACATATAGCCATTGTTTAATCTTTTGACATTTTTGCTTTTTCATTTTTCCAATTGATATTATGTTGTGTTTTTGTTATAGAATGCATTTTTCCATCAGCCTTTGTACTGTCTGATTAATGGACTGTTTGAGCATGAATTGAACCAAGTTTTATGCAACTTAACAATAAAATTTAATGCATGGAGGTTGCTTACAGGGTTTATATTTCTAAACTCAACTGCAGTTACATAGTCTTTATGTTTGCACACGTGAACATAAATGTGCAGTGGCTCTAAAATGTTAGAAGACATATTGGGAAGTTCTAAATCTTGTTATCATGGCAATGCATTCCCATTTGGTGCATTAAGAATTAAAATGTGGAAGTTGGAACATGTTTGAGGGTCCCTAATAATGACACATTTTGTAATCACATTATAGGTTTGTGTATTTATGGACGTGTTCTGCATCATCTGGAATTGTCTCACGCCCATTACATTAGCATGCTTTCTTCTCTTTTCCTTGTATATCATATTTTGTGGTTCTATTTTCGTATTGTGGTTTTAATGAGAGTGCATTGATGGTTTTAGTTTTGAGAATTCCCCAAGACATGATTCATACGTGCCAAGGTTTGAAGCAGAACTTGCTCATTTTTGTGAGAAGTTGGTAAGTTCCATAAGTGATTAATTTGTAAGCTTTCTTGTCATGATCTTTTTATATTGATCATTACAATTATTCCATCTCAGGTGATGGACTTAGATAGAAGGGTTAGGCGTGGGCGAGAACGCCTTTCTCAAGAAGTGGAAGTTCCCCCACCTCCTCCAGTCTCAGCAGAAAAATCTGAGCAGTTGACAGTGCTTGAAGAAAAGATAAAGAACCTGCTGGAACAAGTGGAGACCCTTGGTGAAGCTGGCAAGGTGGATGAAGCTGAAGCACTCATGAGAAAGGTGCTACTGAGCATGTGTAACCTGATTCTGAATTCCAAATTATACGGATAGCTAATTTTCCATAAACTGTTAATTTTCCATTCATTAGATGCATGGAATAACTTCAAATGTTTGTTAATTGTCTTTTGCAGGTGGAGACACTTAATGCTGAGAAGACAGCTTTGACTCAGCAGTCCCAGAATGAAAAAGTATTAATGCTTGCACAGGAGAAAAAGATGGCTCTTTGTGAAATTTGTGGTTCTTTTCTAGTTGCCAATGATGCTGCCGAGAGGACTCAATCTCACATCACTGGCAAGCAGCATATTGGTTATGGCATGGTTAGGGATTTCATTGCAGAGTACAAGGTGAGTCCTCCTCTAATTAGTGTGCTGGAATTCACTTTTTTTTTTGGTGTGTGACATGGAAAAATTGACTTCCAACTAACAGGCTGCAAAGGAGAAGGCCCGCGAAGAGGAAAGACTAGCAAGGGAAAAAGAAGAAGAAGAACGGAGGAAGCGAAGGGAGAAGGAAAATGAGAGCAGAGGTAGGAGAAGTGGTTCAGCTGACAAGGACAGGCATCGTGATTGGGATCAAGGTAGGGAGCGGGACAGATACCGGGAACGGGACCATGGCCGGGAAAGGTCTCGTGAGAGGAATGGTAGAGGAAGCCGAGATGGGGGAAGAGGGCTAGATTGGAAGCAAAACAATTACAGGAATGGAAGAGATGGAGGCAGGGACAGGAATCGTGATCGGAATGCATATACAGAGCGTGATAGGAGCAGATCACGTTCCCCTGTTAGGCATGGTCATAGGAGGTCGTCCAGAAGTCCAGGTCGCCCATATTAGTGGATTGCATAGATAGATATCTGAACTTTAAAGTCAAAAGAGGTAGACAATTTTTTTCCCCTCTTATGAATGTTTATGAATGTGTGCTTTTGGAGTCTTAAGTTAAATTGTCACTGCGGGTGAAACTTGTTTTTGTTCTCACAGCTTTATTGAGACTATTACCATATCCCTATCATCAATATTATTAGAGGAGAAAGGGTTGAGGTAGGTATAACTTCATCATTGTGACTCCTGTTATCTTCTCAGGCTTTTGTTGAACTCAATCTCTCTTGTGGATTACCTCTGAAATGGTAGTTTCAAAGTTTTTTGTCCCCTCTTCTTGTGGTATTGTGGGTACCTTACCCTCCAATAGTTAGTTAGGAGGGCAGAATGCAATAGATATTCATGCGTGATACTGCTGCTGAAGGAGAGAGTGATTTTTTTACAACTTTAAGGTAACTGAAAATTCTTAACTTGGTCATGGTTGCACGCACAGATTTATTTCCCTGATTATCTCGTATTTGGGTTTCTTTTTCTACTGATCATTCGTTGACAGGAAATCATGAGTTTTTTTTTTGCAACTTTAAGGTAACTGAAAATTCTTAACTTGGTCACAGTGCACCCGTAGATTTATTTCCCTGATTATCATGGATTTGGGTTTCTTTTTCTACTGATCATTCAGTTGACAGGAGATCATGTATTTTTGCAACTCTGAGGTAACTGAAAAATCTTAATGGATTTATTTGCTGATTATACTGATCATTCAGTTTACTTGAAGCAAATTCTTGCTTGCTTGCTGTTGCCGAATTTTTGGTATTTGTGATAATTTACAAAAGAGGGGAAACCAACTCCCTCTTTGCTTCCCGGCACCCTTCCGCTCCCCCTTCCAGTGTAAGGTATTAGAATAAGTGGAGCTCCACATGCACTGTGCACAAGCAGGGTACTGGACATGCAAAGAAAGGGTGGGTTTAGGGGAATTACTAGTTTGCTTTGGTTCCGATCATGTCCTTGTACAAATAAGTGTACTAGTTGCAGAAGTCGTTTGGGTTTTTACAATTTCTTCTTGAAATGAGATCTAAGCAAGCTGTCCTTTTTCTTCAGTATTGGATCTTTATATGCAGCATGATTGTGGCTTCTTTCTCACTCTTAGCTGCACTTCTCTTCAGCAGAAGTGTTTACTTTTTTCCACCTGACAATCTGCTACAGTGGACTGGGTTGTTTAGAGAGGCAATTGATTTGGAACTTTGAGGTAACTGAAAACTAAATCTTGCCAATAGCAATTTTCTATGTCAAGTTTGCAGGGAAAATTGTATTCCGGTGAAGATCCCTTGGGGGATAAGTTTGCAGATGGGTAAGAAAATCATTTCCTATCATTGCTAGGGTTGGTCTGTGTTGGGCATAAATTTTAGAGTACGTGCTGCTCACTAGACTTGTTACGAAGAGCAGAATATTGAAAAAGGACGAAGCCTTTTGTGACTGAAGTTGGGGGAGCCATCGGGCAATCGAAAATCAAAATTCCACTAGAAGCTCTTTTTTTATTATTTATTTCATCACTATAAATTAAGTTCTTGTTTGTTTATTTCTATATCTTAGAAGAACCTCTAGTGTTGTAAGGTTGAAGGCAAACAAGTTGAATTAATGAATCTTATTATACCATTGTTCATAGATATTGTTATACAAGATGATGCCATTTGTCTCATAAATGGTTATTATTTTTAATGGCTGCGACCATCTGCTGAATTTCCCTACCCGACAGTTGCAAGAATGTAGCTTCAGGTTTTTGGATGTGTTTTTTTTATGTTTCTAGTAATTGAGGATAGCTGTTTTGTTCATTTTCATGGGGTTCAAGCATTTAGACCCCTGCTAAAGAGGCAAAGGCCAGTGGCCATATCTTGGTTGAGATTTCTAGTAATTGTTTCTATAATTGAGGTACCAGGTCTTCACTGTTTGCTAGTAACTTAAGTTTTAAATTGCTGCTTTTACTATAATAACATTATAATTGTCTAGAGGAAAGAATTTTCGTCTTTTATTCATGTTGTAGGAACCTTAAAATGCACACTTCTTTGTCGGTAAGGTTGGCTTGACCTCACCTTTAAAAGTTTGGATCAGCAAGAGGAATCTGCGAAGGAATTTTACTACCGGCGTAAAGATGCAATGCTGAGACGTTTATATGCCCATTTTGCAACTCTTAAGCCAGGTAAGTTTGTCAATGGAGAATCTGCAAACAGGACGTGAATCTCCTGCTCTCTCTCTCTCTCTGTGTCCTAAAGCCAAGAGATATTCTATGTGGAGGAAGCACACCATTTTGCTGGAGCCTTAAATCTGCTGCCGAAGCCAACTCTGGTTCGGCTCATGTCGACAAGCATCTCTTGTTGGATTGCATCATCACCCGATTGTGCATTTACTCCTTGGCCTTCTGAAAACTTGGAATACAAATTAGGGATTGGCCACTTCAAAAAATGAAATGGTAGCGTTCCATCTGTAATTTCTCCACGGAACGTCCAAAGCCCCAATTTGCTCCTCTAATGAGCCGTCTAAATGGATATAAACACCCTAATTCCCTGAAGCAGGTATAGTTGGCCTACAAACATACTATTAACAAAGATTAATAACACCGTTAATTCCTATAATTTATTTTAAGTCTCAATTTGATCTTTGTACTTCTAATTTCATCAATTAAGTCATTTAATTTAACCAAATATGTGCAATTTGTTCAATTGAAAACAAAGGTCAGATACATTAACAGAGTGATCATGCCCCATGCATGTGAAGGGCACAATAGTATTTTTATATTATTTTCAAGGACTAATTGCACAATTGGCCCCTATAATTTACCTTTGTTTTAATTTAGTCTTTATACTTCTAATTTTGTCACCTAACTCCTTCAATTTAGTGAAATATGTAAAATCATTCAATTAAAAATGAATATTGAATTAATTAATGAATAATGATCATGTACCACGCACCTGAGGGACATAATGATAAATTCACAACCTCCCCCGTGCCCATCATACCAAAACCCTTCTTGTCGTTCACAACCTCTCTCCTTACCAAACCTAGCCCCCAGCCCACCCATACCTCAACACTCTTCCACCACCCAACTCCCAATACTGCGACACCCGGCATCTTTCTGTCACCCTCACCAGAGCCTAAACTCAATTTTGTGCATAATTCTCAAAATTCAATGAGCAGATTGACAAAATTGTACGTATAAGGACTAAACTGAAATAGAGCTTAAATTATAAGGACCAACCTTTAATAAAACATAGAAGTATAGAACCACCAATGCTTTCTAACTCCTACATATTTCGAGAATCTCAGCTTATAATCAGTAACAATGTTAACACTAGACGGTAATACTATAAATCATATGAAAATCATGCACGGAGGGAAAGATGATGACAAAAAAGCATTACTGAAAATTTGAAAAACAAGCTTGTACAGGAAAATGACGTCAAAAAGTGGGGTTGCCATGCACTCGAAATCATGACTGAACTGAGTTATGGCTTCCATCTGGTGCTTGCTGTAGATTCAACACTCACCTGCGCATATTTTGAGCTGATTATGTCGGCTCAAAAGAGCATCTAGTGGCCAGGTTATTTACATGCCATCAAAACCCACCAAGACGGCTCGATGGGAAAAAGACTATTCTTGATTTCACAGAAAAACCTCCATAATAAGGTTACTGTTCCAAATTCACACGACGCATCTTGCACACAAGGGTGGCTGTTGGAAGATCAAAGCTGATTTCCCGAGTCTGTCTTCACAAGATCCTTCAGCTGCTCCCTTGGGGTTGAAAGGCACGTATGGAATGTGGCAAGGATTGGAGGGATTGGCATTGAAAGTGCAGAAAGCACATTACTCAAGTACTCAATGTCCACAGAGAGTTGCTGTGCACCGCGATCTGTTATGTAGTGAATCCCCCGCAGCTGCTCCATGTAAAGAGCTGTTGCACCGTCCGCAACCTTTAAAAGAAGACGACAAGACAAACATCTATTTATCTTGCACTTAAACAAATACTCTCTCTGATTTTGAACCATCTGGATCTTTCTCCCACACTCACAATGGAGGACAGAATGGAAAAACATAGTCCAAAATCCTATGTAGTTGGTAGGGAAAAAAGATTCAAGACTCTCCGAAGAAGTATAAGGAGGTTACCTAACCTTGAGCATCCATTCAGTTGCAAAGAACTGTGCTTCGTCAATGTTTGCATCACTATTAGAAATGCCCTCAGCAAGTGGCTCCAATTGTTGGGGTAAAGTAAGAAGATACTCGCCAATGCTGGTCACGTAGGACTGGGGGTATGCGCTAAAGCTTGGAAGAGGGAAAGTGCTTGGTTCCTCGACTGAAGACCAGATTGGCAATCGAGACACGTCACTGAGTCGTTGCCGTACTTTGGATATGAGGACATCGTAAACGAGTTCTTCACCGTGTCCGCAAATGCTGCAACTCGTTGAGATGCAAGTGGAAGGGCATGAAACCGTGGATCTTTTGACTGCAAGAGAAGGGAGGAATACGTTTATGGATAGTAAGTAAAATACTGAACACAAGGCATATAAAGGTAAGATGGGTCATTTAATGCCAAATTAAAAAGCACAGCTAGGAAGTAGGAATTGTTTGTTTTGGAGGAGAAAAGAAATAAAATGGGAGAATTAGGAAAGAAAAATGGATAAAAAATTTCATTGATGTGTATATTCATACATATGTTATAAAAGTCAGGAATAAAATGCAGGTATGCCAGATACATAGTGAGATAGGTTGCAACATTTATGGTTAAAGTAGAATATAGGGCGGAAGGAACTGCATAGTCAACCTTTTAAGTGCCCAGGTCAAAACTAACCTCCATCAAACTTGGATTTCAAATTTTAGCCAAAGCACACCAAGCCAAGATATATCTGGATATAATCTTCCATTGTGGCAAGGCATCCAGTCAATTTTCAGAAACAATAATTCTTGCAACATGGGTCCAAATTTAATATCTACTTGCAGTTCCTTATCATATTATAAAACTCATATTACAAGGAAATTGCACATGGAAACATGCACAGAGGGACACTATCACTTGAGCAACAGGAAGCTACTTAGAGACCAGGAAACAGAGGTATGCATCAATAACAACTATTATGGCATAACTTGCAACTTCTGAATAATTTAACAAAGGACAATTAAGCAGAAAGCCGGGATTTGGAAAAGTTTCCACCATTAAAGAAAATTCACAATAATTACAAAATTGCTCTTTTGCCTTAATTCTTGAAACTCATTAAGTCCTCTTTTCAAATCAATTACAGCCTGCCTTAAACTTTTATATGGTCAACATACAGAATATATATATACATATGCTTCCATGTTGAGAGAGCTCGGGATGGGGGAGGGAACATACTATATACATATGCTTCCATGTTGAGAGAGCTCGGGATGGGGGAGGGAGCATACTTTAATTTAATATTTCAATTGCATCCAATCATTCTTCTGGTTTATGTGGCAGATAATTTTATTTTCATTTATCTGCAACTCATTCTATATATTTCAGTTAAAACAACCCAAAAGGATACTTCACTGTTTTTATGGTCAGTGTATTCAAAAGTTTATTCAATCACATCCTTATATTGGGAATGCAGAAAAATAGTCAATTTATTCTCAAGGATGGGAGAAGAGATTGAAAAACAGTTGTAAGGTCATTCCCTATACCTCATCCACATAAAAACAACAATAAATAAAAAGGGGGAGAAAGTGAAAACACATACTTTTGTTTGGTACATGTAAATACACAAATACTGACTTCACTTACCTGCTCTAAAAGGTTGAAGAGCTTCCGAGCCTTTTCAGGAATGTCAAGAAGCTGTACAGCTGCCGCATCCAAGGCAGCCTTTCCAGCCAAAGATGATTCCCCACTTCCATCATCACTGGGTGCATGTGAATGGTTTTGGTCCAGACTAGAACCAAACACTGAAAGAGACAGGCTTGTGCTGTGAGGATCTGCAATGCACCTTGGACAATGGACCACTCCTCCTCATTTGAGATCAAGTCAGCTTTACGAGATCTATGAGCTCCTTCCTTTTTGTCCAATCCAGCTTCCTTCTTTGAACCAACACCGTCACCAGTAAAATCCACTACACATATGGCTCTCAATGATTTCAAGGTTTCTTGAAGGGTGGAAATATACTGTAGCATTACATCATCAAGGGTAAGAATTAGCTCATCTGCCTCAGAACCACCAGTAAAGCTGATGCATCTCTCTACAGCAGCTTCAAGAAGAACAATGACTTGTGGAATAGACTCCTCCATTCTTCGAACTGTTTCACTAAGTTCAACTCCCTGGGCTCCAAAACCACGAGCAACAGCTCCCCTAAGATCTACTCCTGTGATCTCAGCAGAGAGGATAAGACGCTCGACATGGGTTAAATCATAGGTCATCAGATGGGAAAAACCAGGAGATATTCTCCAATCAATAGGAAAAGATAGAATGAGAAAACAAGATCCAGAAAAAGGAGGATACAATAACATAAAAACAGACATTTTCCATGGCACTGGAGGCAATGTTTGAAACCATAAGGACGCCAGCCAGAATGGTAACCCAGTAGTGAGACTTGATAAGTTTGGTCCAATAGCAATCAGTGAACAGCTCAAATAAACTTATTCCTACTGCATTAGCTTGGTGTGGATCTCAAACTGTGGCATGCCAAAGTATAATCTAGGTCTAACTTATGTATAAGGCATGATATTTACACATGCTCAGCACAAATCCTTTGATAGTCAAATCCATATGATTACTGTGAAAGCAAGTCTCCCCTAGAACCATTCTTCACATAGATATGACATAAATGTACCCTCGAATTTGAAATCACTACCTCCGCTCAAGCTAACGACTGTTGAAGGAAAATCCTTCACAAATTTAGAAGTACTCATTTTCATATCAAGAAACCTTAGAGATACTTTTTGGGGACCTCCTGAAAATATAGTACTTTCTAATAATGGCTGTTTTTTTAAAATTCTTGAAATAGTTTTTTAATGTGCTAGTAACATTTTCATGAACTCTCTAAATCATCATGGCCATAGTGCTGCCCATGTGCTTTGACAGAGTTTCTCATTTGGTTTCCCAGTCATGTTTGACCTCTTTTTACACATTTCAGTCAACTTTCGTGAGTTGTAACACATTGTTTGCTATAAGCCTATAATAGTTCTCCATAACCACATCTCAAATAAGAAGCAACCAAACTTTCATTTTTCCAGGTACACTTAAAACAAACCTTCTTTAGCTGCTAGGCTGCATTTTAGTATATGACCAGCATAAAGTAAATTTCCTAATGTGATTAAAGGAACATATCATTATCAAATTTTCAGCAGATTAAAAATAAAATAAACAAATTCTAACTTAAGGCACAACTACTGGCATGCGACATATACATACTGATATAAGATTTGTAAGGAACTCTTCTGCATTAGCTAAGATATGAAAATATATATGAACATTAACTGGAAAAGGAAAAAAAAAAAGCATGCCTCTAGCTTATGTGTACTTACTTCTGTTTAAAAGATTCATAAGGAAAGTATACTGCCTTCAGTGTATCCAATAAAACCTGAACATCAGATTCGAAGAACAGGTGCTGAATATTCCTTGCAAAAGTCCCCGTCATATTGTGTAGTTCAATCAGTGCCTCTAGATGCTTGTTCTGCACTTTAATAGCCTTCGGCATATACCCAGATAAAATATCTAACATACCTGAAATTTGGAAATGGGAAACAACAAAGAGATTCAAATCCAAATCCATCAGATTCTGAAATCATCTGTCTGTATCTCAGGCTTCCAGATCATTAAGAACTGACCAGGTTAATCATACTGAAGATAGCAAGTTATACAAGGAAAACCAACAAAGATATTATTGTCCAGCCACAACTCCCCAACAGATACGAACCAGCCATATAAATCACAAAAACAGAAGAAGCGATGATGGTCCTACCATTCGTAGATGTAAATACAAACAAATCTGACTAATATAGTCACCCTAGATATATGGCAGGACTCAAATATATGCATAAGAATATTCTAACAATCAAGCAGGTACTGGGAGAAACAAATGGAGGTGAGTTAAGCACCATAAACTGTAATTGTCTTCATCAGATTCATGCCCCACAAACTTATCTAGCCACACCGAGACATTTACACTAAAAGATGTAAGGTAGGTTCAGTCATTTCATACCTTACTAAGATAAGCATACAAGCTCTCCAAAGTGATTGGACGATGTACCATGTTATATGGGTCTATTGGAGGCTCCCATCCAATGTAGAAGTTAGGAATTTGAAAAGTGGCAAGGACAATGAATTCAAATGCAAAAAAAATATGGAAACAAAAATGGTTCTCCTTGAAGGGACCATCTGAGATAGAAAAGAAATGAAAAACAGGTTTATAAAGAAAACCTCTCCTCATTTGCTAAATACAGCATGAACCCTTTGTTCTGTTCCATTTTTTCAATGGTCATAATAAATACAAAAATAACAATGACAGAAATAATGTTCTTTCATTTATTCCAAGTTTTCAGCAGGTTATAATTTGATGTTAAAAGAGGTTACTTGTATTGCCTTACTTATCTCATGCTTCTTGGATTGGTTGCAAAGCACATGTAAAGAGGAGGACTCCTTTTAACATAATAATTGGTCCAAAAAAAATTTTAACGAGTGCAGGAAAGTTCTTATCTCTTAGAAGCTGATATTGCATATGGTTGTGTTATTTAAATCCCAAATCAACAATCTATCTAACGAGCCACACTTCTATAAATGGCTAAACAGAAGCAGCAATGCTTTATAGTGCAGCGCCCTATGGCCGCCAAATCATGCAGAACAACATACAATGTTTAGAAGAAAACAATGGTTCTCATGAACTCCCAAAGTTGTCTGAAGTCCAACCTTTAGCCAATGCTTTTGTTTCAGGAACAACATCTCCACTTGCTAGGTTGATACGGGATACAAAGCTTGCACCCACAGTTGCCATTGTCTCAATTAGAAGCTTTGGGACAAGAGTCTTATAATCATCTGGGAAAGCAATCATACACCTGCAGATAAAAAACGCCAAAGCAAGGAAATTAAGTTCCATCGTAGAGGACAGACAAATCTTAGGTAATACGTTTCAACATTAATTGTTTGTTTGCTCACTTATATGTTTTAAAGGGACAAACCCCAAGTTTTTCTTGCATATATTCTTAGGTCATACAAGACAAAAATGATGGTGACCATTAACCTATTTGCATAAGATGTGAGATCTACATGTCCTTGCAGATCAAATAAATGCAGTAGGAATGCAAATCATGTGTTGCTAAAGATAAGGACCGCAAGGTAAGGAATAAGCACATACCCAAACAACTGGCACATATGATAAAAATCATGAAATGTATAGGCAGATATCACATTTAATTCTTTCGTAATATATGTTCCAACTTAAATTCTGAATGTGGTATCACAGAAATGAATTGGCATCATATTTATGCTGAGTATATTTGCCAGGATGCATGACAATGCAATGCTAAAGAAGAAAAAAAAAACTTTATGTATGCATATATACATATAAAACCCAGAAACCTAAGGCCTTTTCACAGTTGAGCATGAATAGTGTTGAAAACCTTAAGAATCTGCTCTAATTAACAAACGTTTAAAATGCACTACCTATGATGTATTCCACAAGACATGATGTCTACTGATAACACACTCAAAAGACATGCAAGCCAACTGCTCTTCTTCTGGCAAAATAAGAATTCCATGACAGAACCGAAGGGAAAAAAGGATCACCTTTCTAACCAGTTTTCCTTGTTTAAAAAGACATAGTTTAGAATAACACAAATGAATTCTCTATAGTATACACTAAACATAGAAATCTAATGGCTGCCCATGTCAACAGTGGTGTTAGCATGCAAATCCTCTGGGTAAGAAATTTGTTGCCCCTATTTCTATCCCCCCAACAAGAGGAATGTGAAAACAGGAACTAAAACTATGAAGTTTACCACTTCCATTCTTGTTCTAAATAAAGCAGCAATTCATCGTAGAAACTGGGCAACCAACTGGAGAATGAAACCGTAGGCAAGCTTGACTGAAAATCATAACGACTTGATATCTTTTCAAGTTCATTTTTTTCACTTCCAAGCTTATTAGCTCGCTGTTGTGATTCAAAGTCTTCCCAGAGCTGCTTTATAGGCTTTAAGTGAACTTTGGAATAGTGCTGCTCTAAAGACTTGAATCTCCCAATTCAAATAAGAATTCCCCGCAAATCTTGAGCAACATCAACCTAGAAATCAAGAAAAGGAAGAAATATCTGAAGAAAATTGCTTTGTGTATAGACCAAGTACAACAAAAAGTATTGAGGTGCTGCGAATAATAGGTAATCAATCAATGGCTAAATAAGAATACAAAAAAAACCCATAACCTTGCCATTGTATAAAGCATCTGTTAAACGAGGCTGAACCATAGTGTCTAGTCTGTCCTCTAAGACTTCAAGCTGCTTCCTAACATTTGCAAATTCGGAAACCTGAAAAAGGAGGGTTCCAGAATTTTTTTTTTTTTTGTAGATGATAACGTAGTGCACGGGACATAATGAGTTAAGCTAAATAATTACCTCGCCAACAGCAGACAAGCAATGCCTCATGTTAGCCAACGTTTCTGCAGCATGAGGGAGGTCACCACTAGCGAAGACATCTTCAACAGTCAAACTTAATTGAGTTAATCCAGCAGCATCCTGTTTACGAATGGATATAATGAAATCAATACCTGATGAAACACAGACGTCTCTCAGCAAACTGATAAACCTTACCCCAAAAATCATAAAAACGAGAGAGAGAGAGAGAGAGAGAGAGAGAGAGAGAGAGAGCAAAAATGAGAATTGTAACCATCACTACCTGCAACGTTTCATAAGCAGCTTCCATCCTCCGCTTGACAGTATCAACTTTGGCTAGGGTGGCTATAGATTCTGTTGAGGCTCCCTCTGCCTGTGGATGAAATTATAACAGTTTAGAGGGTGGCAGCAACTCTTGTGGAGATAAACCATATTCCTAGCTACAGCTCAATTCAAATGTCTTAAATGACAATTTCTAGAGAGAGAACTCCAGCAGAAAGTAATACAATTTAGGTATTTCCACATCTATTGATTCAATGTCATCTCACGCATGCTTCATGTATAGACTCTAGAGAGAGAAATGGCGGTGGGGAGGGAGGGATTCCAGATCCATACAGTCCAAATAATAGTAAGCCTTAATCCAAACTCAAGCCCATGTTGGAAATTCAGATACCATCTGCAGATTACCAATATAGTCCGCTATGTTCCTAGCTATCTTTCCAATTCGAAGCATTACAATTCACGTTTTTATATATACTTATTTGCACGCAAAGAGAAAGCGAGCGAGCGAGCGAGAGTTCGAGATCAACACAAAAAATTACTAAAACCATCCATTCGCACTCATATCACATTTTCGCAATTCAAATACAAATAGAGTATTATAAACGCAAGCACCTGTAATGATGTCGTAAATGTACCATTTTGAGTTTGTGGAGGATACCGGCGACGGAGTTGCGGAGGGAAAGGGCGTCGTCGCGGGAGGCGCGGGGGACACGGAGGACGGCGGCGGCGCTCTGCTCCTCGAGGGAGGCGGCGATCTCCTCCGACGTCATCTGCAGCTTCATTTCCAGATCCACCAGGTGCTTCCCCAGCGGGTCCTGCGAGTGACGCGCCTGGCAGGCCTCGTTGATCCATTTCTTCGCGTCGAACTTCTCGTCCGAGAACGAACCCAGATCCACCATCATCTTTGCAGATCACCAGATTCCACCAGTCACCTTGGTTGATTCAAAATTGCCAAAGCTCTTTGTCTCCCTGTTTATTCGGTTCAGTCCAAATCGACATCAGAGTTAAAAGTTTCACTTTCCGTTGAATGGAGGGTGTTTGGATGGCGGAGTTTCAAGTCTGTTCTGTTTAATACCCTGGAAAATCAATCTTCAGTTTAGCGACCCTTGGGCTTTTTCCTTTGTGTTGAATTTAATAGACTTTTAACCGAACTTGCTTTGTAGGCTTAAGAAAAGATGGATGGGCTACATATCGAGGCCCCAAAAAAACTGAACCAATCTATTCCAAAGGCCGATTGATGGAATGACATATACTGAACCCATTTAAACCTTCTCAGACCAAACATAAAACACAATCTAATGGGTATGTAGCACCATGGGTTTTAGGATATTACTTCTATTTTAATTTTTTCCTTATGTATATTTAATGAGCCAGGACAAAAAATCTTAAATCTGAACATTACTAGTTGGTATTTTTTTAAGTTCAACGATCAGGGGTGTTCAGGCTTGCACAACTTCGCCTAATTTTCTTGGTCAAATACAAGTCATTCACGTCAGAATTAGGGTATTGACAAGGGTTTAATCTTTCGAGGCTGTAATAATTTATAACTGAAACATTTTCCCTCTCAGATCTCTCACCCCACTTTACCCACAAAAGAAAAAAAAAACCATTAATATGAAGTTTAAGGGTGGCACTTAAGGAATACAAATCCTTTTACACCCAAAAAAAAAAAAAAAATAGCCCCTTATAAAACCTTATTGGAAAGGTTAAGGGTTGAAAACACATGTAAGTTAATAATGATCCGATAAACGAAACTCAATACATTGGTAAACTGGGGCTTAACTGATCAGTTTGTGTAAATTTAGAGTCAATAGAAGGACTATAAGTGGGGAAAAAGCAATTCAACGATAAGAATAGAGAGCAAATATAAAGTTGCTCAATCACATCACAATTAATTCAAGAATGGTCCACATAACTTGCAAGATTATAGATATTAATAAATTGTTAATTGGCCTTCAAATTGATCAAATATGACTTCCTCAGCCTCTCTTGGATGTTAATTCTTGAGAAGAAGATTCTATACACAACCGCCTTCAACCTCAATTCCAAACCCATAAAGTTCAATTTGCTCATTAAATCTGCTCTCATGCGCTTCTAACTAATATTTTTACATGATGGTGACTTAATGATCAGTTGGTCCTTATATTAACCATGAGATTTTAAGTTTGATCTATTTTCATGCTCATTGTGGCCACCCGTTATTCGTATAAATGTATAAAATTAACATAATTTGTGTGAACAATTACTTTGCACGAACTAAAAAAAATAGTGGTTCGAAAACCTAAATACACAGCAGAAGGAAGAAAAAAAGTTTAATATTCTTACCTTCTTTTTTAAAAGTAGTTCTATAGAAAAAGAACAACTTTGATTTCATTCCACAAATTGCAAGAAAAAGGGGGAAAAATATGTACTAGGATTTGATGTCTCTTTACCCACCAACGCGTCAAGCTAAGCATAAATTCTTCCCAACAGCCTGAAATGACAGCATAAGATTTTGAATTGGTATCCACAAGGTATCCACATGCTAGAATCACAGGGCACAGGTCACACCACAATATGCAACTATCCTTTATAAGACGGGAGTGGCCTAAATGCATTTGTCTTCACATGTATCAGTGAGATGTATGGTTTGATTGTTTGATGGGCCTCCTCCTCTTCCAACCATTTATCTCATTTTCACCAAAAATAAGAGGATAAGCAATTAATCAGCTATACAGAGAGTACATGTTTTGACCATCTGACGTCTATTATTTTGTATATTTTGTGCATGTATCTAGTTTTGTGCTTATGAAGGAAATCACATGGGTTTGAAGTGTTCAATCGACCTTTAATCTAGTGCAATTTTGATTAGTGCCTTTTTTGTTTTGTTTTGTTTGCTATACAGTGTTTAGATCTTTGGCTGGCCACTCACTTGAACTCATACAAAGTAACCGTCCACATGAATTGTGTAAATTTCATGCATTATATAAATAATAACTGGTCACAATAGAACGTGAGGGATCAAACTAATTACTATGCCCTTGAGTTCTAAAGTATATATCTAACCTTCTAAATCCATCTCTGTGGACTTTCCACATGTTCATAGACCAACATGGCAACAATTGAGAGAACGCTTAGGGTCCGTTTGATTTCTGTTTTCTATTTTTGTTTTTTATTTTTTTAAATAAAAAACATAAAAAAAAACACTCAAATGGGTGTGTTTTTTAATTCTAAAACACTGGTCTGGTACTGTTAGTAGAACAGTAACCTATAAATGTCATCATCAGATCATAAAAAACAAAAAATAAAAACACACATTTATGACACACAATAAAAAATAAAAATTGATAGAACTTCCAAACGAACCCTTAATTTTCTTGAACCATACTGACCTCACTGGAGAGAGAGAGAGAGAGAGAGAGAGAGAGAGAGAACAATTCTACTAGCCACATACACAAGATTAAGGCCATTAATTAGGATGGCTAGGCGTGAGAAAAGTAACCCAACTCTGGTACAACAAGACTAGCATATTCACAATAGATAAATCTCTGACAGTCTCTTTCACAGTTAACTCTTATACTTAGCAAGATTTAAACTCTTAACCTTTCAAAAAAAATTAAAAAACCCTAACTAATTGTAGTAACCCAATTGGTTGAACAGGGTACTCGTTTGAAATGGAATAAAGCATCCTATGAAAACATCTATGTGCTCTCATGACTCAAAATAATACCCAGGACCCACGAAGGTTATGCTTGGGAGCAGTACTTAAATAATTTTTCATTTTCATGGGGTATATGCAATTGCATAGACAAAGGCATGCATGGATTTTTCATCTTTCATGGGACATATGCAATTGCACGGGTCATTCATGGTACATGCTTGGATTTTTCATCTTGCATGGGATTTATGCAATTGCAAAGAAACAGACATGCAATGAAATTGAATTTCTTTATTCGGACAAGCATTCAGATCAAAGTCAAGAATGTCCCAGACATGCTCGCTGTCATCATTCCTCGATCGACCCTTCAAGCATCAGTGGGCCCTACCGTGAAGGGAAGAGAATATGCACTGCCCGCAAGGGATTATTCCCTTTGGATATGCGAATATACTTTCCTACGCGGACTATAGAGGCATGGCTTCTCCATTATTAAAACCATGAATTGTATTAGCTAGGAGATTTACTATAATAGCCGTCTCTTGGTTTTTTAACTCCAATGATACCATAGAGGTAGAGGTAAATGGGCTAAATTGCCCCTTTTAGCCATACTCCATTTATTTATATAGGGTAAAATGGAGTGGACAATTCAGCCATTTTTGTAACGGAATTAGAGGGTTTGAGTAATTTGGTCGAATTAACTGTCCAAAGGTTAAAATTAAGTGGAGTAAATGGCTTGTCAACATCATGAATTTGAGTCAAATCCACCCGATTCTAAGTTTGTGAACCAAAATTAGCGTGCAAAGGCGGAAGGCATCTGATGCCAAATAAAAAAATTCTTCATATTATAAGAATCGTGTGACATGAGTTAAGGGGAAAATCGAGTACTATAGTCATACCTGGTAAGTGCGGTTTTTTATGATGCATAATTTATAAATTAATTGGGTCAAAATCTCAAAAATTTATCCGAGTTTGTGAGTTATCATAATTTATAGTCTTTTCATTGGAATGTGTTGGGGTTCAATGGTTACATACCAAGGTTGGACAAGTGTTAATGGCTAATGTATAGAGACAAGGATGACTGCATCTTTTGAAATGAAAGAGAGATTGATGAACGTCACCCTAAGAAAATGGCTTAGTCTAATTAGGGTCAATTAAGTTCCTCATAGATACGAAGAATTGTGTTGGAAACCAAATAAATGTTAAATTCAATTGGTATTAGAAATGCACCTCAAAATGGTATTTGAATGGTCAACTTAGCTATGATCAAATGGTATTAGAAATGCCAATTAATTTTACTTACGGGATGTCGGCAATTGCAAAAAAAAAGGGGTAAAACAAAACTACTAGTGAAACATGTGATTCATGCCACTAGGACAAAGAGTGTGGTGACTTTTTGTAGCCCACAAAAGACTTTCTGTTCAAAATGTAAAACCCTGAAACAGGATCCCAATGTTCAAGGTAAAAAAAAAAAAAAAAAAAAAGGGTAATTCAACCAACAGAGTGGAAATATGATTGGTGAAGGTTTGAAATATATAACATTTATATGGTTGGTATGGTTGGTATGAACGATAGCCTTACACAAGTTTGAGGTAATAGTTAATTAAAAACTAAAAATACTGTAAAAAAAAGAGGAAAAATAAATATGGACTATATTTACAAATGACTTTTGCATGGCTATATGTGTTAGTCGCGTAGAAAGGGTAGCTTGTGTGAACTATGGTTCACATGGTTCGTGTTGTTTGTTTTTTCTACCAATATCACTAAAATGCACCTCAAAGTCTCGATCTATCTTCAACAAAAAAAAAGTCAAAAAGAGTTCCAATGTCTTAATCGGTTGGCATGAATAGCTAAGTTAGAACATAGGAGTATGTACATGTTTTTCAGCTATGTTTAACAGCTAAAAATAAGCTATAAAGCAAACTAAGCTACTAAAGTTTAACTGGTTGAAAACTTATTTGAGATTAAATCGTTATATAAACAAGTTAAATTTGAACGTTTTTTAAAACTCGTTAATTTTTTTAACTCACCTCAAACTTAGTTTAAAAAATTTATACATACTAAAAATCAAGCTACTTAAACTTGACTTGTAAAAAAAAAACAAGTCAAGTTTAAATACATTTTAAAGTTCGATAAATTTTTCAATCAAATTTAAACAAGCCACTACTCAGCACAACTAATTTTCAACCCAATCTAAAATTATGTAAAACATTTGTATTCTCTTTATTTTTTTTGGCCGTGCAAATTGGAAAATGTTACAAATGCAGAGTTTCTAATTGCACACTTAATCTTATATACCCTACATAAATTGTATAAATTTCATATATTACATAAATAACAATTAGCTACAAGAGGAGGTGAGGAATCAAACTAATTACTCTGCCCTTGAGTTATAAAGTAAGTACCTAACCTTCTGAATCCATCTCTATGGACTTTACACATATCCATAGACCAACATGGCAACAACCAAGAGAACTTTAGGCCCTGTTTGGAATCGGTTCCTGCTTCGGTTTCGTTTTCGTTTTTCGTGTTTTCGGAACCAAAAAATTTAAAAACAACTCGTTTTTCTTGTTTTCGGAAACAAAAAAATGAGACCATCGAAAACACTATCGTTTTCATATCGTTCTCATTTTCGTATAAAAATGGTTTCGGAAACTCAGAAAACATTTTTTTAATGGTTTCTGAAACTGGGCTGTTTTCTGAAAAAAATTTTGAAAACAAGTTCTGGAACCAATTTACCAAACGCGATTTCGACGAAAACAGTTTTCGGAACCAATCTGTCAAACACGATTTCGTCGAATTTCAAAAAACAAAAACAGAAAAGTGAAACTGAAACCACAACCAAACAGGGCCTTAAATTTTCTTGAACCATACTGGCCTCACTGGAGAGAGAGAAAGAGAGAGATCTCCTACAATTCTACTAGTCGTATACACAAGATTAAGGCCATTAACTGGGGTGGCTAGGCATGAAAGAAGTAACCCAACTCTTGCATGACAAGGCTAAAGTATTTATAATGGATAAATCTTTTGTGATATCTTTTACGATTAGATTCAAACGAGATAATATTTAAACTCTCTACCTCTCAAAGAATGGTCAAAGAATCCTGATAAAGTGAACTAACCCAATTAGTTAAATAGGGTATACGTTTGAATGGAATAAAGCATCCTACAGAAACTTTTACGTGCTCTTATGACTCAGATAACCAGGACCCACGAAGGTGATGTTTGTAGAATAAAATTATTCTTTTATTAAATTTCAAAACTCTATTTATATTATTTAATTATTCGGTTGTAAATTTTTATTATATAGTTTATTATATTATTTATTACATAAAATTTAATTAGGTGCTATAATATTTACTAGTTATTCATTAAAAAATTTAATAGTCAGAACGGCTAGTTTCTTAAAATCTATATAAGTTTTATACTTGTCATTATTTGAGATGTATATAAGAGTGATATATATATAAAAAAAAAAACAAGTTTGAGATACAAGCATATATTTTACCTACCATCTCTATATTTTATATTGTGTTTTTATGGGCAACCACGGTTGAGACGGTTCATTGTTCTCTTCGCAGACGTGACTCTTGAGGAGATAGGCTGTGAGTAAATTGGGTTGAATCTTGAGCAGCTGATGTCCGATTGTACTTTCACGTAGGGAGGTACAGCTGCTTTAGGACAGTGTTATCACAGCTTTCAATTCTCATAGACCAACTTTTTTATTTTTTTTTAACTATATTTTATCATTCATCAAGTTGTATTTTATTATGTTGTAATTAGATTTATTCTAAAGTTATTATTCATTTGGGTTAATGAGAATTACATTATGTTTATTTTATGAAATTCTTCTAACAATGTTTGGGAGCACTTAATAATTTTTCATCTTTCATGGGATATATGCAATTGCATGGGTCATTCATGGTAGATGCTTGGATTTTTCATCTTGCTTGGGATTTATGCAATTGCAAAGACACAGACATGCAATGAAATTGAATTTCTTTGATTCGAACAAGCATTCAGAACAAAGTCAAGAATGTCAGAGACTTGCACGCTGTCATCATTCCTCGACCCTTCGATCATCAACCCACTCTAAAGCTATGCCAAGATTAGTTCCACGTCACCAATAATCCGTACATTTATTTTCCGCGTGGCATCAGTGGGCCCTACCATGAAGGGAAGAGAATATGCACTGCAGGCAAGGGATTATTCCCTTCGGATATGCGAATATACTTTCCTACGCCGACTATAGAGGCATGGCTTCTCCATTAAATGAGCTAAATTGCCCCTTTTAGCCATACTCCATTTATTTATATAGGGTAAAATGGAGTGGACAATTCAGCCATTTTTGTAACGGGATTAGAGAGTTTGAGTAATTTGGTCGAATTAACTGTCCAAACGTTACGATTAAGTGGAGCAAATGGCTTGTCAAGATCATGAATTTGTGACAAATCCACCCGATTCTAAAGTTGTGAACCAAAATTTGCGTGCACGAAGGCATTTGATGCCAAATAAGAAAATTCTTCATATTATAAGAATAGTGCGAACATGAGTTAGGGAAAAAATTGAATACTATAGTTGTACCTGGTAAGCACGGTTTTCATGATGCATAATTATAAATTAATTGGGTCAAAATAACAAAAATTTATCGGAGTTTGTGGGCTATCATCATTTATAGTCTTTTCATTAAAATGTGTTGAGGTCCAGCGGTTATATAAGGTTAGACAAATATTAATGGCTAATGTATAGGGACAAGGGTGACTGCTTCTTTTGAAATGAAAGAGAGATTAATGAATGTCACTCTAAGAAAATGACTTAGTCTAATTAGGGTCAATTAAGTTTCTCATAGATATGAAGAATTGTGTTGGAAACCAAATAAACAAGTTAAATTCAAATGGTATTAGAAATGTCACTTGAATGGTCAAATGGTATTAGAAATGTACCTCAAAATGGTATTTGAATGGTCAACTTAGCTATGATCAAATGGTATTAGAAATGCCAATTAATTTTACTTAGGAGATGTCGGCAATTGCAAAAAAAAAAAAAGGATAAAACAAAACTCCTAGTGAAACATTTGATTCATGCCATTAGGACAGAGCGTGGTGACTTTTTTTTAGCCCACAAAAGACTTTCTGTTCAAAATGTAAAACCATGAAACAGAATCCCTGCGTTCAAGGTAAAAAAAAAAAAAAAAAGTAATTCAACCAATAGAGTGGAAATATGATTGATGAAGTTTTGCAATATATAAAATTTATATGGTTTGTATGAATGACGGTCTTATCCGAATTTGAGAGAATAATCAATTAAAAACTTAAAAATGTTGTTAAAAAAAAAAGTGTTATTTTGACAAAGGACTTTTGTATCGCTTTATGTGTTAATTGCGTAGAAAGGGAAGCTTGTGTGAACTATATCGTTCACATGGTTCATGTTGTTTGTTTTTTCTGCAAGATCACTAAATTGCACCTCAAAATCTCATCTATTTAAAAAAAAAAAAAAAAAAAAGAATCAAAATCAAAAGAGTTACAATGTCTCAATCGGTTAGCATAAATCGTTAAATTAGAACACTGACTTACGTACATGTTTTATAGCTATATTTGACGGTTAAAATTAAGTTATAAAACAAGCCAAGCTACTCGAGTTCGACTCTTGTTTATTTTATTGAAAACTAATTTGAGATTAAATCGTTATATAAACAAGTCAAATTTAAACGTTTTTTTAAAACTTGTTAATTTTTTAAACTGGGCTCAAACTTAACTTAAAAAGTTTATATAAACTAAAAATCAAGCTACTTAAATTAAAATTTTAAAGATAAATAAATTAAATTTAAATTCATTTTAAAGCCCAATAAAATTTTTGAAGTCTAAACAAGCCACTGACTCATTTTCAACCCAATCTAAAACTATGACGAGCGTTTGTATTCTTTTGGCCGTGCAAATTGGAAAATGTTACAAATGCGGAGTTTCTAATTGCACGCGTATTATCTACCCCAGTAGGGTATTTTCGCCAATTAGCTAAGTCCACATGCCATTAAAGTCGATAGACTGACACCATAACGATTATAGAAAAGACAAGGGTATTTCTGTAACTCAATATTCGCTCAAATTGTTACCATCTACCTTAAAAAGCATCCTCACGTTGCTACCGGCGGGTCAAAGCATCAAAGCTCTTTTTTGTTCGTTAAGCAACTGAAGAAAAACCAGAGATATAGAGAGAAGCTTTTGTCAGAGGGGTAGAGACAGAGTGTGTGTTTGTACTTTGTAGAGAGAGAAAGAGACAAGCGATCCGGTGACCGCAGCTGACCGAGGTAATCTCTTCAATGCATATATCGATGTCTTTTTCACGTGGGTTCTCTTTTATATTTTGCTAATTCGATTTTTGACCGTTTCTTGTTCTTGTTTTTCCCGGTGAGTCTTCTCTTTTAAATTTTTTTTCTTCTGCTTGGAGGTAACAAGTAGAGGTTGCTCTTAAGCAAATGGTAATTTTCTTGGATTTATGGGTAAAGAATCGTGGGTTTTTGTTGGGATTGTTGGAACTTTTCTGTTTTTCTTGTCAACTTGAATTTGCGATAAAAGCAAAAAAGCATTTATATGATTAGAATTTATAGTCGTATCTGGGATTTATCAAATTATATGTCATCGGAGGTTTCCAAGAGAAATTAATAGTATTTCCTTGACTAAAGCTTTTAAATTTTAAGTATTTCTGCGATTTCCATCAATTATTTCTTGCAATACTGTGATCTGAGTGATCGAATTCTCTGTAATTGTTCCGATATGGTTTTCACTTGATGATCTTTCTTACACAGTTGAAATTGTTATTTAAGATTGAACTTGTCCCACACTCAATTCCAAGGAATATAAAGGATTGCTTCTTGATTAATCTATTATATATATTATATATTATCCTTATAATAGAATGTTGTTTGTATGAGTAGAATCAAAGCTAAAATTAAAGGCTTATTTGCTTTCATATCTCATTGCATTCCTGAATTTTTCAGTCTACTCTCGTCTTCAGGTTGCTGTTTCTTGGATCTATAAGAGGAAGTTTAACATTTTCTTCCTCTGTTTCTGTTTCAGAGTGAAAATTCAAACATGGGTTCAATGTTAGAACCAGCAGAACAGAGAAATTACAGCAAGCCCTTTGGAATTCAAATCTTAGAGTACATCAAGAAATCCACCCTCTCTTTCAAAACCCACCAAGCCATTGTCCTGATTGTAACATTCTTAGCATACACAAGCTACCACGCTGCTCGAAAAACTACAAGCATTGTGAAAAGTGCTCTTGATCCAGAATCATCGGAAATCAGCTCAAAGTTCCTCCCATTGCAAGGAACTTACTTTCATCAACCAGCCGAAAGCAAAAAAAATTCATGGGTTCTCGGAAGTGGTTGGGCTCCTTTTAACGGTTCAGATGGGACGGCCTTGCTGGGCGAACTTGATTTGGCTTTCCTCTCAGTTTATGCTGTGGGAATGTACTTCTCTGGGCATTTGGGTGATAGAACAAACCTAAGAATTTTTTTAACAGTAGGAATGGTGGGAACAGGTCTATTCACCTCGCTGTTTGGAGGCGGGTATTGGGCCAACATCCATGTCTTTTACTACTATTTGATCGTTCAAATGCTAGCTGGTTTGTTCCAATCCACCGGTTGGCCTTCTGTTGTTGCAGTCGTCGGAAATTGGTTTGGGAAGAGAAAGAGAGGGCTCATAATGGGTATCTGGAATGCTCACACTTCTGTTGGTAACATTACAGGTTCTTTGATTGCTTCGGCTTTATTGAAGTATGGATGGGGTTGGTCCATGGTTGTGCCTGGCCTAATGATCGCTTTCTTTGGCATGGTGGTTTTTTTGTTCTTGCCCGTTAGTCCTGAGTCTGTTGGAGCTAATTTTGATGAAGAAGACATGTCTCCCAAGAAGAGTGGGGAAGGAGCAATAGAAGGTGGGGAAGGAGCAACAGAACCCTTGTTGAGATCAGAGAATGATAATAAGGAGAAAGCTGTGGGGTTCATAGAAGCATGGAAGATTCCTGGCGTTGCTCCTTTCGCTCTTTGCCTCTTTTTCGCCAAATTGGTCGCTTATACATTTCTGTATTGGCTTCCATTCTACATTAACCACACAGGTACATATTAAATTTTTCTTAACAATGAAAGCTAATCGAGAAATTGGGTCTTCTTTGCTATAATGATTTACTCTGCTTTATTTTCATTAACTGATGAAATGTTTTCTCAATTCCTTGACTTTGCAGCCATAGATGGCAAGTACTTATCGAGTGAGGCAGCTGGGAACTTATCTACATTGTTTGATGTCGGAGGTGTGGTCGGAGGAATCCTTGCCGGCCACATTTCGGATCAATTAGATGCCAGGGCCATAACAGCTGCAAGCTTCATGTACTGTACCATTCCAGCTCTCTTCTTGTACAGAATCTATGGACACATTTCCTTGGCCGTAAACATTGTTCTCTTGCTAATTGCTGGCTTGTTCGTGAATGGACCTTATGCTCTTATAACAACGGCCGTTTCGGCTGATCTGGGGACACACAGCTCGCTGAAAGGTAACTCTCGGGCGCTTGCAACCGTGACGGCAATTATAGACGGAACAGGCTCTATTGGAGCCGCTATTGGACCGTTGCTGACGGGTTATATTTCTGAAAAGAGCTGGAATGCAGTTTTTACCATGCTGATGGCAGCAGCTCTAGTGGCTGGGTTGCTTCTGACTAGGCTTGTGGTGGCTGAGGTGGCTGCAAAGATTGACCTGTCGAGGTCACAAGGAGAACCTCAATCTCGGTCCCTTGCGGCTGCAATTGAAGTGTGATTTCTTTCGGGCTCGTCGATCCCCTTTTTAAGCTCTGGTTCTCATATATGTTCATTTGGTGGTGACTCAGAGTAGGAGGAATGTTTTTTTTCTCATCTTTCTTGATGATGTCAGTGTGGTGGTGGTGGTGGTGGTGGTGGTGGTTGGTGGTTGGTGGGGTGAGCCCCGGGGGGGGGGGCAAGATTGAAGGTTTGTCGATCGTACAAATGTACACATTTGTGATGTACATTTATAATCCTCCATGATATGTACATTTTTTTTATACGTGTATCAGATCAATCATGGCAACGAGGGAGGATAGCTCATACAGAGATTGTTTTTTTTTGTTCTTTACAAGTTTGGGATAACTGTCGGAAAATGGTTGCGGTAGAACTGGGATTGACAAAACCAGTGACTCTTTAGATAGAGTAATTCTTTATAAGTAACATTCTGGGCTAAGGGTCTTTCTTCAACCTCTGCAGTGGCCAGGACCTTTGGTCCTTTTATCTGGTATAACTGGATGGTAAAACCACCTCAACATAAATCACTGCTTTTGGTCTAGATATGATAAATTGGTTTAGACTCTCTGGTTTCAATGTGAATATGCAGACTCTCTGCAGCAAATTGAGACCAGATGCCGATGCCTTGCAAGAACATGTTTTCACCAGAAATGTTTCACCAAGCGTCTTAGGGACCCAAAAAAGAGGAAAGTAATTGAAGATCATGCTGTTCATTGGGAAAGCAAGAAAAACCTACACTTTCGTGTAAGAGAAAAATTATGAAGTTCACCGACTAGTTCTCAAGAAAACGAAATCAAATGAGAGTGACTTGCCCTGCTCTCAAGTGGCAAAGAAAAAAAAAAACAGAGACGAGAAATTCAAAGATGGCACAGGCTTTGTTTGGAGGGGTGGTTCCAAAAAAGTCAAAAGAGATATGGTCAAGTGCGCTTGCTGACTAATAATGGACGTATTGGCTGAGATAGCGATCGAGGTGGAGGGTATAATTTCAACTCACCTGATGTAATGTTCGCACCGTGAAGACACATCCTCAAATACGCCAATAAGTCAAATCTGATCGATGTCGACCTCAACTAATTAAGCTATCACAAGCTTCTGTTGCAGTCCAGAAAATTTCTCCACCAAAAAAGATTCATTTCCACCCAAAGAGAGATGATGTAACGTTTGTTTTCTGCGAGCCACGTAACATTTGAACTTGATAACTCGAGTTTTTTACTAACCCAGAGTTGTTGGCAAACTTATTTTTCAAACCAATCCTCTTTTCAATTTGTTTCCGAACCCAAGTTGGAACCACGACTTTAAGTGAAGTCGTGTTTTGAAGTACTCCTCTCATCATCTACAGCTGGTTCTCATCTACTCCTTGGGTTCTGTAGGTTGATTTCTCTTCCGTTTGCGCCACGTTTTGTAAGAATTTCTTCCTCGCTCTGTTGTATTTCGTGGATTTAAGGCCTAGGGCTTCAACTTTTCCTTGCTTTGTTCTTGTCTTTTTGACTTCCATAGTTTTGTGTTTCACCTTTTGATGGCTGAATCTTGTCGGCCAAAGCATGCTAGGTCTGCGGTTGTTCCTAATCCACCTGCTGCTACGAACCCTTCTGCTATTAGGCGGCTAATGTACACCTCTCATCAAATCAAAGTTCAATAGGTTTTTCAAAACCAGGGCTGTTCTGTTTGAGCGTGATATACAAGTCACTGCCTTTCCTGAAACCTTTCTGGCTATCATTTTCTCACAGTACAAGCGGGTGAGGGAGATGAGAGCTATGTAAGCATTGTCAGTACACGAGGCTGAAGAGACGAAGGAGTTCTATTTTATTTCCCTCGTAACGGTGATGATTTAAAGAGATCTATTAAAAGTAGGACTGAAAACACGACTTCAAGTGAAGTGTATTTGAAAATACAACTTTTGAAAAGGTTGGGAAATAAAAGAGCCAACAATCGTGGGTCGGTAAAAAAACACAAGATAACTCAATGTAAGCAATCAACTGGACTATTTCAATTGGTCAGAGTTCCTTAAATTTATTAATGAGATCAAGAGTTTGAACCTTTCCTATTAGATTTTCTTGCGATGAGCCAATGAAAAAAACCTCTATGTAATCTACATGCTGTAGAGAGAAAGGGCTTGCCAAATGGCAAAACTAAACATTCATTGAGGTCACCATTAATTTCACCGAATTCTTTCTATTTCCAATAGCAAATGCCCCAATTACGAAAAATAGTCTAGGTCAAGTAGTATTGAGTAATGGTGACACGTGAAATATTAGCAACTTGAGTTAGTAGAGTAGTAGAGAGATTTTTAAATAAGTATCTAATCAGATATTACCATGTGGTATTTTTTTTTAAAAGTTTCTCCACTACTTCATAAACTCAAATTGTTAATGTATGCACACACCATATGTTACAGTTTCATAGAGATTACCACTGAGTATTCAATACTACCTGACCATGTGTCACAGTTTATTTGATTTTGTAAATAAAATAAAAGGAAAGTTAAAATATTACAAATAAAATGAAAGGAAATAAGAAAGAGAAAGAGAGACTTAAAATTTATTCTCCTTTTATTTTTTTTTCCTTTCTCTTAGGTAGAATCAAAGTTTCAAGAGAATGGCTAGCATCAGTTACGCCTAACTGTCAGGTGCGGTCTGATACTTACCACATCAGTTATACCTCACCAACAGATAGTGAGCCACGATTGACGTGGCAAGCATCACACCGCGCTTGACGGTTAGACACGGCTGATGTTAGCATTTTTAAAATTTCAAAGATAGAATTAAAAATATTTGCTCCCCTCTTCCAAGTTCCAAACAAGCATGGACTATCATCATGAAAAATGTTTCAGTCATCGTGTTTTTTATCGAATTTTTATTACAGATAAATACAAATAAATGAATTCTATATGTATTATATAATGTGAATCTCATCACCTTATATCTATTTGTAATGAAAATTTGATAGAAAAAAACTGATTGTTCTAGCATTATTCATCATTATATGCTGTGATTCACTTGAAGAGGTGCGTTGGCCAAGTCTGACCCCGTGTGACATTAAGCTTAAAATTAAATCTCAAGCTTCTCCATAATAAAATCTATCCATTTTTTATAAAAATATTTATGTGATTGAACATAAATGATGTTGTAACTTGTAAGTAAAGTATCTTAGTGAGTGTTTTCTATTAGTTAAAAACAATTATTTAAATTTTATACCTAACTTTTCAACAAATATTTTTCTTCTATAGAAGTCAAAATCAAACAACATATTGTACCCAAAAAAAAAAAAAAATTAAACAACATAAGATATATAAATATATTTTATATATATATTCAGACCATGCCAAGATGGCCTAGTCAATTAACATAATTTAAGCTTGAAAACAATCCCAAGCCCGGCCTTACATACCAATGGCCAGCCTACTTGGAGGAGAATGTAGGAGGGTTGAGGAGAACATAGGAAGGCCTGAGGCCTCAATGTACAATATCTAGAAGTATTCTTCATTTACATGGATTTTGTGTTTGCTTTATATATTTATATATAGTGGACATTTACATTATGAGAAGGCCATGATTATTATTGAGTTACAGGTGGCTTGGAATAATATGTAAATAACACATATATTTAGTGTATTTATACAACTTATCAATACCTTACTTAAAAGATCGTAGTTTTCAAATGTTATCATTAAGCCTAAGTGTCGTTATTGTAAACACAAAAATGTGACACAAAACTTAAGCACGATATAAAAAAGTGAAGCTTATAAACACGCGTCATGTATTTGTACCTATTTGTATAAATTTTTTATACTAATCAAAATTAACATCTATACCCATTATATAGAAAGGGAAAAAATTAAACAAAAGTAAGTTAATAAATAAAATAAAATATTTAATTTTAACGAGAAATGAACATTAAATTGTAAAGGACAGATGTCCTATTATGATCCGCTTGTATAAAAGATTATTACATTGGTAGTGGATGGAAATTAAACTCTCAAATAAATTTCATTGAAGGAACAAAGAGGAATGGATGATTCCAACGCAGACGGGGCACAGACGGCAGGGACAGAATTATAGGATTAGGAAGGTACAATTATCAATTTTATATTTATTATCAGGATTATATAATTGTTATTATTACCATAATCACTTAATATTTTTCCGATTGTCTTTTTGGTCCCCACTTTCCCGCAAAAACTGACCCAATGGTACTCTCTCTCTCTCTAACGAAATGTTGGTGAAGATCACAGAAACTTCCGACGACGTTGAACGCCTTCGAATTCAGATCGAAACAGGTTCGTGATTCGTGCGATCGTTTGTCTATTTTAATTTGATTTCTCTGGTATTTGTATATATGCGGACATGCACCCAAAAACATATGTATGTGCTTTTGAAGATTCATTTGATGGATTATTGTTTTTTTATTTATTCAATCGTTCAATTCTCTCTGTGATTCAACCCAACCTTGTTGTTCTCAGTTTCCTTTTGTTGATTTCTTTAGCCTCGTTCTGCTGTTAATTTTTTTTTAGGGTTTTTGGGTCGTTCTCGTGTTGTTTAAAGTGGTTGTTCCCTGTCAAAATCTAAAAGATTATGTATGAACTATGTTGACAGTTAGATCCATTAAGAAGCTCTTTCAATAATTATTGCTTTAATTTTCCATGGATTTTTGAATGATGGCTGAATTTAAACAAAGCTTCCCCTCTCTTTTCTATATACATATCTCTCTTCCTTTTTCTTCTGTTGCTAAGTGACAACAGGGGCGTATAATTGAATTAGGGTCTGTTTACGGACGAATTTGGCTGGGTTCTAGACCAATCTGGCCTGTTTGTTCCAGCTAATATGCAACTGGTTTAATAGTTTGTAGTGATCTCAGTTTGGTAGAGAAGAGTGAGAGGAACATGTTCCTTATTGGGGGTTTGTCAGGCTGAGGGTAAGACTAAAAACAAATGTTTTGTGGTGGGTTTAGGGTAGGCAGACAAGTTATGTGGTGGGTTTAGGGTAGGAAGACAAGTTATGTGGTTTGCACTAGGGAAAAGCTTAAATTGGTTCAATCTCAAAAGGTGCATTTTGCTTGGCGTCCAAATACGGTGCCATTGGAAGGCCTGGATATTGGCCTTTTGTATTGTTTTATTTGTTAAATTGAAGGTCAATAGGTAGGGGAAGGGTTTGGGTTTGGTTAGGACTTGATTGGGAAGAGTTTGTAGGTTTAAATGGGGGCTGTTCTGCTGCTGTGAACAGTAACCCGAGAACAGTAGCTAGCGTTTGTGTGCAAGTAGTATTAATAATAGGAATAATATTAACAATAATAATTAATATGTAAGTAGTTATAGGTTGCTATTATTCTCCTACTACTATAAGGATTTTGACTCAAAATTAGAAACAAGTAAAATTTTACTAATTAGAATATTCTAGACCTCCTAAGAACCATAGAAATGAATCAAAATCATAACTTGATCCAAATTATGACCCACGGGCGACTCCTACAACCCATATCCAACAAATTACACAATTGTCAAAATACCCCTAAACATAATACAATTACACTAGCGGTCCACTAACTTATAAAAATATAAATAAGACTCAAATTAACTCTAAATGTGATTGTGTTAATCCCAAAGGTGGTGCTCCATATAAAATTTTAAAAGTTCTGTTTATATTATTTCCATGTTCTGCATCACTGGTTAGGTTGGAATGGAAGAAAATCTGGTGTAGTGTTTAACTAAAGTTACCCTAGATGGAGTAGAATGTGAAGAAAGGATAAACATAGACTTACTGTTTAACTGAGATTATGACCTTGGATAGAGTAGAATGTAGAAAAAAGATAAACATAGCCTTGCTGTAGAAGATGGGGAATGCATTGTTGAGTTGAGACTTGAGAAAGTGTATTTTTAGGCTTTTACCTCTCATCCTTTGTTTAAAACTGTTTAAGAAAGCTGAAGATTATGATGCCTGTCAAAAGTCTAATAGGCATGTTTATTTTATCCTAGTGTATGATTATGATTCACTTTTGATATTTAATGCAGGTTCCTTGTTTTAATGTTGGGCATTTCCATGAGAATCTAAAGGGTTGATCTTGGAGGGTGTACAAGCTAAGTCATGGTCTTGGTCTCTCTGTCTCGCTTCTACTCTAGGATAAGTTTTATGACCAATAAGGACATGTTAATTTGGGTCTAATGAAAATTTGGACCCTTGGTGGAGGTGAAGAAGCTATTGTTGATACCCATGGGTGTGAGCTACTTATCGATTTCTGCAGTTTGCACATTGTTAAGTTTCGTCGGCCTCCAATATGGGATGGAACTGTCACTTCAGAAGCTGATATCAGATGGGTTAATTGGTGACGATTCTATTGAACCTGGGAATGCCCGCCATGCCTTACAACTGCTTTTGGGTTCTCAGGCCACAATTGCGTTGTTGGTTAATTTTGCACTGAATGTATTCATCCTGCTCATTCTGGGTCTTAAGGTAACTTTGCTATAGTTCTTATTTGCCTTATATTAGTAGTTTGTTGATTTGATTTTTAATTGACTTGCTATTTCCAATTGTTGATTTTCTATTACCTCGCATTAAGACTATTGATTAAACTCTATCAATTAAAAATAATTTCTTGTGAGTCCCGCATCAACTGGGTGCATCACATAATCATAAAAAATGCCACTGGTGGGCCTGCAACACTGCTCTATACTCTACTGTGTGCCATTCATTTTGGTTGATGGGTTTGCTTAATATTTATTTTAATTAGCTCAGTGTTTTATTGGTGAAAGTAGTCTTTACATGAGCAACATTGTTTGATTGATATGATTATTGTTCTCTTCATGCAGACTATCTTCTTTGTGGAGTTGTACCCTTCTGAAACTAGAAAACTGGTGGAACGGCTTATTAACTATATTATTTACAAGGTGAATATTCTTAATCTGTTGCAAATAGAGGAAGTGGATTTATATATTTTTCTCATGCGTTAGCATAATGGTTTTTTTTGATAAGTTGGTTGCTATTTCCTTCTTTGTCTGTCGATTTATTTTCTCTGTGGTTGAGAATTTAGGTGGTTGTAATGGGAAGAATATACATTGAGAAGTGTTCAGATGCTTTCTTTTTGTGAGTTACTTTTGTTCTTGAGGATAAAGTGACAAATGAAATGTTGTCATAGTGTAAATAAGTAAAGATCAGGGTTACTTATTGAAAATATATAGACTCTGGTTGTGAATGGCATGCCTTTTTTAAAAAATAAAAAAAATTGTATGCATATATACAGAGAAGTTTGGGAGAAGGGGGTGAAATTTGGAGCCGCTATGCACATATTAAAAAAAAAAAGAGACCAACAAAGCTGGAGATGGTGGGGAACTTGATAAAATGGGAAAGCTTGTTGAAGAGGTGTGAGAAGTGTTGGCTAGTGATGCTTGTTTTTCCATGAAGAGAACTAAAGCTAAAGTACATTATGGAGATACTTGAAGTTGATAGAATAACCATATGTGGAATGCTCATTCCAAACACCTTAAACAACTGAACAATCCATTTGGCAGGATTAGAAGAGAGTTTTTATCATTGGACTTGGAGGACATAGAATTGGTAAACCTATGCATGCACATCTGAAAGTATATCTTTGCTATGTTGATTGAACATCATGTTCTTATTTTGTGATGGATTGTCATAGCTTAAATGGGAATGCATCAATACATCATTTTTTATTATGGCTAGGGGTGTCCCCACCTTTGGTGGGACTAATCTCCTGGGACACCTGAGCATGTCCACCACACCCAGTTGCCGAGTAATCTGGAAATAAACCCCAAGGGCCTGGCTATCTATGGGTTAGAATCGATCTGATGACCACCCTTTGCACCTACGCGACGATCCCTTACCCTCTCATGTACAAGTATTGCTCACACCCAGTCCTACAAAGGACGGAGAGAGTTTGTCTCGAATAGAAATTTAGTCAAGTCCAAAAACACAAAAATGATAAGATTAAAGAATTTAATGACAGTTAACATAGAAAGATGAAGGATTTGTACTTCAACAGGGACAAAGGAAAGAAAAAAACCAAAATCAAGTAATATCATGTAGAGAGAAGGTGATGGAGAATAATGTGGTACCCATATATGTGAGATAAGCTTCATTAGGAAGTCATTCCTTAAAACTTTTTTTTTTTTTTTTCCCCAAAAAACTTTCTCAGGGTCTTCTTCTTTTTTCCCCTTCTCCTGATGTAGCCTATAGGCTAAGCACTCCCCTGTCCAACTCTTTGCTAAGGGTTGATTGTGTCTTTCCCCATTGGCTAGGTGGGAGATATGAGGTGCTTAATATTACTAGGAACATGGATTATTCTGGTATGCAGAATGACTACCTTTTTGCAGAGATTTTCTTCCTGAAATTCCGGTCTTTCCAGCTATTTTCTTGCTGAAATGCCACTTTCCATATTCTAATTGATGGTATTTGATGTTTTCCTCTTGTATGGAAAACATTGGGGTAATAAATAGGAAAAAGTGTTTGGATGGCTTTGGATCGTTAAATTTAGTTTCTAGGAATGAAAGTGTACCATGTTTTAGAGCATGAGTTCCAAAACGTGAATTGGTAAAGTATTATTTTTCCTGGCAACTATGATGTGTGAGCTACTAATTGACAGCCCTTACTGCCTTACTACTCTATCACAAAATAGGTACCATAAAAGATCAATGTTATTGTTTGTCCTAGAAAAGGAAAATAAAGGGGAAAGAGTAATTGTCATTATGATTGTAGATATAGACATCTAACCTTGTTATATAAATGAAGGAAAAAATATTGATATCGACTGTCATATGGAGGTTTCTGAAACATTACAAAGTTATCATTAGAGATGTAGAACATGACATTCTTGTGAGGAGAGGCTGTTTCTATGTTTCCGTGATGCTTAGGTAGCAATGGAGCAACCTTATTGCTGCGGCAAGGCCCGCCTTCACAGCCGTTGCTGTTTCAGCCATTTTCTTTTAAAGAAATCTTCCTATACTCTAAACAAATATGATTTAAAACACTGATTACAACGGTATTATTCGTCTTTTGACTTGCAGCAAGAATTTTCTACTTAGAGAGTGGATGCACTATGAGAGTGAGGTTTTGGTCAATTTGATATATAAGTTTATAACATTTAAAATGAGCAGACTTCATGTGATAGTTTATCACAAGCTAAGAAGCGTGGACACAGACACGGACACGTGACGCGACACGGACACGTGATAGTTTATCACATTGCTTTTATTTAACAATTGGATTACAAGTCGTTTGTTCCGAACTTGTAACATGTTTCGTATGGGTAAGTGATGGACATGGGTGTCCAAGAGATGGACGCGCATGTTTCCAAAGTGTCTGAAGCGTGTCTTATTCTAAAAAAATTACAAAATGATAGGACACATGTGGGGGAGTGTCGGACGAGTGTCGTGTCCGACACAAACATGGCACCTTCTTAATAGTGTTCGTGCTTCCTAGATCACAAGAAAGGGTATTGACTGCCGTATCAAGTTTCCTTGATACAAAGATATTGATAGAGTTACAGAATGTGGCTATTATTGTAAAAGATTATGAAAGATTATTTGTTTTTTAACTTGCAAACCAAATAGTGGCAGATTGGGAGGATTTCAATTTTGTGTCAATGATTTTACCTCACCTGATCTAGTGTGAATCTGTGATAAGTTGTTATGCTTCTAGATCTCTTTGACTCTGATATAAGTTGTTGAGCTTGTAGATCCCTCTTATGTTTGAACCTGCTTATTTATGATATTAACTGATATTCATTATTGGGCAAAGTCACTTACGTTGGCAGTATAAATTTTGTCTCCTGTCTGATTTACTTACAAACTGATGTGGTGTCAAATATTTCGTTTTTACTGCAAAGTTAGTGAGTATTTTTTCCCCCTGCTTACATTTCTCATCAAATATATGTGAGGTCTAAAATAAGTCACTCATGACTTTCACCATAGCTTGGGTATAGTTTGAACTGGTTTACACCAAAACAGGCTTGTTGTGTAGATCTATCATCTATATAATCAATTTGCATTGCTTATTAGTATTAGTATGAATCAGTGTCGTGGTGGTTGAGTTCTTGACTAACAATGGGGATATTTTAGCTTAGGTGATGGTTGAAAGGGTTAAGTATTTTGGAAAACACATTGATTTACTATTTGTATATAACTTCATATTTGTGGGGTTACAGGTGTTAATCCAGATAAGTTGCTTCACTCACTTCCCTCAATAACATATTTTTATTCTTCTCTAATTGCTGTCTATGTATTTGGCAATTGTTCAGCAGGGGACATTTCTTCCCTTGGTTGTCACACCAACGATATTTCAAGCAGGCCTATGGTCAACATGGCTGACTATTCTTTGTTCATTAAAGGTATTTGAATTAGACATAGAGTTGGTATGCATGGAACTAACTGGCTTATAATTCATCCTAACCCGCCTTCTGTATAATGTACAGATGTTCCAAGCCTTGGCTAGAGATCGACTTGAACGCTTGAATGCATCTCCCTCTGCAACCCCGTGGACATATTTTCGTGTATATTCTGTATTATTGTTCGTTATATCTAGCGACTTGCTCTGGTACTAAACTCTTCTAATATATATATTTTTTTTATAAGTAAATCTGTAAAGTGTGTTAACTCACAAAACTGCTTCTAAAGGGGGCAAACCCTTGAATAAATACCTTTGATTTTGGAAAATCAATTCCGGCATTATAAAGTTAAGATGGCCCTCCAGTTTTAGTAAACATGTGGTATATAAACGAGCCATAATGTTTTGGAAGCAATATATGTTTTCGATTGATGAGGAAAGGAAAAGCTTTTGTAATAGAAAGCAGAAGAAACTCCTAAAAACTTGTTTTTTGGTTTGTAAAAGTATTTTATATTTATTGTTTTCTTCTTTTCTGCTGGGAAAGATCTTTTTGGTCTATTACATCAGTAAAATATTGTTTTATGCTTGAAAGTGACTCACCTTTAACAGGCAAGATCAGTCCCACCCCACCACTATCAAAGATCATTGGTAGAATTAGTAAATGAGCTAGAAATAATTGCAATTTCTATTTTCACTTGCGAGAGGAATGATTTTCTGAAATGTATGTTCATTAGGTAAAACTATCTCATAAAGGCTTGTGTTGTTCCACAATTGCATTTTTGTTGTGGTAGGTTTCTCCCTACTGATCAAGCCCAGGGGGTACATTGCCAGGGGTTGTTTGGATGAGAAGTTTTAGTTATTGCCTATTGGAATGGGGGATATTAGACTGAAATTTCTGTTCCTGTGTTGGGTTTATGCAGTTAGAGTTTAGCTGTGTCAGATTCCAAATTCCAAATTTTGTAGAATGTCCTCCTCTCAGGAGGTTACATACTTGGGAGTTAAAATATGGTTGTGTATACTTACCATAGTATTGACATAAAACTTTTGAACATGAAGAAATAATAAGAGAGAGCACAGAAGTACTTACAGGAATGCTAAACGATTCTAAATTGCAGCAAACTCCCAAGGTTACCATTGCAATCTTTCTCTGGTCCAGTTTTCTATACGGGCTAAATATCACTAACTGCAACTTTATGTTTCAGTTTTTTATTAACAGACAGAAATACTTATAAATCTTGATATATTTAGTCAGTTTATGAGAAAATTTTCACTAAACATTGATATAGGATATACTATGTTCAGCACAAATAGTTGATAGATCAGTTATGCACTAATTATTATGTAGTTGGACCAAGGTTCCAGAAGAAATCCATATAGAGGTAGGAAGAGACAATCTGCTGATTCCTTCAACTTCTATCAGATGATCTTGAAAGTTAGAAATGATGATTTTTAAAGTTTTATCTCCCATGCCAGTTTTTTTCCTTTTCAAATTTTCATTGCGACTTAAATGTCTCATTACTATTGTCATTTTGTTTTATTTTTGGCTGTTTACAGGATAAAGCTATGTATAGTGATATACAGAATGTCAGAATCATCTATGTCTCTTTTGTTATTTTTTGAGCCTCTCAGTATTGCTTTTGAGACGTTACAGGTACTCTTTCAAGGAAATCTTTTCACTTTCATAATGGATGGATCCTCGTAATGTATATCTGGTAGAATTTACCCTGTGGAACACATAATAAACTCAGGTTGAAGGTTCTTTGGTCTGCAAAATGTTCTTTGTAGGCTGTTGTGGTACATGGTTTTCAGATGCTTGATATATGGTTCCATCACTCAGCAGGGAACAGTACAAATTGCCAAAGATCCAAACTCTTTGATATATCAGCAGCAGGTAGTTCTTAAAATCTTGTATGTACACAAGTGAATTTTTATTTTGGTTTTTTACTGGGTTGTTGGGGGTTCTCAGGCTCTCTGTTCTCACTGTTCATTTTTTTTCTTGCACACTCATACATCCCTGAAGTTGGTGAAATGGTACTGCTTTTATTTTTCTGTCCTTGTCCTTTTTTTTTTCCCCTTGTCCTTTTTACTCCCTCTAACTCAATATTTCATGACCTTGCTGAGAAGATACGTTTTGTGAAGCAGGACACTGTAAATATGATTTTTCTTTCTTTATTTTTTGGTTTTCTAGAAACATTAAATCACTGGAATTAATAGTTAAAACACGTTTAGCCAACAATGGTAATATTATCGATCGGTAAAAGGGGGAAAAAAGAAAGAAAAGGAGGACAAAATAGGACCCTTGCTTCTTGTACTACTAAAAATTTGACCTATGAAACATGAGAATGTAGGTTTGAGTCTTAGTGTAGACAGCCAAATGTTATCCCTCTCAGCATCTTGCATTGGTCGGACACACTGGGTAATGGCCTTCTATGTTAAGTCAACAAAAGGAAGGAGGAGGAGGGGTGTGTGTCGAGAAGGAAGGGTATTCTTGGTGGTGCACATAGACCTTTTTAGATTTTAGCTATGCCTGAGCTCACTTGTCTTGACATTGTTTATTTGTTTAGTAATCTATCTAAGTTGAGGCTTTCCATGATTCTTGCCAAGTGTCCAATTTTCTATTGTTATTGTTGTTGTTGCTTTTGTTGCTAAGGGTCCCATGTTACCCCTGATTCTTGTTACTGATTGAATTTGTCATTATTGTATCTCAAGTCTTAAGAGTCTGACTGCAGGTTCATTGTGGGAGTGGAAAGGTTTTCTTGTTCGGAACTTGGGGTTTTTTCTGGACATGATGACGTTGTTGATGGCACTTGGTCATTATGTGCTTATTTGGTGGCTTCATGGCATGGCATTTCATCTTGTGGATGTGGTTCTTTTCCTAAATATACGTGTAAATATTTCTTGCTACTTTTTATACTGATATCAACATTCATGTGACTCGGTTATTTTGACGTTCCTATTTCATGTTTGTTTTAGTTATTTTTTACTACATATTATGAAAACAGGCCTTGCTAAGTGCAATTGTAAAACGCATCAAAGGATTTATTAGATTGAGGATAGCTTTAGCTGCCCTTCATGGGGCACTTCCTGATGCAACCTCTCAAGAGATACAATCATATGATGATGAATGCGCTATCTGTAGGGTAAGCTTTCTAGCTTGGTTCGTTTCTCAGTCCCTGTTTGATTTTTTTTATTTATCTCCAAGCTTTTATGGGTGGGAAAATGACAGGAACCAATGGCAAAGGCTAAGAGACTATCTTGTAATCATCTTTTCCATCTAGCATGTTTGAGATCTTGGTATGATCTATGTTGCTTGTTGTAAATGCTCTTCAGATTCGAAGTGTTATTGTACAAAGTTCAATGTAGTGCTGACAATGGCACTTCAATGTTAGGTTGGATCAAGGTTTAAGTGAGAATTATTCCTGCCCCACTTGTCGAAAACCACTTCATGTGGGCAGACCTGAAGATGAAGCAAACCCTCATGCAGTAGATGTTTCAACTGATGAGCAACTTGCCCGTCAAATAAGTTCAGGACTTGATCGTCAGAATCCTCCTGCTCATACCCTGCCCACAGGAGTGTTCCCCAATCAGATACAGAACCCTTTAGAAAGTGGTTCTTGGAGGTTTGTGTCCTTGTATTCTCATGTGTATGGTTACTCTTCGATGGATTTCATTCCTCAAGGCAGATGCTTTTTGCTTATAGCTGGAAAAAGCAACTCTTTAAAAAATGTTGTGGCACTTCATGTGTTCTTTTACAGTATTCTATCAGATGCTGTTTTCTCATATTTTTAGTTGGGCAAGAGAGCAAGCTGCTTTGGGCTTTTAGAGGAAGAATTTCCTAGCATGCATAATTCTACCTTTTTGGAACTCAGATAAGCTTTGAAGTACCGACAGAACAGTTTTATGACAATTGTAAACGGTTTTATTATACAACAAATTTTTGGTACACATCACAATCTGAGTTTTGTTAAGGCTGTTTTACCGTGCAAGGTAAATAGCGTACTCCGGTTAGTTACCTACCTTGGAAAAGATGAGGGAAAAACACTGGTTAGCCCCCATATTTATTGGAAAGACATGATATACTGATATTGAGCAAGTGCAAGCACACGCTGTTGTATCCTCTGTTACTCTGCTTTCTGCCACAGCAATCCTTTAAACCAGTGCTATTTTTTTACCTACTGTTTTAGTTTCCTTTCATTTTACATTTATATAGGGGGACAGGAGTGGATTCGAGTTGGTTGCATACTTGGTCTGGCCAGGGTCTAGATGGAGCTGGTCCATCTACTGGTATCAGCTCGGTTGGACTAGGGAGAGTTCAGATGATGATGAGGCATCTTGCAGCTGTAGGAGAAACCTATGCTCAGACTGCTCTCGATGATGCTGCTCCTTGGAGCCTTTGGCCTATGAATCCATCTCAGGCTGGTACATCCAGTTCACCCATTCTTCCAGTTGGTTCTGTAAGATACCCTGGTAATGCTGGTGGTTTACATATGAGGACTTCGTCACTTGCTGCAAATGCTAACATAGCAAACATACTTTCCATGGCTGAGACGGTGCGAGAGGTGCTTCCCCACGTCCCAGATGAATTAATTTTCCAGGTATAATTTGGATTCTTTTTGTAATATCTTTTCTAAGTTCTATGGTTTTCTAGCTATGAAAAAACTTGAAGTTCCACCCCTTCTTTTTGATTCTATGTCACATGGACTATTCTAAATGTGTGAAGTACCCATGTCAGACATTTAACACTAGTGTAAGGGTATAGACATGTGTCCGATATATGTAGTTGGACATCCAACCAAGAGGCATGTCTAGCAATTCGAGTTTACCGTATAACTATGTGTGTTGTGCATGAAATGCTTCATGTCAACTTGTAAACACCATTTTACCTTAAAATTTAAAGAAAAATATTAAGAAATATGAACGTTTTGTCGTGTCCATGTGTCCTTAAACATGAAAATTAGATGAATCCGATGTTTAGACGCATATCCACACCTGCCGTCTGTACCCGTACCCATACCGTACGCACTTCCATGCACTTTGGTTTTTATGGAACATAGTTTAAACCAGGCTATTTGGCATGTGAGGTGTGATGCTATGTCGGGAACCAAGTATAGATTTTCTGTAGATTCACATCCTTCTGCTACTTTTCAGCAAACACTAAAAGCTTGTTATTGTCGGCTAGAGTTACAGGGACATCTGTTGTTTCTCTCACTGTAAGTCTGTTAATCACTGTTTGGTTTGGTTTATTTATATTATTTTGTTGCCAATATATTACTAATTAAGTATTTAGTTTGAAAGAGAAGGGATAATGAGGGTAAAGGAACACAAACTGTGTTTTGCTAGCATTTTCCTTTTTGGTTTGGGTTTTCCTATTATATCCTGTTAAATTAAGGAAGTCTAGGTGTTTTTCATTCATAACTTGCACAGTGTTACAGTGCCGTCTTTCAAAGCCATTTTTACAGGGTTCAATATTACCCTCGGTATCTGTTGCTTTTGGTTGTAGATGGTTTAGTTTTATTTATTGTGCATTAGTACACTTCGTTGAAGGTCCTTTGACTTAGGGGTGAATGGTTGGATTCTGTGTACAATTTTGTAGTGATTGTTATTAGAATTACCTAATTAGTTTGAATTGGAGACTATAATGTATGAAAATTTTGCAGGATTTGCAGCGTACAAACTCAGTTACTGTTACTGTGAATAATCTGCTCCAAATGTGACTTGCGACAATTTCTTTGGTTGCTACGGCCCATGCTCCAAGTACCCAAATAAGAGGCGGGCGGGGCCCAATATTTTGAAGGTATTGGAGACATTACTGGAGGTTCTTGAGCCACCTTGCAGTGCGTTTCTTTCACCATATTCTGTTGGGTATCCATAAGCTTCAATCACTGTGCATGGGAACGGCTATGTATGAAAAAAAGAATGTATAGATATAGCTTTTTGGGGCAGAGAAATAAATTTGCTCCCTACGTACCCATGGGCAAGTTTTTTTCTTATTTTTTGGCCCTGATTTTGACACTCGCTTTTCGTGATTGTTGACTGGCAAAAATGTTATTGTATTCTTTTGTTTAGTATATACAAAGATGCAATCTGTTGTTAACTAGGGCTTTGATTACCAGATGAGTGAATGAATGATGCACGTGAAATTTCTAGTTAATTATGACATCAAGCATAAGCGTTTGTGACTGTCTTGCATAGCCTCTTTTTGCTTTGAAAATTCTGAATGTAGACGTTGCAGTGGATTCTTTTTTGAGATTTCACCTTTGGTTGTCATTTTCTTTGGAAGTAATAAGGCTCCCGAATCATTTTGTAGAAATGTTCTCTATGAATTTTCTATTTGTGTTGCTTGGTTTGTTGTTGCCTTTTCCTCCTCTTAAGCTGCTATCTGCCAGTGCTTGGTTAGGTGGTGGTGTACTCACATTCTTTGTGATGAGAATGTTGCAATCCTACCTAAAAGTACGCAAATGGGTTGGTTTTATATTTAGGAGTTAGGAGGAAGGTATAGCTATTGCATTATTTTTGTAGGTACACTACTCTCTCTCTCTCTCTCTCTCTCTCACATTGGGTAAAACGCGTTATTGAAATTAAAAGGTTGTAGCAGAGTGAGGTTAGGTTAACGGTAGTAGTGCTTTTACTCATACCAAAAAGTCATGGGTTCGGTTTTTCTTTTCATTTTTCAAGCCTTTGGCCCTTCATTATTCTAAAAAAAAAAAAAGGGGAAAATATGAGGTCATAGGAGATGTATCAGGTCTTGGACTTCAGACGAAATTGGCATTGGAGAAAAAACTTTCTAGCAGCAAAAGTACCTCTTACAAGCAAGACTCGTAAGTCGTGTGGATTTTGAAATTTGTGGAGGGAAAAAAAATATTAGAAAAAAAATGAAGTGAAAAAAGCTACCAAGATGAAAACAAATATTTTTAAACGCAAAAATTCTTTTTCTTTTGTTTGGTTATCCATAAAAAAATAAATAGATTTAGTAATTAATTTTTTTTAACAAATTTAAAATCCCAACATAGTGGGACTTAGAGCAGGATTTTGATACTATTAATTCTTTTAGACCACCCTCAAGGTTTTGTATGGAATGAAGGGCTACACATGATTTGAAATTACTTGAGTTGATTTGAATATTCTGTTAGCAAAAAAAAAAAAAAAAAGAGAATGGATTTCACCGAATTTCTGGTGAATGAACTTGACAGAATCGGACAGGTTCATTGCCACTAAAATTAATAGTAGAGCGCCAATCAATGGATATGCCTCGTGCTATTTGTGCAAGTGACCCATCATCATAGAAATAGTAGGATTTGTGGCTTGGGTTCCACCATCTTCCATGATTTGATCATTGAACCACTTCGCTTTGTTACTTGACATGGTTCCTAACACTCGACTATGGTCCATACTCGTGTCTTATATATTATATATCTTCCAAATTTATTTCGTGGTGACCCATTATTATGGGAGTGATTGCCTCATGAATCTGATTAAACTATAAGAACAGTACTGCCGCAGAGACAACGGCGCCGAGCAACCAAGGGATGCTGGACCTTTACCAGACAACTGAACTCGAGTTTGGGAACTGTTCTCTCGTCAAATCCCCCCCAAGCCCTAATCCCCATACTTCTTTGTCTCGCAGTCCTTTCATTGGTGTCAACGCTTGCTTTTGTCCTTGTGATAAATACATATATCTATATATATATATATATTATATTTAATTGGCATGCCAAAAACTTTTTCAAATGGCACATTAATATAATCTAATGGCATCTAGATATATATATCTATATATACGTATTTGAAACATTATACATGGACCACCATGATACTACTACAAATATAGTGGCGGAACTACGTAGAGACCAAGGGGCAAAGGATCTTGAATTTTTTAAATTATATTTAGACTATAATTTTTATAAATTTATGGTAAAAATTAGTGCTTTATTCTTTTTAAGTTTTAAAAATTCTATTTATATCTCACAATTTTTAAAATTTTTAAGATAAGAATGTAAATATTAGTCTCCTAAAATTCATGAAAAATTTCCTTTTAACTCTCAAAGTTTTAAAATTTTTATCTTGGTCCCCTGAAAAAAAATTCTGATCCGCCCCTTGCAGCACACCATTTTGGACTGTTTCAAACAACAGCAGTAGCAACCTAACAATGGTAGGATTAACCTGTTCATGCACATGGACGCTGTCCAAAAGAAATTTTAATACAAGAAGAAGAAGAAGAAGATTATTGCCATCAACCCAAGATAGGTAAATTTATAAACTAATCAGAAGGTAACTTTTTTTTTGGTTTGAAATTCATGGTGATGAAGGTCGGCAAGAGCAAGAAACACGGAGCCACAAGCATGAAATCTTGAAATCAAACGGACAAAGAAATGGATCTCATCGATGCAAAAAAATGGGCTGCCTGTTTTCACTTTTGACTTCTTCTGCTTTGTTTGCGACATATTTTCATCCCCCCGACACTTCTTTTGCCCCTCTATCTAGTTAATTTGACGCATACCATATAGTTGTTTATATCAATGTGTATATATATATATATAAACTTGTGTGGTATGTGTGGAATATGAATACATATATGTAGCTCTAGATTTGGGTGGGGCCAAGTTGGTGGTGAAGTGAAAGTTGGGGGAGAAGACAAGGGGAGGCCATCCTAACCTGATTTTTTCCTTCTCCATACGTCTCATCACTTATTAATCACCTGCATGTTCTCTTGTACAGCCTCTTTCGTCTCTTACAAGACCTGAATTTAATGCTTTGATTCCTGATCATTCCAGTTCAAATAGTTACATGCTTAAACACATTCATATATATATATATATATATACATGTCCTTCAAACCTTGAGAGCCTTAGAAACCTTATAACTTATCATCATGTCCGTCGTATCTTCTCTTTTCATCTTCTCCTTGTGTCTTTCCTTGCATGCATGCAATGCTCGGCGTCTTGGGGTCATCGATAATGGAGGTCTTGGCCGACAACTTAATTCTCCAAGCAAGGTTCGTGCTACATGCTTTCAGACTAGTTTCATATAATTGTTTTTGTTGGTTAGATGATTTCATTATATTTACAAAACTACAGAACTAATAGGATCACATGAGTTTACAGATATGATATGAATTTTAATTTTTTCTATTGATATTTGACCTAAGTTAGGTTTAAAGTTTCCATTTTCCACAGGTGTTTTCTATTTTTTCTTATATCTTCCACTATTTGTTGGATCACAACAGAGTTAATCAACTTTTTTCTTGCCGAAGGTTCTTCTATTTCTTTCAGTCCAAACATGTTATACTGGCACATCCAAACATGTTATATTGACACTGCCAGTGATAATTTCCTTACATCATGATAGGAACTTGGGGGAGTGATATAAAATTTTTTCTTCTTCCTTTGTTTGGTTCTATCTAAGAGAGAAAGATAAGAAAAATGTGAAAAAAAAAGTAAAAATTTTAAATCACTCTTGCTCTTTTTCCTTCATTTTATTGTCCTTTCCTTTCCCTTCTCTTCTCTTCTCTTTCCATCCCCAAGTTCCAAACAAGCTCTTACAGTAGAGCCTTTTCGTTAGATAGTTTTGAATAGGCCTGATTGGTTTGTAGTGAGGAAAATTAGTTTCTTTCCACTTTTCTTTCTATTTGTTTTGAAAATCAAACGAGAAAGAACATCAATTTTTCCTAGTTTTTCCTTCTTATTTCTGCCTCCCTTCTTTTCTATTTCCCTTCCATGAGTATCGAACACACCTTAAATCTATGATGATCTATATATAATATACATGGATGTATGTATAACATGTTAGGCATGTGGATTCAGGTGGTAGACAAGGTTAAACCCAACATGGATTCAACTCAAAAAGGAGCCGAAAGGGGGGAAAGCATTGGTGATAGGAGTCATGGTGTTGTAATATCGAACATTCAAAATCCAAAGGAATCGAAGGCCTTTCGGAAAGAAATGAAATACACCACCGAAGAAGCAATTTCAGGTTCGCGTCCTCTTGTTTCAGCTTCTAATTGGCATGTCCCCCACAAGAATGGCGACGAAAATCCCGGGTTTTACTCGGACTATTCTCAACCGAGGACACGGACACCCACTCACAACTGAAATTTTCTCTCCCCCTTTCCCCTATTCCAAACACCCTTACATAATTTCATTGTAGAGAAAAGAAGAAATGACAAGAGCCTTGGGATCTACAGGCTCGGTATAATTAGAGCTAGCTAGCCTAACCATAACAACTTCAAACACAGTTCCCAGCTTGTAATTCTATTTTTGTATGTCTACAGATTAACTTATTGTATCTTTATTCTCGTTCTAATTCATTATAATATTCTCATTTTTCATCTTCTGAATAGATGCATAGCTTGTACATACATGGGGGTTGAATCAATTATTTATATATATATATATATATATTTATTTTTCATCACAATTATTATGATTGATAGATAGAGATGGAACATGCAGGAAATGAGATTGTAGAGTCTTCTTCTCACGTGGGTTTGCTAAAGGCAACAAGAACGGAGGTAAAATTACACCATGCTTTTGCAGCTTCATGTATAGGGTTCTGGGAATTGTGGGTGGGCAGCAACTAATGACCCATCTCTCTCAACTCTCAAGTCTCATCATCTCTGTACCGAAAATAACAAGGCAAAAATAATCTGTGCATGAGTTACATGCATGTGTAAACCATACGTATACATTATATATGATCGATTGGTCCCATCCCTTTACGATGTGCATGTGACATATATGGAGTTTTGGAAGAATATATAAAAATATATAAATATATAAATATATATATATATATATATATAAGTAATGTTATATAAATAAAAAATTTATACAAATTTTTTATATCAAATGATGTGTCTTAATAAGATCCTTTCACTTAAAAACAAACTCATCATAAAAGTTTTTAATTACAAAATGATCACTATCACATCATATATAAAAATGTTATTCTTGCAAAAAAATTCATACAAAATAATGTGGCATTGATAGTTTAATAATTAAAAACTATTATGAAAAGTATTTATTTTGAAGTGAAAGACTTTTATTAAGACACATCATTTTGTATAAAAATTTTATACGAATTTTTTGTTTGTATAGCATTACCTTGTATATATATATATCACACTCAACTGGTGCAATTGTGGATGTGCATGCATGGGGATCCCACGTATAAAAACTAAAATGGAGGTGAAACAATTTACCAAAGATAAAAAAATAAAAATAGAAGTGTATCAACGCGCGGCGTCTGTGTTTGCAATATGCCAAGAATTTTTTAGAATTCAATGCCTTCAGATCAGAATGAATTGACAAAAATGGTCGAATAAACAGTAGAATATTAGAAGATAAAAAAAAAAAAAGAAGATGAAATAACATGTTGTGTGATGCTTATATGTAGGACTACTCAAGATGGCAAGCACGAACGGTACTGGAACTTGGATCCCACGCCAAAGAAGAAGAAGCTACATATTCTACCAATTATAACAGTGTAAACGAAGTCACTGAACAGATTGACTATGAGCCAGCACATCGTAGAACACCAATTCACAACAAATAAACTTATACATGCAGTTATAAGATGTATACCCTCATCAGCATATATGCCCTAAATTTTATATGTTATTATGCAGATTACTGCATGATATGGGCATATATATATATACCTATATATTTATAGTAGCTTAAATTTGGTGCATGGTTGGGTTTTCTTCTCAAATGGAAGTAGCAGTTATCTCTTAGCTCCAATGCTTGTGATTGATATTCTTGACGTACAGTTTTTGTTCACATGGTATTTGGGATTTTTTTTTTTTAATTATTTCAAACACACCCATGAATCTTTCCCAGTTGAAACTTACAATCACATGCCCTGCCTCTGTAAAGGTATGCAACAACCACAATTTTAGCAGTCATGTTAGCAAAAGGACTGTTTTTATGCATACATTTAGGCAAACATAGAGTTTTAGTTATTATTTCGGTTTGGGTCAATTCTGGCCTCAAATTTTTTGAATCCAATAAAGATGGATTCGGTTTTGGGTTTTGACAATAATCCGAACCAATCCCATCAGTTCGGTTTTGGTGGCAAAGAAGGAATTTGAAGTCATGCCAAAGTACTTCCGGAATTTGTCATATTTTAGGGTTGATCGGTCCCCCAAATTGTAACCAGGCAGTTTGCTTGTTTTCTCTTAATTTTTTTTTTAAAACTTTTTTTGTAACATATCCAGGAGTCACGAGGAAGAGTGAATTAACTAAGATATGTTTCTTAGGGGACCAAGTCAAAGTGATGCAAATATTTCAACTATCTTCTAAGGAAATTCAATTAATTAAATAGGAGAGAAAAATGCTGTATGTAATAATTTTTTTTAATTTATTTTCTCACTCATAGGCACACGTAAATAAGTCTTATATAAATTTATTAATGTAAATTCTATAATTTTTTGTCCAAAAGTACGAAAAGGATTAATAAATGGGATTATTCAAATAGTATACCATCGCAACAAATGGTTAACTCCATCTCAAATGGTAGGAAAGAAAAATTCCCAGTGAGGCAGCCATACCCAAGTTTTTTGATTGGATTACATCTATGATTCTCACCCTCTTATTGGAAAATTATCTCAAATGGCGGTTATATACACGCGATTACTATTATTATTCAAGTATTTATACATATAAGTCGCACCTGTCATAAAGGCAAATAATGGTGAACCATGATACCATGTACTGAAGTTTTTCGGATCCCTACTCTGGCAAATTACTACTGCCTATTATTAATGAAAAATGCTATATTTTTCTATCCTGCACACAAATAAATAGATCTAACATTAATTTATCAATATGGTCATATAACTTGTGTCTAGAATTACACAAGTGAAAAAATAAATTAAAAATAAAATTATATATAACGTCACTTATTATTAATAGTTACTTAAGCCTGGCTGGATTTCCTGTACTTTCCTTCCCCACATGTCTGATCATCACTTATTAATCACCTGCATGTTCTCTTGAACAGTCTCTTTGGTCTGTGACAAGACCTGAATTTAATGCTTTGATTTGATTCCTGGTCCTTCCGGTTCAAATAGTTACATGCTTACACGCATTCACTATATACATATGTACATATACAGAGGCGGAGCTACTCTGTGAGTGGGTGTCATGGCAGTATTACTTTTTGTGCAGTGTCTCTATATATAGCAAATATCCATAGTATTTTAATAAAATTTTGATATATTAACACCCCAATTTTGTATTGTCACCTCTTACCTTTCGTGCAATGTTGCTATATATAGTATATATATAGTATTTTAACAAAATTTTATTGTGTTGATATTTTAATTTTTGTATTAATTCTCTCAATTTTTGTATAATTTTTTTTTTGTAGGATTTATATATAATTTTACAATAAGAATTTAATGAACTAGGATTCACATAGTTTAAAACTAAAAAGTCCTAACTTAATATAATATTAAAATTTTTGTATAGTGGACCATAAGACTAATGCGTTTTATTTCTTGTACTTTTAAATTTCTAACCAACTAAATTCAAAACATTGGGGGTTTTTAACGAGCACCATCCAAAACTTAAAAAAATTAATAGTTTGTAGACTTTTAATTTGCACCTATCTAACAAGTAGACTTACTTCTTAAATACACAAAACAAAAAACTAAAACAATAAATAAAACTATATTTTTATTGAGACTGAATAGAATTTAGTTTTATTTTTCATGTAAACTTTTTTTCTATTGCTTCAATTTAGAACTATGTGTAAAGAATATTTAAAATATAATCATTGTATATATGAAGTTCACATGATTCACATGGGCTCTGCATGAGTTTGGAGGAGTAGTCAATTGAAGACCTTAATAAATTATAGCAAAAAAATTTTTTTGACACCGCCTGAAACAAATTCCTAGCTCCACCCTGTATATATACGCTGTGAGCCCTAGAAACCTTATAACTTGTCATCGTTTTCGTCGTATCTTCTCTTTTCATCTTCTTTGTGTCTTTCTTTGCATGCATGCAATCCTCGACGTCTTGGGATCATTGATAATGGAGGTTTTGGCCGACAACTTAATTCTCCAAGCAGGGTTGGTGCTATATGCTTTAGACTAGTTTCATAAAAACAAATTATTGGTTAGATTTTAATTATATCATAAAAAAACTATAGAACTAATAGGATCACATGAATGTGCATGTATGACATGAATTTTAATTTTTCCTATTGATATTTAACCTAAGTTAGGTTTAAAGTTTCCATTTTCCATAGGTGTTTTCTATTTTTTCTCTTACATCTTCAACTATTTGTTGGATCACAACAGAGTTAATCAACCTTCTTCTTGGCGAAGATTCTTCTATTTTTTTCACTCCAAACATGTTATATTGTCACTTTCAGTGATAATTTCCTTACAACCTGTTTGGAACTTGAGGGAGTGATTTAAAATTTTTCATCCATTTTCCCTTCTCTTGTTTAATTCTACCTAAAAAAAAAAAGAAAGGAAAGAGGGAGGAAAAAAGAAAAAAAAAATTCTAAATCTCTCTCTTTCTCTCTTTTCTTTCCTTTTATTTTCTTTACAAAACTAAACAGTAAAGAAAAAATACTTTTTCTTTAATTTTCCTTCCCTTCTCTTTTTCTTTCCCAAGTTCCAAATAGGCTCTTACAATAGAGCTGAAGTTTTTCCTTTGACAGCTTTGAATAGACCTGTTTAATTCATACTCCTAGTCCTGAGGTTCCTGTGAATATTTGGTTTTAATTTCCAATTCCAAGAGTTGGTTTTATTTTTTTATACTGTAAATCTATAATAATATGTATATATTATACATGCATGTATGTATAATATGTTGGGGATGTGGATTCAGGCGGTAGAGAAAGTTAAACTCAACATGTATTCAACTCAGAGTGTTTGGCATCATAGCCTACACCAAGATTTCGAAGGCAACAAGGATAGAGTTTGACGACAAAGAAGAGGAGTGTATCCTTTGTTGGATACGGCAATAGAACGATGAGATATCATTTGTACAATCCCACCACCAAGAAAGTCATTTTTAATTGGGATGTCATATTTGAAGAAGATAAATCCTGGAATTGGGACCAAATTGAAGCCTCCAAATATGTAGAATTGACATTTGAGAAAAAAGAACTTGCACAAGCAAGAGAAGTGGTTATTGAGCCACAAGTACCTAGAGATCAATAGACACCTCCACATGATTTTCACTCACCATAGAGGAATGAAGCTCTATCACCAATTAAGTGTGAATTTTCAGACATGAGGCCCAGAGGAGCTCGTACCCTATCTGATCTGTATGAAAATACAAAATCGATAGAAGATTATATCACTCTATACTGTCTGCTGCTTAGCAGTGATCTAGTTAGCTTTGAAGAAGCTAACGAAGAAGACAAATGGAGAAGAGCAATGGATGTGGAGATTCAGTTCATTGAGAAGAACAAAACTTGAGACTTAACTACTTTTCTGAAAGGCCGAAAAACCATTGGTGTGAAATGGGTCTACAAGACCAAGAGGAATACCCAAGAAAAAGTCTAGAGATACAAGGCGAGATTTGTTACCAAAGGCTACAAGTAGAAAGAAGGGATCGACTGTGGTGAAGTCTTTGCTCTAGTTGCCCGATTTGACACCATTAGATTGTTGATTTTACTAGTTGCACAAAATAGATAGAAGATTACCAGTTAGACATGAAATAAGCATTTCTGAATGGCTTTATTGAAGAAGAGATCTATATTGATCAGCCATTTGGATTCGTGAAGAAAGGCAAAGAAGATAGAGTATACAAGCTAAAAAAAGCACTCTATAGCTTGAAGCAAGCTCTCTGTGCCTGGAATATGAGGATTGATGATTATTTACAGGTGAATGGTTTTGAGAAGTGTCCATATGAGCATGCCCTATATATGAAGATGGAGATAGATAACAGCATGCTGATATGTTGATGATTTGATCTTTACGGGTAATAATCAAGTGATATTTGATGCTTTTAAGAGGAGTATGGTCAAAAAGTTCGAGATGACGGATATAAGCCAAATGGCTCATTTCCTTGGCATAGAAGTTATGCAAAGTGAGAAAGTAATCTGCATCTCCCAAAGCAACTATGCGAAAAAGATCCTAAAGAAGTTTAGGATGAAAAACTGCAACTCTGTAACAACTCTGGTTGAAACAGGATTAAAGTTAAGAAAGAACAAGCAAGGTGATGTTGATCTTATCTATTTCCAGAGCCTGGTTGAAAGCTTGAGATACTTGATTTGTATTAGACCGGATATACTCTATGGAGTTGGACTAGTTAGTAGGTACATGGAGACTCCTAACCAATTACATTTGAATGCAGCGAAGAGGATACTCTGCTACGTTAAGGGTACCATTAGTGATGAAATGTTCTATTTATCAACTAGAGATTGTAAACTTATTGGCTATTCAGATAGCGATTGGGGGAGAGATCTTGATGAAAGAAAGAGCACGATTGGATTCACATACTTTATGGGAGATACATTGTTTACATGGTCATCAAAGAAGCAACCCATTGTAACACTGTCATCATGCGAAGCTGAGTATGTTGCTGCCAGCTCAACTGTTTGTCATGATATCTGAATCAGAAATGTTCTGAAGTACTTGAAATTTCCACAAAATGATCCCATAAAAGTCTACATCGACAATCGATCAGCGATTGCTCTTGCGAAAAATCTAGTCTTTCACGAGAAAAGCAAACTTATTGATACTCGGTATCATTTCATCAGGGAGCATGTCAAGAATAAGGAAGTGGAATTGATTTCTTGCGAGACTTATGATCAGATAGCTAATATTTTCACAAAGCCACTTAAGTATGATAACTTTGCAAGACTGAAGATGAAGCTCGGGATGAAAAAAGCAGGAGAGTCAAGTTTAATAGGGATGTTAAAAAGTAAAAATGAAAAGAGGTAAACTTGACTATTGTTAAAGAACCATCATTATTAAAGGAACCACCATTGTTGAAAAGTAGCTCACGATGAATGAAGGAACTTGTTCCTTTTACATTCTCTATTCACACTATATATTTACACTTGGCTTGCATTTGTAAATAGGAAGTGTCTTCTGTGGCATTGTATCAATTCAAGAAGAAGGAGGAGAAATGAGTTAGAGAGAGAAATAAAGAAGCGATTTTAGGTTCTATTCCAATCAAGTCTCCTCCTCTTGTTTCAGTTTCTAATTGGAATGTCCCCCACAAGAATGGCGATGTACATCCTGGGTTTTTCTTGGACTATTCTCAACAGAGGACTCGGACACCCTCTCACAACTTCTCTCTCCCTTTCCCCTATACCAAACACCCTTACATAATCTAATAACAAAGAAAAGAAGAAATGACAAGAGCCTTCGGATCTACAGGTTCGGTATAATTAGTGCTAGCCTAACTATAACAACTTTAAACATAGTTCCCAGCTTGTAATTCTATTATGTATGTCGACAGATTATAACTTATTATATCTTTATTCTCATTCTAATTTATTATATTATTCTCATTTTTCATCTTCTAAATATTGTTAGCTACAGTCACTCTGAAAGATTTGTACAGATGCGTAGCTTGTGCATACATGGGTGTTGAATGAATTATAGATATATATATATATATATATATTGTTTCATCACAATTATTACGATTGATAGATAGAGATGGAACATGCAGGTACTGAGATTGTAGAGTCTTCTTCTCACGTGGCTTTGCTAAAGGCAACGAGAACGGAAGTGAATTAGCAACTAATGACCCATCTCTCTCAAGTCTCGTCATCTCTATAATATTGACAATAACAAGGCAAAAATGATCTGGGCATGAATTACATGCATATGCTTATTAATTATGCATTATATATGATCAATGGGTCCCATCCCTTTATGATGTGCATGTTTCGGACACTCAACTGGTGCAATTGTGGGTGTGCATGCATGGGGATCCCACGTATAAAAATAAAATGGGATTGAATCTACAGCAAGAGTTACCCAAAGATAAAAATATAAAGTGTATCAACGGCGACTGTGTTTGCTATCGCTGAGAAATATTCAGGATTAATTCCATGCCTTCAGATCAGAATGAATTGAAAAAATGGTCGAATAAACAGTAGTCTTAGAAAAAAAATAAAACAAAAAAGAAGATGAAATAACATGTTGTGTGATGCTTATATGTAGGACTACTCAAGATGGCAAGCACGAACGGTACTGGAACTTTGATCCCATGCGAAAGAAGAAGAAGCTACATATTCTACCAACTATGACAGTGTAAACCAAGTCACATAGTAAAATGATGCTATACAAACAAAAAATTCATACAAACTTTTTAAACAAAATAATGTGTCTTAATGAGAGCATTTTACTTTAAAATAAACATTTATCATAATGATTTTTAATTACAAAATTGTCACTGTCACATCATTTTGTATATAAATTTTGTATGAAGTTTCTATAAGAATAACATTTTCCTATACGTTATTATGCAGATTACTGCATGATATGGGCATATACATATATCTATGCATATATATATATATAGTAGCCTCAGTTTCGTGGTTGGTTTCTTTTCAAATGGAAGTAGCAGTTATCTCTTAGCTCCCCATGCTTGTGGTTGATATTATCTATCTACAGTTCTTTTTCACATGGAATTTGGCATTTTTCATTTCAAACGCATGCCATGGATCTTTCCCAGTTGGAACTTACAATCCCTAGTCCTGCCTCTGTATACTCAAACGTATACATAAACATATCGTATTAGTTATTAGTTTGGTTTGGATTTGTTCTGAGTCAAAAAAAATCTGAAATCGATTAAGATCTGTTGGGTTCTAGTGGCAAAGAAGGAACTTGAAGTTATGCCAAAGCACTTTTGGAATTTGTCATATTTTAGGATTGACGGTTCCCCAAATTGTTATCAGCCAGTTTGCTTGTTTTCTCTTTTTTTTTTTTTTTTTTTTTTTTTTAAAACCTCTTTCTAACAGATTCAGGAGTCAAGAGGAAGACTGAATTAACTAAGATATGTTTCTTTAAGGGACCAAGACGAAGTGATGCAACTATTTCAAGAATGTCTTTTAAGGAAATTCAATTAATTAAAAGGTAATGTTATATAAATAAAAAATTCATGCAAAATTTCTATGCAAAATAATGCATTTTAATAAGAGTATTTCACTCCAAACAAACACCTACTATAATAGTTTTTAATTACAAAACTGTCACTGTCATATCATTTTATATGAATTTTTTATAAGAATAACATTTTCCTTAATTATTTTTTTATTTAAATGGTACCTATCCTAAAAGACTAAAATTATACCGGTTCCCAAGTTTTTCGGGTTATGATCCCCTACTCTACACTTTGTGGCAGATTCCTACAGTGTATTATTAGTATTTAATTCTACTATTTATTTAAGCCTGCCTTGATTTCCTATAGTTACTTCTTTGGGTACTCTGGTCAGTGTGTAAGTGGGATGCGAGTCCTGTAACGCTTGGCCCAAATAATTGGGTTTTCATATTGGGCCATGAATATTTTTGTGATCCAAAAGAGAGTAGGATCCGAAATGACTCCGAACAAAACCATCTCGCCCCCCACCACCCAAAAAAGGGAAATGGAGATTGTTGTTGCCGCGGCCCCTTATAAGTTTTTGCAACAGCTTATCTACCCCGTGAAGCGGGCCATGTGACGAGTAATTATCCAGTATGGCTCACGTAAGCCTACATGGTGCGACGTGTGTAAGGATCATAAGCAAACTCGAATTTTTGGGTCCCAAATTGGACCCGACCCTAACGGGATGGGGTGTCTTTCATCCGTAGCGGATTTGGTTCAAGCTTAGGTTAAAAAAAATTATCGAATTAGGGTAACACAAATCATAATTTTTTTTATAAGTCACTTAATGATATTATCTATTTTAATATATAAAGACAAAACTCTAATTGATGTCTTTAAAATTGAGTTAACAATAATTATTTTAAAAATTGCTATAGTTATTTATAAATTTTAAACTTTATCTATTCTATTCATTTGTTAATATTGATAAAATATTTTTTAATGATTCAATTAATTATGACAATAATCATCTCTAGTAATTCAATTTATCATGACGACTACCAACTCTAGCTATAATTGAAAGTTGCGCATGTATCCGTGTGTCTATTCTCTAAGTGTATTATAAGCCATTAATAGTTCGTGAATATATCCTATCGGTTCAACGGTCACGTAACGTACTGTAACCGTCATGACCCCCATGCCACGCCCGTCTCTTCAAAAAACTGTCTTCCCACCAAAATAACTGAAAACCCCATTCCATTCCAAAACAAATACAATACCAACACGGATCATAAAAGAAGAAATATAGAGAGTGGGGCTCTAGAGATGAGAAAGAGATACGCAATCTTGCAGAAGAAACTGGAAGAACTCGAATCCGAACTCATCCAAGTCTTCGCCCTTCCTGCCGAGACGCCATGTCACCAACTCCTCGCCGAGGGCATCGAGCATCGATTCGAGTTCTTGAATAACCTGTTATCGGCGGAGATATCGTCTCACCCTTCCAGGCCTCACCATCACTTGATCCACATTGCCAACCGGCTCGACCAACTCGCGACCGCCTTTCGCGACTGGGACGATCACCGGACTTCGGTGGTGCTGAACCAGTTCGACGCGGCCTCCACGTGTTCTTGCACCGAGTCTTGTCTCAATGACGACGGTGACGGTGAAGGTTCGCCGGATCATGTGGGTTCTCCGGTTCATGAAGAACCGGAAACTTTTTCGCCTGAAATGGGTTGTTTGGTTCGTGAAGGCCCGGAAACTGTTTACGAGCCGGTGGTGGAAGAAAAGTCAGCGGTGGAGTCGGTTAAGGTTGAGACTGAGAGGGAGGAGGAGGGGAAAGTTTGGTTTTGGAGGTATTGTGGGGTGATGGCTGGTGGGGCGGTATTGGGGGCGGTGTTGATGGGTTTAGTGATGGTGAGGTTTTCTGGTTGTTTTCATTGCAGAGAACTTGAAGGTTCTCTTGTCCCTACTTAGGAGTAGCAAAAAATTGGTCAGTATCTATTATTTATTTTTTTCTTTTATTTATTTGTTTGTGTTTGACTAAGAGTTTCAGTAATTTATTATTGATAACTGATCTGATAGGATGTGATGATAAAGTTTCCAAAATCATATTTGTATATCTGGGTATGTAATTTCTTCTTCTTTTCTCTTATTCATACTTATAGTATCAGTATTTCTTGGGGCTTTTTGGAAAATAGTGGTACCTTATATTTGAAGCTATATATGAAATACTATACTTCAGTTATTGTTTTTGCGAGAATCTTGTTTAACAGTAAAAATATAGTATATAATGCTGGAAATACCAATAATTTTTATACACAATGTACTTCCTCTGAGCAGTGAAAATTGCGGATTTTATCAAATCAGGAATTGAAATGTCATTTAAACTTTTTATCCTCTCCATCCCATGGTCTCATGAATGAGTCTATTTGGAAAATAATGTCCACCTGTGTAGCTGTAGGGATTCGTTAGTTCAAGCATAGTTCCCCAGTTTTGTTCTTATTAATCGTTGAATTTCCTTCATTATATATAACAACATAGTTTTTGAAAGAAATTGTATAATTAAACCCAATTAGAGGACATCCAACCATAGTTGTCGAAAAACTCAATTAGGAAGATGTTGAAACGCGTTTCTAGAATGAGTATGAAATTCGTTTCAAAATTATTGAAAATACACTTGCACTGATTTAGGTTTTGAGGGAGGAAAAAAGCACATCTCAACTTCAAAACTCGTAATACATTAGCATATATGTATCAATCATAAGGACGCATTACATATCTAAAATGAATGGTTAAAATTGAAAAGCTGACCAGAGTGAATGGTGAAAACCCAAGAAAAACAAAATAATGAATTTTTGATTGTTCGATGATTTGAAGATAAATTACATTTTACAACAATGAAATTTCAATAGCACAAAGCAGTTTTTTTTTTTTTTTTGGTATGAGCGAGGCCGAAGCGAAACAAAAATTGCTTTAGAATAGATCTAGGAATACCCTTATCCCCAAGCTAGGAACGGAAGAACATTCCTAGAATCATAATCAAGAACATGAAGATCTACCGACCCCGCAAAGCCATCACGAGCAAGGCGATCAACATACTCATTTGCCTCCTTCCGAACTTTTTAAACCAAGCACGTCCAGTTTATTCCAAGCAGTTCATTTATCAGTAGTAGGTTGTAGAAGTATCCTCAACATATCTTAAGAGAGGGAAGCAAATGTGCCGATAAATTGACAAACATGAGAATTGCTAAGCTTGATAATTTTGAATGACCCTGAAAAGCTTAGATCTCTTTTGGTGACATGCTAGGAGGACCTTAGTTTTCGTTAATGTGTTTTTATCATTCCCAAGCATAAAAAAAAAAAAAAAAAATACTAGGTTGTGACTTGGGTGGTTAACATTGCGCGTGAAAGTTATGAAGCAAGAATTTTGTTAAGGATGTAAATTTAGTCTGTAGCCCAAGGGCTTGCAGGCCTGACACAAAATGCTGGGCCTTTGATTTCTAAAGTCCGACCTAGTCCGATGACCCAGTAACATGGCCGACCTTTTACAACCTACCCAACTCGCCAAAATCCAATTCGTCACCCGGTATCCTTAGGGCCTAGTGCTTCTTAAATTTGACCCGACTCAAAATTTGTCGGAGTTTTCATGCCTAAAATTTGTCATATTGCTAACATGCAGCTAATGCTGTAAAACAACTACTCTATTAAACTTGGCTCGTTTTTGGGTCGTAAAAATTTATTTGAGATCAGCTTATTAGATAAATAAGTTAATTTTAAATATATTTTAAAATTTATATCTCTTTTAAGTTCAACTTAATAAATTTATATATATTAAAAAATTTCAAACAACGAACTCAATTAACCAATTCAATTAAAACTCGATTTGATTAAAACTTATTTAAAAGATAACAAATTAAAACGTGAACATATTTTTATGATTATTTAAAATTTAAATTAAGCTTAAATAACCTATTATACTTCTTCCTGCTTTATTAATGGGTGGGTTTTTTCCAGGCCATTTTCCCCGACCATTCTACTTCTTTAATTGTGTCATAGGGACGTGGACATGTGGCCTTCGTTACTAAAGCTATCAACTTTCCCGAACAATGACGATGTCCTTTGTTTATTAGTCCATTTGAAACGAAACCTCAGCTCTTCTTATTAGTGGAGAATTAATAGTATTTAACTAGTTTTCTTCGGATGAAGCCAAGACTTCACAATCTTTAATAAAATGTTTTCCGTTGGGGGTAAAGTCAGAAATTCCACATGCTCTGCACTCACCTTTCAATCAATCCCATCACTCTCATTCCCGCATCCCAAAATCGCAATCGTAGGGAAAAAAAGATTACTTTGTCACCGTAATTTCAACCCCACACTGTAGGGCCATTTATGTCCAAAAAATTTCTCTTTCTCCATGCGGCGTCCCAACACCCAGAGTGCCAAACCCACCCTCTAACTCTATCGCAGCTGTTTTCTCCATGTTAAATTCCATTTATATCCCTCTCGTCATCATCCTCATCCTCAAACCTTTTTGACATTTGACGCCCTTACCTTTCTCCGTCATTGCGAAAACCCTGCACTCGTCTCTCTAACTCTCGCTCTCTCTTTCTGCCAATATATCTACATATATTTATACCACTGTGTTCCTATCTCTCCGAATCACTGTCTGTCGCCGTTTGATTCGATCAACCATGAGCCGGTTCAGAAGAATGGAGATCATCCAGCCCTCGCCTTCTCTCTTCTTCAGAGAGACCTCCGTTTTCACCCCCAAAACCCTGACCCTACCCCACTGTTTTCCCTCATTCGCAGTTGAAGATGAGCTCGACTTCGCTCTCGATCTCTTACACCCTACCCCTACACCCGCACTCATCGATTTCACTTCGCCGTTCGACGACTTCGACACTATCACCGATCTGATTCAGATCGAGAGAACTCCCTTCTACACCTCAACCCGGAGGGTTCAGCAACGAGTTGACAAATTCCGCACCGAGTCCTACTTGCAGAGCCTCTGCGACCGGGTCTCTGCGCTTGAGCTGAGCTTCGACCGGCTGGCCAACGCTAAGCCTCACGGCGGAGGGGATCGGAAGTACAAGTGGACGGCGGAGATCAAGGGCCCTGAGAAGCACGGCGGAGACCGAAGGTACAAATGGACGGCGGAGATCAAGGGTGGGAAGAAGAAGGAGAAGGGAGACCTCGAGAAGAACTATAAATGGACGGCTGAGATCAAGGACAAAGGCGAGGACGCTCCGGTCACCCGGACCTACACGTTCAAAACATCAACTGGCGATGCAGGCGATAGCTGCGGATCGGAGAAGAAAGATAAGAAGAAGGATAAGAAGAAGAAGGGAGACAAAGTAGTGGCCCCCACTCGTCTGGTAGAGATTGAAGAGCCTTCCAATCATGGGGCTTTCGTTCTAAGGCAGGTCTGTATCTGTCTCGTTAATCACTTTGTAATTGTTTCTGGAAATTTTTTGATTAAGCTGCTGTTTGGAAATTGGTTGGAATTTTCTATCCGACGGTAGGCTTTTGCGAAGAGGGCAGGTTTTGCGGAGAAGTGCAGGGGGAAGAGGAAGGAGCTGTCGCCTCAAGATGCGGCGATGATGATACAGGTGAATTTTAGGGCGTACCTGATCAGGAGGTCGCAGGCGCTTCGTGCCCTCCGAGAGCTGGCGGTTGCCAAGGCCAAGTTGAAGGAGCTCCGGGCGCTGTTCAACAACTTCGCCTACCGTCGCCGCCTGACCCGTGACGCCGAGGAGCGCCAGAGGTTCTCCGAGAAGATCATTGTCCTGCTTCTCACTGTTGACGCCATTGAGGTAACATGATCTTTCTCTCTTACGTTGATTCATTCAGTAAGTATCAACATTGTAATGTTTGATCTGATTGTAATCTGGCTGTTTTGATAGTTCATTGACTCAATTTTGTAGTAATAACTAATTAGTGTTTTGTTGCTAATATACACGTTGAGTCCAAGTACGTGTGGGGCCTGGCATTGATGTTGCCCCTTAGGTCTTTCCAACTATTAATGATTAATTCTTTGCCTTTGATGCAATGTGCACATCCTCGTTGTGTTCTATGTTTTGGTTGGTCAGTGTTTGGGTCTGATTTGTCTGTGTCGAGGATTCTCGAATGATGAGTGGATGGTCGTCAATAATTAACACTTTATTGGGTAGGCAGTGTAGTTACTGTTTATTATAGCTGGGTTTATTGATGACATGCTTAGGGTAGTGAAAATTTATCCCTTCAGATTGGTGTGGTTGGCTTTTATGTGCCTTAATTATTGGCTTGCTCTTCAGCGCCCCAATCCTCAAAAATCAAAAAGAGGTAAAAAAAAGGCGAGGGAACAAAAGAAGCAGGACATAGAGCATCAAAAACAGATTCAACAATTTCAAGTACAAGGGGAAATAGCTTAAATGTTTGTATTAGTGTACAATAACCTCATACATTCTTAGCCAATAGCAGTGATGATTCTTCTTGGTTGAAGTTCGATATGAGGTTCTAGTTTGTTTGTGGGAGATAAATCACGAATGGGAGCAAATCGGTGCTGTTCAATAAAGGCCCCGGTTAGTGACCTGCAGTAATTTTTGGTTGCGATACAGAGTATCTGTGGCTTATTCTTGTATCAGAATTCAAAGGCCAAGGAAGTGGTGAACATGCAATATATGTTCTGTAAAGCTTTTCTTCTTAGTGCTCCTAGCATGAAAGTTGCAAAGTTCTCTGCTTATCATTCCTGACCGACTCATTTGTGAAACCAGGAAACAGCTGCTGTCCTTGATTGCAGAAAGAAATTGATAACAAAAGAATAGTCACTTATGATTAGTATGTGTTTCAAAGTTACGTGCCTTGTTTGACTACTTGGAAACAGAAATGAATTTGCTGTTTTTTTGTACTATATTAGGGTGCTGATATTATGGTGCGGGCTGCAAAAAGGTCGATGGTTGATGAGCTGGAAGCAATGCTCGACGTGGTAGACCCCCAGCCTCCTGGCAAATCTCTTTCCATGAGGAGGAGGACGTTTGATATGCCTGATGGTGTCATCCAGAAGGAGCTTGCTGCAGGTGTGGCTGAGGTCGTTCAAATGCTTGATCAAGAAAATGGTACATTCGAGGCGTGCTTGTAAGTTCAGGGAAATGTGGCAAATGGTGTCATTTTGGGGTTCCACTCTGTTGTAATTTTCTCGACTGCGAGTAGGAAGATGCACTTCTAGTTATCTATTAACCTCTCATTCAGGCTAAAAAGACTTGTTATCTAGTTGTCTACTGGAGAGTTTGTATTTGGCTGAACTTAATCCAACTTAGAGGGTGTGTTTGTGGTGCTTAGATGTGTGTGTTTAAGGTTCAAAGCCTTTGGTGTGTTGTTATCAATAACTACTAGACATTCTCAGCCTTTTTGGCTTATCCATGAGAGCTCAAACTGAAGTTTGAGATTGTTCATCCAATTTCTTTGTTCTTATGTTTTGTCTTCTGGGTAGAGGTAATTCTGCAGTGTGGTGGCAACTGTAGAACAGCTTTGATACGTGGGATTTGAATTTTTATTTGGGTTAATTATAAACGCATTCTTGATCTATGACTTGTGCTTCTCTAAAACATTACAAATTAACTTTTTAAGTTATTAATTTGTATCAATTAAACTCTTTATGTTAGCAATTTGTTAGAAAAATAGGTGAAAAATTATTATTAGATTTTTACATATTCATAAAAGTATAATTTTATACTTAATTGATATTGTCTTGTTGCTTAATGATTGAAATGTCTATTAAAATGAGATTAAAATGAGATGTAAATATAAGACTATATAAATGGTATTTATGTTATTGGACAATTATTATAAAAAAATAATTTAACTTATGTATAAAATAATTTTTGTAAACATGTGTAAGTTATATTATAATTATTTATTTATTTTTTAATTGATTTATAATATATTACCAATAAAGAAATTAATTGATACAAATTAATATTGTAAGATGTCAATTTGTTACGTTTTAAAGTTTATAATTGCTATTAAGGTGATATAGTATAAATTAATATTATAAGAGGTTAATTTATTACGTTTTAAAATTTATAACGGCTTTTAAGGTGATATAGTAATACTCATTAATTCTTATGATTTCTTGAGACTCCTCGTCGTAAGCAATGTCGTTTTAAAAATATGGAACGTTGAGCCTTGAATTGGGCTAGATGGCAAGTCTCGATTCTAACTTGGACCCCAAAATATGTTGAAGTTGGCTAGTGTGTATTTTGACTTCAACTTGAGTTTTGAAATCTTCTATAATTTGGGCTCAGAAATATACAGATACGTGTATTTTCGCTGGTTTGGCCTCAAATTTTAATGAAGTTAGCCTCTCTGAGTATGTGTGTGTTTTTTTTTTGTAAGATGGGTTTAATTAGAACTATATAGGCCAATTTTTTTCCCCATAAAATAAGTAGTTAAAGAAAAAAATCACTTACAAAACGTGGGTGGCTTGCCCATGAGAACAAATTTTAAGTTTTGTCGAAATTATCACTTCTTAGAAGATTTCTCTCTCTCTCTCTCTCTCTCTCTCTCTCTCTCTCTCTCTCTCTTATATGGGCCTTTTGGGTTTCTTTCTTCTTTTGCACTCCTTCGGGCCGTGGGCTGCATCGAATCCTAGACTTGGTGAGTGGGGCTGTAAGCGCCCCCAACCAGCTCAACTACCATCTTTGGAGGTGTAGAACAATACAAACAAATTATTGTGTATTATGCTGACTAATCATGAGGAAATTATGCAAACAAATTATTAATAATAATCTCTTCACGGCTTACCACTAGAATTATATACACAACTATTGTATAAAACTGGACAATTAAACATGTTACTTGCTGCAAATTATAAAAATCTTAAAGAAACTTGTACAGATTGGACACACGAAAAGGCCCCCGACTCATCTTTTTCAAAAGTATGTTAATCTATGATTTGTTATGAATTATTATTTATTTTAAGAGCTATTTTACGCTTTATTTTCGAAGGTTGGGAATCCAGTATTGACTGTCAAAGGAGTAACTTAGTCCAAGTCAAACTATGACTCTGTCTTCTTTTCTTCACCGGAACACATTAAAAACTATACAAAAATACAAGAAAGATTTCGGTTTCCCCTACCCTGCCAAAAATAATTATTTTAATCGTTAGTATTTACCATAGACCGTGTTTGTGTGGCAGAAACTGAGAGGCGGAATGCAAATCTCTTTCCAAGTTTCTATTATTCTATTATTTGGCAGGGCCAGCTCAAGACAATTGGAGGCCTAAGGCAAACAATTTTAAATGAGGCTTTTTACTATTTTTAGTTTATAATAATTTTTTTTTAATAAAATCAGTGTTTTTCTTCTAAAATTTACTAGTGTGCTAATTTTGGGCCTTCTTCTACTTAGACCTTTTTTCTTTGGAAGATACATTTTATTTTAAAAAAGATTTAGAAACTATATAGAAGTTAAATTATAGCAGATAAGATTTAAAAACTTTAAGCCTTCACAATTTTTTCTGTATATTTCATTTTCTTGGGTTGAACCGGTTTTGTATATAAGTTAATTAGTTTAGTTGATTTAGGGATTACTTTTTATAGGGTCTTTTTTCTCATCTAGACTGGGAACTTTTTCTAAGAAATTTTTTTTGTAGAAACTATCTAGGGACTTAATTATACCGTGTAAGATTTGAAAAAAAATTTAGACTTTCAATTTATTTATTGGCTAAATTGGCATTGTTTCCCCTTAGATCTACTAGTATAGTTGATTTTGGATCTTCTTTTTCTAACAAGTATTTTTTTCATCCAAAATGAGGCCTTTTGTAAAAAAAAGATAAAAAAAAATTACATGAACCTATAGTATAACATATAAAATTTTTAAAAATTAGAGGCCTAAGGCGAGCGCCTTGTTTGCCTAGGCCTAGAGCCGGCCCTGTTATTTGGGTGTTTTTAAGCCTAATAATATTATTACGTATTACATTTTTTTTTAGACATAATGAGATTAACACAATAAGCGCGAACATGAGAATCCCCTATTCGCGTTGATGTATGTATCTTATTGCTAGTAATGGGTTCTTGATAATGGGATTTTCATACCAACTCTTTAATTTCTGCCTAACAAACGCAGCCTAATTAAATTAAAATTTTGGGTATTGTTGTGGGTGTCATTTTCGTTTAAATTTAATTGCCATTCACAGAGTGTTTGAAGAAATTCAAGGCATCTAGAAAGGAAGCACTTCTCAACTATTTTCCTAGGTTGATTCTTGAGGTGAGATTTATGTTGAGTATGTAGACTAAATTTGGACGTGGACCATGAATGGATGATTAGGATGTTACACCAATTATAGAACCCTAAACTTAATTCTTTCTTTCAATAGTCGTACCATTTATTTCAAAACTTAAACAATAAGAAAGCTAAGACCCGTGCTTTCATTTTCATTAGTCCTCCATTTTCTTGGTACCCAAGCAAGAAAAAAAGAAGAGAAACTTTCCTAGAACATTCGCAGTTTTGTTCTAGAGGACTGCCACGTAATATTGGGTCTTATCTTAATGAAAATTTTCCATCATACTCATAGTTAAAAATGGGCATGTGGTTTTGTTTTCAAAAATTGTTTTGGTATTATTGAAAACAGTCGAATGAAAATTGATACAGAAAAACTTGTTTAGTTACTATTTCTAAAAACTGTGTATGCTGTTTTCTAGATTAAGAATTTTGTGTCCCCAAACTTCAATGTACTAAGAGGTTTTGATTTTTTGAACCTCACTCAGAATTTAAACAATGCATCTTGAAAAAGAAACATTTTCAAACAGTACCTTGGAGTTTACCATATCAGATAAACAAAATCTCTCGTGTATTGTTAATGTGCACATTGGCCCACAAAATAGATGATTGGAATCTCATTTGAATCATTTTATTTACTAGTTTTTTTAGTTAGTTTTTTTTCTCATCTTTTTCAACTTTTTCTTAACCAAAATTATATTTTTTGCGTTTTTATGAGCTATTTGTTCTTGTTTTTGGCCTTTTTTTTACTGAAAATTAAAAAAAAAATCGTAAATTACTTAAATAAACCAACTTATAAGCTAATTTATATACACGAATAGGACGAAGATGATTTGTGGCCGACTTCTTTTACCCTATTCCTTTGAGGAGCTGATGGTTACAGTGGAAAAATCACAAACAGAGCCTTGATAGGAGTGGAAGGTCACTTCCTCACTGAACCTTGTAATTGACTTCTATGTTTTCATCGTATCAAACAAGGGCAACATCAAACTCAAAGGCTTGAATTTCAAACTGCCAAAAATACTTTAATTCTATTTTTAGATCTTGAATTTGTCAAAAGAAAATAAAGTGAAAGGAAAATCAAATTATTCATACATATTCCTTTTTTAAAATTCTTTTTTTGATAAATACTTATTCCTATTCTTCTCATTTTTCTAATCCAACCAAAAATAAAAAAACAGAAAATCAGATTACTTCACTTTATTTTCTTTAACTATCTTTTGCTTTGTTTTTTCTTTTTTTTTTACATAAATTTAAAATCCACACATAGCAGAAATATGCACCGGTGACATAGCCTTTTTGAGTGATTGGCCTCTTTTAGTTTCTAATCTTTTTGGACTTTGCTTTTACGCGTTTTAAGATTTTGTCAAAATCTTATAGGACAATAATACAATAGTAAATAGAAATGATTAAATCTACTGTCTCTCTTTTCGGCTATAACTCCCAGTGTCATATAGCCAAAACTCATGTCGGTCAAGTTTCTTTCTAGTGTCATATACTATCTTTAAATATGCCATGTTTTTGAGTTTAGAAGTTTTTAATGTAATATGAACCTATTTCGTTATGGCAAACAAAAAGAAAAAGTAAAAAAAAAGACTTTCTTTCTATTATGGGCTAAAGTTGTGAGTCTAATAAAAATAGTTGTAAATATGATAATTTCTCAATAATATGGCGGTTTTGTTTTATGATTTATTTTTTTAATTTTGTGAAGACCATAACAATCGACAAGTCATAGTCCAATGTACCCTAGATGCCACCAGCGCTTGAAGTACCGTAGGTCTTTAGTGAAATCTTCAATGTCTTGAATTAAATATCTCTTACCCATGAAATTCTCATCAAATCAATAGCCTGAGTTCGACAGGTTTTTTGGGTTCAAAATGGGAATGGTGTGGGGGTATCCTATGATGGTTACAACTCCTAAGGTGACCGACAACTTTCGAAGAATTGGTGTTTTGTGCAATTGTTTTCTTTATGTTCCTATGATTTTGCATTTGTTGCCTACGAATTTTGGGCATTTGTGTTTGTACCACTGGCTATGTGGATTCTTCTTAATATACTTCTTCTATTAAAGGTTTTTGAAGTTTCTTTAGTTCAATGTCTCATGTTATAAAAAGATTAGTGTAAGTTATTATAAAGTAGTATGAATAGGTTCTTTAACTATGTTAAAGGAGGAGAGAGAAAGTGACAGTAATGTAGATCAAGAGACGGTGAAATAAAATTTCCAACCTACCAAATGAGATCTCTTATTTGGAGACGAAGGAGGAGGGTGGCAATTTTATAGAGAACTCAGATGATCGAACCTAATTTCGTTGTAGGCAACATGCATGAGAGACAAAATGGCATTAATGGAGATCAAGAGGGCTGGTCAGCAATGTGCAAGGGTGGACATATGTACCCACAAGTAGTAATGCCAGTAGCAACCATTGAAATTTCATACCAACTCGTGGCGCTAGTAGTGGGTTCTTGATAATGGAATTTTCATACCAACTCTTTAATTTCTGCCTAACAAATGCTGTCTAATTAAATTAAAATTTTGGGTATTGTTGTGGGCGTCATTTTCTTCTAAATTTAATTGTCATTCACACAGAGTGTTTGAAGAAATTCAAGGCATTTAGAAAGGAAGCACTTTTCAACTATTTCCTAGTTGATTCTTGAGGTGAGATTTATGTTGAGTATGTAGGATGTTACGCCAATTATAGAACCCTAAACTTAATTCTTTCTTTCAATTGTCTTACCAGTTATTTCAAAACTTAAACAATAAGAAAAGCTAAGACCTGCGCTTTCATTTTCATTAGTCCTCCATTTTCTTCGATTAAAAAAAAAAAAATGTCCTCCATTTTCTTGGTAGCCGAACAAGAAAAAAAGAGAGGAAAACTTTCGCAGTTTTGTTTTAAAGGACTGCCAAGTAGCATTGAGTCTTATCTTAGTGAAAATTTTCCATCATACTCATAGTTTAAAATGGGCACGTGGTTTCGTTTTCAAGAATTGGTTTTGGTATTATTGAAAACAGTCAAATGAAAATTGATACAGAAAAACTTGTTTAGTTGCTATTTCTAAAAATTGTGTATGCTGTTTTCTAGATTAAGAATTTTGTGTCCCGAAACTTCAATGTTTTAATAGGTTTTGATTTTTTGAACCTCACTCAGAATTTAAACAATGCACCTTGAAAAGTAAACATTTTCAAACAGTACCTTGGAATTGTATGAATTTAGATAAACAAAATCTCTCCTGTATTGTTAATGTGCACATTGGCCCACAAAATAGATGATTGCGATCTCATTTGAATCATTTTATTTACTAGTTCATATAGTTAGCTTTTTTTCTTGTCTTTTTCAACTTTTTTTTAACCAAAATTAAAATTTTTTACGTTTTTATGGACTATTAGTTATTGCTTTTGGCCTTTTTTTTTACCGAAAATTTAAAAAAAGGTCATAAATTACTTAAATAAACCAACTTATAACCTAATTTATGGACCCGAATAAGACGAAGATGATTTGTGGCCGACGTCTTTTACCCTATTCCTTTGAGTAGCTGATGGTTACAATGGAAAAATCACAAACAGAGCCTTGATAGGGGTGGAAGGTCACTTCCTCACTTAGCCTTGTAATTGACTTCTATGTTTTCTTCGTATCAAACATGGGCAACATCTAACTCAAAGGCTTGAATTTCAAACATACTTTAATTCTATTTTTAGATCTTGAATTTGTCAAAAGAAAATAAAGTAGAAAGAAAATCAAATTATTCATACATATTCCTTTTTTGATAAATACTTATATCTCTTTTTCTCATTTTTCTAATCCAACCAAAAATAAAAAAACAAAAAATCAGATTATTTCACTTTATTTTCTTTCACCAATTTTTTGCTTTGTTTTTCTTTTCTCTACATAAATTTAAGATCCAAACATAGCGCAAATATACACTTGTAACATAGCCTTTTTTGAGTGATTGGCCTCTTTAGTTTCTAATCTTTTTGAACTTTGCTTTTACTTTTTTTTAAGATTTTGTCAAAATCTCATAGCACAGTAATACAATAGTAAATAGAAATGATTAAATCCAGTGTCTCTCTTTTTGGCTATAACTCCCAGTGTCATATAGCCAAAACTCACGTCAGTCAATTAACATTTGATTTTCCAATTTAAATACGTTAATTGCTCAAATTTTGAATTCAAATTTTTTTTGAGTGCCATATGCTATCTGTAAATATGTCATGTTTTTTAGTTTAGAAGTTTTTAATATAATATAAACCTATTTTGTTACGGCAAACAAAAAGAAAAAAGAAAAAAAAAGACTTTCTTTCTATTATGGGCCAAAGTTCTGAGTCTAATAAAAATAGTTGTAAATATGATAATTTCTCAATAATTAGGTGATTTTGTTTTATGGCTTATTTATTAATTTTTTTAAAAAAATTTAACACCAAACCAACCGACAAGTCATAGTCCAACCTACACTAGACGCAACCGGTGCTTGAAGTACAGTAGCTCCTTAGTGAACACTTCAATGCCTTGAATTAAATATCTCTTACCCATGGGATTCTCACCCAATTAATAGGCTGAGTTTGACAGGTTTTTTGCGTTCAAAATGGGAATGGTGTAGGGGTATCCTATGATGGTTACAACTCCTAAGGTGACCGACAACTTTCGACGAATTGGTGTTTTGTGCAATTGTTTTCTCTATGTTCTTATCGTTTTGCATTTGTTGCCTACGAATTTTGGGCATTTGTGTTTGTACCACTACTTATGTGGATTCTTCTTTACATACTTCTTCTATTAAAGGTTTTCGGAGTTTTTTTAGTTCAATGTCTCATTTTCAAAAAAGATTAGCGTAAGTTATTATAAAGTAATATGAATAGGTTTTTTAACTTTGTCAAAGAGGAGAGTTGACAATAATGGAGATCAAGACGCGGTGAAACAAAATTTTTAACCTAACAAATGAGATCTCTTATTAGGAGATGAAGGAGGAGGGTGGCAATTTAACATAGAAGTTAGACGATCGAGCCTAACTTCGTTGTAAGCAACACGCATGAGACACAAAATGACATTAATGGAGATCAAGAGTGGTAGCAATTTGAAAAAGTGGACATAGGTAGTCACAAATAGTAATGCCAGTAACAATCACTGAAATTTGTAGAAAAATGTTCTAGTACATAGGTAGTGTTCATGTTTTTAACTCTATATTCGTTATGATTATTACGTTTCTTGTATTTGATTAATTCAATGCATAAGTCAGTAATGTGAGATTTTGAGTAAGAGTAATTGGCATTATCTTATAAATAAAAGAGATTTTGAGTGAGAGTAATTGACATTATCTTATAAATAAAAATTTGTTCGACGTATACATAAAAGGAAATGCACAAAATATGTGGGAGGAAAATAAGGCAAGAAAGAAAACACAGGGGATTCATTGCAACTACACAAAAAGAATGGTGAGCACATAGGCAATAAGCAAAAGGCAAGGGCAACAATTTAAGGGAAAGAAAAAAAAAAAAAAGGACCCCATGAGTTCCCAAAAAGAAAACCAATCGTCAGTGGACCCCACCGTCTTAAAGCGAAGCATCCAAAAGGGGCAAAATCTCACTTTCTATTAATGCAATTTTCTATTGTCGGTATAGTTTGACCGACTTTAAATACCCCCCCATGTTTTTCCATTCGCCAGCTCGGATTGGGTCCCACTCTCCCCCACCTGCACGAGTTCCCACAACGGCGTACATTTATACCATACGTATGTCTCGCAGCCTATAAAATCTGGACCACTCGCCCCTCCCATAAATTTTCCCAGACTGTGATTTCTGGTCCCACTACGTGCCACGTGTAAAATCTTGTGGATGCTATTTGTCCATCCTTACTGTAGGAGTACGTCCACGTGGCATTATCGTTGAGGTTGTTACTGTCCATCAACTACCAATGGAGCGTAGATGCTACCGCCACCGACGACCAGCCAGCTGTGAGCGAAAGGGACGTGACCTTACAGATGGCTCCGAAGCTACGTGGTGGGCCCCGCAGGAAACGTGGCCACATCAGCCATGACACGACCACAGGTGTCCCCACGCGCATTTGATAGCCAAGGTCAATTTTACACGTGTCCTGCGCTTCCTTCCGAGATATCCCCGTGGGACCCAATCGGTTTGGCGGTTTTTATTATTAAAAATTCAGTTGGAAAAAAATAATAATAGTAAACTAAAATATTCGGTTGTTTAAAAAATTAAGCGCAAATAACAAGTTGAATCACGCGCTTCACTAATCACTTGTGGCACACTTCTTACAAGGCTGTGGATAGAAGTTCGCGTGGCACTAGCAAGGCTGCTCGAGATTTTTTATTTTCAAAAATTAAAATAACTTTTCACATAACAATATAATATGTAAAGAACGTTTTATTTTTTTATACCATTCTTTGTACAGCTTTTTCCCTACACTTTTAAGACTTGAATTTATAACTTTTGCAAATGAAAGAGAAATATAGATTATTTTAGTTGTCAACTTTTAAGAAACTGAAAGAAAATTAGATATCATACGCATTTTCATAATAAATGATGGTTTTTAAAGTTTTATTTGATTCAAATTTGATTTTTTTAGCATTATTTCTTTCGAAACGGATGACTGTTTTTTTATCCAATTTAACAAGTACTTTTTTAAAATGCTACATGAAAAATACCTAAAGAACATAAATTTGATTTGAAGTTCAAAGAAAATCAAACTAATAAAGTAAAACATTTATCCTATTATTAGACATTTTGATTTAAGCTATAACTCAAATTTGATTCATAGAACTCATTAGCATCTAAAGAATACAAGATGACTTAAATGACTTAAACTTATTTATAATGGAACCAAATTTGTTAGACAATTATCATAAATTTTGTAAGAAAAGTAGATAAAACATGAATATTAGCATGAAAAATTTAAATCGATAATCTTCCAAAATTGTAGAAGACATTTACTTCTTTAAATAGAAAAGTACAAAAACATGAGACATATTCAAATTTTTCAAAAGATTCAAGCTTGAATTTACCGTAACATAGTCAAATGTATTTTACTAGTTACAGCTAACTCTTAGCTGTTATTTTGAAAACTATCTCTTCCAATAATAGCGGTTATTTTAACTATTTATAAAAGTAACCAAAAAAATGCCACCTATTTCTTCTGAAAAAAGTTGCAAGCACAAATAACTATCTAAATATATATACTCAAAAGGAAATTGAGCTAAATCCTCTCTGGTTGAAAAGATCACATAGTTGCAAGGGTGTTCTACACGCGCGTTGAAGTGCGTGTGAGAAACTGTTTTTGAAAATTTCGGATGCTGTTTCCGGATTCAACAACCGTATTTGCCTTCTCGAGTACGTATCGCTGTAACCGAAACTCTATATATACCCAGGTCGTTGAACCCTTTGTTTTTCTTCTTTTTTCTTCTCTCTCTCTCTCTCTCTCTCTCTCTTGGCATTCTCGTTCTCTGCAATTTCTAGGGTTTTGGTTTCGGTTGTCAGCAGCTTCTTTTGCTCGACAGGTGACATCATCGTCTCTCTCCGTTGCTTTTCTTTGAGCTTTCGCTTCTGTTTACAAGGCGTTTCGTGGATTGTTGTCTATTAATGTTGTTGTTGCTGCTGTTGAAAGGTTTTGGATCTGATAACCCACATTTCGAAGATTTGATCGCGTTTGGTTTCTTGATAGAAGTTGATTTGACGGTTTGGCATTTGAGCTCATAAACTGGTACGCCGTCATTGATACCTTTGCAGCTTTGCAAACAAAGTTATTGAGACTAATGTTGGAAAGTTGTATTTTTTTTCTTTTTGGGTTTTGTGTGTAGTCGTTTTTCAATGACTTTTGTGAGTACCTCTGGTTTTTTGGATTTGATTTGCAACAAATCGTTTATTATAATTTATTTTTCCATTTGTTACAGTACGAAATTTGGGGTTTAATACAATCTCCTAATTAAAATTGAAAGTTTGGATGGAATGAATTGGGATATACATATCCCAACTGTTGATGGTTGTCTTTTCCCTGATTGGAATGTACGGAACCGAATAATTTTGACTAATCAAGGGCTTCATGTGCTTTTACCAAATGCGGAGAAAGAAATCTCTCTCTCTCTCTCTCTCTCTCTCTGTGTCCCGTTCCCGTCTTTTACCTGGGTTTGACGAGAAAGATTTATGTCGAACGGAATTAGATCTTTCTTTTTCTTTTTGGTTGGGTGGGGGGATTGTAGGTCAGAAAACATTTTGAAACAAACGGCCATGGGCAGGTTTTTATTCAGTTTGTTTTTCTTTTCCATTTAATAAGCTCCATGTGGAATATTATGCCAAATTTCTGGTGTTAGTTCCATATCCGATTGGTTCAGTTTTCACCCTTTTTCCCCAACCGCAAGACAGATACTGTTGACTTGATTCTCGTTTGGCTGCCATAGAGCTGTGTTTGAATGAGTTGATGGTGGTATGGTCATTATCTTCAATTTATATTTGTCTCTTGGGGTGGGGGGAGGGGTGGATAAAGCTTTCTTTTGAGACAAACGGCCATGAGCAGGTTTTTCATTCATGTCTTCCCCCCTTCCCCCACCTCTTCCCATTAATGAGCTCCTTGTGGGATATTATACCAAAACCCTGGTGTTAGCTCCATATCCGATTGATTAAGTTTTTCCACTTTCCCCAACCGCATGACAGATAATGTTGACTGGATTCTGATTTGGCTACCATAGAGCTGTGTTTGAATGAGTTGATGGTGATATGGTCATTATCGTCGATGCGTCTTGGTCGTTTTTCTTTTTTTCCTTTTTTTTTTTTGGGGGGGGTGAATGAGTTGATGGTGATATGGTCATTATCTTCGATGCGTCTTGGTCTTTTTCCTTTTTTTGTTTGGGGGGGGTGGGGTTTAAGTGTGTATGATTTGTGAGCCACTATATTTGATAATAATATGAATGAGCGTCAGTTGTCTATAAGTCGTAATCGCTGTCACTGTTCTAATCAGAGAATTAAAGAAGGCCAACAGGCTATAGATTTTATAATAGATGTTTCCAAAATGGCAAGAGTGTTTCCTTTATATATGTGGTCACTCATAATTTTTGGGCTTACCACGACGCAGAGAAATTATGTATGAATTCGATTATTAAATGATTAGAATTTCTTTTTCTTTTTCATTTATCTTTCTTTTCTTCCTTCTCTTATATTGTGAGGAGATATTTTTTTTCTTTTTTTGTGGCTGCTATGGGTTGTCGGATAGCAACAAAAGTATGGCCATATCTGAAGTTTTCATTTGCATCATTATTAGAGTTAGTTTATTTCTAAGCATTGTTGTGTTGGTCCATATGTCTAATAATTCCAGTTCTTCTGTATTGGCACATAAGATATTGTTGCATATGCTGCCGTTTGCCCTCCACTATATGGGCTACGAAAACTTTTAACTATAAAAAACTACAGGTCACAGAAACTTTCACTAGTAAATATCAGTCATGCGGGACAGTTTCAATGTCAAGCACTGTTCCTCCCTTACACTCGTGCACACCCACACACACAGGTAACATGTTCAATGATATGAATCCCCCAGTTGTCCTCTGTTGTTACAAGTATTCTTTTACTTAGCTAGTCACAGTTAAATCACAGTTCTCTTATGTTGATGAGCAATATTAAAGCACAGTAATGTGGGGCAATCAATTTTGGGTCTTTCTTTACGAAAGTCACACCAATTACAATGAATAATTCATAGACTTTCAAACCCATCATGCATGTTGCAAGTGTATAGGTCATCATAGACCATATTTGAGGAAAATTATTATAGGTGACACAGTTTGTTATAACCGTAAGTAATGGTCCAATAGTAAATGATTATTATAAGCACCACTGTCATTGTTCTACTCATTCATGAAGTTTTTCTCTTGATCTAAATCATTCATTGAAGTTGGTCATATATTTAACACACATCTAACTAATGCAAATGCATGGTATCCCTATGGTTTGTTTGGGTCCTTGATTTGAATATGAACCTCTGTGCATGTTTGGCTATTCTATTCATGAAGTTTTTCTCTTGATCTATGTCATTCAAGGAACTTGGTCATAAATTTTTCACACATCTAACTAATGCAAATGCATGGTATATATATGGTTTGTTTGGGTCCTTGATTCAGTATGAATCTCTCTGCATGTTTGGCTATTCTTGATTAGCTTCCAACATGAACTTGGGTATTATTATGTATCCATAACTCATGAACATATGTTCTTGATAGGACTATAGTGCCGCTTAGATTCAAATTTAGGAAATTATGTGGAATGACTGAGGACAAATCTTTATCCATGGTCATTCAGTGAAATATCAGACTGCTAGATGAAGCAGGAGATCATGTATTTCAAGTTCATATTCAGGATGCATTTTTTAGTTTTCCTAATTGTTGCATTTAAATGGAAGACTATGGTCACAATTATTACAGAACATGAATTTTTGTTAGACGACAAAAAGTAAGATGTGTGAGAGCTCGTGAAAAGTGGAAACATATTTTTTCATTCCTCATATCAGCAAAAGATTTAAATAACTTTGAGCCTATCTAGGCATTAGAAATGTTCTAAATTGTGGCCCACTACTTGTGCCAGGAGGGAAGCTTGAGATTTCCAAGTTATTGTCATTGACTGATTGCTTTGTCGTGGTAATTAGTGTTCTGTATAAATCAATGCATAGGAGGGTCAGTTCCAGTTGGTTTATGTTTTCAAATTTGTAGATATTTTTGGTTCCTTTGACTATCTTGATTATTTTATCATGAAATCGGGTATCTGTCAAATGATTCTGCATGTGAGATTACCAGTTTATGTGAAAGGTTTTTTCTCTCACTGCTTTATGACCCACACTTTTGTTATTTGGTTGGTCTATATTTTATGGTAATCAAGGTGTGTACATTAGACTGCTAGTTTATATTACCAAGCACTACGACTTAGCATCTTTTCTTCAACAGTTTTAACTTTGTTTACATTACACACTTATTATTATTATTTTTCATTACCTTGAGACAATAAGTGGAAATTTTTTCTTGGATCTAGAAGCTATACCATGTCTGACCAGTTATTGCTCAAATGCATTTTTTGCAGATATTGTTCTGTTGCCTGGTTTTGACACACATTAGCTAGTGAGGTAAAGATTTACATGCAGGAGAAGACTGAACTGCATCTCTCTATTTGACAGCCATCCCTGCTCTTGAATCTTTATAAGGTTTTGGAAATCAACTGGGTTGCATTTACTTGAACAAAGTGTCAACCATCAGATAGTATTCAAGGTGATATCTTACTCTACAAACCTGGACTTGATGGACCTGAAATCAAATCATAATGCTCCTGTTCTCACTGATGCTGCACCCATGAACAAGTCAAGATTAGGCATCTATTCTAGCCTTTACTCACCCCCGGATGTAGTTTTTTCTCCTGGACTCTTCTTAACAATCCCAAGGAAGAAACCTTTTACACTTGATGGGGTTCGGTCCAGCACTTGGCTGGATGCGATGAAATCCTCATCTCCTACTCATAGGAAGAAATCTAAAGATTCTGGTACTGAGCTGGTAACATCTGATACGGATGTTGCTTATCGCAACTGGATGGTAATTTTTCCCCTTCGTTTGGTTAAGGTTCAGGTGTTTGTTTGGATGAAATATTAGACTATTTATTTGACCTTCTCTTCTCATCCTGCAGCTTAAGTATCCCTCAGCACTTGCATCTTTTGAGCAAATAACAAATTGTGCAAAGGGCAAGAGGATAGCATTGTTTTTGGACTACGATGGGACTCTTTCCCCTATTGTAGACAACCCAGACTGTGCGTTCATGTCTAAGGCTGTGAGAAATCTACTCCTTGAAATTTGTTTAACTTGTAAAAACACCTTTAGTGAAAGGTTCCTTTTGTTACCCCTCCCTCAAATTCTTATTGATGCTTTGTAACTTGCTCAGATGCGTGCTGTTGTGAGGAATGTGGCAAAATATTTCCCAACAGCCATCATCAGCGGGAGAAGCCGTGACAAGGTACAGCCTTTGGTCTCAATACTAATGTCTCGGTGTCATTGTGACCGCTTCTCTGCCCATTATTTGAATATTTCTTCAGCTATGCTTCTTGAATCTTGATCATCTTTAATTTGGATTGAAACTTGTATTTTTCAGGTGTACGAGTTTGTTGGATTAACGGAACTCTACTATGCTGGTAGTCATGGGATGGACATTGTTGGCCCTGTTCGGCCTGTGTCTAATGGACATCCAAACTGTATTAGGTCCAATGACATGCAGGTAATTGGCCTAGACACCTAACTTTCTTGCACACCTATATTCACTTCCAATCCCCTGTCTCTCTTGAAATGCTTCATTTTCCTAGTTTTATGATTTTTGTTTGTTGGTTTGTGAACATAGGGTAAGGAAGTTAACTTGTTCCAGCCTGCTAGTGAATTCTTGCCTATGATCGATGAGGTGGGTAAATGTCCTGTTGCACTATTATATGACATTTTATTAGCATATATGTTTTAATTTTTCTTTTTATAATAGAAAAGCAGTCTGATTTATCCGTGCTTGATCAGGTTTTTAGATCCCTTGTCAAGGCTACTAAAGAAATTAAAGGAGCAAAAGTGGAGAACAACAAGTTTTGTGTATCTGTACACTACCGTAATGTGGATGAGAAGGTAGCGTTTGTTCTAAGCTCCGGAAGCTGAATTAGCTATGTCAGTGATACTTTTGTTTTGCTAACTATAGATCATTTATTTATGTGTTTTTGAATTATTTCAGAGTTGGACAACAATTGCACAATGTGTCCATGAAACACTGAAGGACTACCCTCGTCTGCGATTGACACACGGACGGAAGGTTGCTCTCATATACAGCTTGCAGACTTATCCTATTCAAAAGTTTAATACTCTTGGCTCAATTTGTTTTCTCACTCCCTCTAATAGTTGCTCTGTTTTCTCAGGTTTTGGAGGTCCGGCCTGTGCTTGATTGGGACAAGGGTAAAGCTGTTGAATTCTTACTTGAATCACTGGGTGAGTAAATCTCTGTGCCTTTCTATTGGAATTTATCAGTTCTCTTTGTCGGTTATGGTAAAAAACAATTTTGTTTTCCTGTAACAATTGAACAACAAATTAAATGTAGGCTTAAGTAATTGTGATGATGTGCTCCCAATTTATGTTGGAGATGACCGGACTGACGAAGATGCATTTAAGGTAATACTTGACTAACCCTAAGTATTATTGTTGGTTTTGTTGTCTGATGACTACATAGGATTTCATTGTTTTCTGAACATGTAACAAACCAAGATAATTGACTTGTTAACAGTTTTTGAGAGAGGGAAATCATGGTTATGGCATCTTGGTATCTTCTGCGCCTAAGGAAAGCAATGCATTTTACTCTCTCAGGGACCCATCAGAGGTATAAGTTATTTTCTGTAACTGCAACTGGGTTCTGTTTGGCTTAGGGGGATGTAGTGGGTTGTTCAGAGAACTAATTGCCACTGTGTTTAGACTTGAGATGACAAGATTTGATGATCTTTTGAAATGAGCTAATGAACTTCCAAATCTGAGGAAACTGGCTTCTTTTACTTGAATAATAATTTCCTCATAAAAAAGCAAAAGTATATGTTTCTCATAAACAATGAATGATTTTTCAGTTATTAAAGGATTTTGACATAGTGGTAATATGAGCTCATCCAGCAGCACTGATACTCTGCCCTTTTTGGCAAATGTTATTCCCATTTGTGAATTTTGAGACAAAATTCTGCCTTTGTGCTTTGTCTAGCTCTATTTTCCTCATTTCTGATTGCTGCAGTCCACGGAGAATTCATTTTTCTGTTTTGTAATTCATGCAGGTCATGGAGTTTCTCAAGTCACTGGTAGGATGGAAGAAGTCAATTTTGTGATACAAAGAAGAGTAACTCTGATTTAACAAACACCACCTTAGAAAGATAAACGTTCTGAGTTCTACAAAATAACACAGCGGAGGTGCACTGGAGAGTTCCTTGACTCATCATTAACAGAACTTTGTTTTATTTTTTCTTTTTCTTCTTCTCAGCAAATCATTTTCCTAATATCTCCCAGTATCGACTCGAAGTTTGTCATCATACCATAGTATAGTTCTCATTTATTTTTCTTTTTAATTTTTATCTCTAGTTTTGGTTGCTAAATCTCCAAATGGGGTTATATATTTGAAATGTATTTATTTGTTCATTTTTTATTTAAATGAAAAAAATTGTATATTTATATGAAATTTTAGTTCCCCTGCTGTGAGTTATGGTCCTTAGTTTGTGCTATGGAAAGGTCTTACCGCTATTATGTTTTGGGCCATTTGAACCTTTTTTCTTTCATTAATGATGTGTTATCTGGTGTGTTGCAATGGGAATTTTCCAACCTCCCCTGGTGCAAATAATTTCTCTTTGGAGTTTCAAGTGGTTTCTCCACTTTTCTCGCTGCAAGTTTCCTTTCTATTTGTTGATTCTATGAACAATAAAGAGATACGATACGTACAATGGTCACATACTTAATAAGAAATAAAAAATTAAAAAAACAAAGAAAGAAAAAAACTAAAAAGAATGATTGAATAATTCATCTCATATCATTATCCAAGTACCCAAAATTATTTCTTGATCCTCCATGATTGCCTCAAAATTTAATCTTGAATTATTGGTTGATCCTCCATGATTGTCTGAAATGTAATATCGAATTTATGATCTGATGTAGACATATAAGATGGGAGTGAAGATAATCCATAGTTTTGCTGACTCACCAAAGGGGGATATTCTTCTTGTAATTATGGGCTCATACATAATTGCAAGAAGACATATAATATAATAAAAAGAGTAACGATATACATAATATATATATATATATATAAAGAATGATGCGGCTGAGGCCTATTAATTTGAAACAAAAAATATATATTAATATATCATTTAATTATAAAATTATCACTGCTACATGTTTATGATACAAGATTCTGTATAAAAATCATAGAGTAGTCAAAGGCAATATTGAAGGTATTGGACCATCTATTATTATTCATGCTTTCACAAATTTCGGATTGGACGTAGAGTCTAGTAGACCATTTTACATTTTCAAAACATTTTTCATATCATTTTCATTAACTTAAATTATGATTGTAATAGTTACTATTATCATACTGCTAATCCACCAAAGATTAAATGGCACGTGAAAAATGTAAGATTAATTTATGCCATTGAATATTAAGTACCATAATTTCTAGAAGTCATACCATAAAACACGGCTTGATTAAGTCAAATTGGAAAAAGAAAATAGTTGTTTAGGTCAATTTCTAGTGTTAATAACACGTGGTAAATCACGTTAAACTATATATTTTCATGTTTGCATGCCTTTATTCTTTACCACTTTATAAATGTGACAACTAGAGCAATAAGGTTTTTTCATTTGATCCCATGTCTGGGTTTAAACTATGATTTAATTGGTCCTACTGGGGCCCGTACGATGTAACAAAAAGGCTAAAAAGGTAAATTACATGTCTCACAAAGCAAGAAAAAAAAGGAGGGGAAATAGCTTTATGGGCCACATGATTTGTTTTGCCCAAATGTGAGCCCGCTCAAAGGGCATGAAACTTTTTGAGAATCTATTAGCCTTGACTCTACCACGTGCGTCACGAGGAAAGTTGGTGGTTGATTTGAATGCTCCTCCAAAATTATTGGTGGGTTGACAATGATAGATTAGGTCGGTAAACATTGCCTACCATCCGATTCTGAATTCTGATATGCTACTTAATTAAAATCATAAATCAGACGGTCCAAAAAACCCAAGGGCCCCAACCCATGTACAGATGAATTTAATTTCGAAAGTTGGAATTTTATCTTCATGTGGTTAATCCCATAAATAAAAAAATCTGCGAGTTGTCTAACGTTGATCGGGTTATCATAAATAGGAGATGGCGGCAGTTAAAGGAGAAAAAGGAAAAAAAAAAAGAACAAAAAAATATCATTTTTATCAATTTTGGTTTGTTCAAATTTGTTTTAAGGTGTGTTTGGATCACTACCTTATAAGTTATAAATTATAAATTATAAGTTATAAGTTATTTTAAAAAATTACTTTTAAAAATAATTTTTTTTTCAAAAAAACATAATTAGACATAAATTATTTTTTTAAGCCACTCATCTAAACATATTTCAAAAAAGTCATAAATATAAACTACAAAATATTAAACAAGTTATGTCTAAACACTCTCTTAGTATATCCCAACAAGTTCAACTAAAGTGAGTAATACATGCAGTCATTTTTTTGAACCACAAAGTTTGAATATACATTTCTAGACTATAAAAAGAATTATATAATTTGGACCTAATTATAGAGGTTAATTGTAATTAATCTGACATAAACTTATCTTTGTTTGAATGGATTTGTATAACATTAATGTGGGTCCCGTGCAGGCAAATATCAGGTACTACTATGACGGAGACTTTGAAGTCCACCCTTGGATTTCATTTTGGATGGTGCATTCATTACCTAAATTTTGGGCCATGAATTTTGGCTACGTGGCCCTTTCTGCGTATTGATGACCATAGAAAATTCCGACCACCTTCCAGTCTACCTTGCGATGATCACATTGCCACGTATTCTGCTTCTGTGGCCCCAGTATTGTTAACGTTTTGCGAAATTGCTCTCATTTTTCTACTTTTTCAATTGTACGTTGCAAATGTGACTTGGCCTCCAGTTTGACGATTATCAGTTATGTAATTTGATTTTTTTGGAAGTAGTATATAATTAGGTTGAAAAGTAGATGGAGTTGGGCTCTAAAAGAGAGAGGGAAAAAAAAAATTTCATGTGAACGTAAAAGGTAGAATGGTGAGACCCGTAACTAAATGAAAAGGTTCTCTAAATAATGCTATTATATGGCTTTTCTCAAGTATCATATATATATATATAGATATATATATATATAAATAATTGTATGGCTATATTTTTTGTTTTCATTTTATCAATATTGATAGACATAAATAAGTAAATTTCAATTGGTATTTTGCAATTTACATGGAGCAGTAGAAACTCTTAACCCTAATATTGCATTAGATCTTTTTTCATATCGCGCGAGTGTATTCGTGCAAAATAACTCTCCCAAACAACTTGAACACATTCCATAGGACGTAAATTAATGGTTGAATTTCATATATAAATAGGTTGAAAAGTAGATGGAGTTGGGCTCTAAACAAGAAAATTAAAAAAAAAAATATTGGTGTGAAAAAAGGTAGAAATGTGAGACCCGCAACTAAAAGGTCCTCTAAATATTGCCAGTACTATTGGGCTTTTCTCAAGTATCATAATATATATAATGCTACATCTACCCTTTTTTTTCATTTCATTATCACTTTTTTTTGTTCAAATCTTATTATCACTATTGATAGACATAAGTAAATAAATTTCTCATATATCTTATTAACAATAACGGTAAAAGTTACGTCTTTATTTCTTATTTCAACAGTTTTAAAGTGTGACCACTTGTTATGCTGCAAACTACATGGGCACCAGAAACTCTTGCAATCCATACTGCAATAAAAATTTTCCTGTAAAATGTAAATTAATTGTTGAATTTCACTGTTTGGTTTCATTCCAGTAACTCCTCCAAGGTAGATCCCAAATTATGTAGAACCACAAATGATTTCTCGTGGTTTGTTTGCTTTCCTTGGACACGTTCAAAACCCTTGTTTAATGGAATCGAATATCACTTCACAGGGAAAGTTTTAAATTCCTTAGATGGGGGGGTGGCACATGAGAGGGACTCTCTGGACTCTGATGATTCATGTAAGGCCAAAACCTTCACTCGATGGAAAATTCAAAATAATACAAACAGTGTGCTGAGGCTTTGATGATCTCAATTTTTTTTGGGTTCTATATTGAAGGCAAGAAGAATTTTCTTCACATGCATGTTAGTGGTTTCGAACTCTTTAAAGTAGGAAATTTCGTCTAGCAAGAGTTTTCCAAGTTCTTGAACTGATGACGTGTACGGCAACGTTTGTCTGATTTAATTTTGGCAATTGATGTCTACAAAACACCAATATGTAACACACTGCACCCGCGCAGGAGGGCAAAAGCATTTGCAAGCAATCCTCTCTCTCTCTCTCTCTCTCTCTCTCTCTCTCTCTATATATATATATATATATATCAGTGAAAAATAACTTTTGCTTTCACTTTCTTTTCATTTTCTTAACAGAATCAAAAGAGAAAAATAATCAATTTTCCAACAATTTCTCTAATTGCCTTTTCGCAAGATCCAAACAAGACTTAAAGTCAACTGGGGTACGATGAAATTTCAATAATTAATTTTAACTTTTCTTGAAAATAATCAGAAGTTAATATGGCCTCACAAAAAGGCCAGACCAAACTAACATGTTGCCATTTAATAATAGTATTAGATGAATCTATACTATTATTGAATGGCAATTGGCAACATCCCACTTGGTATGTTGAAGCCTTGTGAAATTTTATGTTTCCTCAGTAACGCCCAACCAGTAATTAACTTCTAAATTGTACTGGAGGCACGTACGTAAAATCAAGATGCTTATAAATAACACTATCCGATTCATAAATTTGATTTTGTAGAAATCCCTAAATGCAATTCTACGCATGCTAATCATCACATATAGATACAGATATGTAATTTTATTTTTCAATTCCTTTTCTCACTGCTAGACACAAATGAAAAATTCATATGGGATCCATTCATTTGTGTCTAGTAGTGAGAAAATGAATTAAAAAATAAGACTTATTTATATGTATAGCATTACTGTAATAAGTATGAGTGAATATCTGTGCAGCGACTTCTAGTATACATATATGTATTACTTATTTGTGAATGATACCTATATGGATAAGGTTGCCTTTCAACTTTGAATTAGTGTAGCATTGATCTCCTTCTTTTTAATTTTTTTCTTTTTTCTTTTTGGGGGTGGGTACATGAATCTCCTCATACAGTGGCTTAATTAAAAGCATGTGAACACATGGATATGGACAAAAGTCCATCACCCAACGGTTAGTTTTTGCGCCTATTCATTAATTAGTGACAACACAATGGCATTTTGTAAATTGTAGGGGGTGTTGAGATCCATAAAAAATTAAAAAATTTGATAGGTAATCTCATTTCTTAATTTATTTTCTCACTACTAAACACAATTAAATAGGTCTCATATAAATTTATTAGTGTGAGTTATAACTTTATATTTAAAAATAAAAAAATAAATTTATATATAGCATTGCTTTAAAAATTATCAATATTTCTGGAGTGTCATGGCATTCTTAATTCATTTCTCACAATACACATGGTCGCTCGTGTTACGTGGATCCCGAGAGAGATGAGTTAAGGTTGATATAGCGTTTCAAGTCGACAGGCTAATTTCTCCTCACCAGAGCCATTCAGATCTGTACAGGGCACAGCTACAGTATTATTAACCACTAATTAGGATGAAGTCCAGACAAAGATGTGATTGAAAATATTCTTTAACCCAACCCCCTTATTTACATAAATCCAAGGTGCCCGACTGTCATCTCTCTCTCTCTCCCTCTCTCTCCTCTGGTGTAGTTTTATTTCCAATCAGGCTGGACAACAGACCAGTCCCATCCCCATAATCCTCCTTCTCCTCATAGAGATCTAACCCAGCAAATCCATATCTGACACACCACCACCTTATCTGACACATTCCAACTCATCACCTCTCTCTCTCTCTCTCTCGTGGCTATATAAGAGCACATCTTCATTTCTCTGTATCTATTCCTATACAAGCCCAGCCAACCAAAAATGGATACCAACACTTCCCGTTCAAAGCCTGGTGGTCTTGAACATGCAATTCCTTACACTCGCCTGCCTGACCACCCCGAGGTCGGCGCTTCTCCGGCCGATAACCGCCGACCCTTTAAGGGTCTGGCCGGTATCTTCCTCGCCATGCTGTTTCTGTCATCTTTGGTCGTCTTGATCATGAACCAAGGTCCACAAGCCCGAGCCAAAGTCAATGACGATATCCAACCAAAATCTTCTCCTTCGGTGTCGGTGTTGCCGGAGACTTTAATGCCACCATCACGAGGGGTGTCGCAGGGGGTGTCTGAGAAGACTTTCCGGGACTTCTCCGTCACCGGTCCGGTGTACCCTTGGACTAATGCTATGTTGGCTTGGCAAAGAACATCTTTCCATTTTCAACCGGAGAGGAACTGGATGAACGGTTGGTACAAACAAAAACGTGCATGTTTTTTTTTTTTGTTAAAAACTTTTCAACCCCTTTTTAATATTTTATATTACAAACTTTGCATTGTTTTTCATCATATTTATTATATGTTTACTTTCGCACTGATCCAAATCTAATTGTCATCTTTCATGGCTGCTCTTTGGGGGAATCGGCTAATTTCTACTGCAGATCCTAATGGTACGTCCTTCTTCCCTTGGCTCTTTGATTTTGTATTTCCTTAATGGGTAATTAACAAATCAATATTTTATCCAAAAATCTCGAAAAGTTCCTTGAACTTGCCATATTCATTCTTTGTTTATACTTATTTAGTCTTGATTGCGTAATAGTAATGGGTTACTAGTAAATTAGTAAAAAAATACCAAAATGATGTGATGATAATAATTTTATAATTATTAGTCTTTATTATAAATATTTTATTTCAAAGTAGAAGACTCTTATTCAATTAATTATCTTTGTTATAAATATTTTATTTTAAAGTAGAAGACTCTTATTTAATTAATTATTTTTTAAAGTACATGAATTCTGTGTAATTTTCTAGTTGTAAGATATTATCCAAATATAATTTTCTATTTTACCAAAAAAAACTAAGAAAAAGGTAACCTTCTTGTAGGTCTAGTTGATATTGTCAATCTTGATTACCAAAAATCAAAATACTAGTTTGGTTGCTAGCAAATTAATTTTCTTGTCCACCTCAGAATGACAATGAAATTAATCTTATTTATTTTTTGGACTGACGAAATTATTAAAGGTTTTTTTCTATTGGATTATGATTGTTTGAATTTATTGCATGCGTCTGTGTTGCTGGCAAGACCTGTGCCACGCAAACCATAGTCTCACTTTGATTTATTGGGACTGTTTTGTTTTGTTCATCACATGAATCATATCATACGTGGGTCCACATCATCTTATCATTTATTGGATTGTGCGTGTCTTTTTTTTCCAAGTGTTTACAAGGGATCTGTCAGCTGACGTGGAAATAATTAACAAAAATCAAGAGATGTCAAAAAAATAAAAATAAAAAATTAGTCCCATTTTTTTTCAGAGGCAATGGACCAATCAGGTACTCACTTCGGCCTTTGTCATAATCATGATGTGTGTCGACAGTATTGATGGGCCCACGTTTCATCGGCCTATGGTGGGCTCGGTTCTTCCATTATATGTTTGGTAACATAAAGCAATTTTATATGCAATTAATTTTCTTTTACTTTATTTTTATAATTTTTCCATTTAATCCATAAAACCGCATATAATTACTTATATAGAAGTTTAAAATAAAAATTTCCTATTCTTTTAAACAATATAAAATAGACACTTGTCCTATTACACATGCCGTTTGTTCCTTATTATATTTTTATTTTTGGGATGGACAATGGTCATGTGGTTTGATAATTAACATTTTCTTTATTCATATTTGATTTTACTCAACAAAATAAGTTTTTTGTTTTTTTTATCTCTTTTAATATTCTTTTTTTTTTTCAACAAGCCATCTTCATGTTGTTAATAAATTTTGACTTCGTAATCCGAAGTAGATTTTTATGATTGGATCCACAAGTATCCAAGACAATATAACTCTTTGACTATAAATTTTGGGTAATAAGCTCAAATTCATGTACATAAGAACTCAATTACATTATATATATGTACATATAATTTTAAGAGTTGAGTTCTCTACGTACAACAAATCAACAACCGTGCACGGCAGTGTCTCTGACCATTCGGATAGGAAAAACCAAGCAAATGCTCCCAAATTTCAGTAGTCCTGTCCGTGTGATTATTGTCCTTTCATAGAGCATTTTATGACCCAATTAGAGTATGACATGACTAATAAGCTGGTACACCACAATTACACGTGCCACAAGGACAATGACTACATTATTGGTGGTGCACTTGTCCCAATTCAAATCATATGGCCAGCTAGATTCATTTATTTTGGTTAATGCCCCTATATATATATGCATTTATATATACCCATATAAGATATATAAGAGACTGACCAATTTATAATTTCTTCAATTTCATCTATTGCCCTTGCATTCAAGTGAGCGAGTGAAAATTATCTAGGTCTAAGGACATATTTTCGATTTCTAAAAGGTAGACATATCCCGCACTCATTGCTTTCCATAGATCGGACGTATGTTCTGAATTTTTCCGGATATATAGAGTAGTTCTTCGTGAGAGAGGAATGCATTTAACAATTTTTTTTTGTATATACATGCACGCCGATTATACATTTTAGATTTAATTGTATACATAGACGATCATAAAAGTAAGGATGGTCCTATTGGTAGTAGTGCAATCTTGATTTTTTGTCGAGGCTTTTTTTTTTTTTAATTTTTGTTAATTGAGTGTTCGGATCATTTGTGCATATTTCGACTAATTTTGGAGTTTGTGAGACAGTTTTTTTGATAAATTGATAAATTGTATTTAATGAGTCCATTAACAATAACTTGTTCTAGCATAACAACAAAGATCACCCAAAAATTATATGCATTCACCTATATACATCTATAATGTGTAATATAGAATACGAGTATAGTACATAAGAATGTGTACATATATGTGCATGTGTTATTTTCAGCTTAGTGAGAAATCATGACGAATTTTGCATGGTTGCAGGTCCATTGCTTCACATGGGTTGGTACCACCTTTTCTACCAGTACAACCCGGATTCTGCAGTTTGGGGCAACATCACATGGGGTCATGCGGTGTCAAGGGACCTGATTCACTGGCTCTACCTCCCCATTGCCATGGAACCGGATCGCTGGTTCGATTCCAACGGAGTTTGGACCGGGTCCGCCACGCTCCTCCCCGATGGCCGAATCATGATGCTTTACACTGGTGATACCGATAATTACGTGCAGGTGCAAAACCTTGCGTATCCCGCCAACCTATCCGATCCTCTCCTCCTCGATTGGGTCAAGTATAAGGACAACCCGGTCGTGGTGCCTCCACCCGGCATTGGTTTGAAGGACTTTAGGGACCCGACCACAGCATGGCTAGCCAGAGATGGCAAATGGCGGGTTGCTATTGGGTCAAAGGTTAATACAACGGGCGTTACCCTTGTGTACCAGACCACTAACTTCACTAGCTACGAGCTCTTGGAGGGGGTTATGCATGAGGTTCCAGGCACGGGCATGTGGGAGTGTGTGGACTTCTACCCGGTTTCGACAACTGATACGAATGGGTTGGACACATCATTTAACGGGTCGGGTATTAAGCATGTGCTTAAGGCAAGTCTGGACGATGAGAAGAAGGATTTTTATGCAATTGGGACCTATGATCCAACTACTGACACATGGACACCCGATAACCCGGAGCTGGACGTGGGTATCGGGTTGCGGGTGGACTATGGAAAGTACTATGCATCAAAGACCTTCTACGACCAGATCAAGCAGAGGAGGATCTTGTGGGGCTGGATTGGAGAAACTGATAATGAAGATGCTGACGTCTTGAAGGGTTGGGCATCCGTTCAGGTAACCACTGATCTATCATCTGAACAAACTTTCTTTCTGTAGGTTCAATTTGCAAACTATACTTACAGTTTGGGTTTCTGTTTACTGTTTTGAATTTTTTGAAATTCGTCAAAGTGTTTGACAAATTAGCTAAAAAAATTTTTTTCGTCAAATAAAGGTCGGTAAACCGACTACGAAACCTGTGTTTAAGATTTTTTTTTAAAAATACCCTAAGTTTGGAATCAAGAAAGATATATTTTTTGAATTTACCGGAACTATTTTTATATGAAAAAGAAAATGCTACGAAACAATGGTATTTTTAATGGCCACATTTCTTTATTTTTGAGAACATAATAAATAAAGAGATTTTATTTTTTATATTCGAGAGCATTAAAAATGAAATCAAGACGGAAACCGAATTTGGTTATGATTTCACTTCCTGTTTTCTAATTTTATTGTCTGAAATTCATTGAAAACGCATTTAGCGAATTGATTTTGAAAATTATTTTTGTCAAAATTGCTTCTCGTAAATTAATTCTGAAATAGTTTCCGTCGTAATTTTGAAATTTGTTTTAAAAACACCACAATTTTGGGAGCTATTGAAATGATGTATTATGAGTTTCCAAACCGTTTTACATTTGAAAAAGAAAATAATATGAAATTGATGGTTTTTTTTTATGATTCTTTATTTTTTTCAAGAACACAAAAAATGAGAAGTTGCCAATTTTTTTAATTTCCGAAAACACAAAACATGAGAAGCTCCTTTTTATTTTTATTTTTTAAAAGCACGAAAAACGGAAAACAGATTGATTTCCAAGGCTGCTCATGAATGGAGAAGATTAATAAATTTTGCTGTTATGTTCGACAGACTATTCCAAGGACAGTAGTGTACGACAAGAAGACCAGAACCAACATACTTCAATGGCCTGTGGAGGAAGTGGAAAGGTTGAGACTAACCAGTACTGAATTCAAAGGAGTGAAGGTTGGACCAGGGTCAGTGGTGCCACTTAACATAACCTCTGCAACACAGTTGGACATTGCTGCCACATTCGAAGTAGACAAGGAGGCACTGGAGGCGACACTCGAAGCCGATGTTGGCTACAATTGCAGCACCACCGGTGCTAAAATGAGAGGAACTCTAGGACCGTTCGGCCTTCTGGTTGTCGCTGACGATTCACTCTCCGAGTTCACGCCCGTCTATTTCTACATTTCTAAGAACGTTGATGGCAGTTTGAAGACCTTTTTCTGCTCCGACGAAATGAGGTTTGCTTCTTTCATTGCCCGAATCTTGATTATCTTACATAGTTCTAGTATATAAAGAAGAACCCCATTTGGTGTCTGACGCAAACTGCTTCAATAAATTTTTATTTTAAAAAAAAAATCAAGTTAATATACCTTAATTAGATTTGAGTCCACCAACTGCCAAGGATAAATATGAAAAATAATTTTTCCTAGAACAATGCTATATACACTTTATTTTCTCAATTCTTCTCAATTCTGTGTTTAGGAAGTAAAAAAAAGAATTGAGAAATGAGATTACAATGCTTCAGTTACTCCAAATTTCTTGGGCCCTATCCATTCATTCCCGACACTCACAAAGACTGGATGAACTTCGTCCCGGGGCAGTGTCACCAAAATTCAAACACTTCAAAAACTCTCCCCTCCCCTCCCCTCCCCAGGTTTCCTCCTCTGTGCTCTAAATGTTTTGGGTGTTGTATTGCATACAAAACTTTAACAATTCATGATCTTTGAAAACTGTGAGAGCCCTTAAAAAAATGGAACACCCACAAAACCTGCTATATTGTGTTTTTGGAAACAATTCTGCATTAATCGAATTGCGTCCCAACTGCTGTTTTCTACATAATCAGGTATGAAATTGATCTGAGATAATGTTAATTTTGCGCAGGTCATCCAAGGCTTCTGATGTTAACAAAAAGGTTTATGGCGACATGGTCCCTGTGCTCGATGGTGAAGAATTGTCTATGAGAGTATTGGTATGTAAAAAATTCAGCTTAGAAACTTACCTTAGAAGTTAGTTCAAAATTTATAAGTTGTTTATCGATGGATTTTCGTTTACAGGTTGATCATTCAATTGTGGAGAGCTTTGCTCAAGGAGGAAGAACAGTGATCACATCAAGAATCTACCCGACAAGGGCGATTGACGGAGCAGCGCGAGCCTTCCTGTTCAACAATGCCACTGGAGTGAGTGTCACAGCATCGCTGAAGGTATGGGAAATGGAGTCGGCAAATATTCACCGCTTCCCTCTGGATCAGATGTAGTGTACTTTATAGTCGACCCATGTTGTTATATTATATTCCTCCATTTTCCGTTTGGTTGTCCGGAAAAGTTTGAAGAGATAGAAGGGAAAAATATAGAATCTTGCAGCAACCGACCGCGATATTGTATTATCCAATTTTTCCGGAGGGCGGCCAGTCCATTTTTATGGCATGTTGTTGGGCAATATCCATTTGTATTTTATCTGAACAATAATTTTTGAAATGTTGAGATTTTCAATTATTGCCAGTACTCCTTTTTCAAACGTGTAGATTAACCACAGCAAATAAGCCGGACATACATTTTAGAGCGAATTCCAAGCACAAACTCAAGTTTTTAAACCGAAAGTATTCGACTTGTTAACCAGAGTAATCTTTGATCTACTCGAGGTGAAGTACAATCAAACTCGTGCCAAGGCCAACTTCATCTTTACTGTTCACAACTCGGGTGTCTTCTTCATATTCATGTTTTTGAGAGAGAGAGAGATTATGCAGAGTAGAAGAGAGCGAGAGCAAGTGGCTTGTATCTCTACATATATATAGTTTTAGAGAGAGAAAAAAAAGCCTAATGGTTATGTAATATTGGTTACTCGATAGTCCTTCTTATTAAATTTTGTTATGTGACACGTTTTACTCTAAAGTCTTTTAATTTTCTCACACAACTCAAATTGTTAATGTAACAAAATACCACATGCCACAATTTTATAGGTATAACTACTCAGAAGTCAGAACCCAGTGTTATTTAACTATTAGAAAGAAGTGAGTTGTGTAGTTGTGAGTTTTGCCTTGGACATGCTCATGGGCAATCGAATCGACCAAAAACCAACAAAATGATTTGGGTTGCCCTGAGACTTGGTTTCATTGGTCCATTAAGGGGGCTGTGGGCTTTGGGTTATGGGTTCCCCAGCTTCAAGTTGCATTGCCATTATCTTGACAGACTCACCCACTCAGCATAATCTCAAACAAAAATTAAAACAAAAAAATCCTTAAACATATGGGATTGTGGTTTCACGTTCGGCCTGATCTCACATGCCACTGTGCTGGACATTTAATTTTATTCCCATTTCCTCTTAGGCTTCATTTCTCAACGAAAATCATATAGTAAGTCCTCAGACAGCCGAGTTCATGTGGCATTCGACCGTTGGCAGATTCCAAAACTCTTCTACCTTAAAAAAAGGTTATAATTTTGTAACGAAATTTGACTTCTATCTCCACCTTTTGGCATGATCAATGCTGCCAATTGCTAGTTAATTCATGGTTTATGGCCCTCTCTCTGCATATTAGATATTCTATTCCCGCCAACTAATGTTTAAGGTCTTTGTAAATAATCCCCTCTTTTCAATTGTTTTGACATACTAGAGAACTAACTTCTTCCCTTCTTCCTCAACATTTCAAAAGTACTTATCTTCATTTGTAAGTTTCGAAACCTCGTTTTGTGTACTAATCAAATTGCTACAAACAAAAAAATTGTTTCAATATTTTGAACCATTTTAAGCCAAAATTCTCAATTACGCAGCATAATCGGGCTCAAATTATGCAGAAAATGGCGGGGTCATGGACTAATTAGGGGGCTATGCAAATCCTTGTGGTACGAAGTTAATTATGTGCAACTTCAACTCATATAATCGGTGGCCACAGAACAACAGAGAAAATATTGAAGAAAAATAAGAGAACGTTCAGGCCATTTAGTTCGATATTTATTTATTTATCTGTAAGTATAAAATTTTTGAAAAAAATAACACAATGTTATCTTACATTATTTAGCTTCCATAAGCATGAGCACTTGAAATTATTTATTTTCTCATAAGGGGATTAAGGTAAATTACATAGTATTGAAATTTTTTAAGACGGGAAAAAAAAACTTTGTTTCAAAGCTAAAAAAAAAAGCTGTCATATATCAAATTTGTCTGAGGCTTTATCTGAAAAAAAATAATAATAATTATGCGTTGCAACATTTGTGAATTACACTGCTCACCCCTAAGGCATGGAAAAAGTACTTATTAAACCTCAAATTTTGAAAAATTACATTGACCTCCTCAATTAGAGATTAAAATCTAAAATAATTTGTTCAACTGACAGTGGACTATCCGATAAGAATCAAATATCAAATGGATTTTGAAATAAAAGGGGTTGGTGTAATTTTTCACACCACATGAGTACTGTGTTTTTTTGCCAAATCTTAGTATAATAATGAAATTTACCCAAAAATTTATCTTCCAACTACTTGGATAAGTATAAAATAAAAAAAGTACTTGCATAAACATAATTTTTCCCACAAAATCTTACAAATAAGATCCTAAAAAGAGTCATCAATTCATGATAGAAGTAAATGAAATTTTATACAACCAAACTTAATAGTAATGTAATCAAATTTACTTGTCTTATCTACAACTCATGCTCCAAGCTTTTGACACTACTTTGTTTTTGAAATCGGGAAACATTTCCAAATTCAATATTGTAATGTCAAATGAATTGATTAGCCTGAGTTATTCCTTTTCCTCCTTTAGCCAGCCAACATTAAGTAAGACTTAATGCCTTAAAAGTATGTAGTGGCTACATCCACTCCTCATCTTGCTTATCCATTTTTAACAATTTAATGCGATTCGGATTGAAAAAAATTACCCTTCAAATTTGACAAATCCCTTCCATTTCTCATCTTCGACTGAATTCATCCCGAACAATCAAAACTATGACTACCATTGCTGCCGAGCAACGAATATACTGCATGTATGTATGGTTTGAGAAAAGTGAACGTGAATGTTATTTAGTGAATTGCCATTCGATTAGAATGCAACTTTGTCAAACAAAATTGCTTATAAATTTCAGGGTATGAATAAACAAATTAGGGAGTGGAAATAGCCACTCCTTTAAAAATATTGAGAAACCAACCAAATTTGGTCCTTCACATTTTTAGTAATGATGGTGACCCATCATAAAGATTAACAGCAAAATGCCAAAATTACCAACTAGGATTCTTGTGTCCCATGTGCTATATTATTAAGAGCATCCACACATCTAATTTCAGGCCAATGAATATGGCCTTTTGATTTCTGTCTCAAAACCGACCCCATATATCACAACGTCTTATCACCACAAACGCGATACAAATAGAATTTATATACGTAATTTTTATACAAAATAATGTAATTATTTGTGATTCTTTTATTTTAAATCAAAATAGTCACTCTTCTAAGTTATAATTTCAAAAATTGTTGTGTCGTGGCCTTGCATAATATAATTTTTATGTTTATGATTTTTTTATCAATAATTTCTGTAAATTTATATTTTAATTATATTCTTCCTAGCCTTTATGGTAACAAAATCTGGATGATTTGGACAAGTGAGCAATGCAATGCCCTTAATGTGACGAACTTTTCGGCCATATCCAGTTTGTACAGAAAAGTTGGGCCCATCTAAGCAAAGTCTATGATGGAAATTGGAAATTGAAGAGAAAGAAAAGGGAAATGAAAGTGGGGACACAGCCCAACGCGGCGAAGGGTTGGTAGTGGATAATTCTGAATTCTAAATTTTTTGGTAGGTTGGTGGGACCACGCAAGTGGGACCCACAAACGGTTTTGTGCATGTGACGCTTTCAGAAAATCAGAACGTTAGAGAGAGAGAAGCGAGCATGACAAAGGGCGGAGGCACCGAATTTTAATTGCAATTGCAAATTGTTTGACTGCTGATTAGCTGTCAGCCAGTCAGTCTCGCGTTTCTCTCTCCCCTCATTTATACCGGCTATAGCCGGTTGAAAATAATCTTAGTTAAAATTATAAATTTCGAGAATCAATTTAGGAAAATTTTCTGCCAATATAGTAATTCAAAGAAAAACTTAATAAAAGCATGTCATTTGATGAATTACTTATCTTGAATAACTATTCAAACAAACAACATTCAAATTATATTCAAATTTAGGTAAAAATAGATTTGACCTAATCTTATGATAAAAATGCCAAATATTCAAGTTTCAACACTCTTATTAATAAAATATTGATTAACTGTTATAAGATAAATTTTTATAAAAATAAGTAATTACTATTTAAGTATTTTAATTTTTTAAGGTTGAATGTTTTCCCGTAAAATCTTTGCCTCTCCATGCTAAAAAAAGAAAAAAAAGAAGGAAGGACCAAAAAAAAAAAAAAAAAAGGAGAAAAGACGAAAACCATTGGGGTGTAATAGCCGAGACTAGGCTTAGAGGAAGGTTCGTACAATATTAAATTGAATTGGGCTTAACCGGTTTAGCCTGTTGCCGGTCATTATACGCCCATTACGCCGCACAATTCCAGAAAAGGGAGCGTTTAGGGCGACTTCCCTACTGAGTGAGTCCACACTAATTTCCTTGCAATCAAATTCCAAAGCAAAACAGAGAGCCGTTTCCTCTTCTTCTTCTTCTTCTTCTTCTCTCTCTGTACTCTCCATCTCTCTCTATGTATGGTGATATGAACATCCCATAAACCACAGAAACTTGGCTTTAGAAATCTCTGTAAAAAACTTCTAAATGGCGTTGTTGGGATTATATATGTTGCGTTTGGTCCACATTTCTTTGCTTTTCGGCCTCTGTTTCGCCGCAGACCCATTTGCCAACTTCGAATTGGAGCTCTCTTACATCACTGTTTCCGCTTTGGGCGTTCCTCAACAGGTTCCGTTCTCTCTTTCTCTCTCTCTCTCTCTCTCTCTCTCTGTGGGTCATTTTCTCATATAGGTTTGCTTTGGGTTTTGAAAAAGTTGATGGAATGATAATAGTCATACAATCATTGTTTGCACTTTGCGGTAATTTATTATTTGTTTTGTTCATGTAGTAGTTGAACTCGAGGAGTTGAGTTTTGATTATTTGGGATATAGATTGAGGTCCAAATGTGTCATTGTTGATAATACTTCTATGTGGTTTGTGGATTTTTATGCATTGCAATAATCTGTTGTTGATGGAGAAAATATATAATTAAACTTGATACTCGGGTTGAGGCTTGAAAATGTGAACTGGGGACCATGCATGTCGCTGCGGTTGATTTTTCCACATGGGTTTTGTGTTTTTTATTTGCCTGTGATTTTTGCAGTAATTTCTGGATTATTTGTGGTAGATGTAGTTGATTTGGGAAGTGGCTCTGCAATATTGGTGAAATAGATTGGGTCCATGTATTTCATTATAGATAAAGTTTCTACACAGGATATATGATTTTTATGGTTCTTCATCACTAATTTGTGGCTACTATTGTAAATTTAGTTGGACTGTTTGATTGGTTGATATTGTTGAAGATTATTTCATCAAAATGTCACCGTAAGACATTGATTTTATCACCTGGTTTTTTGTTTACCTTTTTACTATTCTTTGTCCGTGGTTCAGTAACTTGTATAAATTGTATTCATGTGCTAAATGGAGTTGAATCAGATAATTGGGTTTTAATAATTGGTAAAATAGACGAGGAAGTAATTTCTTGTTTTTTTGTTGCCCTTGCTTGCAGGTTATAGCAGTTAATGGAAAGTTTCCCGGTCCAACGCTTAATGTTACTACTAATTACAATGTTGTTGTAAATGTGAAGAACAAATTGGATGAAAATCTCCTCATTACTTGGTAGGTTTTGACATATTGTCTATTTACCTTTTTTTTTCCGTTTAATCTGCTTGCTTTTAAATGGGGGGGACAGCATCTCGTGCATACTTCTAAGTGAATCTGGATTTATGGGTTTGACAGGGCTGGGGTGGAAATGCGTCGTTCTTCTTGGCAAGATGGTGTTCTGGGCACAAATTGTCCCATTCCTCCAAAGTGGAACTGGACATACCAGTTTCAGGTTAAGGATCAGATAGGCAGCTTCTTTTATTACCCTTCACTCAATCTTCAGAGGGCAGCTGGTGGCTTTGGTTCTTTTATTATCACTAATCGGGATATCATCGCCCTGCCTTTTAACACCCCAGATGGGGATATTGTCATTATGATTGGTGATTGGTACACGCGAAACCATACGGTTGGTATTTGTTATAGGATCAATATTTTTGATTGACTGTCAAGTGGGAATGTGACTTTACCTAGCAGAATCTAACGGTGGCCCCCCTTTGAATATTAGGCACTGAGAGCTACCCTTGATGCTGGAAAAGACCTTGGGATGCCAGACGGGGTTCTCATTAATGGGAAGGGACCTTACAGGTATAACACTACGCTGGTCCCAGATGGCATCGGTTATGAAACCATCAATGTTGACCCAGGTAAAGTGATTATTACTTTCTTGTAGCAGTTGCCTCAATAAATTTAGATCATTTGAAATCTTTAAATAGTGACCTGCCTTCTTTTGGCTTCATATTTCTTGATTTGTTGGTTATTCCATTTTTCTAAACATACTTCCATGTTTAGCTGTTATGCAATTTAGAGGTAAATCCATTTCATTTCTAGTTGTTTACAATGTCCATTAGAGTTCTTTATGTGCCCTTATGCCATCTAACAGATACTAACAATTTAGAAATTGAAAGTTAGTGGTATCCATTTTGGTTTGTCATTGTTGTCTGGGCACCACTTTACTGATTCTAACTGCTTTAAGATTTACTATCTTTCGGTTTTGTGAAGCTGACATCAATATACTTTGGGATTAGGCTTCATTGAGTTGTGCACTTTAGTTATGTGCTTCTTGTTGTAATAACTTCTATACACGTCTGAACAGGAAGCTTATTATTATCTCTGATTTACTACAAAAGAGCCATTGATTTGGTGATTAGGGTCATTGGAATATTTTGAATATGCAGAGGCAGGGTCAAACCTTGGATGGATGTATAATAATAGTTGGAATGAAACCACTTTGGATTGGTGCGCTGTTATAAATTAAAATCTAGGCTGGTTCTTGTCTAGTAATTTTGCATTCTGTTGTACTTCTTTCCTACTTTTTCAGTCTGAAACTTCTTTGATCTGAACCAATTATGCTGCTATATATTGCAGGAAAAACTTATCGAATTCGTGTGCACAATGTTGGGGTCTCAACTTGCTTGAACTTTCGAATCCAGAGCCATAATCTGCTTCTAGCAGAAACGGAGGGTCATTACACATCACAACAAAACTATACTAGCTTAGATATCCATGTTGGGCAGTCTTACTCGTTTTTGGTTACCATGGATCAGAATGCAAGTAGCGATTACTACATTGTAGCAAGTGCTAGGTTTGTGAATCAGTCTCTTTGGCAAAGAGTTACAGGTGTAGCTATCCTGCACTATTCCAATTCGAAAGGAAAGGCAACTGGTCCTCTTCCTGATCCACCAAATGATGGCTATGATACATCATTTGCAGTGAACCAGGCAATGTCCATCAGGTTTGTTCCCTTGATTCTTTTGATATTTATTAACTTCTATGTCCTTTTAAATCGGAAACTGACAACTGTCTTTTAAAATATTTTGTTGGTGTTGCGTACCTGTTTTAAGCATCACATTGCTTGAGACTGGCATTCACCATAGAAAGCCTTTTCTTCAAACAAAATTTAGGAAATAAATTGCAAATCATATTCATATCTACAACCCAATCTAATGGTGTTCCAAGAAGTCATATCTTTTAATGGCAAATATTCTCTAATTTCATGAGGAAAGGAGAGGGATACACTTAGAGATTGAGTAGACAATGTGACAAAGGAGATGGACAGAAAGAAGACCTTGCAAGGGAGAGACATTATAGGGCAAGTCAGTGAAAACTTATTCCTGTGGCATTTAGTCAAATGCAAATTGAAACTTGTTGAAGAGTAAGACAATGATTCTCTAGTCTTTACCATGAGATTGGAATCGACTTGAAAATTTAAGTTGAGAAAGTTCTTTTCTTTTTAGTTAGTAAAATCAAGTAAATAGTAGTCAAGCCATATTTGTAACAAAATTGCACATTTTTTCTCTGAAAAATATCCCAAAATCGTCTAGTCTACAAGTTTAACCATCTATTGTCATAAAAATTGATGTAGTTCAAATCCCAAACCAGTCCTTCGGATAATATAAAAATTTGGCCTGTCCATATACACACCCTGCCTGTTGCTCCTTTTGTTCTTTTTTCATTTTGCCATGACCTCTTACCATAACTAATTATCATTTATCTATGTTGATTAATGTTTTCCCTACTTGAAATAATCAGGCAAAATGTATCTGCCAGTGGAGCTCGCCCTAACCCCCAAGGTTCATTTCATTATGGTTCAATCAATGTCACTGACGTCTATGTGTTAAGGAGCATACCACCAGTGATGATTGATGGAAAACTACGAGCTACGTTTAATGGGATTTCGTTTGTCAATCCTGATACACCAATTAGACTTGCTGACCAGTATAACGTGAAAGGTGCTTACAAGCTTGATTTCCCAAGTAGGCCACTGACTGGACCCCCTCGGATGGACAGATCTGTCATTAATGCTACATATAAGGGTTTCATTGAAGTCATATTGCAGAACAATGATACAGTAGTGCAGAGCTTTCACATGGATGGTTATTCTTTTTTTGTTGTTGGGTATAATTCTTTTCTTAGGTATCATATGCAAGTTTTTATTTTAACTCAAGTGCGTGCATGATAATTACTTAGTTACTACTACTGCTGCAGGATGGCGTATGGGGAATGGACAGAAAATAACAGGAATTCATATAACAAGTGGGATGCAATATCTCGCTGTACAACACAGGTTTGTTCTCAGGAGACTTCTACAGTTCTTGTTTAAATTACAAGGACAAGAAAAAGGACCTGTATTACTTAACAAGATTTATGCATCTGAATTTCTTTGCTGGTTGCTTAGATTAGTTGTTTTGAAGTTAGAAAGACCTTGTCTTCCAGTAATTTCCTCGTTTTATCTTATTTGTAGGTTTTCCCTGGGGGTTGGACAGCAGTTCTGGTCTCTCTCGACAATGTGGGAGTGTGGAATCTTAGAGCAGAAAATCAAGATAGATGGTATCTAGGCCAAGAAACATATATGAAGATTATCAATCCTGAAGAAAACAACACAACTGAAATGGCTGCGCCTAATAATGTTCTTTACTGTGGTGCCCTTGGCCGCTTGCAGAAGTATAAGAACCTAGCCTCTCTCTCTCTCTCTCTCTCTCTCTCTCTCTCTCTCTCTCTCTCTCTCTCTCTCTCTCCACCCATAATAACTGACCAATGTATTGTTATTCTCTTTGCATTTCAGGCCACAAAAAACCTCCACTTCAGCTTCCACTGTCAGTGGAAAATCAAAGCTGTATCTCATGCTGTTGATGGTGTTTTCTGCTGCCATTTCAATTTTATGCTAAGCTGAACATTTCCATCTCCTACAAGTGGCAGGGCAGCCCAGCTGTGTTGCGGTTGGGTTGTACTGGTATGCTTTGTTTGGGTCACAGTTTTTAGTTGTAAGTTGTGTAGTGTGTAGGTGTGAAAAGAAGTCTTGCTAGCACAATTTTTGTGTTGTTCATTGACATTATAGGTAATTGGGGATCCATCATTTGTCATTCAAAAAAAGCTACACACTGATGATGATTGCCCCATTTTCAATACCATTTGATTTGTACCCAACTTGTGTTATTGTTTCCAGTGTATTTGTGTGCAAATGCAGTTCAAAGTAAATGATGTTATTTGGTTTTTACAGAATGTGTAAAATGGCCAAATTTTGTCACTGCCTTTCTGGGATTTGGAGGAATAGCTATAACGGTGATCATTTTTATTTAGAGCTATTGATTATTACTTTGAGAATGGGATGATTACAAGTCTGCCTGCATGCTCTTTTGGGTATATTCTTCCAGTTTGATACTAAAAGGGGATGTTGAGCAACTCAAATTTCCAATCCCACGGACTATTGGGCCTCTAGCAATCCAGTGTCCTTGTAGGTGGCCCAAATATGAAAGGATACTGAGCCAAGGTTACTTGATGTCATTTTAGGAGGTTACTTGATGTCATTTTAGGAGGCTTGTATAAGGGATCTGTAAAAAAAAAAAAATGGAGAAATAGAAGTCTTTGGTAGGGGAAAAAAAGCAGACCACAAAAAAAAAAAAGAAAAAATTGGTAAGGGGAATAAAGGTCGTGCTTAACAAATTTTGCGATGTGACTTTTTCTTATTTCTTTTGAAAAATCTCTCCATTGGCAACAAGTTAATGCTGTTGTTATAATGACACCCATCATGTAACAATTTAATAGGGATGAAACTCATTACTACCTAATCAACATGGGACTCATAGGCTATTTAAATTCTCAGTACTGTGTCGCTATTTACGAGACTTGTTTCCTTGGGGATTTGCAAACCCAGATGGAGAAATAGTAAAGACGAGGCAAGAGAGTGGAGTGAATCCAGCCATTGTAACGTAAAATCCTCATTTCAATGAAATATCTCATAAATTAAGAAAGATTATAACGGATGATATTACTGCTAATTCTGTTAAAACCCACCTGAAAGGATCTTGTCAATATGTGCTCTTAACGCACGTATTAAGTATACTTTGTTTAGTTGCATAAAGTGTTTTAATCTTAATGACAAAGTAGTAAAAGAAAACTTGAAGAATGAAAAGGGTAGAAGGCCTTCGGACTTGTGGGGTTGGAAATAAGGATATAATTAGTAGTCACATGGAGTTGTTTCAGGTGGTGAATGATGTTAACTTCACCTTCACTCAAACATTTTTCTAAAAACCCCAATAATTCAGTCACTCCCCTTTCTTGATGCCATGCGGATGTGTACTCTTTGACTTTGCAGGACGGACTCTCTCTCTCTCTCTCTCTCTCTCTCTCTCTCTTGTGTGCGTGTGTTTGGAAGCGAAGCTTTGACTACAAAAAGCCTTTTCTGTCCTAGGATTCCATTATGTTATTATCAACTTCATCTCTTTCTCTGTGGATTCCAGAAGACACGCCCAATAAGTATGTCGTTTGGAAAATTCATTGCTTGAAAGGGACTTCCAAGCTTTGACTTCACCACCACAAGTGAATCAAAGAGTTATCCACTTTTAACAATATATAAGCTTATGTTCCCAATATTTTTAACTCATCAGAGAATTTTACTTCTTGTACCAGAGCAATAAGTCGCCCTTTTAGGTCACAGTCTCTGCTAATCTTTTCACATCTCTCTCTAGCTCACATTCTCCACCGGCATATTGGCAATTTCATCAGCAGTAGTTCTTGGGTCATATTCAAACTCGATCAGTAGCTCCTTCCAAGCCATTTCTTGATCTGGGAACTACCAAGTTGTGATTTTTGGTACGTACTGATGATTCTTTGATTCAACAGTTCTACTCAACATAAAGAAGGTCCCCCCCCTCCCTGAATGGGTTGTTTCTTCTTAGAAAATTTTAAGTCAATCTCTATTTCTATTCTTCCTTTCTCATCAATGGTTGAGGCTGAGTGCTCTCATATATACATTGGTTTGGTGTTCTTATGCTTCTAAGCGTCGGTTATCCAGTGCAGCCAATGCTGGCAAGTCTTGAAATGGACTGATTGTAGGATTATACTATCTCACAAAATTTGTAAAGGTTTAGTAATATTCTTGTTTCAATTCTCGCTTTCTCCTTATAATTGTGCCTTTATGGCCAGCTTGATATCGATGAAGTCATAATAATGTTTTTTTTTTTTTCAATTACTGAATACCCCGTTATTTATAAACCCTGTAATTGAAAAAAGTTTTCAGAGTAGGCTTTGTTGTGAAGAAGAAGAAACTCCTGGACACGTCATTGGAGCCCATTTTGCAAGCACATTTTTAGAAAATTATAGCTACGTACAATGCCATAGCTTCAAAGTAATGTTGTTTCTGTGGTTTGCGCAGCCAAAACGACGTCATTTGTGGAGGCAACTTTACAGGCCATGCTGTAAGCAATGTATTTCAAGAAATGGAAGACAAAGCAAATCATTTCAGCAGCGCAGAGGATCATTAGAACCAAAAAAAGGTAATGAATTGTATGGTTGCTGACAAGAAAGGAGAAAACAAACTGGGAATCTTACATCTTGTTGGAGAAAGCAAAAAATTTTCTCCACCTTCATAGCAATAAATTTTTTTTGGCCTCTATCTCTCAAATCTTTGGAAAAAGATGGAGCATGAAGTGAAGGAAAAAGTCAAAAGCTACGTGTGGAGACAAAATGGACAATATAAAAAAATACAAAGTATTGTTTAATAATATTTCAAGATGAAAATACAAACACATATGTGATGTTCCACAGGCTGACTCCATAAAACAGCACATGTGGCTGTCAGATCATAGAGCTAAAAATAACAGACATTGCATACAGACAAATGCTGGGGTGTTCAAACCCCCACCCAGTCACACTCAGCTTAAGAGTCCAAGTAGCAATAGCTCACCTTAATTACCATATATATAGATGTGGAATGACTAGTTTGGTAGTATTAACTTAATACTATGAGGGATTAATTTCCAGATGCTCAACAGTTAATTAAGGTTACCTTACTTAAGTTTTATTATGTACAAGAATCTGGACCATAATTTCCCTTTTTTTTTGCCTTAATAAATGAACTTCCTATGATCAGTATGTACCGTTGTTTACTTCAATACAGCTTCATTTCCACAGATCCATTTGACAGCCAGAGGTTGAAGTTGAGCTATTTTCAGGGGCCATCTCTTGTTTGTTCAACTGTTGGACAATTATATTCGATTGATCGGATGTGTAGAAGATGTTTCCTGCATTGGAGTAGTCATTCTCCTTGGATGCACCTTCTTGGCTGAGCTGAGAAGCAACAAACTTGTCAAGAACTCGCCAATCTGTCACTTGTTCCACTGCTTGCTCAGTACTGTTACTGTTGCCATAGATTAAATTCAAGTTTTGGTTATGGGTTTGTTGAATCTGTTCCTCTTGTGTGAGCGCAGCCCTGGCATGGTTTATGTCGAGTCCATATGAGGCCATGGTTGGAGCTGTTTGCGGCAGTTTTGGGCTCTCAAGGAGTGGGAGCTGGAGGAAGTGCCCATGAGGGATTGGGTATTGCAAATCTAGCTCTCTCTTGCAGGGATAGGGTTGGTGGTGGTAAGTCAGATTAGGCTGAGAAGTTGGCTTTGGCGAGTCGAATTCTGGCATGAATGAGACTTGATCATCGTACCAAATTGGTGAATCGTGCTCACTCATTTTCCGCATCGTGGGTAGTCGCTTCTTGAACACTCGACACACAACCCAACCTTCTTCCTGGAAAGAATTAAAATCTTGTGAGTCATTGTGTAAAATAGTTTCAATTATGCAGAAGCCAAGAGCGAGAATTTGAAACCAGAAGAAATATTGAACCAAATCTAATAACAAAAGGTGGCAGTAAAGAATAGTAAAGGACTGAGTTTAATGAGTTATTAGGGACAACCTAACTCTAACTTCCTAGATCATTTTTTTTTTTTGGTATTTTTTAAAAATGTTTTGAGGGGAAAGGGGGCTATATAATATATTTTTCTTTTTCTCTTCTCTTGATGTAGGTACCTATTATTCAAGTTTATGATTAGAAGAAAGGTCATTCAAACATGTTTTAGGTTAGAATTAGTTTTTTAATTATTTTTTCTTTTTCTTCTCCATTGAGTACAAGAAACAATACGAGAGAACTGTGAACTATTCCACTTCTGGATCTTATGAGTATAATGGTCACAGGGTCAGGAAAGATCTTGACACCAATTGTTTCCTTTGAGAAATTCATCAAGTTGTAGAACAGCAGCCAAAACTGTGGAATTATATAATTCAAGGATCTTTGTAATATCATTACTTAGAACCAAAATAAAATCCTACAATTTACATTCTCTTCCATTTGGTTGGCATGTATTTTATTAGAACCTGAAGCAATAGTTACTGGTGAATTTGAAAATAAAAGGTAGAAGAATATGAGGAATGTTTCACCATGTGATTGAAAACTTCTTGCAGCCATTGGTCATAGAATACAACTCTAAATCCTACTTTGTGGCAATGAATGAAATTTAGTAATGTCGAAAATTTTCATTTGATAAGGTTTTAATCACTTGACCTTAAAAATTAGTTGATATGGAATAAGTATACTTGCCTGAGGAGTCCCATTTTCATCTGTTTCAAGCCGATACTCATGCATAATCCAATCTGACTTCTGTCCATTTGGGGCTCGACCTTCATAAAAGACTAAGGTCTTCCTCATGCCTATCAAGTCATGCTTACAGTAAATAGCCTTGTCTCTTCCTGTTGCTTTCCAAAATCCTGCAGTTGTAGCTCTATTTGTGCGAGTTCCGGTTGGATATTTCTTATCTTTATGGCTAAAAAAGTACCAGTCATTTTGCTCTTCTGTTCCTATTCTGCATAATTCTGTTCCAATTGGTAAAATCACCAAAAAAAACTAACACTTCAGGAAACTATGCAGTTCGAAGAAAAAAAAAAAAAAGTGATCTATTGTTGATAGTAATTGCGTATAATGGTACCTTGGAGATCCCATGGCTCGATTTTATAGAGATCGACATCTTTAATGATATCTAGGTCAATCCTTCTGCAAGTAACCTTTCTCCTAAGATAGTAGTCAACAAGTTCTTCATCAGTGGGATGGAAACGAAAACCAGGTGGAACATGTGAAAAAGTATTCATATTCTCCGACTTTAGAAACCAAGACCTGCAATTCATTTAGCATACAAAGCCAGTGCATGAGTCTTAACACTAGCTGAAAAATTGCTTCTCAAGAAAAAACTAGCTTTGTCTCTTTGACTAGGTTAGAAAAACTTCACTTAGATTGAGCAAATGTAAGTAATAGGGAATAAATACCGAAAACATATGGATTGAATGTCAGACATACGTTGAGGGAAGCTAATGCCCTTGCAAATTAGTTTTCTTCTTTTTTGTATTGTATTTTAGCAGGTTATTTTTGGTGTCATACATTACATACTCTTTTTCCTTTTGATATTGATACAAATTGATATTAGTGGATTTAACTTTTAAGTGAAAAAAAGAAAGAGATGAAGTCATCAAAACAATGTCTCCATGCTTTATATATTATCTATAATCTTTTTCATTATTTTGATCAATGTTTTCTTGAGAAGAATAAGAATTTTTTTTTTGTTTTTCTAATTTTTCAAAAACTTTATATTATTAAAAATACACGGAAATAAGATATTCATTACAAATTGAAGGGAAAATGTAAATTTGCCAAAATTTAGACATGATTGTGATGAATAAATTGAGTACAAGAGTCGGATTGAAGAGAAAAAAATTATTGTTACTTGTTACCACTGTATGAACTACTTAACACGCAATATTCTCCAGCTTCATCCTGGACAATCTTATTAGCATGGTGAAGAGGTTCAAGAATAGCAATCAACGATATATTATACATCTTTACAAGCTTGGCAACCCTCCTTGATTTGTTCATGCCCAGTTTAGAAATTTGTCTTCAATTTTGAACTGAACTGGACTACTTTCGACAAAGATATACATGATATGGTAAACATAACCAAAATGAACATATGGTATTTAACAGGAGCACTAAATAAATTAAGAACCATTTGACATCATCATGCCATGGAAAATGCCACTATTAATATGGCAAAGCATTAGTTCATCAATTGCTTTTGCTTGCAATTGATCTGAATTATCACTAACACAAACTCATTGCCAAAAAGTGATCTGCATCATGCATTTACTGAGTACTTAAGGTGCATGTGGACTAAATCTTAACTTTTCACCAAAGTTTTAGTTTAGAACAGATCTGAACTAAACAACTCATGTAGAGGAAAGCACATAATGCTCAATGAAATGGACATAATCTCGTTTCAGGATATAGCTTATCACTCCAATCAAAATCATGACATAGCTTTAAACTCATGACTTAAATTACACTAAGAATTTTAAGATGAGTAAAGAAAAGAATAATTTTCTCAAATAACAGGAACAAATAAGGTTAGTTCTTAAGAAATTCCACAAATTACTTAGTACACACAAGCAAGATTTTATGTTTTATTTTCTTTAAGTATATCATTATACTTTGTATTGCATGTAGTTTCAATGGTCTACCATCTCTATTCTAATATATAAAAGGAGAACCCCATTTGTGTTTTTGAAACTAGGTTAACAACAGTTATCTTAAAAACTGTTGTAGTTGTTTATAAATTTCAAATTGTGCCTATTTGATTCACTTACCAATATTGATAAGATGATCTCTCATCTCTAGTGATTCAATCAACTACGACGACGATCATCTTTGATGATTCAATCTACTACGACAACTATCATCTTCGACAATAATTGAAAGTTGCACATGCATCGCGTGTGTCCATTCTCTAGTTCAGATTAAAACAGGGATAATTATCTCTCTAGAATCCAACCAATGTTGCTTTTATGCAAGCCAACAACATCTAAATGAAGACAACTAAACAAAATCATGTCTCTCACATCATTTACCATAATTACTTTTCATATTTAAAATATAAATTAGCTGAACAAAAAGGACTACCCAGTTAAATCATAATCACTTCATGCTATTAAATTCACCAAATACAATTGTATGCACATGGGCAATTTGTGCAATGAAGTAAGAAGACTTAGAAGGCCAACCAAGTTTTCAACTCCACTGAGTCTTTTGAATTAATTTTAACAAATCGTAACAAAACACAGATGATTATACATATATATATATATATATATATATATGAGCATGGCGTGTTGTCATGAAAATTTAATTGGCTAAATTATCCATAAAAATGGTTCTCAAAATAAACCAATCACAAGCCCTCAATTTGCTATGTTGGGACTGGTTCAGCAGTCGACGAAGAGATTTATGCATGTAATACATACACATGGACTGTGTTTATGACTCAACTGCATCTACTCTTTGATAACTAAGCAAGTAATAATAATATTGGAATTCATCATAGATATCATTAGCATCACAAGAAATGCAAATCAATAGCAATGAGAATTGTGATTCACACTGTAAGATCATCCTATTAACTTTTTTCAAGGGTAATATTTGAGTAGGATTCATTTGTCAAAGCACAAAAGCAGAATGAATGAAAGGAAGAAGACATATCAGAGATGGCATATATCTGAGAGTTCTCTAAAAGTTCTGAGGACGCAAGACTCCTAGAATTGGATGGAAACTCTTATGAATTAACCATAACAGAAGACACTTGTTCAGATCACAGATCTGCAAAAACAATCTTCTACTCCAACCCACCATGAAACCTCAACAAGAGGGGCTTCAAATATAAACGATGAATGGTCTCAAAGATCACCCACATGGAATAGACATCTATAATGAGAGAGAGAGAGAGAGAGAGAACTCACAGATCTGGCAACAAAGATCCTTAAATTCCCTTCCCACGGATCTAGGTAGAGTCAAAATCTTCTTTCAAGAAGCAAACCTTAATTTCTCCAAATATAGATTGAGAGTTCAAGTTGGGAATGAATTCTAGGTTTTGCTCCAAGAATAGAGGAAGCTGCTAAATCAGACAAACACAAAACAAGACAAACAAAAAAGAGCAAAAGAGAACAAAATGTCCTCCGGACTTGAACCCCCAACTCTTGCTGGTACAAACACCCCACAAATTGTCTTCAAGGCTGTCGAGTTGTCGGATCAGATCCCGAGGAGTCTTGATAGAGGTGCGAAAAAAGGTAAGGCTGAGGAATGGAAGAATGGACGAGAAACGGGGCTATATAAACACCACCTGTAGAGAGAGGAGAGAGAGAGAGAAACCCTAATGATGAAAGATTAGTTTTTGTAGCTAGCTTAGATATATATCTTGATCATATTCTTTCACTGTCTCTCATTGTTGGAGTGAGCTAAATTGCTGGTGAAGTTTATTGGGCGGGAAAAAAGGTGGCGATAAACTTGGCACAGAGAGAGATAGAAGCTGCGTGGGGGCAACAGCCACCTCCACCACCCGCAACTGATAGAGACCCACCCTCCAGGGAATGTTTTATTTCAGAGGTCTTTACAAAGTCTATATGAGAGAGAGAGAAAAAGAGAGAAGTAAACAGGGACGTCAGAGGAACTAACGGCAAAGACCGATAAAAGAAACTAGGAACACCTCAAGCCTTCAGAGTCCAGAAGACCCCAAAAAGAGAGAATAAAATATGAAAAGGCATTTTTGGTTGTGACGTAATGGAACAGTCTCTCTCTCCCTCTCTCTCAATGGGGTAAGGTGGCCCCTAACAGCCTCAGCTATATTCTCAGTCCCCACCATTTCTTGTTCATTACTGTAATGAACTGGGACCATGATTCAGTGACTCTTGGTGATTGCTTGCTTGGATGTTGCTAAGGAGCTATGGTGGTCCAGCAATGACATGTTTGTAGCAAAAAGAAAATTGATCTTGAATTTTTGTCCTGTCTAAATTAATCTTATTTGGAGGGTTTCTTAGCTTCATTATTAGCTGCCAGGATTTTTATAAATATAACATTTTATAACCATAAAATTCATACAAAATGATGTGGTAGAAGATAAAACTTTCACTTTAAAATAAAACACGTATCGTGATCAGTCTTAATTTTAAAAACACCATCACGCATCATTAGATGAGATTTTCTATAAATATTTTCTAAAAAAATAACATCTATATTTAACATGGAATTAAATGTTTTTGATTGGGCTATTTATAGGAGAGAATTGTAGATCTAGAAATTTTCTTTATATGGTGGCATTAATAACGTTGATGCAAGAAAAATGATATATGTATTCCCATCTCTCAATCACTTTTCTCTCTTCTAGCCATAAGTGGATGGCTTCACATGACATTATTAATGTGAGTCTTAAATACTAGGAGTGAGAAAAAGGTTTGAGAAACAAGATTGTATATACTATTACTCTTGATGTAAACGTACACTTCTACTGCATTACTTTCTCAAACATACAACAATGCACAAATACGATGGATTATGAGAGGCCAAATCAAATCCTTGCTCTTGTTTCATGTTCTAGATAATAGGAAAAGACATTTGCATGGCTTCTCAAAAATTTCACGGACATAGTAATTGTGATTGTGATGAATGGTATACGTTGACAATGAAAATTGAAAGCACTTGACAATTTAATTAACAGAAATGATATACTTGAAATTATGAAATAATTAACAAGTTTACAAACCAATGATCATTGAAGTTGAGAAAAGATAAGAAAATCATCATGAAAATGCGTAGTTGTTGTAGTTATTAAGGCCGTGGTTTTTATTGTATTTTTCTAGAATATTTTCTGGTTACTTGATCTTAGGCCGTATTAGGTAAAATCTTCATCATCAAGCATAAATGTAATTTTCTTTGAATTCTATAATTCCTTCTATTGTCATGTTTACCAATGTTTGGATAATAACTTTTTTAATAACTTATAACTTAAATTTACGACTTTTTAAAATTATATTTGACTCCTGCTGAAAAAGTGACTTTTTAAATCCAACTTAAGCTGAAAAAAATTATTTAAATAAGTAATTTTTTAAAATTAACTTAAATTTAGTGCTTATGACTTTTTTAAAAAAAAAAAATTCAAACTCGAAGCTTTTTTGAAAAAGCTTGTTTATCAAGATCTTGCAGAACTTATGAAAAGCCATTGGTTAAAAATCGTTATTTTGTATCCTGAAATCAATTGAACGTACCGGTTTTGCTTGTGGACGGTACGTTTCCTCGCCACCACCGACCGTCATCATGATAGAGATATTCGATATATATGCTGTACTCGCATAGTTCTAAGCTGAAATGAAGCATGAAACTCAAGTCGACTGTAAGCCCCGTTCCAACGCCCTCATAGTTCTTCTTCTTCACTCCGTTACCCGGAAAGTCGGGGCATTCCAGGAAATTAACGTATGTAGAGTTTTCACAGGTGGGCCTCACGAACCGACCCGACTAAGACAGTTCTCCAAATTGGGCAACGGAGCCGGCTTAGCCGGTGAGGGAACCGGCTGAATAAGCCGATGGGTGGTGCTGAGATCGCAATAGTTGTGGGTCCCACGGAAGAAAGGAATGATAGCCTGGACTTTGTACGTGGCGGCTCTGCGGTCCGGCGTGGGCTAGCCACTATCATTGAGCTCGCAACTTGGGGGTGGTGTTGGCAACTTGGCTGAGTTGTGCTTCTGGGTCCTACCTCAGGTGGGTCCCGCCTAATTACTTGCCCTATTTTACTCCTAAAAAACACGTGCCGTTAACAACCGTGAGCGTGGCCATTGCACCCGACTCAACAGTGATTGTCTGCGGACGCTTCCACGGCAAGTGCTGTGGAACAATAGCCGCTCAAATCATGGGTGACTAATCGTAATTATGTCACTTGATTATCACTTTGCATTGGAAAATCTGCAAGCCACCAAAATAGGCAAATACTCTTTTTCGTAAAGGATTGCTAAGACAACATAAATAAATAAAATAAACAAAATATAGGGATTACGGGAACTTCGTGTGGGCCCTACTTTTCTAATAATGACGATTGAAAAGCATCATTGCTTCCGTGCCAAGGTTTTGGGGGTGGTCATTGGAAGTCCGTTAGGTTCTGAGGTGGCGCCGTTTGAGTGGCTGATTTTTACCGCAACCAATAGGCATGCGGCTTGTCAAATACACCTTGGGCCCATCTATATTCGCACTATTTTTCATCATCATTGGCCACTGCCGTAGGTTTGGCCCCTAGCCCCTCTACGGGCTCGGAGGATTTCATTCTATTGCAATTTTTTTTTGTTTATTTCAAAGGAGGGTCTATAATATATTCATAGAATCAAATATAGTGTTCATAAATGCTTCTTCTTACATGAGTAAATTTCAATCGTGTGAGATAGTTGTGGTTGGGGAAGTAATAATCTCAAGATTTTTTTTTTGTTTTACAGAAACTTTTATTAAAATAATGGGATAAGAACATACTTATAAATAAAGCATCATGATGAGTTTTTTCTATTTTAAAGTGAAAAAGTTTTAATTCAATCGTATCGTTTTAAATTAAAATTTTGTGTAAATTTTTTATTTGTATAATACTATCATTATTGCAATTATATTAATTTGAGTTTCATAATTTTTTACTTTTAGTGTCAGAGTATTAGCCTTCTCTTTTTCCTTTCTTTTTTCAAAATTATGAAAAATAGTTTTGTAACTCTCAACTCTAAAAAAAAAAAAGAAAAAGAAAACTCAAAAATTGGCATATGTGGGATTTTTTTTTTTTAAAAATGCATGTGGACTATTGCATACCATGTATTTTTTTTTTTTTTTTTTTAACTTCCTACATCCCATTTTATTTTTTCTTATTCTAAATTGAAAGCAAATGAAGTTTGGATCTTCTCGAAAATTTTTTATGTACATTGAGTGTAGCTTGGGAAGGCAAACTCTAGAAATATCTAGCAAGTATATAATGTACCAGGTAAGGAGTATTTACTACTCAAGTTCAGCGTATGAATACATGTAGGCCATATATGATGGAGATATTGTACATAACTCATCATTTTGTGGAGTTCACTGCCGACGGGACTGCTCGCCAGCTTTTCACATACAAAACAAAGAAAAAGGAAAAAAAAAGAAAAAAACCCAGAGAGCAAAGGTAAATTAAAGTATCCTATTTCCATATGTATTTTTTTTTACTATTTTTAAGTTCTCGGTAAAAGAATTTGATTTTTTAATAAATTTTTCTTCCAGCCTATTTTCTACTTCATTCAATGGGTCACAGTGCAATCAAAACTAGTTTGGGTTTAAGCTTGGTTTTCAATTTTCTCTCTCTCTCTCTCTCTTTCTAAACCTTCAATATACAAGGCTGAACTGGATAAATTGGTTAGATCCTGGTGATTCTGTTAGAAAGATAGAAGATATGTATATTTAATTAAGTAATTTGTTGTGTATACAATAAGTCTATTTATATTACAAGAGAGAAGAGAAAGAAGTCTATTCTGACCGATGTGAAATTGGCAAATCTAACGTTGATAAGAAGATAAATATATACACTAACATCCTCACTCAAACTCAAGATGATTGAGTAGAAATCAGATTAAGTTTGGAAACCAGAACATGAAATCGTCATGGAGGATGAGATTTAGTAAAGATATCAGCAATTTGGTCGGCAGAAATTATAGAAAGAAGACGAACAGTACCACGGACAACATGTTGCCGAATGAAGTGACAATCAATCTCGATGTGCTTAATGTGATTATAAAATATATCATTGTGACCAATCATAATAGCACTGCGATTGTCACAATAAGGAACAGTAGCACCAGAATGAGATACGTCCATGTCTTAAAATAACCATCGAAGTCAGAGAAATTTTTGAGTGGTGTCAGCTAGAGCACGATACTTGGCCTCAGTGCTAGAGCGAGCAGTAACGGTCTGTTTCTTACTACGCTAAGAAATGAGAGAATCATCAAGAAAGAAGCAAAACCCAATGGTAGAACAATAATCAATAGGATAACTAGCCCAATTAGTATCAGAGTAGGCATGAAGCTGTAGAGAGGAGTGACGAGAGTAGTGTAAACCATGAAATAGAGTTCCTTTAATATAACGAAGGATGCGAAGAACTATAACATAGTGAGTGGAGCGAAATGAGGACAAGAACTGACTGACAAGGTAAACAACATAGGCAATGTCAGGACGAGTAATAGTAAGGTAGACAAGACTGCCAATAAACTGTTGTTGGAGAGTAGCATCAAACAAAGGCTCACCATCCAGATGAATAAGATGTACATTAACTTCCAGAGGTGTGGAAGCAGTCTTATTATTAGTAAGACCAGCACAAGTAGGAAGATTTTAGGCATACTTGGCCTGAGTAAAAGAATAACCAGTAAAGCCAAAAGAGATCTCAAGGCCAAGAAGGTAGCTGAGAGGACCAAGATCTTTCATCTCAAAATGGCTGCTAAGAAATTCCTTAAACTCATAAATACCATGAACATTATCACTAGTGAGAATCATATCATCTACATAAAGAATAAGGAAAATAATGCCGTGTGGAGACTTGCGAACAAATAGAGTAGAATCATAATCACTAGAAGAGAAACCAAGGTCACTGGTAGTGGAACTAAATTTGGCATACTAGGCACGAGGAGTTTGCTTAAGACCATAGAGAGCACGACGAAACTTGTAAACTTGATGTGAAGAATAAGAAGAACCAGGATGGGACCGCATATAGACTTCCTCAGAAAGATCACCATTAAAGTTTTCTTGACATCCAACTGATATAAGAGCCATTGGCAGACAGTAGCCACGACAATAAGACTCCGAACAAAGGTGTAACAGGCAACATGAGCAAAATTCTCCTCATAGTCAATACCATACTCGTGAGTGAAGCCATTGGCAAGTAGACAGGCTTTATTACGTTCCACAGAACCATCAGAATGGATCTTGATTTTGTAGACCCAACGACACCCAATCACAAATTTACCAAAAGGAAGATCAACCAAGTCCCAAGTGTGAATCTTGGCAAGAGCCTGCAATTTAACATCCATTACTTGCTGCCAAAGAGGATTAAAACTAGCCCCGCGATAAGTGCGAGGCTCATGTTAAGTAAGAATAGTGGAAAAACAGTGATAATCACGAAGGTGAAGAGGAATATTCTTTACTCGGGTAGAACGTCAAACAAGAGGCTCATCAGAAGGAGAAGGCTGAGAAGGATCAAAGATTGGAGAGCCAACAAGAGGTGCAGGACCAACCAACTGGTACTCCACAGGATAGATTGTAATAGGAGGCACAACAGGTGTGATAGTATCTGGGACATGGACATCTTTAAGAGTGATAACATCAAGGATAATGACATTCTCGGGAAATAACTCAATAGTCGGATCAATGAAATAAGGAGGAGCAGAAGAAGAGGATATATGAAAGGAAGATAAGAAGGAGAAGAACATCTTGTGTTCCCAAAAAACAACATGGCGAGAAACACAAAGACATTTAGACAGAGGATCCCAACAACGATAACCTTTGTGCTAAATCCCATAGCCTAAGAAGCAGCAAAGACGAGCTTGAGGCTCCAATTTGGTATGCTCATGAGGCTGAAGTAAGATAAAACAGGCACACCCAAAAACACAAAGAGAGTGATAATCAAGGGTAGTATTATACAAACACTCATAGAGAATGAGGTTATCAAGGGGAGCAGAAGATACAAGGTTGATGGTGTAAGCAACAGCAAGAGTAGCTTCACCCCAAAACTGTTCAAGGCAGGATGTAAAGATAAGAAGAGCGCGGGTAATATAAAAAAGATGGCAATGTTTTCATTCAGCCCGACCATTTTGTTATGAAGTACTGGGATAAAAACGATGATGAATAGTATCATGCTCACGTAGAAGGGCAAGAAATGTCCTATCACAATATTCTATAGTATTGTTAGACCAAAAGACCTTGATATCACGAGAAAATTAGGTTTTGATCATGCAAGCAAAATCATAATAGGTTTGTTAAAGTGGAGATTGATTTTGTAAGAGATAAAGCCAAGTATATTTAGAGAAATCATTAATAAATATGACAAAATACTAGAAGCCTCCTATAATAGAAGTGGGAGAGGGCCCCCAAACGTCAGAATGAACCAATTCAAAAGGAGCTAAAGAAAAAAAAGCACTATTATTAAATAATAAAGCCAGTTATTTGGCAAGTTGACAAGACTAATAATCAATGTGTTCATTAAGGACATAACCTAGCACACCTTTAGATAAAAGAAAACATAAACGACCTAAGGAAACATGACCTAAATGAGAGTGCCAAAGTCTAAGAGATGAGGAGGTAACATCAGAAAAAGAAGTTTCAGCAGCAGTTAGAGTAGGAAGGTGAAGATGAATGAGGTAAAACAGGCGACCATGTTTACGGCCTATCCCAAAAGTTTGTCACGACCGCGGATCCTGTACAACACAGCCAGTAGAAGACAAAAGAACAGTAAGACCAAGATCACATAATTGGCCAATACAGATAAGATTGAATGTGAGTTTATAAATATAATAAGTATAAGGGAGTGCAAGAGTAAAAGTGGAGACATGACCAACATAATCGAAAGACAGATAGGACCAATCAGCAGTATAAATGACAAGAAGAATAGACACAGAAGATTTGAAAAAAAAAAATTTGTCAAGTTAGAAGTCATATGATTGCTACACCTAGAGTCAAAGAACCACGAAGAAATACTTGAAGTGGCAGACAAGGCAGTAAAGGAGGGATTACCAGAGGCAGACATAAACTATTAAAAGAGTGCAAAAAAATCACTGACATTGATCACAAAAGAGGAGCATGAGGGAACAGCAAAATTCTTAGTAGTGACAGTAGCAGATTAAAGGTAAGAATATCTTCGAGAAAGATTTTTAGGGCAATCAGAGAGAAAGTGACTAGGGCCACGCTAACGACAGTGCTTACAGATTCGAATGGGCCAGGTAAGTAGGAGATGGTTAGTGGCATGACAGAATGTGCATGCATCATACCAGAAACTATCGGGAGCTGAAAAATCGTGAGAACCACCTGAAGAGCCTCGCAATCGAGAATTAAGTGTGGCAAGAATAGTGTTCACAGGTGGTGGCCAAATGAGGCCAAAACGAGTCTCCTCAGATAAGAGCTCAGAAATAGCCTGTCCCAAGGTAGAAAGAGGGCAACGATGGAGAAGATAGGCTTGAACAGACTCGAATACATCAGTAAGAGCCATAAGAAATGTAATCAGGAATTGTTGATCGCGGTAAAGGGCAAACTGAGCAGTAACAGCAGAGCATTTCCAAGTAGACTTATATGGAGTCAACTGGTCTTAAAGAGTATATATCTGAGACAGGAAGGCATTAATAGGCTAGCCAGATTCTTGTTTCAAACGATGTAGAGAAGTCAAAAGCTGGTGCTGATGAGGAAGATTTGTCAGAGTATAACGGTTAGCCAGAAAAGCCTAGATGGAGTGAGCAGTATCAAAGTGCCTAAACTGACTGATAGATGGAATGGACATATTCTGAAACCAGGTGATGATTTGATGATTTTTACTGTCTCATTGCTTAAGTCGGTCAATAAATTCCGTGGCCATTTCAGCTATACCTTTAATAGGTGCTTGAATATCTCTAGTAACATAGCACAAAATTTTTCTCCCCTTGAAAAAACTGGACATGGCTTGAAATCAAGGAATATAATTAGGACCCTCTAGAGTGAGAAGAATCGGTCTAGAGACCTCAGAATGCTCCATAGGTGAGAGACGTGGGATAATAGGAACCCAACAGCAAAGAATAGTGGTAGAAAAGCATCCAAAGCAAGAGAAATAGTAGAAACAGAGCATAACCAGCAGAAATAGAGGCCATAATCAGATTCAGAAAACCCTAATTAGTCAAGAGCCAGACAGAAATAGCCGGAGGATGGCTGAAGAGATGCCGAAGTGACATTGTAAAGTCACTAGACGTTGGTTGGAGGACGCTGAAAATTAGCCGGAAAGACGCTAGAAGGTGGCCGGAAAGGAGGAAGAAAACCCTATGAGTTTTGATGTGGAAGATTTCTCGAAAGACAACCACAGAGCATACTTTCCATTGACTCTGATACCATGTTAGGGGAAAAAAAAAAAGATGTATATTCAATTGAGCAATTTGTTATGTATACAATGAGTCTATTTATTCTAACCGGTGTAAGATAGACAAACTTGACATTAACAAGAAGATGAATATATACACTAACAGATTCATCTTAGATAAATTGCAATGCCAATTTGGTAGTACTTCTGTCATCTTGCCTAATGGCTGACATTGTAACAAATGTGCTTTAATTTTGTGATGCCATCAAATGAGTCAAATCAGAGCATGTACACATTGTGATATGGTGCACACCATTTGGTCATGGGTGAAACCATTGAATTTGGAGAGGAATTGATGAGTTCATGTTCTCTAATGATCAGTAGACTTTTTGGCAGGCAGTTATTATATGAATTAAGCGGTAGGCGTGGGACTTTTGAGCAGATACATTCGAATTACAAAGTTGAAGAGAAGTAAACATTAAAAACGTATGTCCAAGTCCAAAAATATGTTTGTAATGATACATCAAAACAATTTGTTCAATTCCAACAATTGACAGATGAAAAGAAAAAGACCAGCCAACGTCTATTTGTTCATTGTGGTTTACCGACGTCACACTCTCGAGGACAGCTATGAGAGAGAGAGAGAGAGACCCAAACATCTCAATGGAAACTCTTAATTATAATACTTTTGGTGCTGATTTTACATGTGATCCTTATGTTGATAGGATTAATGTACTGGCAACAAGCAATAGTTCTTCCTTTAACCCCCGACGACCCCAACCAAACTGGTTCTCAATTCTAATCATGAGCCTTGAATTTGATACATGAATGAAGTACCAGTAGTTGGCTAACGATGCATCACTTCATTTTAAGGCCTAATTATGGTTTTCTTGAGTTAGCCTTAAGCTTGTTTCGAAATTTTTGATATGATTTAGCTGTTATATTTGTTACCGCAAATTCTTTGATCCTTTAAAGTCATATAATGAGAGAGTATATATATTTTGTTAATCACTTAGGCTCTTCGCGTTGATTACATCGGTACAAGCTAAACTGCTCTCACATTGCATTTTAACACACAGATATGTTTGTATGCACACTACTCCAAATGTTGAAATCCCATCACATTTGACCATGAAGTAATCATGATTAATTCTTTCTCACAACATCCTTAAATTTTAAAATATGATCTCGTTGGAAGTTTCTCAATAATATTCGATGGCAGCTTTTAGAGAAAAAAAAAATGAAAATGCCCATTTAGTTTGATTTGGTTGATTATTGTTTCATATTCATTTTAAAAGCTTGGAATTGTTTTCCTTAGTCTTATTAGAACACAGAATTGGATGTGTAGATTTTCAAAATATATGCTGGACTCGTTAAGTTTATAAGTATATATATATATATATATTCTGGTTTTTAAGTTGTATGATGCCGAAGATGTTGGAATTAAACACCCATTTTCCAAATGGGTGCAATGGTCTTGGCTAGTTGATCTCACACAGGCTTGTAAATAAAGTGAATCATCGACCGCTTTTGAGCACACGTATGTGCAACTACAATTGTATTGGGTAGAGATTAACACTAATAATTGTGTTTATAGTGTGTGGTAGTGTTCACTTTTTGAAAAAAGAAACTCACACCTAAAAACAAATAATTGTGTGACAGTAGAAATTATGATTGCAATTTGGTTTATGAGTCCACTTCAAAATTATTTTAATAATTATAGCTAATAATAATATGAATAAGAAATGGGAACAAATAAAGGGTGAAAGATTGGAAAATGAAATTATTAGAATCATATTCATTTGCTATTCTTTGGAACTTCCTCGCATATGTTACGTCATAATGAAATCATGCTATGGAGTTAAAAAAAAATTGCAAATTCTTGAATTTGGATCCTAAAAACAAATGCAATTTGGCTCACATTTAGGGTAATTGGGTCTGCAAAAATGCTATAGCCACTGCATTTTCTTACCTCGTATAGACATGTATTTATTAATGTGGATCCATGATCACCTAGTGTCTAGGAGGTAAAAAAATGCGGTGGCTAAAGCATTAATCTCTGTTGCGTGGAATACAATTAGTAGTATGCATGCCTAATCTACTCTTAACCAAAGGGTTTGGCCATTTAGGAGATTGGTAACTATAAAAAAAATATGATAAGAGATGATTAACCATGCCATTTTATTCAAATAGTTAATTGTGTTCCTTAGGAGATAGTCAATGACAAAATTGATTTGCATTTTTTGGAAAAAATGTCACCCTGTAAAGTACCATAGGTGAGATTCAATGGGCAACATTTGAATTGTTTCGAATTATTTAAACGAAATTAGTAAACAATAAATCATATGGCAAAAGATTCTTGACTTCCATATTGTTTAAACATTACATTTTCCTTACTTTTTTTTTTTTGGTTTGCTATATACATTTTTCTCTGCTGTCAGAAAAAAAAATTCCCTTCACTAATATTGCCAAAAACCATATGAAATATTTGACGAAACACCACCCGTGTTTCAAAAAAAATGAAAACATTATTTATTTTTTGCAAGTTGAAATAATTGGAGTTTTGATTATTAAGTATAAAAATGGTTTAAATAACAAAATTTAGGCTTTACCATTGTAGTCCAGCTCATCACCCAATTCGTTCCTTTTTGGGAGAGTGGTAATAGGCCCGTGAAATTCGAACCAAATCTCAAGGACCATCATGTCATCCACATTAACAGACCCGTTCAGCAATTTGAGGCCCATTATGTAATTCATAGGCCGGTCTTTGCATTACACAGGTCCAACTTGTTACGTTGTACCTTGTTTGGACATAGTTTTTTTTTTTTGTTTTTGTCCCCCTGTTTAGTTTTTAGATATTGTTTTTGTTACACGAAAAAGAAAAGAAACCAAAAAATGTTATATATAATTTTTTTTACATAAACAAGACACCAAAATGCGACACGTCTTATAGAAATTAGTAAAAATACGAAAAACACAACTCATAAACATTTGTCGCACTTTAATACCCATTTGTATAAAATAATTTGAGTTTAATTTTAATACACTAAAGTGTAGATTTTTTTAACACAAGTGAGTATCAAAATGGAACATGTATTAATGAGTCTAGCTTTTTTTGTTGTACTTAAATTACCAAATACTTGTTGCATTTTGACATAAAAAAATATTGCACGCATAGTTAGTGTATTAAAATTAAATTAAATTAATTTTACGCAGTTAGTGCCTAGTAATTAAAATTGGGGAGTAATTTTGCTGCAGTTACCTAGGGTATAGTCACTGCTGTCGCTAATGTGTTCTTGTGCGAATATGCCGTGTGGCACCAAGACTATCACCCTAAATGATTGCATGCCATTGGATGTCTCTCTCCTCGGTCTTCCCGTTCCAACTTTCAAGTTCCAACCCCTCTCATCTTTCCCTCCTCTCTCTTCGTTTTTCCTACTTTGCATTTTTTTTTTCTTGCTATTCTATTCTGCATTTTTTTTGTTATTTTTCTCCTTTTTATAGTCAAAGAGATCTTGAAATATTTGTTCTCTCATCCTCCATCTATATTTTTATATATACACACGTAATACACTTTTCTTTATGCACATACACACAAATGCATACAGATATATGGGTATTACTCTATTCTATATGCCTCTCTCGCTAGAAGTGTTCACGACACAAACGCTGCCACTCAACCCATTCTTGCATCCAATAACCCCCAATTTCATTTCTTCATCTCCTATTCTCCACAATAACCCTGAATTTTCAAATCGTAAACCCTAGATCAATACTCTCGGAAGATGAATAGAGAATTTATATCAAATATAATTCCATTTTGCAAAGCCTGCTCTTAATCTGAAGCAATAGAGAGGAGAAATAGTTCTCAGCCTCCTTGGAAGCTCCTAACCTCCCATATCATGTCCAAAGGGTGGTTGCCTACTAAAAATGTCACTTTTTGCAATGGGACTTTGCCGTCGCAAAAAGACTTTTACAACGGTTGTGTGACGGCAAACCAGCTGTCGCAAATAGTTGCGTCACAAAAGTTTTTTGCGACGGCTAGGTTATTTGCGATTGCACGTGAGCCGTTGCAAAAGGCTGACGCCTTAGGTAACTTTTTTGCGACGAGTGAGACCGTCATGTATGCCATCGCAAATACTAGTTTTTGCGACGGCAAGATTAGTATTTGTGACGGGTGTAGCCGTCACAAAAAGTTAGTATTTACGACGGCTAAAAATATTTACAACGGAAATTATTGGCACAAATGCTAGCTTTTGCGACGAACATAGCCGTCACAAAAAGTTAGTTTTTACGACTGGTAAAAGTATTTGCGACGGAAATTATTGGCACAAATGTTAGTATTTGCGATGGCTGGAATATTATTTACGATGGGGGCAGCCGTCACAAATACCTTGTCTATTTTTAAATATATATTTTTTAAAATAAAATTTTTGTAATTCCTATATACTTGGAATAAATCAATAAAAAGATCTTATTCACCTTATAATTGCATAAATCAGTAAAATAATCATCCACAAAAATATAATCTATAAAATAAAGTTTAAATAATACATATAATATAAATTCATATCATCCGTACATTCAAAATGAATACATTACGAATCTGTTATCCATACAAACTAGTTTTTTTAATCCAAAATACACAAGCTATTGTCCAACATGAATACATCAAAAAATAACACAATCCATTCATTGACTTGTTACTCCATCAATCCCAAAAATAAATAACAGCCGCCTACTCCTTTAAAATAACCTGAGTGAAAACAAAATAATAACAATACAATTAGTTAAACTGTTAATATATATAGGAATGCAATTAATGAAAAAACAAATTAAACAAAGTTGTAATTTACATCAATAGATTTCCATGCAACATGTCGCCCAACTGATTTACCCACAGTTGCAATCTCTTTGCGTGGTCTCTCGAAATGAGCATTAGGTTTTCTTGTATTTTCAACAAAAATTTTATAGAAATTTAGACCCACAGGTATACCATCCACTTCTGACAATGGATCCATACTAATAAGAAGTCCCTCTGCAACCTCGAGTTTTGGCAGCCCAAAACCAAGTAAACTTCTACAAAATTCTACAACCATATATACAAAGTTTTAATAAACAATTCAATATAAAACAATGATTAAAAATGAATTTTGTACTCTAACTCATAAACCAGGAGACCCATGACCATTTCGTCAGTTTTCACACGTCACCCATGCCTAAACTGTGCTACGTACCAAGTTTAGGGCTGTTCGGAGGGCGTTTGAAAATTTTGAGCCGTTAATACCCGAAACTTAACACTTTATAACTTAAGTTGTTCTAAAACGGAAAAAATTTGATAACTCCCAAACCGAGAGTCGTGTGATCATTCCGTCAGTTTTCACATGTCACCCATGCCTAGACTGTGCTACGTACCAAGTTTGGGACCGTTTGGAGGCCGTTTGGGATTTTTAGCCGTTAATCCCCAAAACTGAATACTTTATAAATTAAGTTATTCTAAAACGAAAAAAATTTGATAACTACCAAACCAAGAGTCGCGTGACCATTTCGTCAGTTTCCACATGTCACCCATGCCTAGACCGTGCTACGTACCAAGTTTGGGACAGTTCGGAGACCGTTTGGGTATTTGGAGCCGTTAATTCCCGAAACTTAACACTTTATAAATTAAGTTATTCTAAAATAGAAAAAATTTGATAACTCCCAAACCGAAAGTCGCGTGACTATTCCATCAGTTCTCACACGTCACCCATACCTAGACCATGCTACGTATCAAGTTTGGGGCCGTTCGGAGGCCGTTTAGGTATTTGGAACTGTTAATACCCGAAATTTAACACTTAATAAATTAAGTTGTTCTAAAACAAAAAAAATTTGATAACTCCCCAACCGAGAGCCGCATGACCATTCCGTCAGTTCTCATACGCCACCCGTGCCTAGACCATACTACGTACCAAGTTTGGAGCCATTCGGGAATTTTGAGCCGATAATACCTGAAACTTAACACTTTATAAATTAAATTGTTCTAAAACGAAAAAAATTTGATAACTCCCAAACCGAGAGTTGCGTGACCATTCCATCAGTTCTCACACATCACCCGTGCCTAGACTGTGCTACGTACCAAGTTTAGGGCCGTTTGGAGACCGTTTGGGTATTTGGAGCCGTTAATATCCGAAACTTAACACTTTATAATTTAAGTTGTTCTAAAACGAAAAAAATTTTGATAACTCCCAAACCAAGAGTATGGCCAGGCACCCCGGTTAATAGCTTCTGAATGGAACTTTATATAAGATAAAAAAAAAAATATAAGGCCTCAAGTTATTGACTAGCAACATTTTTTTGGGCAAAGGTTTTCGAAAATTAGTATCAAAAAATTTGATCCAATATGTTGAGGACCACTCACGTGCAATGAAGAGGCAGCCAAGTTAAAGACTTCAAACCAAGCATATGCAAATCGTTAAGTTTCCTCCTTTTAGCATCTTCACCTCCGAAAAGAATCAAAACAGAGGTTGCCCTAACTACTGTGTGACCACTGCCAGCAGGCTGCAATGCATATTGATTTTGGATAAATAATGCAGCTTTCTATTTAAGAGAGTTTTATTGAATAGAACATCCAACAAATACAAGAGATCCATGTGACAATAAAATAGTATGATGACTGGATCTTGAAAAGAGAAAACACATTAATAACATATATTTCTCTCCATAGCCTTACACTAATTACTTTCCAAATGTCACCCTGTAATTTTTTAAAAGAGCAAAAATTAGTATCATGTATTCGAAACATTAAAATTCACTAATACACACAATTTTGGGCTGAAGAAAGCAAGAAGTACAAGAAACGAATCATAGTGCATCAAGAAGAGAAGAAGGACAATGCACGCCAATAAAATTACCAACCCACTATATGGAAATTGAAAGTTTCTAACAAGAAGAAATTTCTACCACATATGTGATCCTAGCCCATTGTTTCCTTCTGAAAAAATATACGACCAACAACTAACGAAAGATTCCCATGTAAAGTCTAAGCTAAAATACTCATATCCATCTCACCAGATAATTCCCGTATTATATATCTAAAGAATGCAATGACAGTACCGGAATATCTCTCTTCACTTTCATAAGCGACCATCATTCTGTTTCGATGTCAAATGCCTTCACTGCAGAGGCCAAAGTTAGAAAAGTCTGAGATCACGCAAAAGAGCAAACAGAGTACAGAAAGCAGTTACAAACATGTTAAACAAACAGAACAGCAACCTGAAACTCTGTCACTTGCTGGTTTAGTTTTCCCTCCAATGAGGAGTACCTTTTTCCCCCAAGAAACCTGGTAAGCAAAACAAACATGATTTTCAGCATGCAAATAATTCTGAAGATATTGGCACCCACATCTACGTTTGTAAAACACCGTCACCAGTTAGTTAGCCAACTTAAAAGAATAGCATGACTTAAGAATCATGCACGAAGTTCAACTCAGGAAAGATAACATGCAATGAATCTGAGATTCAACTAAAATAAATGCATGGCAGCTGCTCTAAAATTCTATCTTACATTGCCACTCTAACAAATACTTATCTTCCTTTTGCTTTTCTTGACCATAATATAATTTTTTTTCTTTCTTTTCCTGCTGATTTTTGCTTTAAAGTCTTCATAACTGAGATTCATTGGTTGAAGCTGTCCCTAAGTGATGTCAATTCACTACCTCTAATAGTTTGTTACAATGGCCTTTATTCACCTTTTAATGGTATGTGCAAAATCTCTCCACAAGACTCCTAGGTGTGCTGGTCTGGTGCCTCACAACAAATTATAGAACCATAGTATTTTGCTTAAGAGACAGAGTCCACAACAAAAAAGTGAATTCCAGCACTTAGGTACCATTATAACCAGAATTTCATAGTTTTTTTTGAAAAAAATATCTTCCCCAACATCCTTGTTTGCTTGCAAGAATGGGTCCGTATTAATGATTTAGACACATCAACTCTAATTCAGAATTTCAGTTTAGGCTGCAAGCAAGTATTGAACAGAGAAACAATGGAATATGAATGTTAAGATGCGCGGTCATACTAGACTATGACCCTTGCATGCAGGGATCTTTAGTGGAAGACTGGTGGGTGAAAGGTAAAGCTTTGATGAAGCAGTAATCCAAGAGAATGTATCAAAGTTAAGCACCTACACAAAATAATAAAAAATAAAATCAAGCGGCAACAATTCTGATGTATGGAGTCATACAGTAGAATCCACCATATGAATGTTAGTGACTAAGGTTTTTCATTTCTAAATGATGGCTAATGTCCCATAAGAACACATATACTCTATATTTATAGGAAAGATCACATTCTTTTACCTGCATATCGTCTAACAATCCATTTGCAGATTCACCACCAACTACCACCATCTTGTTTCCAGTTACAGTTGCTGCATGCTATTTGGGAAAAAGTAAGGTTCCTACTTTTGGATAAAAGTTTGGCACCTATTAACTTTATAGGCAATAAATAATTATAGCAAACTCAGCACAGAAAATCAAGAATGTTTTACATTTAAGCGAGGTGTAGGCTTGTCCCCAGCAATTGACAACACCATCCAATTCTTAGAGTTCCCTGAAGTGCAATTATTAAGCTCAGGTGCAGCAGATGGGCTTTGACAATTTAGTTCATCAAAATTATTAATTGACAGAGCAACACCTTCACCCTGCAATATTTAAAGGGTTTAATACATATTCAATGATGCAGCACCACATATGAAAGTGAGATGGAATAATAAAAAATTACAGTTTTTCTTTTCAAAAATGCAGCACCACATAGGTTTGCAGCGCCTAGATCTCAAAAAATTTCATGAAATAAAAAAAAACACCTAAAACGGACAAACGAAGCCAAAGTTATGGCCGTTTGAAGTTTTACACCCCTGTTTTATTTTTGTAATCATCTTACAGTTTGCTATTTAATGATAAAAGCAACAATGCAAATAGTTGATGCTTATACATGTATGTATATATATAATGTATGTATATATATACCAAATTTAGAGTTATTGTTACTGCTTGTACATAAGATCAATCTGAACACAAGAAGTTAAACATAACTTCTACATACCTGAGGCATAGCAGAATTTAGGTTGTCAATGCATAGCAGAATTTATTGAAAGGAAAAATAAAAGGAAAAAAGAATGATGGAAGAGACACCTAACATCACTACATACTTAAGACGGCGGTGGCTGAAGGCAGCGGTGGCGATGGCATCAGCGGAGGCTGAAGGTGCAGCAGTGGCGCTGGTGCTGGTCTGGCAGAGACTGAAGGTGCCTGTGGTGGGGGCTGAATGCAGCGGTGGCGTTGGTGATGGCTGAAGGCAGTGGTGGTGGCGGTGGTGGTGGTAGCGGTGGCAGTGGCGATGGCTGGCGACGGTGGCTGAAGGCGGCAGTGGCGATGGCTGAAAATTCCCTTCTTCGCGAGAGAGAGACAGAACATGTGGCCAGCCCTAGCTTCTAACATCGACAGAGAGAAAGAAAAGGGGGGACTTTTTAGCTATTAGCAAAACAATGTCATTTCGTAAGTTATTTGCGATGGCTTCGAGCCCTCACAAAAAGCCCGTCGCAAAAGGCACTTATTTGCGACAAGAACACTGTCGTCACAAACACGCTGTCGCAAAAGCTAGCTTTTGCGACGGTATTTGCGACAGCAGTGTTTCCGTCGCAGATACCACTATTTGCCACGGCAAAATAGTCGTCGCAAATACTCCTGTCGCAAAAAGTCTATTTTTTAGTAGTGGGTTTTCCTTTTCTTTTTTTTTTTTTAATCTTATTTGCTCAACAGAAAAAGAAAATCAACATATAGTCACACATGTTTTAGAGAGAGATTGTAAAATGGATCATCTATAGATACACAGGAGAGATAACTATAGGGGTGTGCAAAAGGACCAGAAAACTCGAGAATTGAACCAACTCCACCTCTCTGGGTTGATTTGTTTTAGGTCTATCAAAAGTTCGATTTGGTTTTTAAAAAATGCAAACCAGATCATTTTGGTTAGGATTTTTTGGACTTGAATCGAGAACTAATCCGAACTGAACCAACCCAAGAATCGACGTGAGACTCGAACTTATATATCCCACAAAAGTTTACATATATTGTATACATTATCTTTAAATCATAGTTATTTGAATTAATCATTGTTAATTTGTGTCTATATATTGTTTTATTAATTTTTTTAAAAATTGAGGATATAAGATTAATAATATTTTTTAAATTTCTACATAAATAAGCTAGTTTTGTACAATAAAAATGAACCTAGGCCGATCCAATCCAATCTTTATCCGAACCAATTCGAATCAATTTAGGTTGGTTCGGCTCGATTCTATAAAAAAATTGATTTGAATCTAAATTTAAAATTTTAAAACTAATTAAAATCGAATTGGTTCTGGGTTTAGAAAAAACCGGACCCAACCTAATCTATGTACAGAGAAGGGAAAAGCTAATTAAAGAGGCGAGAGAAAAAGCAAGAAAAGGAGTCTTCTAAATTGGAATCCGGAGATAAAGACAAGTGTGACTGTTGTGTAACACTAGACTCGTTTAGTCTACAAACAGGCGGTGAAAGGCACGCCGGTCCTCGGCAGCCATTTAAGGCCTTGGATGAAGTGTTCGACGGTGAACTGTCTAGCCTCCATTGGGTTCGTTATGACTCCAACTCCAGGCCATCTCGCTCTCCGGTTGGTCGGAGAACCCACACCCCTGTTGTTAAATTCCCTGTAATAAACATTATGACTTAAATAGGAAGGAATTCATTCCAACCAGCCCCTCGGATTCACCGGAATGTCAATACTATTCTGAATGTAAACAGTCCGAGCAAACTGCCCCCGTGGCTGCCCCAAATAAATTGGGTGCGAATTCTGCACCGGCGCTAGGTCAGGTGCAGCCATGATTCGGGAATTATGGATTACGATCCCGGTCGCCGAGTTTGAAGAGTTCCGTTCGGACACTGCTATTAAAACTTCATTTTCGGTGACATCTCTTTGCGTATGTGTTGGAGTTTTGGATCACTACGGCGGCGTTTCCACATATGAAGTCTATCGCCCCATATATGTCGCACTCTCTGTAGAATTGTAGCCCGCGCTGAGCGAAGAGGGTGTTTTGGTATGAGTCGAAGCTGCAGCGGTAGAAAGCCGAGTGTGGCGCGTTCGCTGTGATTGCCGGAGCATGACGAAATTGGGGGCCGACAGTATTTTGAAACGTGATGTCCCTAGCCACGAATCCGTCGCCGAAAACCACTGTAAGGTTAAAAAGAAATTTAGAATCATTCCTTCAGTAACAATATTACTATTCTTCTAAACAAAAAAATCTCACCATGTGACAATTAGTAATAAAAATTAAAAATTTATAAGAATTTTTTAGTTATATATAAAAATGGACACCGACCAGTCAACCCTAAAAATAAATTTTATTGAGTCTAAAACTAAATTTTAAACTTACTAAATTAAAAAATTACATTTTTAAGAATGTCCAAACTCTCTTATTTAATTTAAAATTTATTTAATAAGTATATTTTTCTTAAAAATAATATAGAAATATATATATTAAAATACATAAATATATTATTTTATATTTATCTGGGCCAAGTCGGGCCGGGCCGGCTTCAAATGAAATTCCCACCAATAATTACTGAAAGGGAGAGGGTGGATGATGATATGCCTTACCAACAGTAGCAGCAGCCCGTATGTAAAACCCTCCTGCAGCAGAATGGCTACCGGTAATAATGGTTTTTCCTATGCCATCACCAGTTAGCTTGATGTTCTTCATGTTCCCACCAATAACAAGGTATTCATGGTAAATCCCACTTTTTATGTGAATAACAAACCGTCTGACACCTCTCCTTCTAAACGACGCATCAAGAGCCTCTTTAATGGTGCGAAAATTTCCTGACCCATCTTGAGCCACCATAGCGTCCGGCCGCCGTGGGACCCTCCGAGGTCGCCGTGGTCGTGTTACTCGTTGCAAAAGTCTTCGTTCACTGGCTGAAATCAAACTGGGAAATCCTTCTTGGTAAGTTTCTACATTGACGTCGACTGAGGCGTTTTTGATAGCCAAAGGGCTGCTTATTGTGAAGAGTGCAAATAACATGAGCTTCATCGCCATTGACGGCTGCCTCCTCCAACAGCTGATAGCTATAGCCTTGTGGGGAGGGGTTTATTAGGTTCAAGGGTGCATGGGTTGGCTGTTGGCTTGTCTATATTTGAACATATATAGGGGAAAAAAAACATCACTGGTTGTAAATGACCATAAATAGTTTTACATGTTCTAATCTAAATATGTATTAATGTTTTCCATTAAGGTTTTTTAGTCTCTCTCTCTCTCTCTCTCTCTCTCTCTCTCTCTCTCTCTCTCTCTCTCTCTCTCTCTCTCTCTCTCTCTCTCTCTCTCTCTCTCTCTCTCTCTCTCAAACTGTTAGGTCTATTTTGATAAAAACATATCTATAACCTCTGAGAAAATACATTCTTGTGCTTTTGTTTGTAACCCCTCATACTTCATTAAAGACGTTTTCTGATCCAAGTTTTTAGAGTGATTTTTTTTTTAAGGAAAAAGCTATTATTCCAGAAATTTTAAATAAAAGTTCCACTAGAATTATATGACACTGATAATTTTTAATCAAGAGATATCATAATGGATGTTTGGTGTTAAAGTAAATGTTTCTCATTCAACTACATTCTTTTAGTAAAAAATTTTGTAAATTTTTTTTATTGTATTGCATTACCTTTTTTTATTATCACATTTTTCATCAGTCTTCGTGTATCTTTCTATATATTAGATTGAATAAATCAGTTTCTCACGTATATATAATAATTATTGTGTTCATGTCATTAACTAAATAAAATCTAATTTTTGTAAACTTTATTTACATATTAATTTCACAATTAAATTTTCATTCCATCGATTTGAGGATAGGCAATTGCTAAATCTGAACCTCTAGTGTCATCTAGTTCAAAAGCTCTCTATTATCTAAATCTCCTCTAGTTTTCTTTTTTGTTATTCATGTTATTTGTTATATAGTACTTAGTGTCATGGTGGTAAGAAAATGCGGTGGCTGAAGCATTATTGTAACTTGTGTGGCATACACTGAATGGTACGTGCCTAGTCTTCTCTTAACCAAAGGGGTTTGACCATTTGGGATATTGTTAACTACAAAAAAATATAATAAGAGATGATTAACCTTGCCATTTGATTCTAATAGTTAATTGTATCCCTTAGGAGATTGTGAATGACAAAATTGATTTGCATTTTTTGGGAAAAAAATGTCACCCTGTAAAGTACCATCGGTGGGATTCAATGGGCTCCAGTTGAATTGTTTTGAATTATTTAAATGAATTAGCACACAACCAATCATATGGCAATTGCTTATGTCAGTTTCCAATGTAAAATTCTTGAGCTTCCATCATATTTAAACTTTACATTTTCTTTACCTTTTTTTTGGTTTGCTATAGACATTTTTTTATGCTTGTCAGTAAAAAAATTCCTCCACTAATATTGCCAAAAACAATATGAAATATTTGGCGAAACCCCATCCAAGATTTAAAACAAAAAAATTTATTTATGTTTTGCAAGTTGAAACAATTGGAGTTTGATTATTCCGTAGAAAAATTGTATAAATAGTAAAATTTAGAGCTTTTGTCCATCGTTGGAATTTAGCCCACTATCCAATTCGTTCCTTTTAGGTAGGGCGAATAGTATTCGGCTCGTCAAATTCTAACCAAATCTCAAGGTGCCCATCATGTTGTTCGCATTTATGATCCGGTTCAGAAATTTCAGGCCCACATATTGTTCATAGGCCACTCCTTACATTACACAGGTCCAACTTGTTATGTCGTACCTTGTTTGGATACAGTTTTCTTTCGTTTACTTTTTAGATTTTATTTTTTTGTTACACGAGAAAGAAAAGAAACCAGAAATAAAAAACTACAGTCTCTCCAATGAAGCACTGACCATACTGGGTTTTTTTATTTTTTATTTGGTTTGCTAATCCAGTGTTCAAACTAACTTGTACGCACCTCGACCAATTCTAAGGTCTATGCAATCCCTTCATTTCACACAAATCGAATAATTATCAAGTCAAAGACTTTGGGATAACTCCAAAGAGTTGATAGTAAAAGACTAGTTTAATTTACTGGGCAAATCTTCCCAATCCAAACCATTTTATTTAGGGCAACCTCGTAATTTACATTTTTCATGATTGTTAAATTTATAAATTATGACTCCTCAAGATAAGGAAATGTTCTCGAGTGAAAGATAAGAGATGACTCAAAATACTATTATGTATAAGGAGGGGTCTGATGTTGACTGTACCACCTCTTGATATTATCAACAAAGCAAACACTGTGTGAGTCCTCCAAGGGTGGGCGAGACTTTGGGCCGGCTATGGTATCTTGCTATAGTCCTCGTACTAGATAGGGAGCTACTCAGTTACATGGATGACATCGTGTCAAGTGAGACAATTGTTGGGCATTGGCGACGAAAGAAAAGTTGTGATCTATGCATCCGCTATATCTATGCCATGTGGTACACATGTTCATGACTGATTAGGCTTCGGTGTGCATGCTTGCATGTCATGTGCACTTACACAGCTGCTTATTTTGACTAGCATCAGTGTATTGTGACATTATGTTGAGGGACCAACGATTGCAATTTGGGTGTGCCTATTCTTGCATGCTACAACCTTGATACGGAGTGTTGTGAGTTTCATGGTTGGGGCATTGCGCCTAACAGGTGATGTTTTGCTCACGCACATGTTCAGTTACATATTGCTAGCTTACTTGTATTTTGAGAGAGACTAGTGTTAAGCACATTGTTTGTCATACTTATACGCATTCAAGACTAGCATGAAGCTTAACAAAAAGTGGATACGTTGTAGATGGATCCTAAACAATTGTATTATCATATGCCTTAGTGTTTGAGTTAGCGAGACACTTCATGATTTATTTTCGTTGCGTATTATCATGGCAAATCATATAATTGTCACTATATCGGTGGTCAATCTGCCAGCCGTGACATTTGGTCACACTTAAGACCCGGCCCATTCGTGTAAACTAATTTAACGTTTATACATTGAAGTATAGATACCAAAGATACGTGCCTAGTTGAATAAAATTGAACTCAAAAATCCATGTAATATTGGAAATAGGTCTCACACATATTAATACTTGTCTTTAGTAAGAAAATGCGGTGAAAACCACGAGTGACTGACGGTAGTACATTTATCTGTTCAGAAAGATCGATCCTCATGAAAGACATAATCCCGATTCCACGCATACTGGTATTTCAAGAGTGTTAAATTACAAAAAGAATCAATGGAAGAAACACTAGAATGGTTTAGGCTTATAGACCAGCGATGAAAGGCACGCCGGTCCTCGGCAGCCATGAAAGGCCTTGGATGAATTGTGCGACGGTGAATTGTCTTGCCTCCACTGGGTTCGTTATGACTCGAACATTAGGCCACCTCACTCTCAAGTTGGTCGAAGAACCCACACCCCTGTTGTTAAATTCCCTGTAATGAACGTTCTGAACCGGAGATGTTTTATCCCATGGCATCCAGCCCCTTGGATTCACCGGAATGTTAATATCATTCTGAATATAAACCGTGCGGGCAAAAGGCTGCCATGGCCGCCCGAGATAAATTTCCTGCGAATTCAGCACTGGCAGTAGGTCGGGTGCAGCCATGATTCGGGAATTCTGGATTACGATGCCGGTCGGCGTTGGTCCGCTCCGTTCGGACACTGCTATTACAACTTGGTTGCCGGTCTGAGATCTCTTTGCGTATATGTTGGAGTTTTGGATCACTACGGCGGCATCTCCACATATGAAGTCTATTGCGCCATATATGTCGCACTCTCTGTAGAATTGTAGCCCGCGCCGAGCGTAGATGGTGTCTTGGTACCCGTCGAAGCTGCAGCGGTAGAAAGCCGAGTGTGGCGCGTCCGATGTGATTGCCGGAGCCTGATGTAATTGGGGGCTGGCGGTGTTTTGGAATGTGATGTCCCTAGCCACGAATCCGTCGCCGGAAACCACTGCAGATAAAATAAAATAAAAAAATTAGAATCATTCCTTCAAAAATTGCTATTTGTTTTTTTTTTTAAATTTGTATAAAAATCCCAACAAAATAATGCCATATATGTTTTTACATTAATAGGCATGGTTGTTTTGTTTTATGAGCTGTCCTAGCATTAGCAATTGATGGTTAGTGATGTTGCCGGCTCAGTTGAATTGGCTAATATCAATCAATTAACAAAATTTTTATTTTAAAGTAAATGACTCGTTTAGTCGTATTATTTTATTTTATATAAAAATTGTGTATCAATTTTTTTTATTTTATGACATTACTTGAGTAAATCACGTAATGAGAGAGAGAGAGGGAGAGAGAGGAGAGATGATATGCCTTACCAATTGTAGCGGAATTCCATGTAGCGAAACCTCGTCCAGTAGAATGGCTACCAGTAATAATGGTTTTTCCTATGCCATCGCCAGTTAGCTTGATGTTCTTCATGTTCTCACCAATAACAAGGTATTCATGGTAAATCCCACTTTTTATGTGAATAACAAACCGTCTGACACCTCTCCTTCTAAACGACGCATCAAGAGCCTCTTTAATGGTGCGAAAATTTCCTGACCCATCTTGAGCCACCACGGCGTCCGGCCGCCGTGGAACCCCTCGTGGCCGCCGTGGTCGTGCGACTCTTTGCAAAAGTCTTCGCTCACCGGCAGAAATCAAACTGGGAAATCCTTCTTTGTAAGTTTCTACATTGGCGTCGACTGAGGCGTTTTTGATAGCCAAAGTGCTGCTTGTTGTGAAGAGTGCAAATAACACGAGCTTCATCGCCATTGACGGCCCCATTTTTCTTGGCTATAGGCTATGCTGATGCAACAGTGTCTCTACCCTGTTGCAACAGCTAATAGCTATAGCCTTCTGGTGAGGGGTTTATTAGGTTCAATGGTGCATGGGTTGGCTGTTGGCTTGTTTATACTTGAACATATATAGGGAAAAAAAACATCACTGGTGGTAAATGACCATAAACAGTTTAACATGTCCTATTCTAAATGTGTATTAATGTTTTCCATTAAGGTTTTTACTCTTTTCTCTCTCTCTCTCTCTCTCTCTCTCTCTCTCTCTCTCTCTCTCTCTCTCTCTCTCTCTCTCTCTCCTACATTTGCTATGAATCCTTCTCCGTTAGAAGGGGGATTTAATTGCAATATGTGCACATGTTTTTAAAGTTCAAACACACACACACACACACGCACACGCACTCTCTCTCTGTGTTAGGTCTATTTGATAAAGCACATCTGTAACCTATGAGAAAATACATTCGTGTGCTTCGGCTTGTAACCCCACATACTTCATTAAAGATGTTTCAAACATTACGATGATATTCTATTTTAAACTGAATAGCTCATATTTAACCAAATTATTTTCGTGATAAGTTTTGTATAAAATTTTTAGTCCTATAGCATCTTTCCTTTTTTTTTCTATCACATTTTTATTTTAACCATTCTTCGCTTATCTTACTACATAGTAGATACAATAAATCAGTCTCTCAAGTATTTCATATGTATAATATGAGTTTAATTTTGATGTATTGGACAGTGTAGACATTTTTTATACAAGCGGACACTAGAATACAATATGTGTCTATGAGCCTTACTTATTTATGTTGTACTTAAATTTTAAAAAACACATGTCACACTTTAATGCCCTGCTTGTGTAAAAAAAATTTACGCTGTCAGTGATTCAAAACTAAACTCATATAATATATGTTACTATGTATAGGTCATTAACAAAATTAAATCTAGCTTTTGTAAACATATTCCCATATTAATTTCACAATTAAATTTTCATTCCACTGATTTGAGGATAGACAATTGCTAAATTTGAACCTCTAGTGTCATCCCGTTCCAAAGGATAGACTGTTTCTTGTAAATCATGTTATTTGTGTATATTAGGTTAAGTAGCGTGTTTTCGGAGTTTCTGATTCTATGTTGTGGAGATTTGAGGGTGTTTATGACACTCTTGTAATGCTGTAAACCTGTTTGAGACATACAAATTAAATATCTTTAAAAAGTCACTTAGTCCACATCATCTCAAGCAGCATATTCATGTTCATCTTCAAGTTATTAATGAACTACGTAATCTATTTATGTGTATATATTTTAGAAAAATGCTATACATTATCTGTTTTTTCAATTCTTTTTTTCACCTATTAGATACAAGTAAATAGGTTCTACATACATTTATTAATATGAGTGCTACATCCTTGTGTCTAGAAGTGAAAAATGCGATTGTATATAGCATTACTCTATATTTTTAATTTAATTGATGATCGAGAATCCCTTGTAAAAGTACACCTATTTCTAGGCATTTCCAAAATTACATTGACAAAAAAAATTATGAGTAATACTATACAATCAGAATATATAACCAGAAAATATACCTAGAATGATGTGGCTGAGTTGTGGACCTATCACTTTAAAACAAAGAACCCATCAAGATGCATTTTAATTACAAACTGCCACTGCCACATTATTCTGGTTCAAAATTCTGGTTATAAATTATGGAAGAATAGCATTTTTCAAAAATTATAGACCAGGGGTGAACGGGATGCCACTGTTCGGCAGCCATGACCGGCCGCCTATGAAGTTTGCAACGGTAAACTTTTCAGCCTGAGCTCTGTTCTTTATGACTTGATAGCCACCCCATTTCACTCTCCCCGTGGTTGAAGAACCCGGGCCACTGTTCTTATATTCTCCATAGTATAAAGTCTCAGGAGGAATTGCGCCTCCCCATTCCAACCAGCCGGCCGGATGCACCAAGCTGTCGAGATAAGTTTGCATGAAGACAGCCCGCGAGTACTCCTTCCATGGCCGTCCCAAGTACGTCTTGGAAGAAGTCACGACTCGCGAATTGTGGATTGAAATCCCGGTGTTTTGGCTTGGATCGGTCCGGCCTTGGGCTGTCACCACGTTTGGCTGCCCGCGAAGGGGTATCATTGCATTTATGACACAATTTTGGAAAACTGCTGCGGCATTTCCTAGGATGAAGTCTACTGTGCCGTGGATATTGCATTCTTTGTAGAACTGCCGGTTTGAATGGACGAAGAGTGTGTCTTGGTATCCTTCGAAACTGCATTGGTAGAAGACGGAGAGATCGGAGCGGGATAGAAGTGCCACGGCCTGTTCATTTGCCGGACCAGCTGTGTTGCGGAAGGTGATGCCACGAGCTATGAATCCATCGCCAAGGACCGCTGAAAAGTTACACGATAAATTACCGTGATTCCATTGAATGAGGCATTAATTGAGAATTTGAAAGAAAAGGAATTACTGAAAGTCGCATGAATCATGAAGCAATGCTTTTTGAGTGTACACAGTGCAAAAGTTCCATTGCTTGGCGGGGATACATAATTTGAGGGATAATGCTAATTCATTCAGAATTTATTGCCAGCATAATGTTGTTTAATGAAAGTTATTTATTTGAAAATAAAACACCTATGATTGTGGCTCTTATTTAAAAAAATTATTATTGCCACATTATTCTAGTGAGATTTTTTGTATGAAATTTATGGAAAAAAATAACATTTTCCTAATTTGAGTTGTCAAACATGAGAAAAAAATATTGAAAAATACTATTCTCCTAGAAAATTTATACATAAAAACTCACCTGAATAAAATGATGTGATAGTAGTATTTTTATAATTAAGAGTTATTATGATTGGTGTTTTATTTAAAACGAACAACTCTCATTCAACTATATTATTCTACTCATAAATTTTATATAAAATTTTGGTTTGTATAACATTAGCAAAAAAATGTTTTTGATCCAAATAATAGTATGTTTTTCACATAGTTCTTGTGAAAGATTAGTTACCACATGATTGCACAAATAGGCATTTGGATTAGAAACTCACAATCACAAGAAAGCTCAAGATATTAACTTCAGTTAATTTTGTCTATGAATTGGTGCGCTACTGGTAATATTGAAACAAATCACAAAGCACTTAATTTTTAGATCATCATCCAATGCACTAGCCCCCTAGACTCCGACCTCTCATGGAATAAAAGAAAATTTATTTTTACCACTAAAATGTTGCAAAAATATATTTTGCAACGAATTATTTGAGACAGAATTCAAATGTCATCGAAATTAACGACCTTTTGCAACTAAAAAAATTATTTTTACCACTAAAATGTTGCAAAAATATTTTTTGCAACGAATTATTTGAGACAGGATTAAAATGTCATCGCAATTAACGACCTTTTACAACTGCAGCGACCTTTTCCGATGACATTTAAGATACCGCACAAAATTTTTATATTGCAGAATTATTTGACGGCATAAGGTGCCAGTTTGCAATTGGACGACCTTTTGCAACGGCATTGTTGGCAGTCGCAAATAAGCAATCTTTTACGGGTGAACGCGGTCACAAAAATTTAACCAACGTGAGGCCTTAATCTATTAATGTTATACAAATAAAAAAACTCATATAAAATGATGTGTCTTAATAAAATCTTTTTATTTCAGAACATAACACTCATCACAATAATTTTTAATTACAAAATTATCACTGTCACATCATTTTGTTTGATATATATATATATATATTTCTGTATAAATTTTTATAAAAATATCATACGGTGAAAAAAACCGACTACTCTAGCATTACCCTTTTCCTAATCTATTTACGCCTTTCTCTAGTTTACTCACTCTCGCTCCCCGTTATATTGCTGTATACCTAGAGAGAGAGAGAGAGAGAGAGAGAGAGAGAGAGAGAGAGAGAGAGAGAGAGAGAGAGAGAGAGAGAGAGAGAGAGAGAGAGAGAGAGAGAGACTTACAAAATGTTGCAGAGTCGATTGTGTTGGAACCTCCTCCATGGCTCCGGCTACCGGTTATAACAGTGTTGTTGATGCCATCACCAGTCATCATGATGTTCTTCATATTGTTGACAACCCCAATTTGTTCATGTTAAACCCCCTTCTTGACGTAAATAACATACCTTCCGCTGCCGCGCCTTCCAGCCGATGCATCGAGTGCCTCTTTAATGGTGTGGAAATTTCCCGATCCGTCTTTAGCCACCACAAGGTTCGGTTTGGTCTCTGCTAACTGCACAAGCCTCCGGTCGCTTGCCGAAAGCCAAGTAGGAAATCCCTTCCTGTAAGTTTGTTCCTCAGTTGACCTTCCATTAATAGCCAAAGTGTTACTTATTAGCACCGAAACATTATTCGACATAAGGGGTAGAATATTTTCAGTGACACCAAATTCGACGAAGCCATTTCGACAAGTATCTAGGTTAGTTAAGGCCGTGCTAAGCCATGTTTGTATATCAAAGTCGGTATATTTTGTGGTGTTGTCTAGGGTTTGGTTGAGATGGAGAATGGTGCTTTCGTAAAGCTCTAAGCAGTTGCTCCATGCTGCTTTTTCCTGCTCGTTAAGACATTTTGGCCCCAGCCTCTTTATTTGATTCAGTGCATCGAAGGCCTGCTTCATTGCCGCTTCCACCGCCATATTTCGGAACTCGTGTTTTTGCATGGGCGCAGAATTATGGTCTTCTTGGCTCAGGTAGTAAAGGCAGGGTTCAGGATTTGGGGTTTTGTTGCACCACCAGTTCATGTCACCAGGGTTGGTGCTTGATAGGGCTAGAAAGGGGGACGAAGAGAAGGACATGAAAAGTACAAAAAACCCAAGCTTGATTGCCATTGGCAGGCTCTTTCAAGGTTCAAATATCTGGACAATAGTTATGGCTTGAGGAGTTCTTATATTGTTGATATATGCACATGGATTGACTGGTTGGATTGTTTGAAATTGGGGAATCACCACAGATTTATGAGAATCTGATAATTAATCAATAGATGATGTGATCAGTTTCTAATATGTATGTATTGATCTTGTTCCCTTGGGTTTTTATCCTCTCTCTGCATATAGTATATTATTTAATTATCTATTGAAATTAAATGAGAGCTCCTCTATCTATATGGAATGACAGTAACATTATTTAAATGTGTTCTCTCGTACTAAATGCAATTTTCGTGTTGTGGCATATATGATCTTGCGCAAAAGGCAGCATTCCCAAAACTTGGTGCAACGTTTTGAGAAAACGAGATACGTCCATGCATTTTGTGACTAGAATAATTTGGGTATTTGGGTACACTTGTACTTTTGGGTCTTTTTCTATTTTTGGAGCTTGGAAAGATATTAAAAAAAAAAAAAAGGAGTATGTTTGTAATTCTCGGTGTCTATAAGAACAGTTTTATGTCTAATAAAAGGCTGCGTAAATCGAACATAAAAGGCTGTGTAAATTTTCGACGTTTAATTGTATTTCCTGATTTCATTAAGTACTAAGGTTAGTCTTACATGAGATTACCTTAGTTTTAATCAAATATTACGAAGTCCAAATATACAGTAAAAATTTTCAAGTTTCATGGTAAGACCTATACAATTATAACACATGGAATTATTAGTAATTTAGAAGTTCACAAATTAAGAAAATTGATTCGAGTCTTTCAAAATAAAAGTCCCAACTATCAATTGTAATAATATATAATAAATTTACTGTGTAAACTTCACTAACTAAATAAGTCTAATTTTCATAATAGTTCTTTGAATATTAGTTTTCAGAGTTAAAATTTTTATTCCACTGATTTGAGTATAGACAATTGCTAAATCTGAACCTCTGGTGTCATCCAGTTCCACAGCTCTCTATTTATCTACTTTTTTGCTATTTCTGTTTCTGTTATTCATTCTATTAATTTAGGTACTTGTGTCTATATATGTTATAATTTAGTTGATGATTGAGAATCCCGTGTCAAAACTTACTATGATTGGACCCTAGAGATTCAGGAAAACAAGCATCTAGCAAGCTTGTCAAGCATCTAGCAAACTAGGCCCTCTCTTCCAGGAAAACAAAACTTTCCATTTGATCCACCCCTAAATTGGCAAGCTTGTCAGCACGCTTGTTTTCCTCCCTTAAGGTTTGTTGGAGGATGCTTATGCATCTAGCAAGCAAGGCTCTTGAGTATTCAATTAAGGCTCTGTTCAGGTGGCATCTCACGTTATCACTTAAAATGAGTCTCACAACTTTCTCAGAGTCTAACTCCACTTTCACTTCGTACATGCTTTTTTCTAGCATAATTGTAAGTTCCCTAATTAAATGGAACTTTCTTAATGCAGGTAAAATCAAGCTCAATATTGACGGGAGTTCAAGAGGCATTTTGTATATTTTTGTAGCCACACAAATTTCACTTATTAGGTTCGCTTTTCTAATTGATCTGATTTATTAGATATTTTTACACGGCTTGCATTATGTTTGGATCTTAAATGTGTCGAGAAAAAGAAAAACAAAATAAAAATAAAATCACTTATTTATTTTTTAATAAGTAAACCCCCCCCCCCCCCCCCCCCCCCCCCCCCCCCCCCCCCCCCCCCCCCCCCCCCCCCCCCCCCCCCCCCCCCCCACCCCCCCCCCCCCTTTTTTTTAACAAATATCAATTCATTCTATGTCAAGGCATTTTCAAAATTATATCGACGAAAAACTATAGACCAGGGATAAAAGGGACGCCAGTGGTTGGCAGCCATGACTGGCCACCTATGAAGTTAGCGACCGTGAAATTTTCAGCCTCAGCTCTGACCTTTATGACTCGATAGCCATCCCATTTCACTCTCCCTGTGGTTGAAGAACCCGGGCCACTGTTGTTATATTCTCCATAGTATAAATTTTTAGTAGAAACACCTTGCCATTCAAACCAGCCTGCTGGATCCACCAAGCTGTCGAGATAAGTCTGCATGAAGACAGTCCGAGAATACTCCTTCCATGGCCGTCCCAAGTATGTCCTGGATGAAGTCACCACCCGCGAATTATGTATTGAAATCCCAGTGTTTTGTCTTGGATCAGTCCGGCCTTGGGCTGTTACCATATTTTTTTGCCCTTGCATGGGTGTCCTTGCGTACATGACGCAGTTTTGGAAAACTGCTGCAGCATTTCCGAAGATGAAGTCTACTGTGCCAGAGATATTGCATTCTTTGTAGAATTGGCGATTCGAATGGACATAGAGGGTGTCTTGGTATCCATCGAAGCTGCATTGGTAGAAGACGGAGAAATCAGAGAGGGATACAAGGGCAACGGCCTGTTCGTTTGCTGGACCAGCTGTATTGCGGAAGGTGATGCCACGAGCTATGAATCCACTGCCATGGACCGCTGAAAAGTTTATAAGAAATAAGATTGATTCCATTGAATGATTTGAGTATTGATAAAAAGAAATTATTAGTAGTCGCATGAATCTTGATCGCAATGCTTTTTGTGTGATCCACGCACTGTTAAGAGTTCCGAAATTCAACTTGAATGTTCATAGTTTCTCTCTCCGAAAGTCACATCTTTAGGAGAATAAGAGTTATTCCATATATACAAAAGTCAAGTAGTAGCATGTGCCTTAAGCTCATATTTTAAGTATGTTTTGTCTGATTGTATCTAGTATTAGTAATTGTGTTTTCAATATTAAAAATTATAAAAACACAAGTTTTAACGCTTTGTACAACTAAACAAAATATGATTAAAATGTGCTCTTAAAGTACATGTTAGCAAGATCTATATACAAAATAGATAGTAGATGATAAATTTTTTGAATTTTTTAAAGGCTAAGGTATAATTCTTAAATTTTAGAAGGGTCAATACACTACAATATTTTAATGTAAATAGCTAAAAAAAAAAATATAAGAAATAATACGAATTTTGAGATTTTAGGGACCGTGGCTCCTTCCGGCACTCTCCTGTGACTGGTCATATGATTATATATCTTTCAAGTAAGGTTATATTAGAGGCTTTATGATACTACTATTAAAATTTCAAAAGAAGAACGGTCTCAAATAAAATTGTAATAAACCCCTATAATAAATTTTTATAATAAAACTGAATAAATACAATGAAGCAAGCACAAAAGAGCACGTGCATAATACACACATATACTTGAGAGAGAGAGCATAATACACAGATATACTTCAGAGAGAGAGCATAATGCACACATATACTTCAGAGAGAGAGAGATAGTTTTACAAAATGTTGCAGAGTCAATGGTGGTGGAACCTCCTCCGTGGCTCCGATTACCGGTAATAACAGTCATGTTGATGCCATCACCAGTCATCATGATATTCGTCATGTTGCGGGTAACCTGAATATATTCGTCATAAACCCCCTCCTTTACATGAATAACATACCTTCCGTACCCTCTGCATTTAGCCGTTGCATCGAGAGCCTCTTTAATGGTGCTAAAATTACCCGATCCGTCTTTAGCCACCACAAGGTTCGGTTTGATGCTCTCTACTAACTGCACAAGCCTCCGGTCGCTATTGGAAAGCCAAGTAGGAAATCCCTTCTTGTAAGTTTGTTCCTCGCTTGACCCTCCATTAATAGCCAAACTGTTACTTATTAGCACCGAAACATTGTTGGACATAAGGGGTAGAATGTTTTCAGTGACACCATATTCAATGAAGCCAGTTCGACAGGTATCTAGGTTTGTTAAGGCCGAGCTTAGCCATGTTTGAATATCGAAGTCAGTATGTTTCATGGTGTTGTCTAGGGTTTGGTTAAGATGGAAGATGGTTCTCTCGTAAAGCTTCAAGCAATTGCTCCATGCTGCGTTTTCCTTCTCGTTAAGACTTTTTGGGCCCAGCCCCCTTATTTGGTCCAGTGCCTCGAGTGCCTGCATCATGCCCATTTGCACAGCCGTATTTCTAAACTCTTGTTTTCGTATGGGTGCAGGAATGTGGTCTTGTTGGCTCGTCAGGTAGTAAAGGCACGATCCAGGGTGTGGAGTTTTGTTGCACCACCAGTTCATGTCACCAGGGTTGGTGCTTGATAGGGCTGGTAAGAGGAATGTAGAGCAGAAGAAGAACAGTAGAGAAAACCCTAGCTTGATTGCCATCAGCGGGCTCTTTCTTAATTTTCTAGCCTTAACTTGGTCAGGGCATTCTATGTTCAAATAGCTGGCCAATGGCTTTAGCATTAGGGTACTTATATAGTTGATGAACATGGCTTGTTTGAAATGGGAAATTCAACAGAGATTAATGAGAATCTGATAATTAATCTGGAAATTTATGATATGAACAGTTTCAAATCTTTATATATTGATGCTCTTCCCTCGGGCTTTTATCATCTATATATTTCTAGTATTTTATTAGCTATAAATTCGACTTTTCTATAGAAAGGACAGCTTCTCGATCTATTTATTTGGAATAAATGTAATATTCTTTAAATTAAATGTCTTCTCCCACACTAACTGCAATTTTTGTATTATGGCATATGTGATCTTCGGCACAATGCCCCATGCCCATCTCTTGGACTAATATTTTGAGAAAATGGGAGACAACTATTCATTTTGTAACAAGTATAATTTGGGTATTTCGGTACACTTGTTCTTTTGGGTTTTTTAAAAGCCAAAGAGAGCGTTGAGTCTTTGCAGCTTAAAAAGAGATTTTAAAAAAATAAAAAATTATTTTATGGCTGAATTGCTGGTGTAGAAAACCAAAAGTGAAAAGGTACCAAATGAGTTTATTTGTTTCTGGATATGCGTCTCTAGTATCAGGTCGCATCCCCATGAACCACAAAACTCAAACTCAATCAACCTGAGAGTACTACTTAATTGACGTATCCAAATTATTAAGCAATGGGTGCTCATGCATTCTCTAAATCATGCCAGAAATTAATCCAAATCAGGAGCCAATAATTTTCTGTAACAATATAGAAGATTTCCATTTCGTATTCCAAATTCGATTCATTCTTGTAGAACCAAAAAGGAGGAAAATCACTAAAAAATTAAATGTAGCTAGATAAATCAATACTGTTTAAGGCTATAGATCAAGAATAAATGGCACGCCAGCCTCAGGCAGCCATGACTCGCCACCGATGAGCTTTGCCACACTAAACATTTCTGCCTCCGTCTCGTTAGTAATGTCATGAAATCCACCCCACTTCACTCTCCCTGCAGTCGAAGCCCCCGGACCATAATTCTCATACTCTCCATAATACAGAATGTCTAGATTACCCGTATTGTTTCCCCACTGTGACCAGCCAACCGGAGGCACAAAAGAATCGAGATAACTCCTGAGATAAACAACACGAGCGTAATCTCGCCATGGCCGCCCCAAGTAAGCTACGAACGGTCGAAGGAGCGGCCGGCGATCCTCCGCCGGTACAACTCTACATTTGTGAAATGAAATCCCGGTGTTTTGGCACGGGTCGGTGCGGCTCTGGGCAGTGATGACTATTTGGTTACCGTGAAGTGGCTGCCTTCCGTGGATAAAGCAGTTTTGGAAAACTACGGCGGCGTTTCCGAATATGAAGTCTACTGTGCCGAAGACATGACATTTGCCGTAGAATTGTCTTTGTGAATGGACACAAAGGGTGTCTTGGTATCCTTCAAAGCTGCAGCGGTAGAAGACTGAGAGATCGGAGCGTGATATGAGTGCCACGGCCTGGCCGTTTTGGGGGCCAGCTGTGTTACGGAAGGTGATGCCGCGGGCTATGAATCCATCGCCGACCACCGCTGGAAGTCAATTGGAGAATTAGCTGATTGAAGTATTTGAAATAACAAGATACAAGAAAAACATAGGAAATGATGAAAACAGCAAAAAATATTTAAAAGAAATATATATGTCAGAATCCTATTGATCATGATTTTATTTTGTAAGCCGTAAACTCTTTGCAACTTTATGACTTAGATTAACTTCCAAGGTTATGAGAACTTCTAGAGATACAAGTTTTCAGAATATTTTTTTAAGAATAACATTCTTAATTCAATAATTTTGTACATAAAACATAGACAGAATAATAGGGCAGTGGAATTTTTGAAGTTAGGAACAAAAATTATGAGTGTTTTAGTTTAAAATAAAAAAAAATTCACAAATAATCACGACATTTAATATAAAAGGTTTGTTTGTATAGCATTACTTTTTTTTAAAAAAAACGTATAGCATTATTCTTTGGTCAAATATGTGAAGTGACAACAAACAGTATAAAAATTTAGTGGCATATAGCAATTTTCTATATATCTACACTATTATAAAAAACGAACTCCAAGTTGGTGAGAATGGGTAAAGCTATTTAATCTTCTTAAACAATTTTAAATAATTAAAAAAACTAAGTACAAAAATCTTATTACTTAGAGGACAATATAGTAAATTATGGAATCAGTTTTTCAACCGCCTACAGATTTCTATTTTTTCTCCACATAATGATTCCTATTTTTTTTTTAACATTTACAAATTAATCTCATCCATGTAATAATTCTTATTTATTCTCCACACTTACTCGAATTGATCTCACCCACGTAATAAAATACCCTTCTAGTAAGTAAATAAAGCAAAGTCATCCAACTACTTTCCTCAGTTTGGAGAGAATTTGATAGACAAAATATCATTCGAGAGTAAAGAATCGAAGAAACTAGAAGCAAAGGTCTCATGCGATTCCGTATGTGTAGTTGTGTTGTTTGAGGCAATGGTTCACACAAAATATCTTGGGTCCTCCGATGGTTTGAATGTATTGTGGATATTCTTTAGACACAAAGATATGGAATTCATGAATATTATGAGGTAAAATGAGAGAGTGAGAGAGAGAGAATCGCTTACAAACAGTTGCAGAGTCGAAGGTGGAGAAACCTCCTCCATGGCTTCGGTTGCCCGTGATAATAGTACTCTTCCATCCATCACCAACCAGCATGATGTTCTTCATGTTGACGCCAACCTCACTACATTCACTATAAACCCCACTTTTCACATAAATAACAAACCTCCCCCAATTACTCCTCTTAATTGATGCATGTAGAGCCTCTTTGATTGTCCAAAAGTCTCCCGACCCATCTTGAGCCACCACAAGGTCTGGATTCGGCCATTCCGACTGCAAAAGCCTCCTATCACCGACCGACACCCAACTAGGAAATCCCTCTTTGTAGGCTTGTTTCTCAGCCGTGGCATTGTTGATAGCCAAACTGTTACTTATTAGCAACGAAACATTATTGGACATGAGGGGAAGTACATTTTCCGCAACACCTAGCTCGATGAAGCCGTTTCGACAAGTATCGATATTTGTTAGGGCTGAACTGAGCCAGGTTTGTACATCAAAGCCAGTATGTTTTGTGCTGTTGTCTAGGGTTTGGTTGAGTTGAAGGACGCTGCTCTCATAAAGCTTTAAACAGTCGGTCCATGCGGCTATTTCTCTTCTATTATGACATTTTAGCCCCAGAAATTTTGTATGGTTCAATGCATCAAGTGCCTGATCCATGGCTACTTGCATGACCAAATCTTGGAACTCATTCTTTTGTATCAGTGAAGTACTATTGCTATCTTCACGGCCCAGGTGGTACTTGCAAGTTTCCGGGTATGGTGTTTTGTTGCACCACCAGTTTATGTCGCCTGAATCGTTGCTCGATTGGATTAGAAAGGGGAATGAAGAGAAGGTTATGAACAGTACAAATAATCCAAGCTTCGTCACCATTGATGGGCTTCCTTCTTCTTTTTTTTTTTTTTCCGTTTCTTCCTCTAGGTTGCAGATGCTATGGACTTGTGAGCTCTGCTATATATATACATTAATTGAAATGCACACAGCTGAAAATCAGCACAGATTGATGCAAATCTGATAGCCTATGAATGACAATGAATTGTGTGAAATCTGATATAACTTTGTGTTCATGTTATTGCCTCTGCCTTTTATTGTAAAAGGCGACTAATTGGCTATCTTTGAAAATAGAAAAATCAGAACAGATTTCGCAAATCTAGTAATATATGAATGACTATAAATTGTTTCAAACTATAACCTAAATATACATTGATGTGCTCCCTTGTGGCATTTATCATAAGTGGTGACTGGTTGTCTGAGCAATATTGGGGAATCACCACAGATTTGTAAAATCTAGTACTCTACAAAAGACCATAAATTGCTATAAATCAATTCTCAAGAGATTTTGACGTTGTTGCTTTTCAGGCTTCTCTCTCACACTCACACACAAAACACACTAGTTTTTGGGATTCATTTTCCTTTAAAAATATCTGTACTTATATTAGCAAACAATATATGATTCTTTCTACTACTAAGGGTCATTTGGGAACAACTTTTTTTATTAAATAAGCTCCTTAAAAAAAAGCATAAAAAATAAGCTAACTTAATAAAAGTTTGGTTAAGATGTTTGGTACTAGTTTAAAGTTTTTTTTTTTTTTGCTTTTTTAGACAAATATGCTATAAATAAATTAGATCCCATATTCATGATGTTCTGTAATGCTAAACAAAATTTTAACATTAATTATGGTAGTGTATTAATTATTTAAAACTTACAAAATTTCTATTACAGTAGAATAAGAAAAAAAAAGCTTCAAAACTTTTACTTTTTTCTTTTTTGCTTATTAGCCTAAAAAAAAAAAAAGAACTAACTTAATATAAGCTAAAAAAGCTTGCTATCAAACACCAAATACTTATTTTAAACAAAAAACTAAAAAAACATGCAAAATAAGCTCTTTCCAAACCCTAAATGCATTTCTCTTGTATGGCAGGATCGGATCGGACACTCTAGAAGTGCAAGTTACCTGAAAATGTATTCTGAGTCTAGCAGTTGTAAGTGATGATTAAAAAGAGAAAAACGCGTGCCAAGCCTTTAATATCTTTAGTTTTACCTCATCTGTCATGCTCGATATATATCTTCATCAAAGTAGTCCCCAGCCTGAAGCATTAATTTTCGTAGTAATCCCACCTCTTTTTCTTTTCTTTCATTTTTTTTATTTTTCCTCCATTTCAAAATTTTTGACTATCTAATTCTTAACCTTTGCCATTTTTGAGAGATTATTTAGTACTCTTAGAACACCAAATCACTTTTGCTCGCTCCTCTCATACATTAAGCCATCTCTTACTAAATGGGCATTCAGATTGGTCGGATAGACATGTTCGGGCCCTACCTAGATGTGGCCTATCTCGTTTGGTTACATTTCAAAGCTTATTTACTATTTTCGTTTCTTGGAATTTTTTGAAACAGTATTAATGAATTAATTTTAGAAACTGCTTTTCAGGAAACGGTATTGGATAAACCGCTTTAGAAACTTATTTTTTTAAAAATTTTTCATGAACACCACAAATTTAGAATTACAAAAAAACGTATTTTTTAAGATTTCAAAATTGTTTTCGTACGAAAATGAGATCGACAATATTTTAATGGGCATTTGGTATTGTAGAACACAAAAAAAATGAAAACGAAAACGGAATCGTAACCAAACAATGTTAGTTGTCTCTGAAAGGAGTAAGGACAATTACCTCGGGACTTGGTTGAGGTGTGGCATGGAAGTAAAACAAAAAGAAATTCACATTAACCTTTATTGAGATCTTAAAACAAGCATATCCTTGTGAGGTTCCCTCTAATTAGGGAGTGTTAGAAAGGATACAATAACCAAATGCAACACAATTACAAATGAACAATGCAATACGCAACATAGGAATTAAACAAATACAAAATAATTAGAAATAATTAGAGTCCAGACGAGAATGGCACATTGGTGGCAGGCAACCATGATCGGCCGGCAATAAAATTGGAGACGGTGAACTGCGACGCTTCAGTTGCACTAGTTATAACTCTATAACCGCGCCACTTCACTCTGCCGCCGGTTGAAGAACCCGGGCCAGAATTCCTATACTCTCCATAATACAAAGTATTAAGAGCAAAATTACCGTCCCACTCTAACCAGCCTGCTGAATCAACCAAGGTATCAAGATAAGTCTGCAGAAAAACAGTTCTCGAGTATTGCTTCCATGGCCGTCCCAAATACGTCCTGAATGAACTAAGCACCGGTTGTAGATCCGATGAAGCCATGACCCGAGAGTTATGGATTGAAATGCCGGTATTTTGATTAGGATCCGTACGGCCTTGTGCTGTTACCACATTTTTTTGCCCACTCATGGGTCTCCTTGCATATATCATACAATTTTGGAGGACAACTGCAGCATTGCCAAATATGAAATCTACCGTGCCATAAATGTAGCATTCTTTGTAAAATTGGCGTTGAGAATGAACATAGAGGGTGTCTTGGTATCCTTCGAAGCCACAACGGTAGAAGACGGAGAGATCAGAGCCAGAACGGAGTGCCACGGCTTGGTGATTTTGTGGTCCGGCTGTGTTACGGAATGTTATTCCACGGGCAATGAATCCTTCACCCGTGACCACTGCAAGTCAAAAAGTTTACCAATAATTAGATATATGTTCCATACAGCATGATTTTTGCTTAATATTTGACATTTCTTTGGATCGACTATTGTGATGACTTTCTCTGTGTCTCTTTTCAAATTAATGAGCACATTAGCGTAGAGCCAAAGAGGGTTACGGAGCTAGAATGACTGAATTTCCATAAAATGGACGAATTCAAACCCCTATCTTTCTTAGTTGATAACGACAAACTCTTGACTTTATAACATGTGAAAAAGATATATAAGTAATTCTTTCACAAATATAACCAACACTATAAAAGCATTTCCAACTATACTTTGTAAAGTAGCTAGTTAAAATATAATTAAAAATTTTATTCTTTATTTTAACCAACCACTTTTTAAAAAATCAACCAGTCATACTCTTTATTTTAATTAGCCATCTTTTTCTTTATTTTTTTAACAATTACCTCTAAAAAAAAGAACAAAAAGAGGAGAGAAATTTGTGAAATAATAGTATTTAAAGTTTAGAGAGCCACTTTTGGCTCTTAACATTTGAAGAATTAAAATGAGACTCTCTAAAATAGAGAGCCCATTGGAAGGCTATTTTTTAAGTTTGGCTCTCTAATTTAACTAAGACAACTACTTTTGAGAACTGCTTGGAGATGCTCTAACTTTGATTATGTAAATAGGTATACGTAATTAGTCGGTCACCAACAATAACTGAAAATCAAAATTTTTATTAAAGATTTTTTTGTATTTTTTTTAATCTGTCAAAACTGTTGGAAAGGGGCAAAATGGAAAAATAAAAAGTAGCATGATGTTTTCTTAAATTTCAATATAAAACAATCGATTTTATCATGACTTTTTCCGGGTCTCTTCAAAATTTTTGCGTGTGAGACTAGGGCGCGCGGAAGGTGATGCCTCTAGAGAGACTTGAATTTTCATATATGAAACTGAATAATTAATCCATGCGTAAATAATTTCAACAGCTATCCTTGTCATAAATATATTTCATTATGTTGAAAACATGCCAAAGATTATTACTAAATAATATGAAAGCACTTAAACATTGAAAGAGAGAGAAAGAGATCTCCTTACCAACAGTAGCAGAGTTGAAGGTGGTGGAACCTCCTCCCACGCTCCGGCTGCCAGTGATAATAGTGTTTCTCAAGCCATCACCAACTAGCATGATATTCTTCATTTTGTTGCCAATCTCAATATTCTCCCTATAAACTCCGCTTTTCACACGTATAACAAACCTGCCACTGCCACTCCTCGTTGCGGCTGCATCGATGGCAGCTTTAATGGTCCGGTGATTCCCCGAACCATCTTGAGCCACCACGAGGTTGGCCGCCGGAGATGAAGACTGCAACAGCTTACGGTCTCCAGGCCGAACCCAACTAGGAAAACCTTCTCGATAAGTTTGTCTCTCGGTCGAACCATTATTAATAGCCAAAGTGTTGCTGATAAGTTTCGAAACATTGTTCGACATTAGAGGCAACACGAAATCTGGAACACCCAACTCAATGAACCCAGCTCGACAGGTCTCGAGGTTAGTCAAGGCTGTGCTAAGCCAAGTTTGAGCATCGAAATCGGAACATTTTGTGTTGGGGTCTAGGGTATGGTTGAGTTGGAGAATGGTGCTCTCGTAAAGCTTCAAACAATCGGCCCATGCAACCTTTTCGCGCTCGTCACGGCATTTAGACCCGAGCCCTCTGGTGTGGGACTCGGCATTGACGGCTCGCTCCATGGCTATTTGCATTGCCATCTTTCTGAACTGGGATGTTTGGTTGGGTGCGAAATGGTGGTGACCATGAGCCATGAAGTACTTGCATGGTTCGGGGTATGGAGTTTTGTTGCACCACCAGTTTATGTCACCGGAGGGGAGACTTGATAGAGCAGAGGAGAGGAATGAAGAGAAGGATATGAATAGAATGAAGAAGGGTAGATTGGTCGCCATTAATGGGCTCGTTTTTTCTGTTGAACTTGGCTCTCTAAGTCTCTTTATATAGTTGAAATGAAGGTGGGTGACTGGTTGGCCTCAGTTGAATAAGCATCGGTGAAGATAGACAAGTAAACAAAGTACAAATCCTATATATATGTATAGATAGAAGGAGCGTACTCGGTCGGATCAGTATCTTATTGGTTTGAGTTTTATATGATATCTTTTTCTACATGCCCTTTCTAAAGTAGAATACAAGAATATATTTTGAGAGAGAGAGAGAGAGGGAGGAAAAAAAGGGAAGAGATTTCGTGCTCTGCTCAGAAAATGATAATACAAGGGTAATGCATAAGTATGATACATAATATAATATAAAAAGTTATGAGAAGCTATATGCAGGGACTTCCTTTTAAACACATCACATTTTATATAATTTTTTTTTAGTTCTATAGCATTATCTTTTTTTGTTTGGTTTGTATTATGTAATTGTAATATTTAATACATTTTACAATTCATATTTGGATATTTTAAGTATTACTTCTCGTGACCATAGTTGTATGAAAATTCGTTTGGAAGGCGAAAGTGCGTTTTTCCAGAAACGCGTTTTCAGGACGGGTACGAAATTTATTTTAAAAATTTGAAAAAACATTTTAGAAACGCAAGAGAAACGTTTGACAAACTCCTGAAAAATATTTAGAAAACTCTTAGGATACTTAACGGAAACTCTTAAAATACTTAAGAGAAACTCTTAAAAAACACTTCAGAAACTTAAAATGTTAATTTTTATATATTTTTTTTCTTAATTCTAACGAAGTGTCTATAAAATTATTTACATAAATTTCTACTAAGTTTTTCAAAGGTCTTTACTAAGTTTTTTCAATATTTCTATTAAGTTTTTTAAAGATCTCTACTAAATTTTTTAAAAGTCTCTTTTAAGTTTCGAAAAAGTTTCTTATTAAATTTCTTAATCATTTTTCGCTTCCTATTTCTTCTTATACTTTTTTATCGCTCTTTTTGCTTTCATTTTTCTTAATGATTTTTACTTTCGCTTTTTATTTTGGTAACTATACTTGTTACCATATTTGGGTAGCTATTATTTTTGCATCGAAACGAAAGTCAAATTCATCTAAAACTTAAAAATTCGCAGTTAGGCAAATGAAGTACTGGATTACTGGAAAATGCCGTACAGATAAACGAGTCCCAATTGCAATTAGGATACGTATGTAGTTGACTGAGTTGAGCATTACCATGTGGGGTAACGATTCATGTACAGTTGTTGAATTTAGACTCGCCAGATGCTCTGACTTTTCCATGTTTTTGACTTGTGAAGATTCGCGAGGCTGCGTTAAACGCGTTGGATAAGTAGACAACGAAACGTGCATCCATATCGAAACACGCAAGAACTTTCATGAGTCGAGTTTCAACGGATCGAACTGGCAATAAATGTATTAAATCCAACGAGACAATGATAATGACTTTCTAATCCTCCGCGTCTTCAATTCTCACAGTGAGTAAATAATTTTAGATAGCTGACGTAATTAATCACAATTCAAAATTACTAACCCCTTGTCGTTAATTATTCAATAATTACACTAACACCCTCCAAACTATTAAATAATTACTAATTCTTTATTATTAATTAGTGATACTGAGTCATAGTTTAAAAGATATTGTTATAATTACTCCTTAATTATACGTTAGTGTATGTCTTAAGGTCTTTATAGAGTAAAAATTATTTTAGATAACTATTACACAATGTCACATCCACAAACCTCAACTTTACGTTCTTATTCACATCGGGACATTGTCTTAGAGTTTAGCCTCACTCTTCCGTTGTGAGAATGAGGTGTTGTTGAGTCGAAATCGAGAGATTTATGTGCTTAGTCTCAACTTATGTGTTATTACTTTGCCTTGAAACCTTGTATTGATGTTTCTATGCTTCTACGTGCATTTTGTGTAGGAACATCTTGTTTATCACCCGTTCAATCGGAGAGAAGTGAGTAACAATATGCCATGAGTAAAACTCTATTATTTTTTTAATATTTTAAGTTCACTTCTATATCATGAATGTTTTTCATATGTTTCAATGCATTAATGCATCAATGATTACGTTCAAGTATAAATGTCATGCCTTGCATTACATACGAGCTGTATCTATGATATGAATTGCAATCTACGGACTAGAACGTTCACATAAAGTAGATATAAGATTCTTAACATACAACTCTAACTCAATATCTTTTCGTGGTGAGACTTTAATCTAGCCCGATAGTCCTAGGATGGGAGACGTGAAATAAACTATCGACATGCAAGTTCTTTCGTGGCAAGACCCTAAACTAGCAACGATGGTCTTACGGTAGGAAACACGAAATAATCTATTGTCATGTTAGGAGACGTCCCCTTGGCTTAAAAGTCTAGATATGACCTTCATAGTTACTATGTTGGCCTAAAGAGCCTATGCGTGACCTTTATGGTTACTATGTTGGCTTAAACAGCCTATGCGTGACCTTCAAGATTACTATGTTAGCCTAAAAAACCTTACGCGTGGCCCTTGTGGTTACTATAATGCCCAATACCAGAAAGACCTCTTAAGTGGGGTCAAGTGAGGGATAGGATGGCCTAATGTAAAGACATGACACACTTATACTCTAGAATGAGAAATATGATTTGTTCAAATGCTTCACGACAAGTTACGTATGTTTCTATAAGTATTAATATCACTGTGTATCTTTTCTTTTCATGATATTATGATATGCCCTTACAATATTATGCCATGGTATGTTTACGATAGCTACGTTATGCCTTACGAAATAATGTTATGTGTTATGTCTCACTCCTATAATACTATGTTCAAAATGATATAATATTTCGATATGATACTTATGCTACCTACATTTTCAAATCTACGCTTTATGCATTCCCAAGAATAATAATATGTGATATGTCTAATATTATACAACAAACTAAAATGTACGCTTACAAGATATGACAGATTATGCTCATGACAAGTTATATCATGCTCTAATAGTTCATGCTACAACACGTCTGTCTCTCTTCTTCAACATTATGTTTTAGAAATGACGAAATGTTTTAATACAAAAGTCTATGCCTAATGTGTTTTTGAGATTACACTTATATGTTTCTAAGTTCATGCCACATATGCATAAATGTAGCTCTAATGTCATGTACAATGAATAGAAATATTAATCCATGGTATTTTATGCTCACTCACAAATACCCAAATCATAGTGAATGTCACATAAATGTGAGACGGGAATTTTTTTCTGCTCGGGATGATGCAAGTTTGTTTAATTGATTCAAAGCATAGCAAGAAAATAGAAATTATGTTGCAAGTACATCCTAGCCATTTTTATTTTTCTATTAGGATATGGAAGATAAGCTAGCGGTGCTCATGAAGATTGTATTCAAGCCCACACAGAAATATGTTACTTAATATGTGATATTATGACCTAAACACATCTTTTGGTAGAATTAGACTTACTTAAGAGTTATGTCTATTCATGATGAAAGTACGGTAAAAAAATATGGTGATTGTAGCTGTAGGTGGGATTTTACTGGAAGGCTGGGCCGAACTCTCAAGCCCAAAAATGGATGAGTCCAAATATCTCCTGCAAGACGAAGAGGTTAGAATGGGTCGACCCGTAATGGGCCGATCACACTCCGAAGATTAAGTTAGCAAGCTTAATCGATGAAGATGAATGAAAGTTGTCAATACTTGGAGTTAACTGTCCGTCCCTGGCTCTCGGTGCCTTGGGTATTTATAGAACCTTTGAGGGAGTGTGTTCTGCCTTGGCCTACCAGTAGGCTCTTATGGCCTGCTGGGCAGGCGTCATCATTGACGCTGCCTGATTATTCACAGGGTCTGGCGCACCGTCGCGGAGGATTCTGGTTGACCGGACGTGCACGTTGACGTCGCGTGGGCAGCCGCTTGCGCATTTAATGCGAGTCAACTCTGCATTTAATGCGTAAAGACCGCTAGTGGTTTGGGCTCGCTTTTCGTGGTTTGGGCTGTGCTGCGAAGGAGGTCAGCAGTCTGGCCTTTCCTCTAATTCTGATCTGGGCTAGCAAAGCAGCCCCAACTTTAATTAGCGCAGATTGGGCCTCATCCATTGGGTTGGGCCGGGAGTTATTCCCCCACAATTGCCCCCCAGCCATTGTGTCGTTTTGGATTCTGAAACGGCCAAGGGATGTAACGGTCACCCGGCCACATAAATGGCGGGGATTTTAAAAGATTCATTGGTGGGGCGTTATTGAATCGACGGCCGACGTGACGCTTCGGCAGAGCGTCATGATTAACGCCGTTTTACTGTGTACGAACCGACGGCTCTGGTGTGTATAAAAGACCGACGCCCTAATCAGTTGGAAGACACTTGCTCTTTTTCCTTTGCCTTCTGAATAGCGTGTGCGTCAGCTGTTTCGGCACCCACCACTGTAAGTGTCTTTTGAGCCTGCAACTCCTTTGCTCTTCATTGTGTTATGTGTTTTGACGGCTGCCCCCTGATGGCATCCCGTCTTCGTAAAATATTAGATGATCCGTCGGCCCTTGCTGCGTTTAGGGCTAGGTTTGAAGTCCCGGACGAAATCGGCTTAGAGTTGGTCGATCCTAAGGACTATCGCATGGGTGAGACCGAAAAGGGGGTGCCGTTCCCAGTCATTGCTATCGTAGAAGGCGGGCTTAGGTTTCCCCTCCACCCTCTTCTTCATAAATTCATAGTAAAAAATAAGGCGTCGCCCTCCCAGTTAGCGTCGAACGTATATAGAATCTTCTTTGGCATGATAGAAATAAATCGGCGCTTGGGTGTGAACCTGGGCCTTGCCGAACTGGACTACTGCTACACTCTTTGTAAAGTCGGAGGTAGTTACAAGGTTTACCTCCGGGCAATAAAGAAGTCCTTAGAGTTAGTGAAGTGTCTGCCTTCCTCAGGGAAGGGCGTTGACGACGTTAGGGTCTGGGTAACCGGTCCATGGGAGTTCGACAACGTTCCCGAGAAGGATAGACCGGCGATTCGATGCCCTAGAGTGCCCGTCGAACTAGGTTTGATGCCGATCTCTCATACTGTGTGTCATTTTAAATTTCAATTTGCAGCAAAACTAACTCTTGAACTTTTTGCAGACACAAGGAAGCGGTCAAAAGCTCGCGACTGGTTGGTAAACTCTGACGACCTCGATAAGGTCTTGAACTACGTCAGCGCAGGTCGACTAAGATACATAGCTCGGGCTGCACACATCTTGCTCTCCTACCCACTGTGATACTCAACTTTCACTGCCGAGACAGGTGTTCCCCAGAGTGTACTTGCAAGATTAGTGGACGAAGGAGCCGAAGGGGACTTCGAAGAGATCCCCATCGGAATAGCGATCGAGAGGGCACGCATCCCTACAGGCGTGACAGTCGCGGTTGCTCCTCCATCGGCATCAGCTGGTGAAGAACGGCAAGAAGCGCGAACAACATCGCACAGCTCGGCGTCAACTTCGTCACCGTATACTGCGCCCGACCGCCGAGTAGAGATTCCTGTAGGAACAAGTGATTCGAGCCCATCCCCCGACGAAATGGAGGGCATGAGTTTGAAGGAAAGAATGTTTGCTCTTGCGGGCCAGCCACTTAGGTCGGCCACTCCTACTCCCGCCGAAACTCCTCTAGCCGAGCTGGTGATAACTCCCGTGGAGGAAGCCCCTCCCGTGTAACAAAGGCCAAAGACTCGACAACAGAGAAAGAGGAGGCCTGATATCACTCCAACTCCAGCGCCCAAAAAGCAGAAAGGCAAAGGCGTGGTGGACGAAGTCGGCGAGACTGTGACCATCACTCCGGACATTCTCGGTCGTCCTATGACGACAGCAGATTCTATGATCGACCAGCCCGAGGTTGCGTTTGGTGTTATTAAGAGCGTCCTTCAGAAAAAGGACGTGGCGAAGCTGGGTGAAGCAAGTGATTCAGCCGTTTTTATGGGCGCTTTTCATGACTCGATTCTGGTAAGTCGGCACTGACTTTTTCAATGATTACAGACTTTTTAGACACTCACCTTAAAAACGACCTTCTCTTATTCGTGCAGGGTTGTCTGAATTCCTTGGAGGTGATGACGCGCTTCCAAAAGCTTACCGAGGTTCACCAGGAACTTATTGAAGAGCACGGCCGCTTAAAGTTTGAGTGGATCGAAGCGAATAAAGAGCGGATCACTTTCAGGAAACAGGCCGAGCAAGCTTCCGCCGAGCTTTTGCTGATGAAAGCCAATTTTGAAAAGAGAGATAGGGATCTTGCCGACCTCGAGAAGAAGTTCGATGTGCAGTCCATAGATCTACACAATGCAAATGAGGGAGGAGGTGGAGACCCTTAAGACTGAAGTGGCCAAGCTGAAGGTGGAAGAAGAGGCCACACTGAAGAGGGGTGAAGAGAAGGGGGCCAAGCGTTTGGCCGAAGAGATGATGGACCTTAGTCGCACCATATTCCGACTGGGTTGGAATGGTGCCCTTGTCGTTGCAGAGCTGGATAAGGCCTCCGACGTGTGGGGTCTTTGCCCGGACTACTTTGATACTACCGAGGACGGCGTCGTCTGTCCGAAGAAAGTGCTGGCAAATGCCCAATACAAACGGGAGCTTATGTTAAAAGCCGCGGCCGAAGAAGCTACTGCTGAGAAGGAGAGGCTTGAAAATTTGAAGGCCGCAGTTGAACCCCCCAAGGATCTGGAAGAGATTTCGCCAGGGGTAACTACAGAGCCGGGGGAGAAGTCAGCATAGCTTTTCTTTCTTTTTCTTAATTTTTTGTAACCATCAATGCCTTTTAATGAGAAAAACTCGTTTTGTTGTTTATTACTGAATCTGTCTTATCTGATTTTTGCTGTGAACTGAATCTACCTTATCCGATTTTGTCATTTACACTTGGTTTCTTTCTTGGCCTCCTTCGGCCGACCGGCCCAACTTAGACGAGACCAAGTTTTTACACTTGGTTTTTATTTTGGCCTTCTTTGGTCGACCTACCTAACTTGGACGGGACCAAGTTTTTACACTTAGTTTTTATTTTGGCCTTCTTTGGCCAACCTGCCCATCTTGGACGGGACCAAGTTTTTACACTTAGTTTTTATTTTGGCCTTCTTTGGCCAACCTGCCCAACTTGGACAGGACCAAGTTTTTACACTTAGTTTTTATTTTGACCTTCTTTGGCCGACCTGCCCAACTTGGACGGGACCAAGTTTTTACACTTAGTTTTTATTTTGGCCTTCTTTGGCTGACCTGCCCAACTTGGACAGGACCAAGTTTTTACACTTGGTTTTTATTTTGGCCTTCTTTGGCCGACCTGCCTAACTTGGACAAGACTAAGTTTTTTACACTTGGTTTTTGTTTTGGCCTTCTTTGGCCGACTTGCCCAACTTGGACAGGACCAAGTTTTTACACTTGGTTTTTATTTTGGCCTTCTTTGGCTGACCTGCCCAACTTGGACAGGACCAAGTTTTTTACACTTGGTTTTTGTTTTGGCCTTCTTTGGCCGACCTGCCCAACTTGGATAAGACCAAGTATTTACACTTGGTTTTTGGGTTTCACAGAGTGCTCAGAGTAGATTCATTTGAATAGCTTCATTTTCATTGATTCTTCAACAGAGCTTTACACATTTCATGGACTGTTACAGTGCATGGAGCTTTGTATTACTAGTAGAACTTCCTCAAGTTGGTTGCATTCCATGGTCGCGGCAATTGTCGCCCTTCTTCGACGGTCTCCAGTCTGTATGCGCCAATGCCGACCTGGGATGTGACTCTGTAGGGGCCTTCCCAGTTTGGGCCGAGTTTTCCATCTACCGCCTTCTTGGTTGCCCCTAACACTTTTCGTAAAACTAGATCTCAAAGTTTCTCGGGCGGACCCACTTGTTGTAAGAGCGTTTTAGCTGTCGCTGATACTCTGTGAGCCTGATCAAGGCAGTTTCCCTTCTTTCTTCGACAAGATCCAGGTCTCTTGCAACCGTCTGGTCATTGATACCAGTGTCAAAGGCTGCCGATCTGATTGTTGGTAGTCCGATCTCCAAGGGGATGACTACCTCCTCCCCGTATGCCAAGGAGAACGATGTTTCTCCGGTGGACCTCCTTAGGGTTGTTCTGTAGGACCACAAAACATTGGGTAGCTCCTCTGTCCACTTCCCTTTGGCTTTTTCCAGTCGCTTCTTGACTCCATTAAGCATGGTTTTATTTGAAATCTCGGCTTGCCCGTTGCATTGGGGGTAGGCTGGTGTTGAGTAATAGTTTCTGATCCCCAATCCTTCGCAAAATGATCTAAAGATGTTGCCATCGAACTAGGTGCCGTTATCTGATATAATGGCACGGGGCAACCCGAATCTAGTGACAATGCTTTTCCATACGAACCTTTTGGCATCAATTTCCCTGATGTTTGATAAAGGTTCCGCTTCCACCCATTTGGTAAAGTAGTCGATGGCCATGATGAGAAACCTTTTGTTGCCCGGAGCTCGAGGCAAAGGTCCGACAATGTCTAGTCCCCACTGAGCGAAAGGCCACGGACTGGTGATGGTGGCAAGATCCTCGGCTGGCTGGTGGATGATGGGGGAAAACCTCTGATATTTGTCACACTTCAAGACGTACTGGGCTGCAACTTTCTGCATGTAAGGCCACTAGTATCCCTGCGAGATGGCTCGGTGTGCTATCGATCTTCCGCCAACATGACTTCCACATATCCCTTCGTGGATTTTGAACAAGACGCCCTGTACTTGGTCCGGATGGACGCAGTGTAAATACGGACCTGTAAAGGAACGTCTGTAAAGCTTCTTACTTGGTGACAGCCAATACCTGAGAGATGCATGTTTGATTCGCCGAGCTTCAGCCTTATCGTCTGGCAGCTTGTCTGTGTCAAGGTAAGAGATAATTGGGTCCATCCATGATGGTCCCAACTTTTCTGCTGTTAGGGCTTCCTCCTCCTCCCGAAAGATGCTGAGCTTGGCAAGGGTTTCTACGTTGATCATCCTTTTCGAACCAGATTTCAGAGCCGTGGCCAGAGTCGCCAAGGCATCCGCATGTGAGTTGTTGTCTCGGCTAATCTGTCGAAGCTTGTAGCTTTTAAATTGGCCAAGTAGTTCCTTGGCCTTGGCTAGGTACTGCGTCATTCTGTTGCTTTTTGCTACGTATTCCCCTGTGATTTGGTTTACGACAAGTAAAGAGTCCGAATATATGACGATTTCAGGAATTCGAAGTTCAATGGCTCGACGTATTCCGGCGAGCAAGGCCTCGTATTCTGACTCATTATTAGAGACAGTGAACTCCAGCTTGATGGCTTGCTCGATGGTTAGACCGTCTGGTGTGATGAGTACGATGCCTGATCCTGCCGCCCGGTCATTGGAAGTTCCGTCCACGTAGAGTTTCCAATGATCAGATTGTTCCCAAAGGTCTAGGGGGAGTTCGTGTTGCGGTTGGCCAGTTGCTGGGGTTTGTTCTACTTCTGGCAGTATCTCGACAGAGAACTCGGCAACAAAGTCCGCAAGAACTTGCCCCTTCACTGCCGATCTAGATTGGAACTTGATGTCAAACTCCCCTAATTCCACGGCCCATTTTGCAATTCTTCCTGAGAAATCGGCCTTCCTTAGAAAGGGTTTGAGCTGGTGGTTAGTGAGGACGTTGATGGTGTGAGTTCTGAAGTAATGCACCAACTTGCGGGATGCCACTATCAGTGCAAGTGTCAGCTTTTCGAGGGATAGGTACCTGCCTCGGCTCCAAGAAGGGTTTTGCTGACATAATAGACCGGGAATTGTTGCCGGTTTTCTTGCCTGAGTAGGACCGCGCTGACTGTATGGTTTGATATTGCAAGGTAGAGGAAAAGTTCCTCGTGCTGGACAGGGGTGGAGAGCAGGGGTGGTTTAGTTAGGTAGTTTTTTAGATCGGCAAGGGCAGAGTCACACTCTGGGGTTTACTCGAACCATTCCTGTTTCTTTAGGAGCTGGAAGAAGGGTCGGCACCTGTCTGATGAACGGCTGATGAATCTGTTGAGTGCAGCGGCCATTCCTATCAATCTCTGAACCTCTTTGGCACTCCTTGGAGCTTGAATGCTCTGAATTGCACTAATCTGCTGTGGGTTCACTTCAATGCCCCGATGCGTGACCAGGAATCCCAAAAACTTGCCTGAGCCGACCCCGAAGACACATTTTGAAGCGTTCAACTGCATTTTGTAGTCTTTCAGGATACAGAGTACCTCCTTTAGGTCGGCCAAGTGGGTGTTGCTCAGTTTGCTTTTTACCACCATGTCATCGATGTAGTCCTCAACAGTTCTGCCGAGCTACGTCTTGAATATCTTTGTGACCAGTCGCTAATACGTAGCTCCGGCGTTCTTCAGACCAAAGGGCATAACTCTATAGCAGTAAATACCCCTTGGAGTGATGAAGGCCGTCTTCTCTTGGTCGTCGGGGTGAAGTGGGATCTGGTGGTATCCTCGGTAAGCATCCAGGAAACTCATCCTTTCGAAGCCAGCGGTTGCATCCACAAGCTGGTCAATTTTAGGCAGGGGGAATGGATTTTTGGGGCATGCCCTGTTGAGATCAGTGAAGTCCACACAAACCCTCCACTTACCGTCCTTCTTTTTTACAACCACGGTGTTTGATAACCAGCTTGGGTAGTTGATCTCTTGAATGGCTCCAGCTTCCAAAAACTTCTCCGTTTCCTCCAAGACAGCGTCTACATGCTGGGTAGCTGCCCTTCTCCCCTTTTGGACAACAGGTCGGCAATTTGGGTTAACATTTAGGCGATGACAGGCAACGTCAGCGCCGATCCCAGGCATGTCATAAGGGGTCCAGGCGAACACTTCCAGGAAGTTTGTCAGCAACTCAATAAGGGATTTTTCCTCTAGTTTGGACAGAGAGGTGCCGATGACGAAGTATTTTTCTCCTCGCCGATCAATGTATATCTTCTTCAGGTCCTCCACAGCTTTATTCTCGGGTGTCTGTCCCACGTCATCAATTGTGGGGGTGTCCTCATGCAGCTCCATCATCTGCACTTTCTCAGGCTTTGTCTTTGTCGCACATGCCGTTAGGAAACATTGTTTGGCGGCCACTTGGTCTCCCCTGATTTCTCCAACACCCGCCGGGGTTGGAAATCGAAGCAGCTGATGGTGTGACGACGGAAAGGCCCTTATGAGGTGCAACCAGGTTCGTCCTATGATGGCATTGTAGGGGGAGGGTACGTTAACTACTAGGAATTCGGTCTGCAATGTGATCCCGCCGGCTGTTACCGGAATTGTCACCTTTCCCATTGGCCAAACTGGGTCTGAGCTAAATCCGACCAATGGGTTAAGTGACTGTTGGAGGTCGGACTCGTTCAGCCCTAATTGTTTGAAGAGGCTGTAGTACATAACTTCGGACGAGCTCCCCTGATCAATGAGTAATCTTCTAACGTTGCAGTCCGCCATTCTTAACGTAACCACCAAGACATCATTATAAGGGGTCTGCACTCCTACGAGATCCTCATCGGTGAAAGAAATTGGTACATGGCCACTACCGACTTTTGCTTTCTTGCTGGGTTGTTGTACCTGCAACACTTCCCTTAGGTGTGCCGCTTTTTGCATCTCGGCTCGGTACCTATATGGGTCGACGGTTGATGACTCAGCCGAACCGTGCAACACATTGATTACCCGTACCAGCCTTGATTCTGGTTCTTTCCGAGCTGTGTCTTCTACCCGTGGTTGCTCAGTTTCATTCTTTGTCTTCTCCCGATCGATGAATTGATCGAGGTGGCCTGCTTTGGCCAAGTCCTCCAAGTGAGTCTTCAGATGCCGACATTGCTCCGTATTATGTCCCTTCTTGCAGTGGTATGAACAAAATCTCTTTTGGTCTCGGGTCGCTGGGTCTCCTCCCAACTTTGGCGACCATTTGAAGAAGGGCTTATCACGGATCTAGGGCAATATTTTATAGATGGGGTCCTTAAAGACTGTATAGACCCCCTCAGTTACCCTTTTTCCTCGGCCGATATCTTCTGACCGAGGCTTCTTGGCATCCTTCTTATTTGTCTTTTCGGTTACAGCGCCGACCTTGGTTGATGCTATCTGAGGTATGTCTTCGTCCAACCGTGCATAGCGCTTGATTCTAAGCATTAGCTCCTGTATCATGAGGGCTGGTTTCTTCATTAAGGACTGTCGCAAGCGATGCTCCCTGGGAAGGCCAATCTTGAACTGAGTTACAGCTAATTGCTCGCTGCACTCGTCAATTTTGTTATAAGCTTCCCAGTAGCGTCAGGCGTATGCTCGCAATCCTTCTCCTTCCTCTTTTCGTAATGTCAGCAAGAAGTCAACCTCGTTTGGCAGTAAGCTGTTTGCTATGAAACGAGCTGTAAAAAGCTCGGCTAGTTGCCTCCAGCTAGAAACGGACTTAAGTGGCAATTTGTCGAACCACCGTAAAGCCACACTTCCCAAACTGGAGGGGAAGATTCAACACATTAGCATCTAGTCACTGCACCACACCACCATGAGCTGTTTGTAATGCCGAACATGGTTAATTAGGTCGGACTTCCCGTCATAGAGGGTGAACTTTGGTGGGGTAAATTTTTGAGGAATTGGATGGGATTCAATCTCCTCAGTGAATGGCGTGGATGCAATCTGATCAAGGGCCTTTCTCATCCGATCATGGGTTGTGCGCTCCTTAGTTTGCTGCCTTCTATCCTCCTGCTTTTCGTTGTACCACTTCTCCCAGTCTTCTTTCCGCCGATCTCCTTCAGCTGGACTGTTATTCGGCGGAGTTTTGTTCCTTTCCCTCCGCCGACCTGTGCGCCTATTAACGCAACGCCCAGTACTAGAGGTGTAACTTCCCCTTGCCGGCGGCGCTGGTTAATCTCCGGTGCCAACAACCTGCTCCTGATCTGGGGACCCTTCTCTCCCACGCCCATTTCTGCCAGAGAATGCCTCCCTCATGGCCCGAACCTGGGAGGTGAGGTAGGCTATCTCTTCTCCGTGCATCCGAATTTCCCTCTCTGCTGCACGGAGCGTATCCTCACTCGGGACCCGCCCACTGGAGGGTGACGGGGCCAGGTTTCGAGGATGGTTCCTGCGGAAATTTCTGTTCCTGACATAGCCCGTATCCCTCCGCATTTCATCTGGTGCTTCCTGGTGGCTTTCAGCGGGCGTGCGTATTTCCGACCTTAGTGTTCTCCTTCTTTGCCGATCTACTGGTGTAGATTGACAATGTGCCGAGTTGGTCGAGTCTCTACTGGAGGAGGCTCCGAAGCCTCTCCCGTTGTGGTTTTCTCCCCTACGTCTCCGGTTATCTAGACTCATGGTTTTTCTAAGCCTTCCCACAGACGGTGCCAATTGTAGGTGGGATTTTACTGGAAGGCTGGGCCGAACTCTCAAGCCCAAAAATGGATGAGTCCAAATATCTCCTGCAAGACGTAGAGGTTAGAATGGGTCGACCCGTAATGGGCCGATCACACTCCGAAGATTAAGTTAGCAAGCTTAATCGATGAAGATGAATGAAAATTGTCAATACTTGGAGTTAACTGTCCATCCCTGACTCTCGGTGCCTTGTGTATTTATAGAACCTTTGAGGGAGTGTGTTCTGCCTTGGCCTACCAGCAGGCTCTCATGGCCTACTGGGTAGGCGTCATCATTGACGCCGCCTGATTATTCACAGGGTCTGGCGTACCGTCGCGGAGGATTCCGGCTGACCGGACGTGCACGTTGACATCGCGTGGGCAGCCGCTTGCGCATTCAATGCGAGTCAACTCTGCATTTAATGTACAAAGACCGCTAGCGGTTTGGGCTCGTTTTTCGCGGTTTGGACTGTGTTGCGAAGGAGGTCGGCAGTCTGGCCTTCCCTCTAATTCTGATCTGGACTAGCAAAGCAGCCCCAACTTTAATTAGCGCAGATTGGGCCTCATCCATTGGGTTGGGCCGGGGGTTATTCCCCCACAGTAGCGTTATATATTTATTTATTATCAGTAATATTATAGTCAATTGTTTTTCTTAATGGATTTTCACTGTAGATAGACATAAGATGATGGGAATCACATTACTTACTTGCTTATGCATATGTATGATGAAAATGAGGTGAAAAAATATAGTAATTGTAGTATTATTCTTTTTGTTCTAGTAAATAAAAATTCATTAAGCAACAATAAAAGGGTTACGGCCCTTCCTACAGTAGCTGTAATATTATTCTTTTTTATTTTTTTTCTGGTAAATAAAAATTCATTAAGCAACATAAAAGGGTTACAGCCCTCCTCCATCCTTCCACCAATAGCTGACACCAGTTGGGCTGGATCAGAAAAAATCAATATAGACTGAACACTGGGCCTCAACCCCATGAAACGACCGGCCCCAATCACAAAAGGCCCATGTAAAAGAGGATATGACCAGGCCTGTATACTGTAGTCTCTACACAACATTTAGCATTTAGACCCAACTATTGTACAGATGGCCCAATATGAATTTGTAAGCGTAGACAGGTTGCCATATTACCAATGTGGCCCAATACAAGAACAGTGAGCTGCCAACGACTACAAACTACAAAAACTAGGAGTAATTATACTTACACCTGTTGTGGTTTAAGTTAAAATTAGATAATTATTTTGTAATTTAAAAATAAATACATAACTTTCTTGTGGTTTAAACTTATCTACGAAATTAATGAAACCATGACAGATTTGGTGAAAAAACAAAGATGCTCATGCAAATGACAACTACTTATTTTCACAAGAAATGGCAAATTTGTCTTTTTGATATTTCATTTTGAAGACATGAAATAACAAAAATACTCGTGTGACAGAATCACCGTTAGAGTTAATTGTTTCCATCAATTTTACCGTTAAATCCAAATCACAATAAGATCATACGTTCAAATAACAGAAAATCATTTGATTCTCGCTCAAACCACAAGCCACAAGGAAACAAATAGTAACTATCTAAGAACTAAGAGCTATGCATTCATATACAGATCACCACAGGAAATTGCATTCATTCGTTCACTTTTTAATTTGTCAATATCATACTCCATTAAAAGTAAGAAAAAAGAATACTATTTATTTGAAGAGATTAATTTTAATTCAATCTACACAACAGTATAGGCACAATTGGAAAGTAATACTCATGCACGATTGATTAACCAATAGATCAAAATTAATCAAAGTCTTATTCCAATGCCATAGCAAAACAATATTGGGCAAACAAATTGTGTATACAGACATCAATCATTCATATAGATATAGATATGACAAGCATAATCACAGTCCAGCAGTGAATGGCACCCCGGTGGCCGGTAACCACGACCCGCCACCAATTAAGCTCGTAACAGTAAACTGCGACGCAATATTTGCACTTGTTATAACATGATAACCCGGCCAAGTCACTCTCTGTGTGGTGGAAGAAGCGGGCCCAAAATTCAAGTATTCTCCATAGTAGAGAGTACTCTGAGCAAAACTAGAATTTTCCCACGCCATCCAACCTGCTGGATTCACCACACTTCCAAGGTAGGTCTTGAGGAAAACGGTCCGAGAGTATTGCTGCCATGGCCGTCCCAAGTAAGTATTGACCGAGCTAACCACCCTGCTAAGGTCCGGTGCGGCCATGACCCGCGAATTCTGGATCGTAATGCCTGTGTTTTGGAACGGATCGACCCGGCCCTGAGCTGTTATCACGTTGGCTTGACCCGCTAAGGGCTTCCTTACGTAAATGATGCAGTTTTGGAAAACTACTGCTGCGTTGCCGAAAATGAAATCTATGGTGCCATATATGTAGCATGATTTGAAGAACTGGCGCTGAGCTAGGAGGAAGAGAGTGTCTTGGTAACCTTCAAATCCACAAGAATAGAAGACTGAGAGATCGGATGCGGATCGGAGAGCGACGGCTTGACCGTTTCGCGGCCCGGCTGTATTTCGGAACGTGATCCCACGGGCAATGAATCCAGCTCCATCAACCCCTAAAAGTTCCTAGAAAATTAGACACAGAAAATAATTGCAGAAGTACATATATTTATGCATTTTTTTTTTGTTAAAAACAATAGCATTGTATGTTTGATTGTTAAAGAAAATAAAATGTAAAATAACATAAAAATAAAATAAATAACAATTTAAAATCTCTCATTTTGTTTTCTTTTGTCTCTCATTTTCTTTTTTCTTAATAAATTCGAATTTCAAACATAACATTAGGATTTGAGAATTAGGATATAAATCTTTTGCATATTCCTGTTATAAAAATTTCTAGAGCCACCATTGAGTAGAACATAGCTTGAATTCATTCAACTAACAATTAAAAATCATCTCATTGCAATTAGAGAACATGCACCATTGACTTGTTTGATAGAAAGTGTTGTGGTTGCTTTAAATGGGGGCATTCTTGAGTTGTTTAAAGTAGAACTGATGAAGTTCTACACAATAGTACTCAAAGTCATAACCATTGCTTGAAAATCAATCTCAGCTCTCCAACTTGAGGTGTGCTGTTATAATTCTTCTATGAAAAGTAATACTATACAAGTAAAATTTTCTGCATATCATTTTTACAAATTTAATTATGTGACTCATTGGTCTCCTATAACTTCAAAATGAAGGACCATCAATGATCTTTTAGCTTCAAAAAAGTCCCTTCCGTGCGACATTTCGAGTAGTGAAAATTTTGTTTACCGAACTTTTCTTGCTGCAAGTGTTGTAGTAAATTTCAATGTAAATGAGAGAGAGAGAGAGAGTATACCAAAAGTCGCACAGCTGTAGGTTGTGAACCCTGTTGCAACACTCCGGCTGCCGGTGATTATCGTGTATCTCAAGCCATCGCCGACCAGCATGATGTTATTCATGTTGTTGCTGATCTCAATAATCTCCCTATAGACACCTCTTTTCACGTGTATGATTATCCTTCCAGTCCCTCTCCTCTTCGACACCGCATGGTTAATAGCCGCTTGGATGGACTTGAAATTTCCTGACCCGTCTTTAGCCACAATATAGTTAGCCCGAGAAGTCAACGAAGAAGATTGCAACAGCTTCCTTTCACCTGCTGAAACCCAGCTAGGGAACCCACCTTTGGTCTCTTCTTGGCCTAGCAAAGCCCCATTGATGGACAAAGTATTGCTGATTAGCTCAGTAACGTTATTCGATACGATAGGTGATACGAAATCTGAGACATTCAGCTCAACCGACCCGGCTCGACAATATTCGAGATTTGTTAGAGCAGCACTGAGCCATGTTTGTGCATCAAAATCACTGCAAGTCAAGTTGGTCTTTATGCCTTGTAGGGTCTGGTTGAGTTGGAGAACTGTATCGTCTGAGAGTTTTGAGCAGTCTTTCCATACGGCCTTCTCATGCTTCGTCCGGCAATGGTGTCTGAGTTTCTTTGCTTGAGTCCGAGCTTTAAGGGCTTGTTCCATCGCTACTTGCACCGCCATTGTCCTGAAGTCGGCTTTATATTTTGGTGCAAAACGGTGGCGGTGGCCGCCCATGAAGATCTTGCAAGGTCCCGGATGAGGGGTGGTGCTACACCAGTAGTTAATGCCACTGGAAGGATCATCTGCTAGGGCTTGATGGAAGAAGGAAGAGAAAGATATGAATATCAAGAGTATTAACCCGACCTTCATCGCCATTAATGGGCGTTTTCTTTTCTCTTTTCTTTTCTAATATGGGGTCCTGAGGTATTAGAGAGATCATATCTCTTCAAGGCTTTTCCCTTTTATACAAGAGAATGGAGATGGGTTGGATTGAAACTTAAACACGACAGTTGGCTTGTTTGAAATGTGAGGAATGAAACAGTCAAAATCTTACAACTCAATTGAATCAGCTGAGTTATAATTTTACATTATCGATTTTCTTAGTAAAAAATTGGTACACACATTAGATTGAGGTTAAGCAATTTGTTGAATTTTTCATACAAACGATGCCGTGTTTGCCTTTTTAATTATGTGTTGTGTGTAGTTGATTCTCAAGTGCATCACAAGTAACATATAATAGTTATAATTTTTTCTTCATTCAACCCCAGTTGTCCAGACAGCCAATAATTGTGGATAATGCATGTGCTTCATAGTTTTTAGATCACTCAAACCATCTCCTTCGAAAAAATTGTAATGCTAACCGCAGATTATTCAAGAACAATTAGTTAATTTTGTGCTTCAATAAATGGCGAAAATTCTCAGAAATTAAGCACAAAATACCCAACATTTGAGCAGCCAAATTATGTAAAACTACTTGTCATGGTTATCAAAATGCTTCCGTGCGAAAACTCAAATCCAAGTTAGAAGTTTCGTTGATAAATGTACCATTTTTGTTGAAGGAAACGAATATAAAGAGCAATAGTTGTGTAAAGTTGACTTTCAGTACTCCCAGATAATATTTCTTAGAATTCTCCCTCTTCTTCCATGCAAAGGATTGCTAATAGTTAAATGGTAGATCTAAGTGCCTTCCATTGAGGTTTCTGACAGTAACGTTCACTCCCCACATGGTTTCTGCAACATTACTATTAACTACCATTTTGTTTAACTACCCTTTAGTTTCGTGTCAACAGTGTTTAATGCTAATTTTTTTTAACAATGTTTAACGGTTGAATACTTGGAATTTGGGACCTTGCACCCCAATAAAAAAAAATTTTAAAAAAAAGGAAGATTCGCTATTTAAAAGTATATTTATATAGATATTTTTATTTATTCTGCGTCCACATAGTTTACTGGCAATGGGTTGGTACTGAGCTCAATGTAGCTGGTTACAGCCGATACAACTTGGGCCTCTCTTGGACCCATAGTAGCCTTGCGAAGTTGGGGATTGGGATCCCAATGGCGCGTATGCTAGCAAACGAAGAGACAGTTTTACCATAATGATGTTAGTATCATTTTTATTAGAATAATGCTATAAAAAAAATTATAAAAAGTGATGTGTTTTAATAAGAGTCTTTCATTTCAAAACAAACACCCACTATAATGGAGTTTAATTACAAAACAGTCATTGTCACATCATTTTGTATAAATTTTTTGTAAGAATAGGATTTTCCTTTATATAATTAAAAACTATTATAATGAGTTTTCTCCTTTATTTTTTTAATAAAAATGTTCTCATTCGATTAAAAATTTGTGTAAGTACTTGCACACATTGTTTTGAAAACCGGACCGGACCGGCCGGTTGAACCGAAAAATGGGAACCGGGCTAGGTAATGGTCCGGTAAACCCTTAAAACCCGTTGTGGTCAAAACTCGGTCAAACTCAGTCAAACTCACGGTTAAACCGTGACCCGGTTAATAAACTCGATAATTGAACCGGCCGGTTCAATTTTAAAGATAAAATTTCAAATTTTAAGCATTAAAACTAGTGTAAAAAAATAAAATATATTTTATTATTATTAATAAATTAATTAATGACATAATTATGACATCACGGGTCAATAACGGTTGACCCGACGGTTGAACCAGTGACCTATGACCCGGTCTCTTTTTCGATTCGCTTAACGGTCCGATTTTTAAAACATTGCTTGTACATATGAAATCAATTGTTAGGTTCTTCTAAAAAAGACATCATTCACATTGTACGTGAGGAAGAAAAAGAAATGAGAGTTATGAGTTCATAAAATGAAATTAGTATCCCACTAGCACAGAAAATTATTCAGTGTTCTAAAAGCACTGCATTATTATTACTATTTGATGGGGTCTCCAATGAACCCATCAAACCCACTTAACAAGAAAAACTACTATGTGTATAATAGTAGGAGCAAAAGTGATGTGGCCTGCAACAAGTCCCAACTCGACCATCAAGGCCTTTGCAAATCATTCACGTGAGTTAGTGGACTAAGGAATTGAAGTAGTGCCACATCGTGTATGCCATTGCATGTGAACGTGTACATCTATATAGATATATACATGAGATATCTGCAGTAATTTTTTAAACCTTTTAAAATAGCCTGGAATGTAATATAGGATGATAGATCTTGACCGAAACTAAAGTGTTAGTTTTTATAGTAGTACATATATATATATATATATATATATAACATAATATAATTCATCCGTGAAACTAAGGATCATGCATGCATGCTTTACAGTCTTGTTTTCTCTCTATCAGCATCTATGAGGAGTGCTGACTTCAATATTTCACTTTTGTCTTGTCCTTGAGTACGTACCTGGCAGTGCAATGCATCAATCCTTCTGATTTTTATTTTTTTTATTGTATATCCTTGATCTAGCTTAGAATTTTTATATTATTACACTGTATGAATTAAGAATTTGGTGATGAAAAAGAAAAACAAAAGTGAGAAAAAAGAAGAAAAAAAAAACTCTTTTATTCCATTCTCTTTTCTCTCACACTTTCCTTTTCATTTAATTTTTTTTTGATAAATTCAAATTCTAAACACATGAGAGATTTGTAATCTGTCAAGTCTTGTGAAATGTTTTGAGGGGAACAAAAAAACGTTGGGCTAAGAACCACTTACGCCTCCATAGTAGTAAGCCAGTGGACTGGGCCCACTATAAACGTTTTTGGGCATGGGCTTTGTCCACAAATAAAGTCAATTGGGTCAAAAGGGCTCGCAGTATAAATAAAATGGGCAATTGGTTACCACTCCAATTTTTTGGTACCTTTGGAACCTACTCAAAATATTGTAAAAAATTAAATTATGTGTAGCATTTTTTGATATTATACATATATTCTTTTTAAAATTCTATTGAGAAACATGGCATCAATAATTTTCCTCTCTTTCAAAAAAGTTAGGGCTTTTGATAGTTTGAAGAAATTATAAATTATTTTTCTTTCCTCTCTTTTATGGCAAAAAAAATCATGAAATAAAAGACAGGCACCAACCTCACTCCCGGCCAAAAAAGAAAAGAAGAAAAAGAAAATGGAGAAATATAAAAGAACAGAAAAGACTGATAAGATTAGCTCAGCAAAGACGAACAAATAAGATTTTATAGAAAAATCAAAAGATTTTCAATGATTTTCAGGGATACATTTACAAAAGTTTGCCAATATTCAGACTTAGGATCGAATATCCTGAGAAACGTGATCCGAAATTACGAAAATATTAAAAGTAGGGGGTTCTTTTAGAAACAAGTTTTGGCTTTCTTTTTTTATTTTCAGGCCCTCGTTATTTCAAACATTTTACAGTAAAACTCCATTCAGTAGTGAAGACGAAGGGAAAAGGCATATAGACGGAGACAGAGGGAGCGAGATGCAGCAGAGGAAACCTGCAGTTGGGAGTGGGAGGCCATCCGGAACGGACGGCTCTGATTTCTCCTACCGCATGGTCGTCGACTCCAGTATGCTTCCCTTTGATTTTTTTTTTTTTTTTTTCTCTTTGTTCCTTCCATTACATCTAATTGTTGTCAATAGTATTTTTTTTTTTTTTCTATTAGGGTTTTATGATGTTCTGATTTCAACTATCAATGGCTTTAATTCATAGGGTATACAAAGGTAGCGAAAGGGAAGTCTCGTCTCTCCGCACTCATCTTCACTCAGGTATTTCTCTCTCCCCGTCTCCCGCACACAGAGGCACACAAGTAAGTACATATACATATATATATATATATATATATATGTATTGAAGTGACTTTGCAAGTAAGATTTCGAGTAGGAACTTTCGACATTCTTTTATATGGTTTGCATCAAATACTACAGGCTATTGTACAATTGGTCGGAGTGCTGAGTTTTTTGCTATCAATACCAAAGGAGGATAGTCTTGACACACTTGCTGTTTCATCCACTATTATTGGTTTCATCTCTGTGGTAATAGGAGAATTAGGTTGCTGACAAATATCTCTTCTCCTCTTCATGTTACGTCACCATTGCCAATTGTTGTTGAACTCATTGTATTTGGGTAATTTGTTGTATTGAAGGCCGAAGACGGAGCAGAGCGAATTTTTTGAAGTTTTACATGTTTTCATCATCTATAGCAATATTGATCTCAATTGCTTGTGCTGGTAGGAGTAATTTCTTGGTTAAGGTAATAAGGTTCACTCTTTTCTAGGTGCAGATTAAAATTTCACTTTCTCTTGGTACATGTTGAATTAGTCTTCTTGACAAAATTGTATTCGTCTACATTTGCCCTTCTTTGCTTGTTTTAGTGATTTTGGGGAGATAGGTTTAGGCAGCTGTTTCCCATTTGAAGGAGTAGGGAAGTCAGTTTGAAGATTGAAAAGCAATTTTTAATTCTCTTATCTAGTTAGAAATTGGAGGTCAGGGCTGACTAATCCAACCCCTAAGACAGTTTTAGACTTTGTAAATGCTCTGGGATGTCATTTCTTCTTAGGGATTAGGTAATTGGATACATTGTGGGTATCATGGTATAGCTTTCAGCTCTTAAAAATTGCCTTTGCATGGCTGTTGGTGATTCGAAATAAATTACAACTTTCAGTTGGGAGATTGGCTGTGGGGACAGATATTTTCTGATTGCCACCACTTCCAGACAATTCTGTCAATGGTGGTATGGCTGGCCATTGGAGTTATATCCAGTCTGGCCTTTGAGCGGGACCTGGCCCTCTTTCATGTTATTGTTTATGCTGATGACAATGATCTATTACCTATATGGGTTAAAAATTCTTAAAGTTCTTTTTAAATAAATTAAAAATCTTGGACCCGTATGAAGTTACAAAAAAGTTCTGATAATTGCACGGAAATTATAGGTTATCCAAGATACAAGTCAGTGGGGAACAAAAAAGTTTGAACTTCTCAAGATTGCAGGTGTTCTACTTGGTGAGTTTCACACCTTTTGGCTTACTTATCTTAAAGGGTTACATGTATGTGTATCCATAGTCTATTTTGGATTGTCCTTTGAATTTTCACCTCTTCAATGTTGGCAGGGTTGCTGATACAAATATTTACAATTAGTACAACGATTTCTCTCATTCAGAACATGTCTCCTCCTAAGAGAGCTTCTTGATGGCTTTTTGTACCTTCTACTACACATGTCTCAATGGCTCTCTATTGCTTCTTTTGCTTTCAGTTTTTCTATTTTGTTCTGTTCCTTTTCTGTGAAGGAAATTTTGGAAGTTGAGGAAGACTGCTTACTGAAACCTTTGTTCGTTGACCACGATGTATTTCAGTACTTTGTGTTTTAACTTTTAAGGGTGATTTATGTTTGGATATCAAAAACTGAATGTGCTTTCTGTATCTCAGTGTTGGATCATAAGTACAGATAATCATGTAGAAATGAAAACAATCTCAATTGAATAAAATTCAATTAAAGTAGCAAATATTTTATGCCAATACATGGTTGTACACTCTTTGACAGCACCTAAACTCAACCCATTTGCTCACACAGAATTTATGATTTTCGGAGATGTTTTTAATTCGTTATAATTTCTTTACACACACTTGATGATGAAAAAAAAAGAGTTTGCTCTAAGTTTTTTTTTTTTTTTTTGTGGTGGTTAAGTCCAGGAAACAAGGGCACGCTTCTTAGGCTGATGGAATTTTGGTACATCTGTTACTTTGCATGGCTTATGTAGGATTTTGGTATACTTTTTTTTTTTTGTTTAATGGCATGGCTCTATGAGTAATGTTATACAAACAGAAAATTTATACAAAATTTTTATATGAAATGATATGTTTTAATCACAGCCTTTCAATTTAAAACAAAAAACTCATCATAATAACTTTTAATTACAAAATTATCACTATCACATCATTCTAGTAAGTATTTCTCTATGAATTTTCTGTAAGAATAGCATTTTTCTAACTCTATTCATCATTTGATTGTTGAATTGGAAGAACTTTTAATGGCTTGTAAAACCCATGTTAGGCTGCTGATGATACACGGCAAACAAGAATCTTAAGACGAGATAACCAGTCTGTTGCCCCCTTAGCATAGTGATACTGATCTCAGCTTATTATCATGCTCTTGAACTCAACTTTTCATAGAATTTTTGGTCTTGTTGAAATTTAGACATCTTAAATTCAATTTTCTCATTGAATTCATTACTTTTAATAAAGTTTTAAGGCGTTTGCCTTTGGACAAAGGTGCAGAGAACTTTCATGGAACCCTTCTAGAAATGTGTTTGGTTTGGTGTTGGAGCAAGGATCAAGTAAATAAAATGACTTTCTAAGATTGAATTTACTTTTCTTTCTTTTTTTGTGCTTTTACTGTACTAGATGAGATTTATTGAATCATTGGTCCGTTCCTTTAATTACTTTTTCCTCATAGGATAGGATGATGTATGTTTTCATCCTTTACAGAGTGGACATCATACTCTTCTAGGATTCCCATGATGTGAGGAAGCAACAATGGCCCCATCTTCGTCTTGATGTGCTGATTGTGGTCCCATGAAATTCAAGGTACTTTTATCGTTTCTTCTATCTCCCTCACGCACATAGAGAAAGAAAAACAGCTTCATTGTGGACCGACATCTAAATTCACTACAGGAGAAGGATTTTTCTCGGGCAGTAGAACCTCATGCTATTTGGATAATGTTCACCCATGTTTCTTTCACATTGACAAATATCATATGCACCATCATGTACATATGAGAACATAGTAATATAAAAATGGCAATTAAGAAAGGTCATTATAAAAGAACATGATTCTGGACATGTGAATACACCATCAACTAAACCATACTCAAGTATTTCGGGAGGAAATCATATTCCTTGAGCACACAATTACACATAGCTAGCCACATTTAATGCATATACAAGCGCTAATTTCACCTGTACTCTGCATCACTAAGCTGTTATCCTAAGATCACGGCATAGCCTTCACACACAAATGTGGCATATTACTCTCACACAGTCATAGTAGGGTTTGAAATGATCACTAGCTAATTGATGTTTAGCAGTAGCATTGTTACTTAAGCTAGCCACGGAGAGAAGCATAGCTGTTGATCAAGGCCAATGCATTGCTAGTCATATGCGCGAGTTTCACAATTCGTCTCCTTACAATGTTCTTCACGTTGCCGTTCATGGCCTTGCCAGCAAACCCGTCAGTGCACGTGTCGTCATTAGTCAAGGCGGCACTGACCCAAGTTTGTATGTCACTCATTGTGAGCTCAAAATTTGAGCTGCTCATTTTATTCATCTCTGCTAGAGATTGTCTCAGTTGGTCCACTGAGTCAGTTACCTGCTCAATGCAGTCACGCATGGCGGCAACCTCTCTAGGCTTCAAGCCGTGCATCTGTGACAGCTTTAACATCATGGTGGAAGTCGACTGAGTGGTCTTGAGGGTCACGGAGAGAGCAGTGTCGGCTAGAAGATGAGGGCTTGCTTGAATAGCACTAGCATGGCTTGAGAGTGAGTTGAAGCAAAGTGTAGGGTAAGTTGTTGCATTGCAAGATGTTCTGATGAACTCGGTGCTGGTTTTTCTGGCTACCTTGGAAGCTGAGCTCGAGGTAATATAGGAAGTGAAGGTAAGTAGAATGAGAAGGGCTGTGAGAAAATGGGTAGACCATGAGCCTTCCATCTCTCTCTCTCTCTCTCTCTCTCTCTCTCTCTCTCTCTCTCTCTCTCTCTCTCTCTCTCTCTGTGTGGATGGAGCTATTGGAGTGGTCAAAGTGGGTGGGAAAGGCTTCAAATTTATAGAAAAAAGCCTATTGAGATGCGTGTGGATGATATGCATATATCAAGTGGGCGAAATATCTCAAAAGTTAAAAAGGTGACTTGGTCCACTTGATTTAGGAAAATAATCTCTCTTTAATTACATGTGGTTTCATTAATTATTTCAGCAAAAATAACGTGAATGTTCTTATACATGCGGTGTGGGGGGAAAGAGGCCGAGACTTGGTGGACAAATTTTTTGAATAATAGATACAGGGACACATCTATGGGTCACTTTGACCTTCGTCCCATGTAACTCCTACGAACAGGCTTTTAGTGTTCACAAACCAGTATTGAAGGCTTGAAAAGATACTATTGAACAATCTTCTTCACAACCCAAGGAAGGTAAATTTGACGGACTTAATTTGTGATTGTTGCTAACTAATTTGATAGGGAGTTTCAACTAACCACAAAACTATAGGTAGCTGCAGGAAGATAATCTTTTTGGAGAAATGCAGGAAGATATCTAAGGAGAAAGAAGTTTTGAGTGTATCTCAGAAAATAATAATTCATGTGGCCCAGAGAATGTATGCAAAACTGAAACAGCTAACGTTCATGAAACCCAACATGGACAAGGACAAAGATGGCTCAATAGTGCATTTCATTGCATGTGAACCCAAAAATGCTATTAATCATCAGTTCCTATTGTGCATTTGCAGGGTACTACTACTAATAAAGCCAAAAGATAGCAACCCATTGAGCAACTACTTGGGGGTGTGCTCAGCCTACGTAGGTCGTTGAGTCGTTTGTAAGCCAACCCCCCCAACTTGTTTTGGGGCCACAATTTGGCAAATGAAAGTAACGCAGCAACCAACGGTTGCCCAACTGGACGCCGTTGCCTTCTTGTTGTACGGAAGTATCAGTTTTCAAGGGCTGTGTATCACAATTTGCAGGGTACTACTACTAATAAAGTCAAAAGGGAGCAACCCATTGTTCAACTACTTGGGGGTGTGCTCAGCCTAGGTGGGTCGTTGAGTCGTTTGTAAGCCAGCCCCCCCACGTGTTTTGGGGCCACAATTTGGCAAATGAAAGTAACGCAGCAACCAACGGTTGCCCAACTGGACACTGTTGCCTTCTTGTTGTACGGATGTATCAGTTTTCAAGGGTTGTGAATCGTGATTAAAAAAAAAAAAAAGAAAATTGATTACAGTTTATTTCTTGTAGTCTGATAGTAAATCATATGACTTTCTTATAATTTAAAAGTGAACATATAATTCTTTACAATTTGAACTTATTGTCAAAATGAATGAAAGCATAATAAATTTGATAAAATGACAAAAATGTCCTTATGAATGACAACTATTTTTTGACATAAAAAGGTTTTTTTTTTTTTTTTATGTTCAATTTATATATGATAGATTTGGTGTAATGACAAAAATGCTCCTATGAAAGACAATTATTTTTTGACATAAAAAGGTAAAATTATTTTTTGATGTCTAGTTTATATATGATAGATTTGGTGAAATGACAAAAATACTTCTGTGAAGGACAATTATTTTTTGACATAAAAAGGCAATTATTTTTTTTATGTTTCTTTTGGAGAGATAAAATGATAAAAATATATTTATGACAAAATTGTCATGAATTTTAATAGTTTTTATTCATTTTCCAGTTAAATTTTACACAACAATTATGTATTTACTTTTCAACCACATAAAGTTTGTGTAATTTTTGCTTAAGAAAAATGCTACCATTAGTTGCCACTAACGGTGGGCCCAAGTTGAGTTGGCCACCATCGAGTGGCAACTGATAGTAGCAGGTGATTATAGCAAAGCTCTTTCACTTACACTTAAATCACAAGAGGTAAAGTATAATTATGCTATAGTCCTTCTCCTTCCATCAATAAAAAATTAAAAATTTATTCCAAAAAAAAAAAAAAAGCAATCCGATAACCTATGCCAAGCTCGATGACTCAATCGACAATGATTATGACATGACATGCACGCATGTTGATTTTGTACCTACCATGAGAGGACGTGAATAAAGCTTGAGATTCCATAACCTGACCTTCATCTGCTAATCTTTGAGATTTTAGGAGGACTATTATTTACCAACGAAAGGGAAATAGCGACTAATCACTTTCAGTGATTGGTTGAGTGAGTAAGAATTTAATTTTTCTAACTCAATACTTGAGTTTAAGTCTCCATAGTCACTTAATAAAACTAAATATATTTTTTAACGCTCAAAAAATACGATGAAATTTAAATTTTAACCCTGACATAGATGTAATAGGGTCTTTCACAAATGACTATATAATAATGAGAGGCAATACTCCTTAATAGATGTATAGAATAGTCTATCTGCATATTCATTTTCTCCTCTAGCCTTAGTGATTGGCAAATCCAAGAAATGAAAATATTATGATATTCTGAAATAATTTTACTGAGTGAGATTTGGGGAAAATGCCAAACAAACAATTTATGAAAAAATAAAAACAAAAGAAAAACAGAACCTTACAAACAAATTAGTTTATACCATGTTTTTTGCAAAGTGAGTAAAAATGTGCTAGTGTAATAGAAATTCATTTCAAACAATTATGTTGTAATCAGTTGTAAATGTTGCCAATACTCAATGTGGATGCCTAAAATGGTGAAAAATATTTTGTGTCCAATGGTGTTGAAAATAAGTTTTTTTAACAGACTAAAAAGACCCAAGTGTACAAGGATTCCGCCACTACACAATTTGAGAGGATACAATATTACTCTCATGTGATAGGAGCTGTATCTGTTTTCGAACTCGTAAAAATTAAGTCATAGTCATAATTGAACAACCTTACTTTCTCTAAAACTATAGAAAATATATTATGAATGAAGAAAGTAGTTAGCCAGTACATCCACCAAAATAATAGATGTGGCCTAAAGATTGTACTAGGGAAAATGATTAGTGGGGAAATAAAAAATGCGTCATAAAGAGAATTACATGATGGGTCCACAGTCCATTGCATAAACAATAAGGTGACTCGTGGTGGAGTAGCTAGAATGCAAAGCGTGAAGTTTTAAATTTAATTTCTTTTTATGTCATTTTGTGACTAATAACTATTTATATATTATATGAAATTTATATATTTTGCTGTAACTGTAGTGAAACTCTCTCTCCTCCTCCTCCTCCAGTTTCTGCTTTGAATCTCTTTTAGGTGAACATTAACTCTACGTAAACTTGAAAAAGTTTTTTTTTTTTTGTTTTTTTATGATCAGGTCTTCGAACTAACTTATACGCACTACGATTAATATCAGGACTTGTATAATTTTTTCGTCCCACACAAACTAGGTAATTATTGGCCAAACAATGGTGGATGCACAAGGGGGGCGGGCGGGAGCCACGGCCCTCCCCTAAGTTCTGAAAAATTACTTTGTATTCTATATACTTCAGAGTATTTAAGATAAATTAGGTGTATTAACCCCACTAAAGTTTTAAAAAAGTTTCTTAGACCCTATGTACTTTTGAGTATTCATAATAAAATAGTTGTATTGTCCCTTCAAAACCCAAGTCATTTACTTTTGTCCTCCTAAATTCAAGTAATTTTGTCTTTTCCTTGTAGTTTAAAATAATAATAAAATTTAATAAGAAAGTACTGCTTATATTTTTGAAAAATGCTATTTTTACTTTTTCTATATCTAAGTAGCATAGTTGGTAAAAACTAAAAAGTACAATGAAAATGCTAGCATCAGTCAGTGCCTAATTAACAAGCATGGCCGATGCAAATGCTCCTCATGGTACAATGGTACCACTAAATTTTTTTTCACTTTGGCCCCCTCTTCTTGAAATTTTTGGATCTGCTACTGTGGCCAAAAACTTTAAAAATGATCTCAAAAATCATCTCAAGAAGTTGAGAGTAACTAACAAGTTTTGAACATAAAATCTTAAAAAATGTAGAACCTTCGACCAAGCCCTAGACCTTCACCACTAAGTCTAACCTTTGAAATAGTAGTTGATTCAAAGCCAGAACAGCTATAGCAAAAAAAAGATTAAAAAAAAATAACTGCGCTGGCAATCCATAAGTAACCCCGGTGAGCTCAGGTACCTGGTCCGTTGAGGACTCTATAGTCGTTTATGCCATCCCACTTGTTTTGGGGCCAAAATATAGCTAATAAAATTAATACGAGTAATAGCTGCCGAACTGGGCCAACGTCGTACCAGTTTTAACTTTTAGGTGGTGGTTCCATAAATGTTAAGTCTATACAATCAGCAAATTTATATATAATTATAAATAATATTGTTTAGTAAGTGTCTTTCATTTTAAAATAAATAATTAATTATGATAAAATATATTTAATTATAAAAATATTATTATTATATAATTTAGTTTTTTTTTTTTAATTCTCTTTACAAATTCAAGCTCCAAATATAACATTCATGTTTAGTCATTCTAATAACATCATTAAAGTAGTATATACTTACTCCTGCCTTTAATGCATGTGGATACACTCCGAGGTTTGGGGACTTCCCAACTTACCCACAAAAAAAAACAAAAAAAGCCAGTGGAAGAATTAAATTTTCCAGTCACCAGGATTTTGAATATTGTTTCTCTTGATTCATCATTCATCGCTTATAATCTGTATGGTTTCGGCCTGGTACTAGGTCCCCTAATTGCTAACAAGAGCTGCATATCCAACTGAACCCACTCTGAAGATGTCAAACCACCACACACACACCCCCCCCCCAAAAAAATAAATAAATAAACCCATTATCTCTCATTTCTATGCTTTTCATTGCTCGCGGGACAAGTCCTATTAGATAAAGTGTCTGTGAGTCTCTGCACCGTAAAATTACGAAATGGCAAGTTTGACCATTATCACTTCGTTTGGATTGAGGGATTAGGAGGAAAAGCAAAAGATTTTGAAGGGAAAAGTTAGTTATATCATGATTGGATAATTTTTAACAAAGGGGGGCAGTGGATGGAGTGGTGAGAGAACATACTTTTTAAACATTTTTCTTCCCCTCCAAACTTGGGACAAAACGGAGAAAAAATAAAGTGCTTATTATTATTTTATTTTAAATACCAATTATACCCATCAATTTATAATAAAAAAATTTTAAGATTTTATACACAAGGTATATATAATAGTAAAATTATATTATATCATTTCCTTTTTTTTATTAATTTTTATCAAACCAAACAAGAAGAAGGAAACGTCTCTCTCTCTTCCCTCTTGATTATCCAAACAATATAGGAATACTTCTCCTCCCTTCCCTTCCCTTCTTCTTCCCTCCCTTCCCTTCTTCTTCCCTTCCTTCCTTTACCTCCCCTTCCTTCCATCCAAACAAAGCATAAAAGTCCAAATGATAGAAAAAAAAATTGAGAGAACTCAAAGTCTACAGAAAACAACTCTTTTTTTTTTTTTGGATCAATAAATAAAATTTATATACCGAAGATTGTCCAAGGCTCTGGGAATATCCATGAGCAACAAAAGGCTAGGCCCTAATCAAAAACCACAATCAAATACACGAGCAAAAAGAAAAACATAGGCCAACATGGCCCTTACAATTGTGACGAAAAACACAAACTGTCAACCATTACATGTAGCCAGAACCCACAAAATAGCATCAAACATATAGCCCCATCATAGCTCTCGTAATTGTGGGAAAGACGCGTGAAGAACCCTATATACTTGAATCTTGATTTGTCTAATGATAGCATCCAGATGAGTAACTTTATGATCAAACAGCCAAGCATTCCTAATTTCCCATTTGCCATACACTGTGCATGCAAACCCAACTCTCTTTGCCATGGCCTGCACCCCGGTGCCTCTGGCCTCTTTGATTATCCATTTTGCTGTAGCTTTGAGGGTTGTTAAAGCCCGAGAAAATCCCAGCCAACATTTGATCACAGCCCATACTTGCTGAACCATAGAACATTGGAAAAATAGATGGTTAACCGACTCAATTGTAACACCACAAAACGCACAGGAAGTATCTTCCAGCTTATCAATTAATTTATCCCTGGTTAGCAATCTATCTTTAATGGCAAGCCATAGAATAAATGAGTGCTTCGGCAAAACAGATTGGAGCCAAATCATTTTCGGCCAGCAAGCAGTCCTCCCTTTGCACCGGAAAAAATCATAAGAAGCTTTTGAATCAAACTTGCCCAAAATTGTCCACTGTTGCAACCGGTTTAGGCCTGCTAAATAAGAGCCTTCAGCTACCACAAGCTTGTCTCGAATGAGTCCCAGTTGTCTTACCATTTGTGTGTCTTTCTTGGCCACGGCATACTCCCAAAACGTAACTCTTTTTATGTAGACATGGTGCACCCATTTAATCCACAGTGAGTCTTTCTTAGATTGCACATTCCAAAGAGATTTAGAGATGAGAGCTAAGTTCCAGGCATGTAAGTCAATAAAACCTAAACCTCCCTCCGCTTGAGGCCGACAAATCTCCATCCAAGCAACCAGCGGCTTCTTGTACGCAACAGCTTTGCCACCCCACAGAAAATTCCTGCAAAGAGAGATGACCTTATTTCGGACCCCAGCTGGAATAGGTAAGATGGACAACCAAAAACACTCCACGCCCTGAAGAACAGATCTAATCAGCTCACACCGACCAGCATACAATAACGTAGCACCTGCCCAAGCATTAATATACTCAGAAATTTTAGAAAATAGAAGGTTAAATTGTTCAAAAGTCAACCGGGAGGCAGCCACTGGAATCCCCAAAAATTTGAAGGGGAATCTGCCCACCGAAAACCCTGTAATGCATTTGATCTCTTCCCTGTCTTCCCTACATATACCAACCATAAATATATTGGATTTTGCAGCACTAATGTGAAGACCAGAGCAATCCCCAAACTGATTCAAGCATCCCAAAATTAAACCCACTAAAATGACATCCCCTCTAGCAAATAAAATTAAATCATCGGCAAAGGCAAGATAAGTAATGTTCAACGCAGCGCATTTGGGATGGAAATTAAATTGTGGGTTGAAATTTAGCAACCCCAATTTACGAGACAAGAATTCTAAACCAAGCACAAAAAGAAATGGGAAAATAAGATCCCCTTGTTGTAAACCTTGGTGACCATGAAAGAAGCCATACAAAGCCCCATTAAGAGATATAGAATAAGAAGTAGTAGAGACACATTGCATAACCCAAGTCACAAACAAAGCCGGAAAACCCAAACCTTGAAGGACATCCTCCAAGAAGATTCAATCCACTGTATCATAGGCCTTCCGAAGATCAACTTTCATAATACACTGGGCAGAAATTCTACTCCAACAATAATTTCGCAGTAGCTCTTGAACCATATAGATGTTCTCTACCATACTCCGATTTGGCACAAAAGCCGATTGGGCATGATCAATTAATCCTTTCAAAATATGAGATAAACGGGAAGCAATAATTTTGGAAATCACTTTGTATATAACATTGCAACAAGCAATGGGTCGGAACTCCTCTACCCTTGAAGCATTTCCAACTTTGGGGATCAAAGCTATCACAGCATGGTTGATCTATTTAAGCATTTTTCGGGTTGCAAAGAATTTCTTCACAGCTGCACACATATCATACCTCACAATATTCCAAGCTTTTTTGAAGAAACAAGAGGAATATCCATCCGGACCCGGAGCTTTATCATCCCCAATATCAAACAAAGCAATTTTAATTTCACCATCAAGAACTGGCCGAGGGAGGAACAAAGCTTGCTCTTCCTCCACCATTTTACCTTCTATTAGAATTTCCTTTTGAAGCCTAGAACAATCAGATTTAGTCCCCAACAAGTTCTTATAATAATCAACAAACAAGGAACTAACCTACCAAAATGAAGAAGTGGGCGTCCCATCAAGCTTAATAAGTGAGACAATTTGATTCCTCATTCTATTATTCTTAATCAAGTCATGAAAGAATTTAGTACCCTTATCACAGTTCTTCTCAAGTACTTAGCCTTAGCTAACTGCGAACAAAAGCTCCTATCTGCCTCTGCCAACCAAAAAGCCTTCACCTTAAGGTCCACAATTTGGTTTTGGAGATCCACATCCCTTGGGTTATCATGTAATTGCTGCTGAACTTGCAACAGTTCTACATCTGCAGCCTCGGCTCTAACTGAGATATGGGAAAAGTGTTGCCTGTTTAAGGCCTTTAATGGCCCCTTCAAAGCCTTGAGCTTCTTACATAATTTGAACATAGACGTACCCTCACAAGGCATGTTCCAAACACCTTCAACCAAATTTAAAAACGCCTCATGGTGTGTCCACATATTGAAAAATTTGAATGGTCGAGGACCTTGAAAATTATCACCAAACAGTGAAACCACACACGGAGAGTGATCTGAAAATTTTCCTGGAAGCCCAAAATTAGCCAAAGCTGCCAGCCCCGGTTCAGCCCATTTTTCATTGATCATGGCCCTATCAATTTTGCTCCACACCGTATTATTAGTCAAGGTAAAGAAAGCACCTGTGGACATAGTGTCTGTAATGCCAATATCATAACAACAACTACGAAAATTGTTGATCTCGTACAGGGTAACCAGGAGGCCATTGCTTTTCTCCTCCCCATTAAGAACATTATTAAAATCACCTAGAAGCAACCAAGGAACCTCAACTGTAGATTTGAACCTGCTCAGATTTTCCCACAAAGGTCGCCTCCCAGTAATGGAGTTAAAAGCATAAATAAAGCTAACACAAAACTGAATGGAAGTGATCTTACATGTTGCCAAAAAATGGATAACCTGTGCCGAACTTTCAAGAACTTCTAAATCAACTTTGTCCCCTCTCTAGATAATTAGAATGCAACCGTTGGGATTAGACTGGAAATTGTCCGCAACCTGCCATCTTCGAAATCGATGTCGAACATTGTCCAATGATCTTTGTTGCTTCAACTTGGTTTCGAGAATACCCATAACAACCACTTTGTTTTTTCTAATATGATCCAACACCCCATTCTGTTTTAGAGACTTATTAAAGCTACTAATGTTCCAAAAGGAGACAATCATTACAAACAATTAGAGGGGGAGCCACCCCCAAAATTTGCGCCTAACTCAACTGGAGGAGCTGCCTTGCTATCTTGAACTGATTGTTTACGGTTCTTCGTCTTTTTCATGCCAATGTGATCATGATCTTGAGTTATAGGAATCAAAGGAGAGCTCCCCTGACCCTTAATAACCGCCGAACTAGCAGGCATATGCCTCCCTCCCACCAAGCTTGGGGATCTTTGTTGCTCAGCCACCACTACTTTATTCTTGTTTGTGTACCTGGCCTGTGTCACAACCTGATGCTGTTTGCCTGCTTGATTCTTAGGTCTTTGTTGAGTTTTGAGAGTCAGTTCGCCACTAGCAATCTGCTTTGCTTGTTGCACATAAACACTTATACCCATTTGACATTTCTGTTGCACTGAGGGAGCTTGCACCTGAGCCGTGTGAGTTTCTTGCACTAATTCTACCCCAACCTCTGCAGCCATAACCTAACCCTGCTCCACTGCTTCATCTGTGAGAGAATCCAACACCTCAAACTGATTACCATGTACCGGGGAATTCGGCAAAGACTTCGATTGAGTTGCTTTCATGGAGTCCTTGGAAATTCTGACTTGCGTCAATTCGGTTGGAAAGTTCACCTTAGACTTAGAAAGTTGTGGCACCCTTTCTGTCAAAGGCACATGAGCCTTTACAACCCGTCTCCCCATCATGGTTAACACCATTCAACTTAGAGTTTTCGTTTTGGGCCTTCCCTTTGTTCTTAGCAACACAGCCTGCCACCGAATGGCCCACCATTTTGCAATGGGAACAATACCTTGGCATGTTTTCATAAAACACTGCCTGTTCAATAACTTTACCATTGGGCAATTTCAACATCACAGCATAAGATAACTCAGCAGCCATATTAACTTCCACCAAACATCTGGCATACGACACACGATCTCTATGGGAAGTTAACTTATCCATATAAATGTGCTTGCCAATTTGAGAGCATATCTTGCCCAACACACTTGGGCACCAAAGATCCAAGGGGAGATTACGAAGTTGAATCCACACCGGGAAGCAACTAATTTCTTCATCATCAAACCTGAAAAATTGTGGCATAATCTTGAGGAGTAAAGGCCTACCAAAGATAATGTATGGTCCATTTTCCAGCGTTTTCATTTGAGACTCAGCATTTTCAAATTGAAAAATTATCCAGCCACTGTTATGGTGGTGGATGTTGACCGGTACCTTCCAAGCATCAACAATTTGTTTAAGTGCCAGCTTTCCAGGAAATCTCCCACCAAAGTAACCAACCAAACAAAATTTCCAAGGAGACCATGCGTCTTGCACCTCCTCAAGCTCAATATGAACTGGCCCATCAACCACCGCAAATTGTTCAAGTTTGCTGCCTGCAGAAGGCAGCCTGTTCCAAGCAAAATGACTTGCATAGGTTGCCTTAACCTGCGTTTGAGAATGTGCTAGAGACCCCCCAATGGCATTGGTTTCAGCCACGAAGCTAGTAGAAGCTGGCAAATTCACTGTGTCATTTTTACAAAGACCTGCAGTGGAGTTAGTATCTTCCTCTCCCAAAGTTCTTGAAGCAGCATCAGTTTCTTCCTCTTCCGAATCATCCTCAACAGATTCTCCCTCAAACTCCTCAACACCAAGCGCATCAACCAAGGTTATATTGGGTTCATTTAGCATTCCACCCCTTAGACCTTTAGCTGATCGTTCCATGGCAGCTTCCAAAATATCTGCCATTTCTTGTTGTTTAGCTTGACCGACAGGGAGGACAGATGGCTGAGCTTTAGCCAAGATTTGATTAGCCCTACCCTTGAAGGTTGAAGACCCATGCCCTTTCCCTTTGTTGGGGCCTTTGCCCCTCCCCTTGACGGGCATTCAAAGTTCAAACAATAAAAACCCCAAGTCGCAGACATTGTTCATCCGAGAAAGGAAGGTAGAACAATTAGAACCAAACACAATCAATACCAACACAGACCAGTAGCTGTAACAAAACCGTAATCCACCCTTAAAAGCAATTAGGGACCAATAGAAATAAACTGCAGTTGAGTAGCTCCGAAAATAGCAAATCCTGCTGTTCAAAATCAATAACCCGGTGAAATCCAACCCTTCACGTTACCGGAAATCGTGGTGGCCCAACTCAGCAGACTTAATCGATGAAGAAAACAATATTTCGCGAAGAAATTGAGGTTAAAGAGCTACGAACATCAGCAAGCGAAGGCAACAGATTCACCAAGAAGGAACCTGCCGAGAGCTTCTCTCTCTAACCTTTTGTATTATGTTCTTAATAGTGCACAGAAAACAACTCTCTTGATTACTTGCACCTTAGTTTTCGAGTCGCCTTACGTAATTGGCATTTGCACAATCCAAGAATGCGTGGCTTCTTTAAGTTTTACGGTGAAAGATTCATCAAATGCATGGTAGATAAAAATCATAATGAGAGTTGGCATGAGTACTCTCAAAACAAGAATGCTACATTTACACTAAAATTTTCACCTCACTTTCAGATTGAAGATTGGGGTAGGAAATGATTATTGGCCGAAGAGAGCGGTTGTAGCCATTGTTAAAAGTGGATAACGTAGGCTAGCAGTTACCTGGTGGCCCAATCATGCATGGATCAAATTCGTCCCACGGACAGCGCCTCCGGTCCAGCAGCAATTATCGCACTCTAAAGTGTGAGGGACATGTGAAATGTTGGCACAGTCGCCGCCTAGGTATTTGACTTTTCCATTGAAGGCCTTTACAGCCCAGGTAGAAAGAATAAATAAATAAATAAATAATGTAAGAATTTTTAAATTAATTTATCTTTTTCTCTCTCTTTTTTTTTATTTTTTTTTGTAAAATCAAATAAAAAAAATTATAAAAAGTAATTTTTCCTTCTCTTTTCTTTTCTTTTTCAAGTTCCAAACAAGCTGTTATGTACCCTGAACTTACTGATGAAACACATTATGCTCAAACTCAGGGATGAAGGCAATTTATGCCCAAAGGGGCACTTGCTCCCCTCAACTTTTAAAAATTTTACTTTTATTTAAGGTTTCAACAATAATTTTTAGTTTAACCCCTTAAAAAAATTTTAAATGTCCCACCTAAGATTTTGGAAAGTCCTATTGTAGCATATGATTTTAGAAATAATTTTTTCGTACCCCTCAAATTTTGAAAAGTAACTTATTTTGGCCCTCATTTTCAAAAATAATTTTCAATTTGCCCCCTCAAATTTTTAAAAAATTATATTTTTACTAATAGTTTTAGAAATATTTTTAGCTTTTTATTCTAAAAGTCCACCTTAAATTATTATTTTGCTTCAAAGACCTATTTATATATTAATGGTGTGTGTGTGAAATAAAATGTCTCAATGTTGATAAAAAAAAAAATTTCTTGATTGTGATTAATAATGGCTCCTCTGAATTAATTTTTTAGCTCCGTGGCTGCATAGACCTCTTCCCGAATGAATTTGCTTGCCATAACCGAAGAGTTCTAAAGTGTACAATCCAACGCGCCTTCTAAGCCCAAACAGATTCAACACTTTACACCGCGCAAAGAGAGAGGGAGAAAATCCTCTTAGAAAACGAAATAGACTATTTAAATAAAAAGGTAGCAAGAAGATGGATAATGTTAATCAGTGTCCTAACTTCATTTGATAAATTAACTTTAATTTAGCCACTTTAGTTTATAATTTTAGTATTTTTTTTTTTTTGTTTTGTTTGTATAATAAAGAGGTAAATGATGTCAAGCCTTGCGAATGTTGGCCGAAATGATAACCACAATAGTTATAAAAAAGCTGTCCGGACACCCTGATGGCATAGTCAAAATGAAAAAAAACTTCTAGGTTTAATTCTCTATTTTTATATCAGGGTTTTGAAGAGTACATTCTCTTTTGTCTTCCCCGTGGCCTTTATATATGGGATGTGGTGCCGCCCACTTGGTATAGTTGGAGAGAAGGCAAATTTCACATCCTTCTTTGGGATCGAGTGTTCAACTGTTCATTACGGTCAGGCTTTATCTTCTATTTTCTTTATGGACCCTTTTTTTTTTTGGTGTACCTTTGGAGGTATTGGCTCTAATTGCTCGTTTGGTAAGGCTTTTTGACTTAATTTTTTAATTTATAAGTAAAAAAGTTATTTTTTTTAGCTTTTTTACTTTTTTCTTTTTACTTTATTTTGCTTATGTTTAGCTTATAAAAGCAAAAAAGTAAAAAAAAAATTTAATTTTTTTTTGTAAGTCAAAGAAGCAAAACTAAAAAAGCTATAAAAAAAAACTGTACCAAACGAGGCTATCCTTCTCAAGTCTTTTTTTTCTTTTTTCTATTGTTTTATTTGTGCTGGACACGCTGTTAACGGATCAATAGACCTTCATTTTTGTTGAAAATGTACTCAAATTTTTCACCTAAATGTGGTCATAAATTGAGAGGTATTGCTATATGAATAGAAAATTGATACATAATTTATTACTAGAATTATGTGAATGAATGAGAGTCTACCATATTATTCTGGTGAGATTTTTCAAACAAATTTTTTGAAAAAATATTTTTACAGAATTTGCGTACAAAATATTACAACAAAATGATATGGTAGTGATAGTTTTGTAATTAAATATCATTGCGATGAGTGTTTTGCTAGATAGTAATTAAAATGTTCTCATTTAGACCCACCATTTGTATGAAAATTCTGTTTGTATAGCATGACTCTTTTCTAAGTGGAGTTATATATATACACATTTGTATTCAGCTCACTTGTTTCACACCCATAATTTTTCCATAGTGAAACCCTTGTCTTGAATTGTGGTGACATATTTGAAGCAAAGAATAAAAATAAAAATAAAAAATCTAGCGACACGCAATTCACGCAGCATGTGAGAATAGGAATTCAAATGAATCTTTAATTAGCCCCAATCCAATGCATCTGACTGCGGTTTATTTTTATTTTTCTTCCTTGTTTTTGGGTAAGTAATGCATGTGGGTGCTGATTAATTTGACAGCCAAATATGTTCCAAGTTCATGCATTGCTCATATTATATCATATTCTTTCAGCAACAGAGGCTCCTCCCAATCTCCCACAAATTGAAACACACCTGATTTAGTTGTCCTATAAAATGAACTCTCCCCAAAACAAACCCATCGATTAATCCTAAGTCACAAGAGAGTTAGAGAGAGAAACTTGGAAGGCTACAATAATCTCAGAAACCAATGTTCTAGCTATGTTCTCACATTCCTCTTCACAATTCTTCTATTCATGTCCCAACATCTCCAACCAGTCTCAGCCGCCTCCTCCGCCACCCCTCAACCCTCCACAGACTTCATCACAACCTCTTGCAACGCCACCACACACCCATCACTCTGCTATGAAACCCTCTCTCCCTACGCCGCCTCCGTCCAGACCGATCCATGGAAGCTCTCCAACGCCTCCCTCATCGTCTCCATAAAAGCTGCCCGCAACGCTTCCAGAACAGTGACGAAACTTGCTCGACAAAAAGGCATTACGTCCAGAGACGCAGCCGTTATTAAAGACTGCATAGAAAACATTGGAGAAAGCATTGATGAGCTCAAGAAGTCGCTTAAAGCAATGGGAAAGGTTGGTGGCAGCGCTGATAAAAAGTTTCAGATTGATAACATCAAGACATGGGTCAGCGCGGCCATAACCGACGAGAATACTTGCACAGATGGATTTGCCGGCCGCAATGTGAGCGAGAGTGTGAAAAACAGTATCAGGATTGTCATTTTGAGTTGCACTAGACTTACTAGTAATGCTTTATCTCTCATCAACCACCTCAATTACTGACAATATTGCAACATGGATTCCTCAATTGTATTCCTATGACGTTTGTTTTCTCTCACGGATAGTGATCTTCTTGTAAAGTTTTGGTGCAAAAGCCATTTGTTAAGTAGCCGCATTTTCACCTATGCTACTCCATAAAGAGTGGGGGTTCATGGCTTGACCTTCTTTCCTTTTTTTTTTTCCCTTTGCTTTTTGTTTTTTCTGTGAGTTGCATATAGTCATGATACTCCAAGAAAGTATTTTCTTTGCTTGTGTTTGAATACCTCTAATCTCAAAAGATTAACGGAAATAGATCCAACATATGTATTAAGCTAATAATCTTGTTATGAGTGACTCAATCTGCAAATGGAGAGGCAAACAAACTAAACAGAATAAAGTGCACAAATGAGAGAATACATACATGGCACAAGATTTATTTTGTTAGAATAATAACAGGCTTCAATCGTGTCAATAAACATGACATTTAAATTTTCGAAAGTAAAATGTTAATTCTTCCAGAAAATTTGTACAAAAAATTCTACAAAAATGATATGACAGTGACATTATTATAATTAAAAATTATCTTAATTAGTATTTATTTTAAAGTGAATGACTCTTATCTAATTACATCATTCTAGTAATAAATTATATATGAATTTTCTGTTTATATAGTATTGACCTCCCTTTCAAAATGGTTAGAATAACATATGTTGACCTGTGCCTAAACTGAGGCCTCAATGTTTCCTCACTTCAAGCATGGCCCATGTGCTCAAGCTCCCGAACTAATGGGCTAAGCCGGTCCACGCTGTCAATCGCCTGATTCAAACAGTCCTTCAAGCCTCCGTATTCCATAGGCTTGAGGCCTTTAGGCGTGTTGAATGTGACTTTTTTAACAACTTATAATATAAACTTATGATTTTTTTGAAATTGTGTTTAGCTCCTTATATAAAAAATTTACTTTTAAAACTAACTTAAGCTCTGAAAAGTCATATAAAAAATTAATTTTTTAAAATGAACTTAAGCTTTTAACTTATGTTTTTTTTTTAATCTGCAATCTAAATACCACCTTAATGTTGGTCAGCTTCAACATATTTGCCTTGGTGGACTCAACCGTAACCAAGCTCACCATCAAGGCCATCCGGCCCAACTGGTGCTGGCTTTGACGTCAGATTGCATTGGCATAGCTCGAGAGAGATCGAACACACACTGGAAGGCTGCCTCTGGCCATGATTGAGAACAGGGCTGGGTGAAATGGTTCACTAGTCCTCACCGTGGACATGGCCCAAGTGCTTATTTATCTCTTGAACCGAATGGCCAAGCGGTCCACGCTGGCTTCAAAATGATCCAAGCGGCCCGTAAGTTCCTTTTTTCAAGAATCCAAAGATAAGTACCAAATTAAATTTATGGCGAAATACAGTTTCTTGTATATCAGACATAGCATCATCATTTAACGAAAAATTCTAATCTCACAAAAAAATTATACATAAAATTCATCCATCCACCCAAGTGATGTGACAATGGTATTTTAAAATTTAAAGTCATCTTAAAGGGTGTTTGTTTTGAAATAAAATTAAGACTTTAACTAAGCCATATCATTTTGTGCAAAAATAATAAATAATATTCTATTAGTTTAGCAATTTAACAAAAAAAAGCATAGCATCAAAAGATATGTATCAAAAGCACAGCATTTTTGCATTAAAGTTTGGCACTTGTTCCCTAATCGAAATCATAAAATCAGAGACAGCCGGATCTTCTATGTGCACTCGCTTCTATTATTTGTTTTTTTTAATAGGTTTTGCCGAAGTAGTAGTTAGACAAGTAACAAATAAGAGAAAACTAAAATCACAAAGGTGGTCTAGTGGGTCAGGTGGTGTTCGTAAGTCTAAGCTCGATCTCTTTTCTCGTGTTCTGTGATTAATTTACTTTGCACTCTTCTACTTTGATCTCAGTTTTACTTCAGATCTTATCTTTAAATTGTAACAGTTAACCCCTTAGAGTTTTGATCAAGTTTTACTTTAGTCCTTCTGTTAGTTATCATTTTCTTACCAAACGGAAAATGGTTACATGGACATCACATGTGAAATTTTTAAAAAAAATATAGTAATTGTGCAAAATTATGATGTATTGACATTCTAATTTTTCCATTGGCATGCCTACTTTTTGTGCAATAACATTATATATAGTATATATACGTAGTCTTTTAGCAAAATTATGTATTGATATCCTAATTTTTGTATTGGCAGCCTCTAGTTTTTTATTAATATTTCTTTATGTAAGATGTACATATAATTTCAAAAAAGAATCTATTGGACTAGTATTCCTATAGTTTAAAACTAAAACCTTAATCTAATATAATATTAAATTTTTATATAGTAGACTATAAGACTTATTCATTTTATTCTTTGTACATCTAAATTTTTAACCCATTAAATTTAAAAGATTGTGAGTCCTAAATTTTTTTGTACAATAACATTATATATGATATATATACATGGTGTTTTAGCAAAATTATGTATTAATACCTTATTTTTGTATTGGCATCCCCTAATTTTTATACAATATTTGTTTTTTATGTAAGATGTATATATAATTTCAAAAAAAAGCTTTTGGTATTCTATAGTTTAAAACTAAACCCCCAAATTAATATAATATTAAATTTTTATACAGTGAAATATAAGACTTATTCATTTAATACTATGAAAAGTGGGTGGGAGGTGTCAATAGAAAATTTGGAATGTCAATACATCATAATTTTACAAAATTCTTAAAAATTTTACATGTGAGGCTCACGTAACTATTTTTCGCTTGGTAAAAATTTAGTAGCTAACATAAGAATCAAAGTAGAAATTGATCAAAATTTTAAAGGATTAAATGTTACAATTTAAAAGTAAAATTTTAAAGTAAAATTAAGGACAAAGTGTATGGTGTAAAGTGAAATTTACTATAATCATTATTTATACTGAAGTTTATCTAATAGTGTTAAAAAAAAAAGTATATTAAAGGTCCGACTCGATCTCTTTCCTCGAATTCTGTGATTAATCATTATTTATACTGAAGTTTATCTGATAGTGTAAAAAATAAAAAGAGAGAGATTATATTAAAGATCCGACACAAGGTAGGTATGAAATCGAAGAGAGAGAGAGAGAGAGAGAGAGAGTATATGTTAAAGATCCGACACAAGGTAGTTTTTAAATCGAATAAAGTCGTGTGGACGCCCACCAGAATGGAGAAATGGTTCAAGTGAAGGCCCATTTTGTGGTGTATATTCAACAAAGAACCCTCCTTTTCTTTTTTGAAGATTGTCAACAACATCCATGTGGTGTATTTAACACTACTCTGCTCTCCCTTTTGATTAGGTTTTCGAATAGCCCCACTCTTTCTTTACGTTTCTCGATCCCTTTCCGCTATCAGAGCAGCACACTTCCAATTCACGTGGTCAGTCTCACAAAATCTTCTCCAATGGTCCTCTTTGTCTGCTCTTAAAAGCATCGCCATTCACGCCCATTGGGCAGTCCCTGCAGGTGGGCCTAAGTGTGCTTTATAATAACAATGTTGCACTGAACCTAATATTGTCTTCCGCATTAGTTCCTTTTTGAAGTAGGCGAAGTTTTGGGTGTAACGTTGCCTAAATTCTACGTATACAAATACTAAATTTAAAGCTTAAAGGTTATTTGGGAAAATTTTGAGTGAACCAATTTGGAGTCATATGTAGCGTGCTCTATTGCATATTTGATAAGCCATCGAAGCTTTTATAGCTTAAATTTGCTTCTTAGAAGTTACAGTTCTTATGTTTAATCTTAATCAGATGGAGAAAGAAAAAGAAAAAAGAAAAAAAAAAGTAAAGACAGAAATTAAGGATGGGTTTGTTTCTTAGAGGATGAAGTAGTGTTGTAGTTAACATTGAAGTTGTCAAAGACGAAGTTAAAAAGGGTTTAAACTTGAAACCACTAATAAACCTTCTCTCTCTGTTTAAGAGCGACCAATATAATTATCTGTCTGAACGTAACTATAACAGCTTATACTCGCTGGACTCTCTGAAAAAGAGCAAACCCTAATGTTAGAATTGAGAAAGAAACCAAGTACCCTTGTCTCACACCATCAGTGAACAAAGCCACTCCAACTCTTCGTCAGTAGATGTTTGGCTAAACGAGAAATCTAGTATGAGGATCCGCCAAGCGCTGGGTCACATCCTAATACAATGGGCATTATATTAATGATGTTTGGCTAAACGAGAAATCTAACTTAGAAACTTCATTAGTAGTATGAGGACCCGCGAAGCGCTGGGTCACATCCTAATACAATGGGCTGGAGCCAGGTTTATTCTGATTGTTCCATTTTCGCAAAATTAGAGACAACTCATAGCTTCATAAACTGATTCAGAGAAATACCTGTTATGAAATATGTATTTAGCACACAAAACTTCATTACAACGATATACATATCATTCACAACCAAACACAAAATATATAAGTTGTGCTGAAACTCTCAAAATGCAAATCCTCTGCTTAATACTTAGAAGCAAACTGATTAATCAAAGCCAGAGCATTACTAGTGACTTGTGCAACATTAGTGACTCGTGCCTTAATCGAGGTCTTAATTCTACCGTCCAAAGCCCGGCCGGAAAACCCATCCAAACAGGTGTTTTCGTCAGTCAGGGCAGCGCTAACCCAGGTCTCCACATTGCTCACGTGCCACAAGAAGTCCTTCCCCTTGCCTTTACCCATGGATTTCAGCTCTCGAACCGATCGGCTAATCCGGTCCACGCTATCCCCCACCTCGTCCAAACAGTCCTTGATGGCTGCGTATTCTCTAGCCTTCAGGCCCTTGAACTTGGTTAGCTTTGTCACGAATGCCTTCATGGACTCGGCCCTGGCTAGGCTCACTGACAGGGCGGTCTGGGCCAATTGGCGCGGGCTCTGTTGGATGGCGCTGGAATAGGCTGAGAGAGACTGGACGCACACGGCTGGGTATTGGGTGGCCCTGCACGAGGCCTTGATGAAGCTCGAAGTCGAGGCAGCGGACTCGGCCGTGCAGGCAATGTAGAGAAGAGAGAGGATTAGTAGCAATGGGAGGAGGTTGGCGCTTGCCATTTTCTTGGATAGATTGAATTGGCTCAAAAACTGTGGATGAGGAGATGAGAAAGGAGTATGAACATTTATAGACAGCTTGACAGACTTATCACATTGCCCATTTGGGCCCCACTTGGGTTTTGCATTGTTCTAACGTGCGCCGTATGCGATATTTCTATCAGATTTGGTCAAGCGTGACACGATAAAATTTACATGATGATTCGTGTGATCGGATAACCTTGCATCGAGGAATAATCAATCAAACGTCTCAAAATATCAATAGCGAAGGAAGAGAGAAAAAAAATATTATTTTTATAAAAAAATTTAAACAAAAAATTTAACTAAAATAATATAGTAGTGATATTTTTATCATTAAAAATTATTATAATAAGTGTTTTATTTTTAAACGAATGATTCTTATTTAATCACATAATTGTGATTATAAATTTTATATAAATTTTCTTTTCACATACATTATTCAAAAAAAAATAATAATAAAAGCAACAGTGAGAAGAGAGAACTAATGCACCAATCAAGCCAAAATTTAAGGTTAATTAGTCACGAGTTTTGAAATATGCGTGCATGAATTGGAATTTGCTTTGTAGTGTTACAACTTTAAAATTTAAAAATATAGAAAATCTTGGATGGATAGCTACCGACACAATCAGTACCGACAAGAGTCACTGCTACTAAAGGCGACCGACCTATGTTCCACGACGATAGCTTTGGTTCTGGTGAGACCCACTTAATAGATTATATTTCGAGGGTGGTGATTGCACCATGACTCATTGCTTATAGATCTATTTCGTATTAATTTATTCATGTGATGATCTGTCAAGTCAAGTTAGATACAATCCTGTTTAAATATTTAAATTATTCTATCAATTAGATATCCAAGCTTGGTTGTTAAATATATGTACGGATTCTACAAATGTACAGGCACTGCAAATGACAATTAGAATAAATCAATCAGCTGATCACCACGTTCGCATTGAAAATATGCAGTTACGAGTAAAATGATCCGATCAAAGCAATAGCAATTAAGTGTTGAATGTTGTGTCAGCCCCATAAATGTTAATTGGGCTTATTCACGTGAAACATTCTTGTTAATCACTTGCATCAAATAAAATTGTGTCTAAATTTTTAAGCATGAAACTTGGCAGGTTGGCTAGATGGCCTGGACCCAACCTGGGCCTGGCTGGTGCTGTTATGCTTTTGGCGAGGCTCGTCACTCGTGACTAGGCGCCGGTCATAAATAGAGGGTTGTTTGCAATTGAGGCCCCTCTACATTTAACGTCTGAAAGCTGTCTCTTGCTAAGGTGCATGCATTGCCAAGTCCAGCTGGAGAAAATACAACGGAAAGGGGGACAAAAAATTCTATGGTCACTGCTGATGCTTAGAGTGCCAGATGAGAGCCTTCGAGGGCTCCTAGTTGATAAACATTGTCTTGATATTCATTGCATATATCATCACGTATAGGCCAAATTTGCAGTGGGGCACAGTATACATTGTCAAATCACGTACTTACAGGCCGGTCGGAGGGGGCGGGCGGGGCACGGATCTCAAACTTTTGAAAATTTTCTTCATACTATAAAATTTTGATATTTAAAATACAATACAATATATTGACCATTTTTAAGTTTTTAAATTACCCTTTATCTCTATAATTTTTTTGAATATTTTGGATACTGATCCCCCAAAACTCTAAAAGAAATTTCTAAAACGACCTTTCAACAAAAAAATGTTTTTCTTGACCTCTTCCACATAATTCCTGGGTCCCCCGTGTACTTAATTAAGCTCTGATCTTCAAGACTTTAACTACCATCGTTATAACAATTGTGTATGAGTTTTCCTTAACAAATTTCATTTTCTTTGTCTGCAATTTGTGATTTCGCTTGATTATTAAGCGTGATTTGAGATTGAAAACAAACTGCTTTATGTACGTTATACTAAAGGTCAAGTCATATCCACGCCAAACATATCAACGGCTAGTTAATCATGTTTCTAGTAAAGTGTTTTGGGCATTATTAGCCCTCCCAACCCCCAACCCACCCCCAAGGCAAAAAAAAAAAAAAAACCCTTGTGAAAATGCAAAGTAAATAAATTTTATTCATAAGGTGTATATGTATAAATATTAGGGGTGTTCACGGTCGAGTGAGTCAAGTTGGGTGGCGAAGTTGTCGGGTTAAAAAAAAAAATTTGCAGTCAGTTTCAACCCAATGGATAATTAGGTTAGGTCAGTTCGAGTTGGGTTTGGGTTGGTGCAAAAATTCAATTCTTAACGTAAAATAGTCAGATTAATCAGGTCGGGTTGAGAAAATAAAGACCCAACATCCGAACTAAATATTTTTAGATTAATTGAAATTCATCCGTTATGCATCTATAAAGTAATCCATTTGAGTTGATTTGATGTTGGGTCGGTCAAGTTAGCAGGTGGGTAAAAATTTTGAACAGTTCTAATAAATATGTATCTATAGCTGAGAATAGGGGTAATATGACAATGCAATTCGCATTAATAAATTAATTGATGAAATACTGATTGAAGCAGAGTTTTACATGTAATCCTTCGCCCAAGTCTTAAAGGCGTATATAAGATTTTTGGACCCACACGGCTCCTTAATTCATGCTTGCAGGACAAAATTGGACCATTGGCATGTTTTCAGGATCAATATTTCCATAATTGCCGTGCTTCAAGATTGATTCAAGTCAATTCAACTGCCTGCTTTATATGGTGGTTGAGATCCTGCTTAGCAGCTACCGTGGTCCTAGTTAGTTTAGATCCAGTTTTATAGTCATCAATTTATGAGTTTTTTTTTTTTTTCAAGAAAACCAAGCCCAAGCCGTTAAAATGAAAAGTGGAGGTTGAGTCAATAAATAAATTTGTGAGTTAGGCCTTGCTTGTTAGTGTTGAAAACAAATAATTAAGTCCTGAAAATTAAATACTAAATTTCTTAAATTGATAAGCTGTTTGATATGTACTGAATATTAAGCACTGAATCAGATAAGTTATTTGATATGTATAAAGAGTTAAAATCTTAAATTCACTCATTTTTTAACTTTACCCTCCATATATTGATATTGTAATGCTAAAATCAAATTAATTAAATGAAAAAACAAGCACAATCAAAATCATAACAATATACACAAAAATTCACAACATGATCAATAATTATGTTAATCATTGAAACTTTGTCAAATGTTAAAGTAGTAAAAAATTTGACACTCAATAGTAGTTCATATTATTTAATTGCACTACAATTTGCTCACGTAAGTTGAGCATAAAAATCTGGTCAATTTACGTCGATCCTCCTCCCAATTCTAAATTATCCACATGTTTTTGAGCATTGCCGTAAAAAACATTTAGATCGTTAAATTCGTCAAAAAATAAATCTGAAAAGCAGGACATACAATTCAAAACCCTTTTGTATATAAAATCTCAAACAAAAAATTGAAACCAACCAAAATAATTGAGAAAATCCACGTACAATCTCAAACAAAAAATCAAAATCATTCAAAATAATCGAAAAAACCCACGTACAGAGAGAGAGAGAGAGAGAGAGAGAGAGAGAGAGAGAGAGAGAGCTTGGAGATGGCAAAAGATTTCATTGAGGAAAATTTCGACCTCTGATTCTTTGATGTTCGTTCTATAAAATAAAAGGAGAGGGAGGCAAGAGCAAAATTAGGTCTAAAAAAAATATCAAAACTGAGCGTGTTAAGTAAAAAGTAATAAACAGGGGGAGAGCTACTTAATATTTTGTTCCTTTCTTTTGCCTAACACTTAAAATATTCAGCTCTCTTATTTTGGGTTATGAAACTAACTTATTTTATTTTTACCTAATCTATTCAATTTTAAGTGTTAAATAGAGTTATCAAATAAGGCCTTAGTTTATAAATCAAAGATTGGTAGCTTAGAACACTTAGGAAGTTATGCTTAGGGGGTAATTACACATTTACATTGTACCCCCATTGTGGTGTAAGTGAAAATTAAATGATTTTTATGTAAGTTAAAATAAATGCATAACCCACTATGATTTGAACTTTAGTGTAGATGAGAAGCAATAAAATTAATTGGTAATTCTATCACATAGATCTTTTTATCACTTCATCTCTTCAAAATAAAACTTCAAAAAAATGATTTCGCCCTATTAAGTCAAAATAATGAATTGTTCTTTGCAAAGGCAATTTTGTAATTTTTAACAAATCTTTTAAAAAGACGATTTCACCCTATTAAGTCAAAATAATGAATTGTTTTTTGCAAAGGTAATTTTGTAATTTTTAATAAATCTATCACAATTTCATTTATTTTATAAATAAGTACAAACCACAAAAAAAGTTATATGTATAATTTCAAACAACATGGTTCATTGATTTTTACTCACTATAATGGGTATACTGTAGTTATCCCTGTTCTGTTTCGATGTTTTGGGACTTTTATTTGTTGGGAAAAGAAAATTGCAATAAAAAAAAATGCTAAAATACACCAGTCTATGAGTCCAATCCTCTTTCCACCATCATTATCCTCACTCTCTCTACATCCTCCAATCTTCCTGCATTGCCATAGATCTTCATCAAAAGCTCAAAGTTATGTTCATTATCGGGCTCCAACTCAAATAGATTTTGGGCAGCCACCTCTCCAATGTCTACATTGCCATGAAGGTAGCAAGCATATAGCAATGCTCCCCATACCGTCGGACCAGCCTCAAACTCCATTCTATTCACTACAATTTCATAAGCCTCATTGATCAACCCTGCCCTTCCGTAAAGATTCACCATACAAGCATAGTGTTGCATCACCGGACTTATTCCATACCTCTCTCTCATCGACAAAAATAACCTCTCTCCTTCCTTGACAAAACCCAAACGAGCGCAAGCCGATAGCAATAACACAAAAGTGATGCTGTCTGGCAAAGCACCAACGCCTACCATCCAGTTGAAGTACATTAGGGCTTCTAGGTCCTTACGGTGAGCTGAAATTATCGAATTCCATGATACGACATCCCTTTCAGGCATTTGCTCAAACAACCAATGTGCTCGATATAACTTGCCGTGGTTAGAGTATAAAACAATCAAAGAAGTAGCAACCGACGGCTCCCATTCAATTCCTCGCCTAAGTACCCATCCATGAACTTGGGCTCCAAGTTTCAGCGAAGACACGCCGGTGAGAATTGTGGATATGCCAACAGAGTCTGGCTCATATCCATCTTGTATCATCTGGCGAAAGATATCCAATGCCTCTGCCAAGAGCCCATGATAAATGTAACCCGTAAGCATCGAATTCCACGAAACCAAGTCCCGAAATGCTATTTTATTGAACACCCTTCGAGCCTTCACAATGTCGCCACACTTGGCATACATATCAACAAGAGCATTGAGCACAAACAAATCATTCCAAAAGCCATAACGAACTATATGCCGATGAACTTCCTCGCCAATCTGAATTGACCCAATTCCGCTGCAAGCTTTCAACACGCGAGGGAAGGTGAACTGGTCTGGCTCGATCCCCTCTTCCTCCATTTGAAAGTACAGCGCCAGTGCATCCTCATACAGACCCAGTTCAGCATACCCTGAGATAAGCGAATTCCACGAGAAAGCAGAGACGTTTCGCTTAGCCATTTGATCGAACACCTGGTGCGCCTTTTCGATGTGCCCACCGGAGGCATAGAGCCGCAGGAGCTTCGACGAGATGCCCACATTTTTGCGCAAAAGCTTTTCCGGTATAAGGCGGTGAATTCGGAAACCGTGATCGACGGCCTGTAGCTGAAAGCATGTCTCTAAGAGAGGAGAGAATATCTGGGCATCGAGTTTTATGCCCTTTCCAACCGATGCTTCCAGTTCGTCGATGAAGGCTTCGAGGGCTTGAAGTTTGGTCTCGGGGTGAGGTTTTTGGTTGATTAGGAGCGGGTTTGGAGATGATCTTGGGAATGAGAGCTTCTTTTTTGTTTTGTGAAGAATGGGTTTTTGTTTTTTCCTTTGTTGTTTCTGGTTTTTTGTTGTGCCATTACTCTGCAGTGGAGAGCAGAGGGTGCATGAAGAAGTGACTACGTAGAAGTTGGGAGATTTTAAGGTGATGTCCATTAACACAGAAGAAACAAAGAAGATCAAACTGAATGTGGATGGAATTGCAAAAGGTTTTGCAAATATTTTCAGATACATAGGATATTCAGGAAGTGAAATAGTCTTGGGTAACTATAGTCAATGAAAGCAATCACCAAGCGCCAGGGAACCAGAGGTCCAGATTCCAGAGGCAGATGAGATAAAATCAAATTTCTATTCCCATGGCATTTGAAATGCATCTCATACATAACTTTCTAAAATTTCTCTTCCGCATATTAATACAGAAATAAGTTTACATAACAGAGTCTACGCATATCAGATGACCTTTGTTTGGACATGGTTTTGTCAGTGCCTCCCTCAAAATTGGAATTTCAAACTTCGGAGCAGGCAAGAGAAAATATTAGACAACAGATAACTGATAAATCAATGTACTCTTTGCAGAGAAGGGGAAAAAATAAAAAGGGTTAGCCAGCCGAGACGCCAAAATCTCTCAGTATCTGTTCTGTTCTTCAACTCATTCAGCTTCTTTTCATTTCATCACCTGCTGCCACACAACACTGACTTAAGCCTACAGAAATGGCATTAACTCTTCATGTCATATAGATAAATATATGTTCCCAGATGAATGACCCATTAAACTTCATTCAGGTTTCATATCAAAAGATTACTCTACATGCAAAGCATCGAGATGTAGAGGATGAATTACCAGCCCTAAATTTGGAAGGATAAAAAATGTAAAACAATTCAATTGTACAAGTCTAAAAGCTTTTGTCAGACAAGTTTCTTCAGAGGTTTCCAGCATCAAATGGATAAATATAGGCATTTAGAGTGGTGATTTTGGATGTATCTTCAATATATTTATATGGAGATTTGAAAAAATAATAAGACTTTACTGAAAAAATAATAAGACGTTACTGGGATATTCAGGTATGAAGAAAGATGGGTACAAAGATACTACTGAAGGGAGTGGTTGTGATTCGTGAAGACCAAAAATTTATTTTGTGGGTTAGGTGGGTGGGGGGGTTGAGAGAAACAAAGGGTACCAGTGCTGTCGAAATATCTCGTAAAAAGTTGTGGCAGAGACTGCGAAGGGTATGTTAAAGAAGCAAGCACATGATATACCAGTATTCAAAACAAAGACGAATTTATCGTTATACCCCTTCTGTCCATTGGTATTATTGATCAAACGGATAAATGAATACCTCCTTATTTTATATGAATTTTGCTACTTGGAAGATAATAATGCTCAAAGTGAGCACCAAAATGTAGATACATTAATATTAAGAATACCTCCAAAGCAGTAAAAATCGGGCGGACTCGTTCAAAAATCTCATCTTCTGTTCCCACAGCATGGATCTGCATTTATTGGTTTCCATTACAATACTAAATTTGTAATCCCTTGGAAATGTAGTTAATTGAATATGTAAGCCTCAATCAAACTATTTTTTAAAGAAGAGGGAGGGAGGGAGCTGCTAGGCAAGACAACTTATGTAGACCAACCAAATAAATATACTAGAGAAGGAAAATGCCCAAGTAAACACTTTTAAGTAGCCACATAAATTTACGTAGAAGCACTGCAGGTTAAATGCAACAATGTCAAACAGACACCAGTGGAACCTTTGAATTGTAGGTTTAACAGTTTGAAAGCAATGAGGAAGATATTCCATGTTAGGAGAGAATTCCATATAGTCAATACCCTCTGAATGATTCATGAATACCTTGTAAAGTTTTCCTTTCTCAGAATAGTAGTTGATAACAGGAAGACTTAAAGCGTTAAACACTTCAAGGCGTTTCTTCATCGTATCTATATTATCATCAACTCGCCCCTGAAATAAAAGAGAAACCGCACTTTGTTAGGGAAGAACAGAAAGAAAATGAACGGTTTCTAAGCAATTCAATACAGACATATAGAATAAAAACCTGATTACGGCTTAGTACTCGTTTCACCATCTCTTCTTCAGGGCAATCAAAGAAAAGCACAATGTTCGGTTCTGATCCCATCTGCATTCAGAATAAAGCTAGTAATTTCAGGGTTTTCAGTTTATTTAGTTCAATAATGGAATTATTACTGCCATTGTTCAAAACTATTTCAGGCATCAGATGGTACGTTCATCTTTTTATTTATGTATCTCATTACATGATATATGACACATTTCTCCAAACAATTTCACAACATTTTAAAACACAAGAATAATGATAGAGGCAGATCATCAAATATTACTCAAATAATATCAGAGAAGAACAGAGTGAGGAACACAGTTTTCATAAAAGAATATCATGAGAGACAGACTCACCACACGTTTATATGTCCTACGGTTCTCCTCACATCGTGGGAACCCATCAATGAGAAATTTATCATTGTCACTGGATTCAATTGCCCTTTGGATCAGTTTGACTGTCACTTCTGAAGGAACTATTTTTCCTTCCTTGATTGTTTCAAGAATCGTGGCACTGCAACCGGAAATTCAAAGATCAATAGAAGGCATCAAACAGTTTGATTGCATCCTCGATAAAAGATCTTCAACAAAGAATGTGGCAGGCTTACCCATTCTCACTATTAGAAGATATTTCTTTCCGTAAGAGATCTCCAGCACTCAAATGTGTAAATCCAAAGGTCTCAACAATCTTTAAACACTGTGTACCTTTTCCACTACCTGGGCCTCCTGAAACCAAAAGTCATTATGGATTGACAACATGCTCTCACAGTTGGAGATATGTTTATGGTACAAAAGCATCGTTATGGATACTTATAGGTGTGCTTTCACCTTAGCTCATGAAATGAAAAGAGAACTTCCAAAGAAAAACACAATACTTAAGGAAACAAGTTTGTGTGTCCCTGATTGCAAGTTTTCAAGGTTCATTTTCACATGATGGACTATGGGCAATCTATCATCCATGATTCTCATTTGTATGGGCTTAGGATTAACTATCTGAAAGATTAAACAGTAATCACAACGTAAGCAAATGTCGACAGGCTGAGATATATGAGTTACATCATTTAAAAAAGAAAAGGACAAGTAAAAGTTTTGAGGAGTTATATTAAAAATACGTATTTTTCAGAAATCTAGGATAAAACAGAAGGATTCACAAATAAGAGTTTCTGTGGGGAGGACTTGCATTCTATGCAGGCCTGTTGAGTGAAGGTATGTTCAATTTTCATAACAAGATGAGGACAGTTATCTAAGATGGTTCAGTCATGAGCAGCCACAACCAAAGACACAACCTAAGGAAAAGTGGTAACATGCAATCACAAAGCAAAGGACAAAAGCAGAGGAGAAAAAATAAGGCATATGACCATCATAAGATTCAAAGGATGAAAAAAATTCATGACCTGACCCATAGTAGTTGTTTAGCATTACCAAATAATATTAAGCGGTTTTTTTCACTGCTTCTGCTAGGACACAGGTGCACATGGCACAATATTGTACACTTTGGGCCTTGCCGTCATAGTTTTGAAATGCGTTCTGCCAAATAGAGGCCTTGGCACTTCACTTCAACTTCACTGGACGATATAAGACTAATGCATAGCCAAGGCACAACCTCCACCGCTCACACTATCAAGTGAGAATGGTATCAGAGTCTAGACCACCAAAAGCATGGGATGACCCAACATGAGGATGTATCGTCCTTGAGAAGGATGGCACACCCACTAAACAATGTGAGGGGTGGAGGCGGCGCCTTGATCAAGCGTTAGTCCCACATTGCTCGGTGAAGTTGAAGAGAAGAATGATATATGTGGGCACATACCTCTACTTGGTATAATGCTTTTTAAGACCGTCCAAGTTAAGACCCAAAGTGGACAATATTGTACCATATAGACCTGGCTCATGACATTGCTCTTCTGGGTAAAATATAAACAAAAAAAATCACATGCAAGAATGCAAAATTGATTACCCAAGACAGAAGTTATGAAGGGGGGATTCTCTCTGGTTGGGATTCGACCTTTTGCCTACATCCAAATAAGGTAATATCATAATATAAATAACCAAAATAGCATCTCACTAAAATTGAAAACGAGAGCACTAGAAACTCTTTATAATACCGTTCCATATCAGATATGGTGATGACAATGCTCACCACAACTCCAAATATAAGTCACATATTACAAAGTAACCTATCCATGAATCAAGGAATTGATTGTTAAACCGGTTGAACTGGCCAGTTCAGTTCGGTTCTAATAACAATACCCAATCTCTAATACGACCACCATTGTAAAAAATAAGGCACTCAATGTAAAACCCTATCTTGCTTATAGCATCATGCTTAGCTTAATTGCATATGTTGTTGAGCATGATTTCCTTAATCAAGGAGCTTGATTAGCATGTTTTAACAAGAGCATACTATAGGAAGATTATCATATTTTTTAGCATGATTAATTAGCTTAATCCACGATAATTAACTTAATTAATCTCCATACTTAGCTTAAGGCTAATGATGATTAATTAACTTAAACATGTTTAATTATGTTAATCATGTGGATTAGAGAAGCAAGAAGGTGTTAAGTGGAAGGTTTAACCTCAAGCCACTTAGGTGTGTGCTTCACCCTAAGTGAGGTGTGTGCATAAGGTGTGTGTGTGTGTGTGTGTGTGTGTGTGTGTGTTTCACTAGCATTATGTGTGTGTGTGTATAACATGTGGAATTATAGATATAAGTTGTATGTATAGTTGACTTCAAGTCAAGGGAAGAGAGAGAAAGGAGGAACTTGTATAGAGAATTGTGTTTGGTGAGAAAGAAAGTGAGAGAAAAGAAGAGAAAGAGAAAAATGAAGAAAATAAAGAAGGAATTCTAGGGGGAGCCCGTGATTTCATTGTTGAAAGTGAGTAATCTCATGTTTATGTTGATTTCATTGCATATTTGTTGTTTGTAACATGATAGCATACCAATTCATGCCATGAAGGTTGAATTGAAGTTGATTGGGAGAAGGGTGATTAGGGTTTCCAAGGAGAAAGCCTTGAATCCTTATGTTGTGCATGCTTTTGGTGTTTGAGAACTTGTTTATGGCTTTAAAACTTTATGCTAGGCCTTAAAAGGGCTTAGAAATGTGCTGGGGTAGCAAAGGGAAGCTTAAAACCACGTTCGAAACATCAATTTTGGACCAAAATGAGTTTTGGGGGGGGGGGGGGGGGGGGGGGGGTTTTGGTGCTAGGGTGCCTACTGGCACAGTCCACTGGCCAAGGGGTGCTAGGGTGCGCCAAGAGTGAGCCTACTGGCGCGATCCCCTGGCCACGGGTGCTAGTCGACCAAAAATTGTTGTCAGCAACATTATTTTTCAGAATTTTAGTCTATCTTGCATTGGACATAATTTCTTTATTTGAAATGTATTTTTGACTCATGACCAATTAAATTAAAGATCTTTAAGCCTATTTTCATATAAAACTGATCTAGAATGTAAATTCATTATTTTGAGGTAGATGTGATTCAAAGAGTAAATCTGTGTTAAGGGAGTAATGTTCCAACTTTCAAGTTTTGTACTCATATTATGCATTAGCACACTTGTATGATATTCTAGTATGATATTGAGAGTATCATTTCATATATTGATGTTTACTGAATTATGATATAATATATGCTTTACAAGTTTGATATGGTGGTGTGTATTATGTGTGGAAGCGGTTCAAAGCACTCCAGTCCAACCTAAGAAGTGACATTATTTTGGTTGTAAGTAATATAAGATGGGAGTTTAAGATATTCTTATTCGTATTGAATTGGTTGTCTTGTTATTAATGTTGGTGTTGATTGTAGGAGTTTAAGATATTCTTATTCATATTGAATTGAATGTCTTGTTATTAGTGTTGGTGTTGATTGTGGGGGTTTACAATATTTTTATTCGTATTGAATTGGATGTCTTGTTATTAATGTTGGTGCTGATTGTGGGGGTTTAAGATGTTTTTACTCTTATTGAATTGAATGTCTTATTATCTATGTTAGTGTTGATTGTTAGATTATGAGGAACCATTGCATACAACATACATTGTGTGCATAATTTGTATTGTACGGAGGAGGTTTGATCACATGGGACCAACCTAAGGTTTAGTCACGTGGGACTTACCTTAGGAATATCACATGAGATATTCTTAGATAACAAATCATCGATATATTAAACCAATGTTATCTAGAGGCACGCATATATGTGGTGACATCATACATTGCATTACAAGAGACATTGCATTTCATGAGGTATTCCTCATTGATGTTGGTGTCAAGTGAATGATTATATATCAATGAGATGTGAATTATCTATTGAAGGTTGATTATTTATTTGTCTATCATTCATTCTTTATAAGTATTGAGTATCTTTGTGAGCACGTTGATATATAGTTCACACCCACACAAATTGTTTTGATAGGTGAGATAGAGATGTAGGTCCAGTTCATTGTAGTCTTGCTCCATTTGTTGTATCGTTGGTCTTTGTATATGTTATATGTGAGATGAGAGTTCTTGGGGTTTCTTTACATTTGGTCTTGTAATGATGTGTGAGATAGTTTTAATTACCTTCTTAATGTATATTAATGGTTCTGAGATGGTTTAATATATAATAATGTTGTTTATCCTTATAAGATCTTTATCTTTGGGATTGTTATGAGGTTTCGCTGACAGGTTGTTAACCTGTGCGATCACATCCACCTTAAGATGATGTTAATGATACCTAATTAGGAGTGGGTATGACACTCAAGACGACATTGGCAGAGTAAAAGGCAATGTGAAAATCAGTGACCAAAACAATTAAGTGTGATACAAATGAACTTGAACTAACTACCCTGACAAGCAAAGGCCAATACTAGTTGAAATATGATATTATGCAGAATAACAAACAAAAATGTTGTTGCTAAACCTGGATTGTTGAGAGAATGAGGTGTTGATTTCTGTACATATAGATTTGCTTGTGTAGTGAAATGTGACAGCAGGGACATTGCATTCTCCATAGGTAATTCTTTTCATTGAGTACCTATAAAACTTTCTAATGTTTCTAGTAAATAAATGAAATATTCTGGGGAAGTAGAAACTTATTATGATATGCCATTTTAGCTCAAATTTAAATCTAAATTTAATCTCCAAATTCCCCAAGACACTAATAATAAGCAGTTAGATACCGGTTTCGGAATTTCCGTACTGAATGCTTCCCAAAACTCCAATGCACGGGCTGGCTGCATTTAATAACAAAAAAAAATTACACAGGAAGTATATCAGGTAGATTAAAGAAGGATCTGGATGTACAGCAGTGGAAGAAGTAATAAGAGGCATGAAAACTGTAAAGACTGAATTATCAGAACTTCAGCAAACTGCACAGACATGTCAGTGTTTGGTTTGCAGCAGCAGCAGCAGCAGCATAGCATAAATGAAATGAGAGCCCAAAACCCTTGTCTCAATGCAATTAATGTGCAAATTACTAAGTAGTTTCCATGGAACCCCTCCTTTTTCTTAAAGTTAACCTAATTAACTAGAATAATATGGAGATCCTATCAGAAATTACCCAAATTTAGACACCAGCTGTTCCTTACCATTCTCATTAGTGCCATTTCCTGGTTAAGAATCTGAAAGAAAACCATTTCTTAATAGTTGTATTACAATTTAGAGTCTTAGACACATGAGAACAAATATGATAGGTTTCTTATAATTCTGTTGTTAAAAGATCAGAAAGTAACAAATTGTTGTAAGATATTCCTGCAATACGGTTCTGTCTGCAAAACAGAATATCAAGAAGCATGTGTTTGTGCTAAGTGACTTGTCTACTAACAGTAGCTAGTCAGAGGGGTCCTACCATGGAAAGACCAATCACCAGGACAGGCTCTATTCCATGGCACATTCAAATACCAGCAGCATTTATCACCGTGCTTCCATAGGTGGTTATTATTATTTTTTGTTTTTATGACGAAGGAATCACCCCTAGGCGGGCCACTTTGGACCCATCCCATTCATAGGCCAGTTATATAGGAGTAATTATCCAGGATGACTGTCACACCACGTCATCATGCGTACGTGGTCTGACATTCTATTTAAATTGTGACACGTGTGACATTATTTACATGGCAAAAACTTTAAATTTGAAAAACTACCATACATCTAGGATAATGACCATAATATCTCAAAATATGGCATTACATGAATAAATCGGCATACCACATAAGCATGCTGGCATGGTGTGATGAGATAATTTTCCATGATATAGGCCAGCCATGTGGAAACAAAGTTCTATTACATTAGCAAATTTTGGGCAAAGTCTAAATACACGTGTTTCCTATTCTTCTATGGGTATATGGGGTATATGTACACATGCATACATATTATATACAATAGATATCTTCAGAATATATATCCTACTAAGAGCATTTCCGAGGGATCCCTAAAATGGCTCTCTTAGCTATTTTAGAGAGTCAAACACAAAAAATGGCCCTCCAACCGACTAGTTACAATAGAGAGTATTGGAGAGTTTTTAAAAAATGGCTGGATAAAGAATAAAGTTTTTAAGTATATTTTGACTAGCTATTTTACAGAGTAATGCTCTTAAGAATGTCATTATTTGCTGGCTGCACTTCTAACCACAAATTAATTAAAATCTAATGTCCTGATCAGCCACTGCCATGCAGCCATAGCTAATGAACCATAAAATACACCTTGTAAAATTTGATTATTAAAAAATAATTAGCATGTCAATCCTGACACTAGGCTCAGCTGAGTAAACCTCATGTCGTGAAAAACAAAAAAAAACTTAAAGATTCAAATTTTGAATTTCTTTTCTTTTTCGTAGACATTTTCTCTGCAGCCAAGCGGACGTAACCCCTAACTCGATCAGTGTTAGAAAATCCTAGAAAAATAAATGATGAATTTGGATCGAAAGCTTACTTATTAGGCAGAGATCGAATCCATACCTGGTTAGGAAGGGATCCTTTCGACGAAGGTATCAACCAAGACAGTCGAGTCACGCGCCTCCACATCTCTCTCGCTCTCTCGCTGTGCGTTCACGTTCAGGTTCACATTTGATTCACCGAGACTCCGTCGCTCTCGCTCGATCGCTGTCTCTCTGTGCGTTCACGTTTTGGTTTACATTTGATTCACTTTCAGCTGAGCGTTTTCTTTCCATGCGGAGGTTATTAACCAGCCTTGTCCGCACGTGGTAAATAATACTTAAGCCCAATAGGCCCAGTGGCCCATGTAAAGGCCAAAATAGGGTTGCCCAAATAGGCCCAATGACCCATGTGTGAGCGAATGGGTTCATTACAAAAACAAGGTAATTCTTATCATTTCACAATTCGCTCCCAAGGAAAAATCAACCAGTGCTGTTGAAGGACCACATAGCATGTTTGATTTCTGGGCAGCTAAGAAGTGACTATAAGTTCAAGGACTGGTAATCCAAGGACTCATAGTCCCAGAACTCATAGTCTCGATTATCAACTTATCTCCAAATCTCATGTTTGTTTATACATGGGATAAAGGTTAGAATTGATCTTATTAGATGTGTGAAATGACCATATTATCTCTTACTAAATAACAAATTTAATTTATTATCACTTAATGTAGATTGCTTTATTAGATAGTATAATGTATAATTAAAGCATATTATATATAATATTATAGTATATTATATAATATCATTATCTAATATGTATATTATAATATAAAATAATGAAATATAATATATAGTAGTATATTACACAAGTTTATACATTTATAATATTATAATATTATATATTTTTATGTATTATAATGTAATATATTATATAGTAGCACGTTACACAAATTTATTAATATATAATAATATAATATAATATTACAATATTATAATGTAATATGAAATATAATACTAATATAATATAATTATATATTATATAATATTCCCATATTTTAATATATATTATATTATAATATCATATAGTATGTAATAGTAAATAATGTGGCCTACTAAAAGTAATTAAAACATTTATGCCCTTGTTCCAGTTCAAGGATTACGAAATCCATCCTCTCTCCTAGGACTCTATAAAAACTAATCTATAAGAATTAGTATGCTGTACTAGTAGTTTCGATTAGACTACTAGCCCGATTTTTATTTAAAAACTAAACACGGAACAAGTTTGGACTCCTTATATATTCCAGTCTTGTCCCGTGATCAAACACGCCTGAATCTAATAATTTTTGGTGATTTTAATCCAAGAGGACTACACGGCCTTCCTTCTTGGCTCTCTAAGAACTTGACAATTTTTTACTCCACAGTTCTCATTATTTCACATACTTCAAATCAAACCAAAGACTTTGCCGTACTAAAAAAACAATCAAAAAATTTAAAACCAATCTCTTTTGCTGAAAGAGGTTACTACCTAACCACTTGATTGAAAAGATGTTTATTTGAATTTTTCCCCAATTAGGTCCCATCTGAATATCCTGGGACGAGGGGCGGCCAAATGTGCTCATGTCATGTAAAGACTATATATAAAAATGCATGCAAAGGTTGTGCGCAAATTAGGAGGCGTCATGCCTCAAACAGCCCACACCCCCACCTAACCAACCTAATTTTTAACTTTTTAACTTCTAATTCACCTTTGTGATATTAATAATATTAAGCAGATTTTTTTCATTGTTTCTCTGCGGATTTCCGTCTTATTGTAAAGGGTCCCTTTTTTTTTATGACGAACGCGTTACTCTTGCATGACTTCATTGTGTCTTAAAACTAATATTTAATGCGAAAATACTACTCTTTTAACAAAAAATCTCACAAAAATGATGTGACAATAATATTTTTACAATTAAAAGTCATTATGACGAAGTTTTGTTTTAAAATAAAAAGCTCTTATTCTATCAAGTCATTCTTTATAAAAATTTTGTATAAATTTTTTTATTATATAGCATTGTCCTATTTTGTGCATGTTCTGTTATGAAACATGATCTCTTCATTGGACTTGTTGAGATTGCACAAATATCAAATTTCCTATTTCCTCCTTATGCAGATGACAGAATACAAAGAACTCCCTCTCTCTCTCTCTCTCTCTCTCTCTCTCGGCTACAGCAAGTTGTGAGATTTTCATAGGAAAATTCTCTCTCTGTGGGCTATAGCTAGTCCTGAGATTTTCATAGAAAAAATCATTTTATAAGCTAAGGCCACATTTGGTACTGTGATGCCTCTATTTTTTTTTTTTTTTTACAACAATTCAAAAACAATTCATAAAAAATTGTAATTTTTATAAATATTCTAGGATCATTAAATACACACTTACAACCCATAAATTGTAATGCCTCTAGTTTGAAAGCACTTTTACAAAAAAAAATTATTTAATATTTTCAAAGCATAATATCACTCTTACTCAGTTTTTTAAATGCAATTATTCCCTCTGCTAAGTGAATCTGAAACACATTTATCTCACCTAGCTCAAAATCAGCCACCTAGCAAGGGAATCGCCCACTGCGTTACAAGAGCGGTGCTGACACATGGTGATGACATGCTTGGGTAAGACTGAAGTGAGGTTGGTGGGGTGGGGTCGGGTGAGGTAGGAAAGTGGAAAAGTAGTTGATTTGGATGCTTAGATGTCACTCTGCTGTTGGGTGGCCAATCCCTCTAATACTATCACCATCACAACCTTTGGCCACCAACAAAACAAATGGGAACAGAGAATTCTTGTTACCAAGCACCCTTCACGAACTGACAGTCTCCTCACTCTCCTAGAAAAGGTGAAGTCACCCAGACCCCTCACTCTCATCTATATAAAGGAAGGTGGTGAGTGGAGCTTTTGGTCATTTGGGGTGGTTGGAGTTTTATTAGCAGCTCGCTCATGGGAAGGCAGCCTTGCTGTGACAAATTTAGTGTGAAGAAGGGGCCATGGACGGCTGATGAGGATACCAAACTTGTCAATTTCATCCTCACCAATGGCCAGTGCTGTTGGCGGGCAGTCCCGAAGCTTGCCGGGCTCCGCCGCTGTGGCAAGAGCTGCCGCCTCCGGTGGACTAACTACCTCCGGCCGGACTTGAAGCGAGGTGTCCTCAATGAGGAGGAAGAAAAGTTGGTCATTGATCTCCATGCCCGTCTCGGCAATAGGTCTCTTTTTCATTATTTTTTTCTCTAATGGCAGGGATAGCTACTTCAACACAAAATAATTGGCACTAAAAATATTGAAGTTTCTTGAGAACTTACCATATGATCTTATTTCTCTAGTTACGTACTGTTTTTCAGGTGGTCGAAGATCGCAGCAAGGTTGCCCGGAAGAACCGATAACGAGATCAAGAATCACTGGAATACTCACATTAAGAAGAAGCTTATTAAGATGGGTGTTGATCCCATTACGCATGAACAACTCCAAGAAGCAGCCTCAGTAATTTCTCAACCAATGCCTTCTTCACATACTGATAATTGCCTGAAATCAACTGATTTAAATTACACCGGTCAGGAATTCCCGGAGACGGCCACGGCCAACCTACCTGAAAATTTGAGCAGCGATGAAACTCAGCCGTTAGACCCTCAAAATGAAGATGACCTATTAATGAGTCAAATAAGCACATTTCTTGACGAAGCATCCTGGAACTTTGCTGCCGCGGGAGAAGATTATAGTGAGTTCGGGATATTTTCTTCTTCATCTTCTTCTTCTAATTCATCGGAGGATGAGTCTGCATGGTGGTTGGATTATCAGGATTTTGATTTTGAGAGTTTCAACAGAGACATCAACTAATTCTTAGAACATCTGCAATCGGTGTAAGTGTTTACTGTATGGATCACCAAAAGCTCGCCCCTCTCTGAAAGAGATGTGTGGTTGAAGCCATAATAGGACCTTCGGATGCGAAGATGATGATGTGTAAGAATGTCTTTGGACACCGAAAAATAATAATCTGTAGCCTGTATTATAATGCAAATTTCTGGACATGTATCAACTTTCAACATTTTTAATTTTATTTTTATTTTGAGAGAGAGAGGAAGTAAGAACTAAATTGTTAATCATAATACAAAACTAAATTGAAAATCATATCTCACATCTTAGTGCACGTTCTCTCCAGTGCTGTTGCATGAGTTTGAGTCACCATAATTAATCTTTCCACAAAAAAAGTGAGAATGAGACTGTCTACCTACTACCTTCATACTTAGGAGCCACTATATTTGTGAATGTGTTGAAAAACTGTAGATCTGTCGAGCTGTACATCCTAATATATGTGTTCTCTTTATACTTTTATGAGTTTTGCGTGAACAAACAAATAGCCACATTGCAAGAAATAGAATCAACAAACCTTCTCCCTAATAGACTTGTGAAGTTATGAGCATCAAAAAAATAAATAAATAGACTTGTGAAGTTGCACCATAAAGTTATCGTTTTCGAGATTCTACACATCGATGAAAACTAACTAGAAATAAAACAAAAAATCTCCTATTGAAAGATCATGTATATATACAAAAACAAAAAAACATGTGGTCGAAGTCGAATATACATGTGCCCACATGTCAAATCTACGTGTACCCCATTCCCATAGAGTGACTCCCTTCATTGTATGGACAAGGAAATAGATGAGTAGAGGAGCAGAACTATCACCTGAGCTTTATCATTCCACTTTCAAAACTGAAGTAATTTGCATGGATATAGAGTTCTACGCACCTTCATACTCTTTGCAATCCCATCTGTCTTTAATAGCCAACTCAGAAGTAGAGGCCTTGTAAGAGCTGCTGGGTTGAGTGACATTTTCTATGTCAAGATTTGGAACTCTTCGTCAGTAACCAAATAGGAGACTGACAGGTGGAATCCAAGCTTAGAGCAGGGAGATCAGTAATACTCACGTTAGGTGCATAGGTGAGTGAAAGGATCTATCTGCTGAAGCAATCACACAATTTATCACGGAATGGACTGTTTGGAGGCATCTGGTCATTCCTTAGCGCTCCTTCCAACCAAATCATAGTTGATGGAAGCCAGCTGAGACAAGTTCTGAGTACAAATGAAAATAATACAATATTGGATTTTCTATCTTTTGAACTGAAAAGGAAATTTTTGGGGACAACATAGAACTAGAACCATTCTACTCCGAAGGTGAAAACTAAATTTTTAAGGATTACTAGTTGATCTAAACCACCAGTTGTCTCCATCATTAAATGAATAGGGAAGATAAACAGGATGAAATGATTTCATTTCTGTGCGATGATTGAGTACTGTCTCTTAGTTCGAGTAGCAAATATCTAGGCCTAGCAAGTCTCACCTTGAATGAGAAATTACTAAATGAGTACTGCTCATTAAGGGCTGGAGCACTGAATTCTTCCAAATTTCCGCACTCATCCCCCTGTTTTCAAGAAGAATGGTACTTAGATACAGCAACAAGTCTGTAAGTAGATACGATATGGATCAGATGTATGCATACAATTCATACTGGAAAGAAGAATAATGATGACAAAATTGAATTGTATCAGCTTTTGTTGGCTTCAGATCCTAATTGGATCTTCGAGAAGAATATAGCTACCAAATCTACATGATCTGGTAAAGGTTCAGGTATTTACCTGAACTGGTGAACATATACCAATCAGACTATTCTTATTTTTCTTTTCAAATCAAATTAAGGCATATCCATATGTATCTATTTGTAATTAGGCAATCAGATGTTAATTCTGTGATCTGCAATGGGAGCTACTTATGTTAGATGATATTTGGATTGCGATCTGATCCACTGTGTCCTGTGCAGAAAAATTCACATTTTGTCAAACAAAAAGCATACATACATCTTCATCCTGTGTGTAGCATGAACCACTGCTGCAAGAAATACTGCATGTTTCAGTCATGTCATCAAAATCACTGTCTCCCCCAACATTTTCATCCTCTGGATTCCAAATGTATCGGCTCATAAAATAACTAGTGTCATGTGCTTCAGCTGAAGTTATGAACATGGCCTGCACATAGCAAACAAACCTTAGTGAGTTTGCAAATTCATTAACAATTGATTGCTTTCTGTAGAAAGTGAAGATTCAAACAAATGACCTTCTGCCTTGCAAGTGTGTCCCAGCTGATATCCTTAAAGAAAGGATGTTGCTTTACCTGCCAAAATTTACTTCCAGTCTTTGCTTAGTTTTTACTGCCATCATCACTTGCAAATAAGCCTTGATTAAATTCAGAAAACTGTTTACCTCTCTGGCCCCTGTTGCACCTAGTCTTTGAACTGGATTTTCTATCAGCAACCTGAAATAAAGACCGAAAAAAAAAAAAAAGAAGAGAGTTTCTGAGGACATCTTGCCAGGCAGTTCCATATGGCAGCCAGTTATTGGTTCCCAAGGATCCTTAATTCTATGCTGCTGAACAGTGAACTTGCATCAAAGTTGGACAATGTAAAATGGAGACCACATTTCTGGTACACATTAAGCAGTAAAGAAACCACAGTTCTATGTCTTTACAAGATCTTATGAACCTTGTACAGCATGAGCTTTGGCTGACCTAAAGAAAAATGTTATCTAGAAATAGAGGCAGCAATATACCAACCAAGAACATGACAAATGATGAAAATCTGTTGAATTCTGGTGTGCTAAAATCATGGCACAATGTCAAATGAAAAAAAGATACAGATAGAACAGGTAAAGATCAAGAAGAAAGGTAGAAGTGTAATGTAGTATTACTACTATGTTTTCGAAATAACACCTCTATTATCAACTGGTTGATACTAGCATTTTTTCTCTTTTATTCCTCCTGCCAAAGATAGAAATTGAACCCCTAAAACCACCCCTCCGTTACACATGCCAAGTCAGTACTTTATACACAAACAGAGAGGATCAAAACTTGGAAGAATGCAGAACTGAAAACTTGGAAGAAGGGAGTCCAACTTTAATTGCTGTCATATATTTATGTATTACTATATATAAAAGTCAGAGTTGTCATAATCTCCAGTACATTTGACTTCCAAATATTACCCTCGATCATTGTCCTTTTTCCATTCATAGCCCACCACCATCTCAAAAATAACCAATAGAATTTCTTGGCTAACAAAATGGTCATTACGGCTTCAAGAATGTGGCTACCTAGTCTGACCTTGCTTTAGGATTTTATTGCTAAATTCATTCTGAATCTGTTGACATCTTCATTCGTGAATTGTTTTTGGCCTTGTTAACTTTATTGATTTTAGTCTTTACCTCTTTATATGTTATTGACAATACATACTGTAATTCTTTCAAATGATTTGTAATTAGTTTAAATGGATTTCATTTGAACTTGGTGATTCTGCATAGTGGGATTTTTGTAGAATAATTAAGCATTTTGTGAGTTGTGATGTTACCACTATGTCCCACCCACTAGTTGAAATAATCTTAAGCTTCCATCATATGAAGACTATAGAAACAAAAATGACCACTCTGCTTGCCACTCTGTGTTTATACAGATTTCGAAACCGATTAGAATAGTAAGTATCACTTTCCATCCAATCCCAACTGAGTAAACCCAAATGGAGAAGATGTATTAACAATAAGTAAAACCCAAAAGTGTCTCCTATAGCCATTAGGTGAACATTCTTACCACAATGTATCGCTTTTTTCATTTCCTTTTATTTTCATTGAATGTTCGATAAATTATTTTTAAGTTATGTTTGACAACATGTTGTGTATGTTCAATTTTTTGTTAATTTTCACTGAGGCTTTTGAAATTTTTATTTATCTTTAATCGTTCATGCATTAATATCAAAGCCCATGCATTGCACATGCTCAACACCTGTATTTAAGTAGAACACAACATGATATATGAAGGTGAAAGTTCCTTTATTTATTTATGTATTTATTTTGGAACATTGGTTCAAAGTTTGGCCCCAATGTAGTGCATTTAATATGTCAAAAAGCAAACATGACCACCCAACAGTTGCATCTATATTGCACATTGGTACAGGGAAAGCAGATTATGATAAACACTTATTGCAAGGGACAATCATAATACCAACCCAAATAGAAACCTGAACAATTTAGCTTCAACATCTTTGCCACCAACCTCATCATGACCTTATCCAAACTACAATGAGTGAGTTCATAAAACCTTTACTAAACTAAGTTCTGTTCAATGCTTTCCTAGATCTTTCCTCATGACTAATAGCCTTATATTGACTCTAAAACTTTATCTAAACATACCGCTTGCATGTTAAACTTGTTACTGGCCCATTTAGAACTCTTATTGATTTCAACAATTAAATCTTAGGACCTTTGTACTATTTAGTTAACAAGAATAACTGTAAATTCTTGAAACAGTTCGCTTATGATTTTTCTTCCAGGTCCCACCCTCCTCCAACATAACACCCTCATTTCAGCACGTTAGTTCCTATACTAAAAGTTTTTCTTGATTATCTACTATATCATATCATAATATACAACGCATCAAGTCTTGCTTACATCTCATCAACCTCTTTACAACATCTTAATATACCTTCATGTTATCCATCTATTCCCCAGTCAATCATACTCTTCAAAGGTCTCTAGTTGTTGCAACACCCTAGAATCCTCACACTCACTAAATTACACCCACTTCATAATTCTCTTTTATGTATATATTGATTTCATGCTTATACTTTTCTATTTATACACACAACTAAAGAGAAGTAAATAGTGGTAGCACTTAGCAAAGTAATCATGAAAGTATTACTCCACTTAGATGAGTGGAGAATAAAATTTCTCCACTTGATAAGTGAGATGATTATCTTCACCTAAATGACAATGAAAGTTAGCCCACTAAATTAGTGGAGAATAAAGAATTAGTAAAGTACTATACCTACCTTTTTTATTTCATCATATAAATAGTACATGTAGATAAGAGTGTTTGAATACAAGTATGCCTAAGCATAGTGAAGAAAGAAGAGTGGAGGTTAGGTGGTTGCTCTCGAAGATCAAATTCCAATCTTCATAAAAGGAATTCCAAGCATTAAGCACTTGAGGTGAGTAATGGTGTATTTAGAGTAAAACGTGCATACTTCCAACGCAAATATTCTTTTTCTACAAATTATATTTAAACAATACGTTTTCAAAGATCTTCAAAAATAGTTATTATATTTTGATGCTAAGCATTGTATTATTCTATCAATAAAATCCATTATTTAAGTTTTGTATACAATGAATAAGATTTGAAAGCTATATGCGCCATACTCGGATGTCCTACATCGGGGGGACTTAAAATAAGCCGAAAACTTTATATGAGTAGGAAGACGTTCCTCATGACTTTTTGTCGTTGTGTTACGCATCACTAATGCATATGTTTTGTTAATTGTTTTGGATTTTCCGTTTATCTGAGATCATGAGTACATTATGAATTATATATATAACGTTGATATTTAGATACTTTTGCAAGTATAAAACTAAATTAGCATCTTTTGAAAGGTATGCTTATGTTTAGTATATGGATATCTCTTTTACTTGTTTCAAGATTTTATGCAAATGATATTTATGTCATATGTAAATCAAGCCCATGGTATATTTTGATGCTTCAATTATTCTAATATTCACTAGGCTTGTAGTTCATGTTTTCTTAAACATTTTCAAGTAACCAAGATTGAGAGCTTAAGTTTGGAAAGTTGTTAGTTAAGCTACCTATGTGTAAATGTCATGTAGACTCGAGTTATATGTTAATTTGTGATAAGTTTGAACTCGTAGATTTCCCTAGATTTGTGTTAAGACTACGGTTGTGTAATAAAACTATGTTACGATGGTGAAATAGGTATTTGCTTTATGTTTACTAATAAATAAAAAAGTGAATCATGCTTCCGCATTATATCAAATGTAGGTGATCAGTCTTTTGATTTCGTTCGGCCTTGGGTAGTAAAGCTACTGGCCGGTTATGATTCCTAATCCGCACAAAGTGGGTTTGTGGTCGTGACAGTTGTATGGATCTTGAAAAATCCAATGGTCTATTCTGGTATCTCCTAGCGAACAAGAAGCTAAAGCCACTTATCATGTAGTCATGACAAATCACTTCAAGTTACATAATTACATTAGTTTTCTTAATGCATTTCTAGGAAAAATAAACAATCATTTTTAGTTTATTGTCCTCATCCATATGTTGCACTGTTATATGGAGTTATTTCTCTGACCAGTTAATAGAAAAATGGAGCTTTCTAATGGGAAGATAAACTGTGTTAGTCATTCTTTAGACTTACTTTCATTGCCAAGCTATCGTTACTTTCCTTCTTTATAAACTTGCCAAGGTCTATACCTTAATATTGTTACATGATTTCTCCCTCTCTTCACAATCTTGGAATTCTTAACCCAAAACATATGCATTATAGTTGTTTGTTTTACTTTCACTTTGCAGAAGTAAAGCCATCCACTAATATGGACTCATTCTGACTCCTAAAAGAACATTAATACCATTAAGAAAAGTAACAATCATTCACGTCAAGCTTTGGAGAAGTGAGAAGGAAACCTCTTGCTTATGAACCATTGAACAGCTAGTGCTTGAGTTGATTTAGTATCATCTCTACCTTGGAAGTATTTCCACGCTGAACCATTTATCTCACATATGAAATGACTACGTCCCAAGACTTTGTTTTTCTTTTCAAACCACCTTTTATTTGCACAGGAACACATTAAATTGGTCAAAAATGCCAAAACAAGTTAATAGAGACACAACAAGACCAATCTGTCTGTTACAATATACACCTACCGGTCTACATGATAAAACACGTAACAAATCTCAAAGTGCACAGTTCATATGAGGAATATGTTGATATATGTAATGTTGCCATCATTGGAAGTTTTTCAAAAGAAGCAATCTGTGAGTGGCCAATAAAGATACAATAGGGAATCCACAAGGAACACAACTATCAACAAGGGACATGAAAGTAAATTCACGAAGATCGATTGTTGTTCACCAAAAAAAGAAAAAAAAAAAAAAAGGAGTGTACCTCAATTTTGAGTCTTTTGGATATTATTGATTTCTTCAAATAATGATACAACATATATATATATATATATATATGTTGATAAGTAATAGTGAATATATATTTTGTTTACAAAATAACATAATAGTAGTGATCCCAATGGCCATTTCTATTTTGACTCACACAACTCTCCCCTAAATATAGTCAAACAAGAGAATTTGCATAAATATACCACTGAAGACTGAAAATAGCATATATATCATCATATCCAAAAAGCATTCAGTATTTTTTTATGCAAACTTACTTGTCAATTAAGTTATATATTTCACAGCTTATTTCTTTCGATATTCTGGGCCAGGGTATATCTCTATTCATAATGTTGTCAAATATTTGCTGCAATAAAACATGTCCCATAAGTAATGACTAGAGAGTGGGTACACGTGATGTGTGCAATCTTTGATTATCGCTAGAGATGATAGTCATTGTGGTCTATTGAATAACCGAAGATGATGATCTTATCAATGTCAACAAGTGAATAGGGTACACAGAGTCAAGTATTTATAAACAACTAAAGCAATCATCAAGATAATTACCTGGGTAGTTTTGTTATTTTTTGTTTTACTTATTTGCCCTTACAGTTATTAAGAAACAAACTAATTGAAGTAGTAATAAAATTGATTTAGTAGAACAATTTGGGAAATAAAAAACGTCACGCGCGTTACCCATGTTCAAAGACACCAATTGGAGCTCTCCTTTTATCTATTAGAACATATATTTGAGCTCCATGCCCAGAGTTACCAATTTGCACAACCAAAAACAAACTCATATTAGCATCACAATTTTCGTTTATGTGGTCATATATCATAAAAGATTAAACATAACTATTCTCTATAACAAGCTTAAGCAATGACCAAGTCTTGATAAAAGCATAACAATAACTGTAGTTAATAGTATCTTAGAAAGAAAAACAATTGGTAGCGCTACATAGGCTCTGCTATTTTAGCTTGCTACAGTTGTAGAAGCTAGAAATGGAACACGAATAGCCTTGACACAATAAATTAACCTAAAAGATGTCAAGTAGCAAAATAAATACAAATTTGTTACAAACCTAATCCTTTCTGATCATGAATTCATGATTGCAGTCCAAAATGAAGATTTTCTAACACAAGGATAAAGAAAATCTCAAAGGATAACAATCAGATAAGTGTGCATAAAAAAGACATCAGCATCTCATATTGCTCATTTTATGTCCATAACATTGATGCTCAATGATCAAAATTTTATTTCGGTGTGTTGTTTTGATTAGTGCAACTGCACGAAAATGGAAACATTTTGAAAATGTTTTGAAAACCTTTCAGAAGGGACAAAAATAATTTAAAAATACATAGAAAAGTGTGAAAAATTAAGTTGAAATATATCTAAATGATTAAATGTACAAAAACCTAATAATTGACTAATTGAACATATTGGATTTATAATCTCAGCCATATAAAAGAAAAACGTATAAAATAAAAAAAAAAAAATCAATGTTGTTGTAAACCAAAAATTGTTAAGTAGTTTCAAGTAACAAAGTTTTATTAAATAAAAATATAAATTATTCTACAAACTATAAGACCCTAACAAAATAAGGCATAGAAATTACTTAGAAATTAGCAATAATAGTATACAAGGTATAGAAATTACTTAGAAACTAGCAATAAGAGTATCACTATATTACTACTTATAACATTTATTAATATAGTAAAAAGTTTCGTGTTAACATTGTTAGAGAGCTTGATATGCATTATTGGGCCCCTTACTTAACAGCTTATACTTTTAGGTCAAATGGTAACTTAACATAACATCTAGTTAGGAAAAGGTCTTGAGTTTAAACAGGCTCGGCCCAAGGGTAAGCCCAGCAAGCCCCTGGGCTTGGGCAACCCCCTTAGGCCAAGGCAACCAAAAAACTTTTTGTAGCCCATCCCATATATAGTTACCCACCTAGAGCCCAATCAAATTTTAAAAAAAAAAGCCCAAACTGATTGAAGCCCAACATTTTAAATGGGGCATGAAAAGCAAGTGTTATTAATCTAGATTTGAAGACCCAAAAAGTGAAATCCTTTAAAATTTAGAATTTGTTTCTCAAATTATGGGCATACCAAGGGCCAGAACCCTCTCAGGAATAGGTCGATCAAATTATTTAGATCACCTCGACATCTTTGGAGGTTTATACATACCTAGTTTCAACTCTAGTTGAATAATCGAACTTCTTGGCTACAAATTTGAAGCTTTCATCAAAGAGGTTTCAAGAGTAAAGACAGTTCCAAAACGCAGGAGAGTTACTGATTGTCGGTCATCCAAGCTCTCTCTCGAGTCCAGCGTGTTTGGTTTGAAGAGGAGTAAAGGTAAAAATAGTGTTTTATTAGAGGAGTAAAGGGCAAAAACATGTAATACTATTGTCTATTTTATATTCCAACCACTACCACCAACTAGTCAAATATGCATAAACTTCTATCTTTCTAAGTATTATATTGATTGGTTCTTCCTCCACATTAAGTATTTCATTCTTTGGATATTATTATATTTGAAGAATTTCTAAGTATTTTATTATTTGGGTATTATTAACTTCTAGCTAACTCGTATCATTTTTTTTTTTGTAACAAATTAATAATAAGATAACAATCATGTTCGAGATTGGGTTAGGGCAACCCAAATTTTGGGGGAGGCCCTGGGTTTAAGTCTCTATGTCTGCATTCGTCCCCAATTGCCTCTCTACCTCTGTATGTTGCATCTCCATGTGCAAGGCAAAGTTGCACATGAGTGAGGGTGTTGTAGAGCTTGATATGTATTATTGGTATCTTTACTTAATAGCTTAAGCTTTTAGACCAAGTGGTGACTTAATAAACACAACTTATTGTTTTAGTATATTGTGCTATATTTTGGTGCATTTCACTATATCACGGTATGTTTCGATGGAAACACTAGAATTTCATTATTCTACTAGTGTTTCGTTACAATTGAAACAAAACATTTCGACTGTTTTGAAGGAAACAAAAGCAAGTTTTATTCTTTGGTGATACTTTTCATTTCTTTATTTGTTTTGGATTCTAATCTACGTATCAAACTACTAATTATGTTGAAATACAACATATTTATTTGCCAAAAATTAGGGGAAAAACAAAAAGCAACATCGGCATGGTTTTGAATCTTGGTATTGACAATTTCCTTCTGGTAGCAACCCAATCTTGAACAGTATATATATTTGTTTTTTTGGAAAAGACACCATTTTTTTGTCAAATTTCCAAAAAATTAAAAATAGCAACCATACCCCATAGGCCAATCCATTTATAGGTCAAACTTTCCTGTGACAATAAGATTTTTTAGACCTAGTAATAGATGTTGCCAGCTCTAATCAATGGCTTAGATGTATGACTTTCCCATTTTCATTTATGTACTCCATTATTTTCACATCTTATTGGTCTGGATTATTGAAAGAACATGCCAAGACTTCATTGTTGCCACCGAAGAGTAATTGTATATCACAACATTACCATCGCGTATAAGTCTTTGACTAACTTAGCTGGATTGGTGACCTCAGAAGAAAGCACATTGATAACTCTTACAAAAATTAGATGATGAAAACTACTAAGAGACAAAGTGATAAAATTTAGAGATATTATGAGACTCAAAAGGAGAAAGAAAACTTTTAGGGCACTTTATTCTATATCTAATTCTTCAAAGCAACTTATGCTTACAAGTAAAATAACCAAGATAAGACTATGAAAGAGAGAAAGTTTCACTATCATTCACTTCATTGTTAATTCAACATACTTATAAGAGCTGGGATACACCCAATTGCCTGGTCACCAAAATTGGCAGCAAATAAACCAAAAAAACCGAACAATAGTGTTGTTTTGTGGTGACTATTCCAGGGTGCAATTTCCATTAACTAACTTTCAGAACAAAATGAATGGATGGAATTTGGTTAAATGAATCCACAACAATAGTTTAGAAGATAAAATGAGGGAAAGTCATTTGAGATGGTATGGCCATGTCCAACATAGAACAACTAGCATGATTGTAAATAATGATTTGATCTACGTTGAGGATGGTAAAAGAAATAAGGGAACACTAGCGAGAATATGGATTGGGGCAACAAGAATGGATATGATTGCCTTGAACTAAATTGAGGATATGACTTCTATTAGAGCCAACTAGAGGAAATGGATCTATATAGCGAACTCCAAGTAATTACGACAACGGCTTGCTGAGTTGAGTTGAGTTGAGTTGAGTTGAGCTTTAATAACAAGAACAAGTTTACATGTTTCTGTGTTGCTACATCATGTTCACAATAATTTGATGCAGAAAGCAAAAGGTTACGGCAGGCCGGGAGGTAAACAGTAAACTTGTGATGAGAGTATTGCAGGCATATGAAAATAAATTAAAAAAAACACCATATCCTTCAAGAATCTAGGGACTATTAAGTCCAGGCGACTTACCTGCGGATGTTCTGCATTAAAAGGAGGAATTCCTACAAGGAGCTCAAAAAGAATAACACCCACAGACCACCAATCTGCTGTCGCACCTACAAGAAGAATAGTATGCAAAGGTAATACAATTCAGAATCAGGGAAAAATAGTAGAAATCAAAATTTTACTAGTTCACAGCAAATAAATTCTGAACCATGTCCCATGCCAAGAAGTATCTCAGGTGCCAAATAGTCAGGGGTGCCGACAACTGATTGCTTTTGGCAGTGTTCTCTTCTCATTGATAATTGTGCAGCAGTTTTTGGTTCATCCTCCCCAAGAAGGGGGGTATTACTTACTGGTGGACCTGATAAGTCATCTGAGCTGTTAATGAGACCCACCTTGGAGAGCCCAAAATCTGTCAACTGTAACAGAAGGGATTATACTTGTGAGAAGTCACAAAAAATATATCAATCACTATGGCAACACTCAAAAAAACTAGTACAGTACTGCTTAGCAATAGAGTTTAAAAAATGGTTTAGTAAGAGGAAGCAACAACAGAATTTACATATCAAATTACCAATAGCACAGAAGTCAAATTTGATATGCACCATGATTTGCAGAATGGATGTCAAAAGAAAGCTAGGTCAACATAACACAGGAAATAGGTACACCATCCTTACAGTTCAACTCAAGCAAGTAGAATATGTGAAGTACTTGAGGTATTAACATTCATCTATTAAGTCCCAAGACAAAGAAATGAAGGGAAAAAAAAATAAAACAAAGAAACAAATAAGTAAAAAAAATGAAATTGCATCTTTTTTTTAAGAAAATAAACACCCATCAAAATTCTTTCCAATTAAATTCCTGTTTAATTCATAAACCCCAACTAAGAATGCTCAAAGTGAAAAAGATTTTCTACACCTATCACATACACTCAGAAACAAAATGCTTTGGCTCTTTTCTCCATCAAAACTCCATTAAAGGTTGCTCATCTTCTCAAACATGCAAATGGAGCCTTATTACTTTCAACCAAATTCGAACACATAAAATCCTCCAAAAAAAATTGATAACTTCTTAAGAACGATTATCTCTCCACTAGAACTTGAGATATCAGAGTTACTATCACACGACTTGGTTCCTTATTTGAGTGGAGAAGAGAAGAGAAAATGAAAAGGAGAAGCAAAAAAAAAAAAAAAGAGGGAGAAAAGAGGATACATAAATTCATACTTTTTTAGGGCCGGAAGAGCTATATCTTTCTCCAAATCAGTTTGAACCAAACTGTAGAGAAGAGAAACATTTTATATATATCTCCTCTCCTATGGAGTGTAAACCTATTATCTATAGAGCTACACAGATCTGTCATACAGTATAAGTTACAAATAAGTGATATTTGCTTGATAATGCCAACAATCCACATATTGCCAGTATTATCTCCCATACACATAACAGTGACTGGGTTGTGTAAACAGTGAAAAACTAGAACTATAAAATACTGACCTTGATGTGACCATCTGTAGCTATCAACAAGTTATCAGGCTTCAAGTCTCTATGAATGACGTTTAGGGAATGCAAATATTCCAATGCAAGAACCTGGAATAATATATCAAAATATGTCTAGAGTTACTTAAGATACTTGTAAAATGACAAAAAATAAATAAGAAAGAAAAAGTGGACATTTCTAAGTTAAAGGTACCACGTAATTCCTTACAAGTTCTGCAATATATACACGTGCCATGTCTTCATCTAAACATCCTAGATTTCTCAGCAAAGAGTAAAGATCTCCTCCATTCAAGTATTCCATGACCAAATAAAGATTTTCCCTACATGTGAAGGAGTAGAAAAATCGGACCTGTTCATCATTGGAACTACTACATAAGAAAATTATTTCCACATGCAGAATTTTATTCACTTGCAAAACATTGTGGGGCCAACTCACCACAAAAGGATTGCGAACTGATATTAAAATATTACGTTCAGCCAAAATTCTTTCAACTGCATTTTTACGAATCATATCAGCCTTCTTTAAAACCTGTAGAAATTTCAATAACAAAGAAGTTATTACCAGGAAAAGATTGAATCAAGGCATAAAAAGAACGATAAACACTATAATGCAATGCCCACAGATACACATTGCATGTAATAGTTAAGATTTATAATAAGACCAGTAGAACCACTTCCATTTTTACGGTAAAAACACAAATTCCTCACAAGGATGAAAATTTTAATATTCCTAATAATCCATACAATTCATGAGATTGTGGTTCCTTTACCTTTATAGCAAATAAGTCCCCAGTTGCCCTTTTCCTGGCCAGGAAAACTCGTCCAAATGCACCTCTGCTGACTGGTTTCATTATTTCAAAATCTTCTATAGATGTCCGATCGTTAGATGGATTGATAGGGCTTGTTCGCAAACTACGAACCAAATCATCTTCCTTATAACTGTCTTCATCAGCCATGGTATTTGACGATTCTACCTTTTCATCTTCTATCTGCCCGCAAAGATGTATATATTTTTCCCTGTAAATTTTGATCCATGAAGATGAAATTCAGATATAAAGTAATTGGATGTAAAGTAACAAACACGGCTGGGGGGAAGCACACATAAAAATTAGTGAAATAAAAATCAAAAGTTTTATCCGATAGTAACTAGCAATAATTTTTATGTTCTGTAAAAACCACCATAAACATTTGAGTTTACTGAACTCACTGTAATAGTTTCTCTACACGTCTTCCAAAGGTTTCGATAACTAGGGCATCCACTTTCCTGTCTTGGATAGCATATTTTAGGTCTTCTAGGCGGTCAAGCAAATACTCCAAGGCACTGTAGTCATTAGTGTTTACCTTGGATACAGATCGAGCAATATCCACTAGCTTGTTTATCTGCCATTCCATGGTACATTTAGCACCTTAATTTACAAAAACAAAAACTCCCACAACTGAAGAAACCAAATTATCAAACAAATTATGCAAGAAATATCATAACATCTGAAAAGGCCAGAATAATGTATCAAAGGTAGAACGAAATGTTATTATTACTGCATACCCCTACGAATTAGCAGAGACAGATTTCAGTTCCAAACTTCCAAAACAAGTGACTCACAAGACAATTGAAATCTAAAGAGTGAACAGAGTGGAGAATAACTAATGAGTTCCCGAGACTAGAGGTTGAAGGCTATTAAGAAGAAACCTATCAAGCTTCCACAGTATGTACAGCCGTAGAATGCCTATTCCATCCCATTAAATATGTCCGCATTCAGTAACATTACAGTTGCAGGTTGAAAATTCCATGAGCAATAAATATTAGTAAATGTACATCCATCAGATAAAATTTTCATGCAGTAAATGACGTCATTAGGATAAGCTTTTCTATAACCATAACAGTCCACCTCTGTAAGGAGGATGGAGATTCATGCAAAACAACAACTATACAAAATGCTCTTTGAAAAATGTGCAATGACACATTTGCCTTTCTTTCACAGAAACTGACTGGTTCTTAGTATAACATTTATTAATGAAAAAGAAGAAAGCATTGGCATCTCTGCAATACTGGAGTAGAACATGAAAAAATTGCATAAAAAGGACTGGTTTGTGATGCTCAACGAAAATCCATGGAGAGGAAAATGTAATCTTGGCCATAGTATCAAGTGGTTTGTTAAATTTTCCCAATTCACTCACAAGATACTTGCAAGGTGATAAGAAATACTTGCTAGAAAAAGAAAGAATATATAGAAAATCAATAAAAATTATTTCATGCATAAGGTTATCAATACTAGAGTTAGTCAATTAATTACCACAATCATTTGCATGAAGAAAAGATGTATAAATCCTCGTTGGATACAGAAACAGGCGTGTTAAAATCTATTTACCAAAATTGCTAATCCAAACTGGACACTAAAGCAATTCAACTTATAACAGACTCCTTCCAAGATCACTCATTTAAATTCTTTGATACATAATTCGAGGCTTTCTACATAATATGTTGGTCGATTTTCATAACATGCAATGCAAACTTTGTCAGTTGGAATTTCCTTTTTTTATAGGCTTTAATTGTTTTTTGATCTTTTGGTGGAAGCTTAATACAAGATTAACTCCATCTTATATAAATTATAAGGTTCAGATACTGCAAAACAGCGAAAGGCATTCCAAGTAGATGATGCATCACACTGTTTACTAAATTTCATCTTATATGGTGAAAATTAGAACCTTATATTTTCACTTAAAGGTGGCAATATCCAAAGAAAGCTGTACTAGCATGAAAACAACTATAACTGGATGTTCAATCAAGAATACAATGATTGGAATAGAATATAGCAGAGATCAAAATTGAAATCAGTACCAACAGATGTGTCCTCAGAGAAATCACACCAAAATCTGGTAAAATGACACGTGGCCAACAATTTGTACCTGCTGATGATTTTCATTCTCTGACATTGTTCTCCTTCCACTCAATAGCAACTCTATTTGGCTTGTTCGTGGGCTCACTAACGGTGATCGTGGTGTTAAGCTTCCTGCTGATGAGGCTTTCTTACCTAGATCAGGCATCAAAAGGGCATGTGTTTCGCATGACATATCAGGCAAAATGTTCAGATCATCCATCACAAAGGCATTATCAGTTTCAGGAACACAATCAAGCATTCCTTCACAGCTGTAATGAGAGAAGCTGTTTTGCTTGGGTGACAGCTTGGCTAACCGTTCATGCACACTTAAAGTACATACTCTTGAAACCTCCGGAGTTCCTACTACACCATCTGAGCTCTTTGGTGTCCACGATTCCAGTATCCTTTCAAGAGTTTCTGCAACTCTTGCAAGTCGTTCATTAACAGTTAAACCTTTTAAGTCACATCTATCAGCAATTGAACAAATTCCAGAGTGCTCCTCCACATGTACGATTGGTATTTCAACCTCACATATTCGACAGATCGTTGACTTATCATAGTTTAGATTGTGTTGATCCCCTCAAAATCCCCAGGTAACTCTTTGTAATTTCAATGGTGTCTCTGAAGTTTCATGAGCGTATAAAGGAGTGTCCATATTTTCCATATTATCATCAACACCAGCTGTTTCATCTTTAACATGAAAGCGATCCAATTTATCCTTAGCTTGGGTGTCAACAGAACCTGGGCCTTTCCAATTCTTTTTAGCTGCAGATGGAAGTTTCTTCCAGGATGACATCCTATAGCTGCCAGGAGATGAAGCAACACTTTTTGCACTGCTAACCTCCCCAGTGTCACCTCCACCAGCAAATTTTTGATTTCCTTGATTTTGTTTAATAGCCAGATTGATTTGATCCTGCTCATGGGCTTTCTTTGTCTGCCTTTCAGTCACTTCCGTCCTCTCCATTGAGTTACTGAAGTGTTGGTGTGGAGACCCAAAGATTTGTTCCGGATAGACTCCAAGGTCACTGAGTGGGTGCAGACCCACAATGTGATCTTCTTCATAACCACTCTCTTTTTGGAATTGCACAAGCCGAGTGCATCGAGTAAGGATAAACAAAAGGCGGGAATATACTTGTTTGAGCGTGCCCATTGGCAGCTCTTGACACCGGTCATCCAGATTCTGAACAATGCTTTCACACTTTGACCAAAATTCACTTGATGACATCTTTGCGCAAAGCCTGGCTTTAACTAACAAATCCTCCAAACTCTCTTTCCATTCAGGGGGTGAATCTGGAATTTTTTCAAGTATACCCACCAAATCTCCCGCAAAGATACCTAAGTCAGAGTTTACCTCTTCCTTTAATTTGTCAAATTTTGCCCTGATATTACCATAATTTCCTGGAAAAGACAAACATATAAATGAGTATGACTACTGGCATATGAGCAAATGACTAATAATAAAAATCGAACAGAATCTCGGAAAAAAGAGCGCAAGGGATGTGAATTTCACCATAACAAAGAAGGTAACTAAAGGGAAGCTTGAATACCTCCATATGACCAAATGCACGAGGTTTCCAGAATGGAAAAGGTCGCACTCCTTTGGAATTGAGTTCATGAGAGAAGCTCTTGACATCTGGGGCTCTCTTTTACGTCCGCTTGTAACACAGATTGTAGCCTGGAATCGTGGAGATTGTATTTCCTTGGCTAAAGCTGCATGATGACACTACAATAAGCACAACACCATGAACCTGAGCTACCTAACTCCTCCAACTAACTTCTATTGGAAAAAAAAAAACAGAACAACAAATGGAAAAAATAACACACAATTAAGTGACAATTGAATTACCTCCAATCCCAAACTGAGTGGTGATGGGGCTCTTAAGGATTTGGATTGACCCCATTGGACTCTTTTGCCTACAAATAATTATACACCATTTAGAACAAAATATTATACACCATTGGAAATGATTGCTTTCCACAGGCCAAACTCTGCGCACACACTGCGCATATGTGTATCATGATTGGTATGAAAATTCAACAGTTACAGGTTATGTGAATATAATCATTCCCTCGCTGGATACAAAATTTTTGTTCAGTGGGGGCGAAATCATAGAGGAAATTGTTTCCTAATTAATGATTCATTTTCTGTAATAAGTAAAGAGATAATTAGATTGAGAACACCAAAAAGGCGTGCTGCTTCTGTACAAAGGCTGTATAAAAATTATGATGACCTATAAAATCAAAAGATGGAATTCACTGCAGACAAATGTCAGTGTTAGTAAATTCAGTGGGGGCTGCTGCCCCCACTTGTCCCTTAGTAGATCCACCCATGCTTCCCTTATTTTATCAGATCAACTGTCTCTCCACTCTGTCTTCAACCACTTTTCCCATTCTCCTAGGATAAATGACCCCTTTTTTGTTTCAACTTCAAACTGAATGATTTGAAAAGGTATAAAATTCCTACATATCCAAATAGTTTTGATATCTTGGATGTTCTTAAATAAAATCAATGGCAGAGCTTCAATTTTAGGGGAACACCAAAATGGTGTTCTCCCTTTACGTATTAGTATAGATTTCCTTAAAAAACAGCTAAAGCTGTAAAGAAAATTGAGAAAAATCTTAATATGGAGTCAGGAAAACTCAGAATCAGTTATTACTTTCATAAAGATAAACAGTTCATCATTATCGTGATAAGTTACATAACTACTATGTGTATTCCATGACAAAATTAAAGTTTAATTCTTGTGTAAAATTGTGTTTTGATCTCTGAAAGTAAAAATGAAGCAATTGCCACGTAAATAAAAAGGTATTTTGTCTCAAGTGGACTAAACCAATGACATTGATATTTAATATTTCTATTACTCTTCTACATTTTTCTACACATCCCAAGAATAAATTTCAGAAAATATATACACCTTCTAATTCACATTTGAATGTAAATATCAACATCTCTAGCCAACTTATTTATACGTAAACGCATTGACAAATAATATAAAAAAATTTGTATAAATGAGGGGTAGAAGAGAGAAATTACCTTGTTCCGCGGACGTCGCATTCTGATGAGGAATGGACCATTTGGCCGGAGGGCAGGCTCCATCCTTCGCCCTGTTTGCATCGCTGCCGAGATTTGAAGGAGCGCCAACAGAGGCGAAGGCAGTGGAGCGGAGCGAGTCCGAATGTTATTGAGACCGAGAGAGGAAGCAATAATGATCGACCCTTCTTCATCCACTTCACCGTCACCGCCATCTTCCTCGCTGCCATCCGCCATTTCGCCCTTGCTCGGGCTTTGACGAACCGGGATCGGAGGGATCTTCCTCAGCTTCACCCTCGAAGGCGTCCGTGGTAAATCCTTATGGTCAGATGTCACCGCCGTGGTGGTGTTTGGACTCGAGGATTGGTCTGGTTCCGAATTCTTTGAAGAAGGGAGTGGATTCGACATTGATTGCAGCCAAAGATTTGAAGATCCGGTCCTTTCATGGCATCGTGAGTTGATAGTAGGACTCTAGCGTGTGAAAGAGAGAATTCAAAGTCTGGGCAGGGTACTTGTAGGCTGGGGATGAAGGAAGAGAAAGATGGGGTAGATGGAAAGATTCAGTAAAGGAAATCAAAAGTTACAGATACAGAAAGATCAATAGAATTGTTTGTTTCAGATAAACAATCCCGAAATTTTAATAATATATCTATCCATATATATATGCAGAAATGTAATGTAATATATACAAAGATTGAATGTTTGATGTAGATGGAGGAAGATTTAGATTGGATGGAGAGAGATTGGGAGAGAGAGTATTTCGCGGGAAATGGAGCGTTAAATGATGACGCGCAATTGGGATTCAACTCAGGGGATTCGGTTTTAAAACGTGCTTCCCTCGACAGACTACTAGCCACTGGTAGACCAGCGTGCGTTTTTTCACAGCCCGTCTGAAACTTGTAGAAAATAATTATTTATTAAATACATTCCTTTTTTTTATTCTACATAAAAAAAAGGGAAAGAAAAACAAAAAAAGAAGGAAAATAATCACCCCCTTATTTTTTTCTCTTTTTTTTTTAATTTCAAAAGTATTGTTATTTCATTTTATCAAACAAAGCAACAGAAAATATTTTTTTTACAATTTCTCTCCTCTTATCTTTCATTTTCTTTCTCTTTCTTTTCACAAATTTCCAACTGCTTTTAGAATATGATTGTATTGCCCCTAGTAACTTCTAACTTCTAAGCCACTGTCCACTTTAATTTCGATAACTATGTACAATTGGCAAGACTGTTTGTATTTTTTTTATTTAAAAAATAAACAATTCAATACATGTAAGCAGGTCTCATCTATATTTTTTAGGTATTATCTCCAGAGTGGTGGATTCAAATTTTTTGTTAATAGGGGTTAAGGTAATATTTCTTAAAATTTTTAGGGGTTAGGATCAAATTTTTTGAATTTTTTGTGCACTATATTTTTTGAATGTTTCTATTAATTATTAGTACCACCTGCACATGTAAAGTTGTACAAAATAAATTTATTATTTTTATTTAAAATGTGTTCATTGCTAAACCGAGATCGTATTTTATAAATTGTTTTTGTGATAAAAGAAAGAAAAAAACATGGGCTAAGGGAGGGTTACCCTCCATAAGGTTCTCTCAAGCTAATTATAAATAACTAATAAGGGGTGTGATTCTCAAAATTCCTCAGAAAATTTGTGGTCATACATATTATTCTGTTTGAAGATGGAGATTCATTTGATATTCCAATCTCAATAAAATAGAACTCCTATGACCTAATTGTGTATTAATTAATTGTGCATACTATATAAATAATTAAACTTTCACTTCATATGCATTACATAATGGTTTTTATTGTGTTTGTAGTAAAAAAAAAAACATTTGGTTTATTCAATTTTGCAAGGTGAATAGTTTGTACAAGTTTTTTTTTTTCTTTTTTTTTTGCATCAAAGATTTAAGAAGTTGTGAGGTACAAAAATCAGGATGACCCTAATAATAATTATCATTACAAGTGAATGAATACATATTTTATTAAGTGTTAAGTGTCATAATTTATCCTGCAGATGGATAGTTATGTTATTTTCCACATAATTACCTATCTATGCTCTCGTATTGACTTTATGCAATTAAATATCAAATTTCACCAAATATACAATCTAAACACCAAAATAGCCTACATTTTTTTTTTCAATACATGATTAATGCTCATAGGAGAGATGCGTACATCTAATGTGAAAAATAATAAATGTTTTTTACCAACATGCAAGCACATAATTGAGCAATTTCAATCACTAGTTTTTACAAATTAAGTAACATTTGGTTATATATAAATATTTTATATCAATGTTTGTTTCGCGGAATGAAATAAACCATGATAAAGGAAACAATTAATTCCCAAGCAATCATTTTGCAATTATTTATCCCTCATAAGAAAATTGTTGTTACTTGTGCTCAAAACTTGAATAATAGATTAAGATCTCTTATCTCCATCATAGAGTTATATAATACATTAATATATCTCCATCATAGAGTTATATAATAATAACGTAGTAAATTTGTATGGTTTGTCCCTAAGTTTTAGTGTAGTGTCTGTCAAAGATCCTCTGATAACAAAGTTTAGGCTTGAGAGGATAATTCTACATAGTTTTTTACTAGAGTTTTTGTTATGCATACCTTAGAGATGGAGGTTGCCTCCTTTTATGTCTATGGTTGTGGTCCTCACAATGTCTACAGATAGTTGGTAGGGAAATGAGTGTCTTTTCGCGTGGCTACTCATCATTAGGCAGTCAAGTTTCTGACAAGGTAATTGTGGGAGTGGTTGTCTCCTACACGTGGCATCTCTTGAGGCGTCTGTCAGGCTGACGTTAGCGTGTAGCAGGGGGAAGTGATTGACCCACTAGGCGTCCTGTTTTCTCAATGGTACACAGTCAGGCTCAGTGTCAGTAGTGATCCCCACAAACCAGTCAAGAGAATGTGATCAGCATGTTCCTATTTGTGGTGCTCGACCAAACTGATCGACTGTCGTATGCTCGACCATCTTCTATTCAGCATTTCTAGGATATCCCGTTGTGCATGGTCTCCTCGGTTAACCTCTCACAGCCCTGATCGACCTCTCACAAGGCTCTGATCAGCATTCTTCTAGTCAGTCCTCAGCATATAATATATTAATACAGAGTATGTGTTGGGGACTGCGGAATTTCTCACGACCTGGTTATAGTGCATACTACCAAAAATTTTGATCTGATTAGCATAGCCTAATCTACGTGATTAGAATCATACCTTCGAGACTTCTCTGGTTTGATCCCGAATAATAAGAATCAACACTAAGCACGAAGCAACTGCTTGAACTCGACCTTCGGACTTCTGCTGTATTTCTTGTACACGTCTTGCTCTACAGAGAGTGGGCTCGCCGCTGCTAGGGTTTCTCTTCCTCACAAAAATGTATATCTCTCAATTATGTGTAGAGCGTAACCCTAGCAGCTCTTATAGCACATATATATATAGGCTACAACAGGTACCATAGGATTAGTATAATTAGGACTTCCTACACAAATAAGGACTCCTAATCCAACCAGGATTAATCCTTATTTACGTAAATTATAATTTATACCACTAACAAATTATAATTGCACTCCCTGTTATACTAGAAATTATATTTCAAACTTCATATTATTAAATACTTATTTATCTCCTCACGTTAAGATTACAGATACCCGTCTATTAAATTAAATTACTGACAATTAAATTTAATAGACTTATTTAATTCCTTAAGACCTTCCACTTAACTTATTTGATATGTCGGATTCATAATTCACCTGCAGGATTTGACATAATCAAAACTTATAAGCTTCCTCAAGGGGGTATCATCAATCCCTATACGAGGACGTGGATTCTATCAATAATAAATATTCACCATACACGTAATGTTATTGTCCAACTCACTAAATTTATTGAACCACAAATAATCTCACTCTTCTGTAAATCAAAACAATAAATACCACATGCATGTATCTATTTATTATATTAGGATTAACAGCATAAGCATTCATAATAATCATGAGGTATTAATTGTTAGTCAGTATAAAAACAATTACCTTAACACGGTCCTGTTCAATACACACAAAGTGTACTAGTTGTCACACTGCCAACCCAATTAGACATTAATTATGTCACATTAGGTGAGGCGTGATCACACAGGTCACCATACCTGCGAACGACACCTCAACACATACTCGAAAATAAAAGAACGCAGCGGAATATATGAGATAAACAATACAATGAGGAAAATATAATAAACTATCCAAAGGAAATACATTACTACTGGAAAATAATCAACATCTTTTCACAAAATTCTTTACCATTGTACAAAGTTAAAACATAACACCAAAACCCAACGTCTCATATAAAATACAACCATAAAACTGAAAGTAAGACAATGGAGCTTTCCTAAGCCTCGAGACTCGACATCCTAACATCGACATGATTGCCACCACGGCAAGGACCAAGACTGCAGTGAACCAAACCGTCATCTCCAAGTTAGCTGTCAAGACAGTCTGTGTGAGTGTGAGCTAATTGTCAACGTGCTCACTATAAATAATCAAATTCATAGATAATGATAATAAATACCCACAATGTACACGGTATAAATGATCAATATATATATATATATATATATATCATGGATGGCTCAATGCAATGAATGTATCACCCACATGTGCGCACAATTTTAGATAACGTTGGCCCAATATATCGATGACGCGTTATCAAAGAATGCCCACTGTGGCACCCTTAGGCTAGTCCATCGTGACTAAGCCTTGGTTAACCCACCATGGTTAACTCTCTCCAGTGCAATGCAAGGCATACAATATGAATGATATACAATGCCACCATATTTATAAAATCATTAATATCTCCACAAAACTTCTCGTATAATACCAATTTCACCTCATATATAAACACCTTCAACATCTCGTATGCGTTCACCACCATTATACATATAGAAAATACACAATGCATTTAACATGAATAAAATTATCTCAAAATCTCACAATCCCACAATTAACATTGATATAGATAATAACACAAGCAATATATATTCACTTCTATATGAATAAGATTATCCTATGATCCCACCTGTCACCGCACACACACTACGTTAAAGATCACTTCTGGGTTAACGTTGAAGGATCTTGCTCTCCGTTAGCTCATATCACCACAACCGTATTAGTTTAAGAAACTCATTGTATACTCCAATAATCATAAATATAATGTATATACTCCAAACAAGTTTTAACACTTAAATTATGCATTAGGCCTACCACATGCTAAGTTCAATCACACTCTCAATGTAAAGCTGGAGCTGAAAAATACCAAAATACACCAAGTCTTCTAATCTGTCAAAACTGACACAGGCCTCATAATCTGGATATAACTTCGTGAGCTTATACCTAAAAATTCTAAAATTTTAGGAATACTAACTAGACATATCAAAGAGTATCCAGATCAAATTTTATATTTTTTGAACTTGCCTAAGTGTTTATTTGGTATTTTACAAAATATGATAGTGCTACAGAAACTTGAATTCAGCAACAGATAGTCTATCTTTGATAAATTAATAACATAGGTAAACGACACCTAAATGATCTAAAATTTGGTACAGATTATCATCAACCTTTCTCCTAGATACAATAAAAATTTCATAATTTTTGAGCTACTCTAACTTGGTCGAATGCTCTGTCTAACCAAAGGTTACAGATCTGAGCAGATCTGGGTATAAAAAATCTGCAGGGACAGTCCCATTTCAAAAATTCACCATAATTCGAAATTACAACATTTTTAAGTGAATCCAAAGCCCAAATGATTCTCATAACTCTAACTTACAGTGTTCAAAAATTCAGCCACAAATAAAATTTTTAGCTAGGTCGAAATATCTTTAAACAGTAGCATTTTCATAGAGAATACTCTGTTATGGCTACCATGGGTGATTCTAAGTTTTTACCATGGAATATCTCACCTCCATCCTCCTCCTTCCATGGCATGACTCATACAACATGCAATAATTAGAGAAAATTGTTGACTCAAGGTTGATCTCCATGTTGATTTTGATGATAACAAAACCATGTGGTTGTTATCTAATGATTTCAATTGAGTGTGCAGGTTAGAGTATAATCTTTTGATAACAAGAAAATAATTGAGCTCATCAGTTGAGTATCCAACAAGAAGATTACTTAGGTAATCTTATTCATAAAGAGATTGAAGATACTCAAGAAGTTCAATAAGTATTGAAAAGTAGGATGCAAGCTTTGAAATTCTATCATGGTGATCTGTTTTGGAAATATGAAAATTGATAGAAGGACTTGAAGACCAAAGAAATGACATGGTTTACACATCACTATGAAGACCCTCGATCCTTATAAACATATCAATCCACTAAAGCATCATGTATGCTCTGAACCTTTATAATAGTCGATTGTTTTGCTCTAAATCTGTAAAATGCATTAAGGCATAAAGCACAAAATAAAGGGGGAGTAAGTTTCTGTTTCAAATAAGTTTATGCTTGTCACATTGGAAAATATTGAAGAACGTGTGTTGAGAAGCTTGTCAAGCAAATTTCTGGGCAATGAGGGGACTCATGGAATGAGGAGTCGCCTCTTGATCACAGAAGCAAAAAAGGCCTGAAGACGAAATAGACAATGAGAGGACTCGTGAGAAATGAAAAGTCGCCTCTTAATCACAGAAGCAACAAGCCTGGAGACCAAGTAGACAATGAGTGGACTCATTGAGACGAAGAGTCGCCTCATGACACTAGACGTAAAAGGCTTGAAGATTACATGATCAATGAGCAGACACATGAAGACGAAGAGTCGCCTCGTGAAGAAAAAGGCTGAAGATTGAATGTACAAAGAGCGGACTCCTGAATATGAAGAGTCACCACGTGAAGGTCAACAAACTAGAAATGGAGATCGGCAACAAGTGCCTACACCTTCTACATTAGAGACCTAATGATAAGAAATTACAAGACTTAAAAGCTTCATTCAAAATTGTGTTGAAGTCTTGAATGAATGGAAGAAGAGCTTATTGATTGAAGAATCCTAGAAGAAATCAAGTTGATGAAGATCAAGTAAAGATATTAAAGATATTCAAAGAAGGATAGAAGATTAGTTGAAGAAAAGAGATCTCAAGTCTTGGAAGCACTCTTGAAGATTTTGAATAAGACTTGGATCAATGGAAGAAGTGATGTTGATTGAAAAATTCTACAAGTAATCAAAATGAAGTAAATTTCATCTCGAAGAAACTGAAGGTGTTCTTAAAGTCAACATATCTTGAAGAAGTGTTTTCAAGCCTTAGAAAGCTTATTTGGATAGCTCTTGAAGAACTTGAAAACAATGGAGAAGATTAGACAAAAACTTGAAATAATAAAGTTTTCTGGGCTGAGGAGTTGACACATGAAAGTCAGCTGAAAGTCAGGAGTCGACACATGAAGACAGTGGCCAAAATCTGAAGAATGGATCGTCATGAGTCGACACATGAAAGTCAGGCGAAAGTCAGGTGAAAGTCAGGAGTCGACACATGGAGGTAGTAAACAAAATCTGGGGATGCAGACTTGATATTTCGACACATGAAGTTAGGTGTCGACACCTGGGCTTCAACGACTCTATTTTTTATCGTTATAACAATGTGATGTTGCATCAAATGTTCTCCTAATCACAACCAACGGCTATAATCAACTCAAGGCTATATATAGAAAATCCCCAACATATATATGATGATGAAGAACATAAGCAAATGTTAGAAAGTGAGATTTAATCACCTACATCTTATACTCTGTTTTTATTGATTTGGGGGGTTCTTGAGTGAGCTGAAAATTTATTTATCTACTCTTTGAGATAGAATTATTTATTGTATCACATTCATCTATTGTTGGGTGAGTTTGTAAACTTGTAAGTTTGAGAGAAGCTTAGACAAAATCTCTTGTAAGTTTGAGAGAAGCTTAGACAAAATCTCTTGTAAGTTTTAGAGAAGTTTGGACAAAATCTCTTGGGTTTTGAGAGCTTGGGAAAGAGCTCTTGTAAGAAGTGAGTTGGGCACTTGGAGAAAACTGGTAGCTGTGTAAAGGAATTTTATATAGTGGAATACCTTCGAGAGGATCGAGGAAGAGAGGACGTAGGTAAGGATTAGCCGAACCTCTGTAAAATTCTTGTGCTTTCATTCTTCATTTCTTGCTTTGTTTCTCTTCCTTACTTATAATACTTGATTGCATTGCATTATATAATTTGTTTACTTGAGTTATACTTTGATTAGTCACTGTTATATTACTCAATCAATTTTTAATTGCATTGTTTGATATAAATTCCGTAAAACCCAATTCACCCTCCTCTTGGGTTGCCTACTTGGGCCAATAAAAATAAGATGAAACAAGCATGATACTCACATTAGATGAGGAAAACAAAGTGCAATAAAGCTTCCTTAGATTTTTCCCCTTCTTTCTTCTTCTTCCTCTTTTCCACCGATTGCTCCTTCTCTCTCCAAGCTTCTCTCTCTATAACTCTATATATATATATATATATCTCTCTCTATAATGACAGCTATTTTTCCTCTATTCTCTCTTCTATCATGTTAAACCACTCACCCCCCATCATTCTTGTTTTTTTCTTTCTTTTCTTTCTTCATTTGTATCCTTGTCCCCTCTTGTCATATTTCTCTCTTTCTCTCCATCGACACCCTCCCTTCCTCTCACTTCACTTTACTAGATATACAATAATATATCTCACCCCCCTTAGGTATTTTATACATCTACTTATTATACTCACTCACCAATATCTCACCATTTAACCATTTAATTTACTACTAATAAAATAATACAAGTGGCACACACAATTTATAATCATGCAATAAATGTAAATTAAATTAAATAAACTAATTCAACTATGTTTAAGATGTAATTCAACTAATCATAAAAACATGAGATTAGGGTTTCACATTAGTGCAAGGAGTTAGAACTATATTATTCCCCATAGTCAAGACAGACCTATTAAAACCTTGTACTACAGTCCTATTGATAGTGTATCTATTTCCATCTAAGACTGTGAACGATAAACTTATATTCCATAAGAACCGATGATCTGATCTTCTGTTTGTAAGTCGTACTTTACACACCAAATCATCTACTATATAGAATAAGAGACACACATGTATAATCATTAAATAAATAATACAATGCAAACATTTCTCACTCACATTCTCATTAAAATGGAATAATTAATTTATTAATAAATACTAAAGCCATTACATAAAGCATGTTTTTTAGTATAAATTCCCAACAGTATGTGCAATAATAAAAAAAGCCCATCTGTATTAATTGTTAACTATCTTTCGTGATAATAAATGTGGGATTAGTAATACAATCATACAACCTTATTTCGTGAAACAAACGTGGTAAAAAAACAAAAAGACTAGTGAATATTCAAAGTGTGATTGGTACTGGTTGGTGACACTTTTTGTTTTTGTTTTTAAAATTTTTGAAAATAAACATAAAAGAGAGTTTGGTAACTGTTTTCAAATTGTGTTTTTAAATAAAAAAAAAGCTCAAAACAAATTTGAAATCAAAATTTTTTTTTTTTGTGTTTATTTTTTTGTTTTTTTAAGTATTCTCCTTCACCTCCCCACTTCTACTGGTAGCTAACCATCGGCTGCGTTTAATAAAAAAATAAGTAATAATTTTAGAAGTACCAAATATATTTTTATTTAATTTTTACAAAAAAATAAAAACATAGAAAAAATGAAGTATTTCACCTTCTCCTCCCCACCACCGACTACTGGCAGCTAGCCACCAGCCATCATCGTTGCCGGCCACCATCACCACCGCTCCGGCCATCAATGTTAAATAAATATTTTTAGTATAAAATTAATAAAAAATAAGTAACAATCTTGTAAGGACCGAACATATTTTTATTTTATTTTTATAAAAACATAATAAAAAAAATTAACAATGAAAACAGCAACAAAAATGCATTTCCAAACGGTAAATATATTTTCAGAACCACGAAGCCCTACTTTCACAATAACCCGATTCAATCCATTCCGCCGCTCACAATCTCAATTGTCCGATATCTTCAGTTCGGTATAATTCACAGGCTTCTCAGCAGCAGCAGCAGCAGCACCGCTCAACAGGCCCTCCTATCGGCTAGCCATGTTGGCCGTAATACGCAGAGCAACCTCTATCCTCCGTTTGAGGACCAACCGCCGCTTCCACACCTCAACAGCGCCACAAATTAAGGACACCGGTCTCTATGGCTTCGACCACTTGAAGACCCCCAAAGGCTTTCGGCGTTTCGTCGACGAAGCCATCGAGCGGTATAAAGAATCCTCTTACCCCGGTTAACTACGTTTGGTTGGTCAGAAAATACTAGAAAGTAGAGGAAAAGATTTGCTATTGTGTTCGCTGTTCAAGAACTCAGAAAAACTATAACACGGGCAAACAGTAACCAGAAACTCAAATTTGCTATTGTTTTCTCAGCAAACCGTTCCAGATTTGCTTACGGAATACGGACATTGATTATTTTCAACTGTGTTTGTTTAATGAATGTTAATATTCAAACTCTGGTTCGTTAGGTCCGGTGAACTCGTCAATTACATTTCTGGAATGCCCTCATCTGCAGAAATTATCAGAGCCATGGATGAAATATCAGACACAGTAGGTTTAGCGTTTATGGACACGCTCTCTCTCTCTCTCTACTTGTGTGAAGTTATACAGGTGTATACGTTTGTGATTTTGAGTGCGTACGGTAACTGCAGTATTTGATTCGATAGGTCTGTACAGTCGTGGACTCTGCGGAACTATGCAGACACACTCACCCTGACAGGTGAGTATGGTAACTGTGTATATGGTAACTGTACTTGTTTTTTATTTTAGTTACTAGTGCTAATGCTTTTGTATTGCAGGGGATTTGTGGAGGAGGCCAACAAGGCAGCAATGAGAATCAACGAATATCTACATGTGAGGTGACCGAGGATTTATTTGGATTTTAAGTTTTTCTTCATATGCTGCAGACTGACAGTGTATTTGATTTCCAGGAGTGCATGTATGCTTATGATAACTGCGTAATATTTTAACTAGTTTAGCTTTGCATTTTCTTAAAGAAATTTTACAAACGAAACCCTGGAATTTTAATAAAAACCATACCCAAGGAGTAAAAATCGTTATTCTTTCCCTTTCTTCAGTAGAATCTCAGGTCCCGAACGCCTACACAAAACTAAGAGGGGGTAGCCACCAAGAAGAGTGAAATCCGGAAGGGGTCCATTAAGACTAATAAGGAACATAAGAATGAACCTTGTTACCATTGGAAATGATTGTCTTTCAAATATTTAGTTACTCTACACACTAGGAACTTAAGAAGCCGGTCCCTCAACTCTACTCTTGACCTAGGCTGGCACGAGAGAATCAGTGTGGCATCGGAGGTAATGAGGATTGTGAGGCAATGAAGAGACTCGGTTGGGCATAGAGCTGCTCGGCAAGTTGAGGGGAGACTCCAGTGGAAATAAGATGCACTTGAGTGGAGGACCTCTCAACCTAGCATCAAGAACATTTGGGTGAGTGTATTTGGTGTGCTTCTTGGAGAGTGTTCCTCTGAATTCCTAAGCTTGAGGTTAAAGCACTACATAAGTTACCTTCAGCTGGTGTAGCTGATAGTAATCCTCAGCTATGAACTACGTGGCAGTGTACCATTGGTCTAGGTGCCATTGTACGGAGCTGACACATAGGACCCAAATACATGAAGATGGTGATATGGTGCCTCCATGGCTTGCCATGTGGGCAAGTGAACACATGTATCTATGAATTACAAAGACTTAAACTCAAACTTGTGATGTCCTCACCATTACCTGAAGCACTCAAAGTCTCCTAAAGAGCCTCCAATTGTTTAAGATTTATGTCCTGCAAAACTGGCGTGTATTGACTCTCCCCAATATGAAGACAGTCAGCCTCTGTCATATTTTTATTTTTCTCTCAAGAAATCCCAAGAATAGCAGGAAACACCTCCTCCAGTGACTCTTCCCCAATATATTTCCGGCATGATGCAGAAATGGATCTGTCACATTCCTCTACAACCAGTCTAATGTGATGATTGAAATCTGTATGAATGCTCTTTGAAAGACCCCTCCCATATGTCATCAAAACCTTAATGGAAATCAGTGACCCCACATTGTGCCATTTATAGATAGAAATAGCTTCCTCCTGTATCTTTCTCTTTCACAAGCAACTCTTCAAAGCAACTTTCAAGAGAGCTTGATTGAGTAAGGTTTCTTTTTTACTTCTGTTGAAACGATTTTGTAGAATCATGAAATATGAACTTTTAACCGTTTACTTAATCTTCAACACTAGCATGCCTAATTATTTTTCATATGCTTTAGCATTACTTTAAGTATCATTGACAATAGAATCGATCTTTTGTCATGTATATAATATGTTTTAGATGCATGTACTGTTGACAATATTTTGTTATTTCTGGCTACTGGCGTGCAGTATCTTAATACAAATCATACGCTATATGATGCGGTGATAAAAGCAGAGAAAGATGGTCTTTTGCTTACTAAAGAAGCTCAAAGGGCAGCCCATTCACTTCGCATTGACTTTGAGAAGGGTGGAATTCATCTCAGTGCTGGTACTTATCCTTTCATCCTACTGCTTTTAGTCATGGCATTTTTCTCTTTCAATAATTAAACATCAATTCTCTGCTTTACAGATAAACTGGATCGAGTTAATCAGCTAAATATGGACATTTGTCAATTGTGTAGGAAGTAAGTAAATCTCATCTTTATTTGTTTTAATTTATTATTTTGGTCAGTTCTACTTTGTTGATGTTCCCAATGAATCTTATGCTGTTGCAGCAGACAAGATTTCATCCATAATCTGATACAAAACCTACCAATTACTTTGTCTAACATGTATTTTAGGAATTTAACTTTATATGGGAATTGTGATTTGAGTGATGATTTGACTATTCTAAGTTTGTGGGGTTTTTAATACTATATAGATATTTGACTTTTTTGCTATATCTTGCACCTCAGTATTTATAATGCCGGTCTGGAAATATCTGAGTTGACATACTCACCAAAAAATAATCATTTGAGTTGACACAATATTTTTTTAACCTACTTCATGACTAAACATTTGGATGTTATGATCCCATTTGGCTTCATTACTTTTAACTTCTATAATATGGGTTTAAATCGACTTTCTCCTTGTTGCTTTTTTGATATAGTCCTTATTGACAGCCTTGTGTTTGTTAAAGTGATACTCTTCTTCTATTCTATGGTAAAGTGAAAATCATTTAATTGTCTAACACGACAAAGCCTATTTAACTGGGTAATTGATTGTGAGGTTATTTTGGATGCATCGGTTTTTGGTCAGGTTCAATGAAAATATTATCACCGACCCAGGTTATGTGGATATATTTCCGGCATCACGTATCCCAAAACCGTTGCATCATCTTGTTAAGCCCATTTATTGTTCGACCACCAGTGCATCCAGGGAATCATCAAAGTCAATAGATAACATGAAGGAAAAAGGATTTCGGATAGTAACAGAGCCAAGTACTTTGTCCTCTGTTCTGCAGTGGGCATCAGATTCTGAGGTAGCTTTATTAGCTCTCTTTGATGTTTTTTGTTTAGTAAACTGTTCATTATAATATTAGTAAAGACTGGACTTTGCAGTTCAATGAACTGAGTGAATGAGAGTTAAGTGGAGCCATTGGTGGATAGTATATTGTGGATAATTTGAAGAACTGCGGAAAAATTCCTTCAGTGATTTACTGCTACATCCTATGGATGAAATTCGCTGTATCATTTCAAATGGATTAATTTAGTTGAGGCTCCTTTGTGGCTTGGTTTCATGCGAGAGTTGAGAGGAGAATTTAAAGTCGATCTTAATTGTTTGATTTCCATATTTTCTATTGCAATTCAGTCTTGCAAAATTTATTTTTCTATGTATGTTTTGAAACTCATGCAGGTTAGGAGGATGGCATATGTCCAAGGAAATTCTGTCCCATCTGCCAACCTTGGTGTTCTTGATAAGCTTATTGCTGCCCGTCATGAGATTGCTCAGGTTAATTATATTCATAGTTGTTGTTTTACAAACTTCATGATAAAGTATATGCTCATGCAAGATGTCTTCTAATTCTGTGTCAGATGGTTATATGCGACATATATTTGGTGAATAAGTTTCTAAGCTTCTCATGTTGGATGTTTGAGTATGACCTTGTACGCAAAGGGTTTGAAGCTTGCCATCAAGCAAAGGGTCATTCTATACCCAGGGTGGAGTCCTAGGCATCTCTCACAAGATATATCCTTCCTGACATTATTTTTTTTGGGTAGATGAGTCCATAGTAAGGCTATGGGATGAAAGAGTGAGTCCCTCTTTGAAGGGTTATTTCAGAAAAAATATGCGACCACTGCTCTCTCGTACTGCTAATGCAAAAAGAATTGACTTTACTGCCGAGTGCCTACAACGGGAGTATTATACTCCAAAGCTTGAAAGAGCTTGACGGATAGATTTCTTTTTTTCCAGATCTCCCAGTAGCTGAAGCACCCAAGCAAGAAAGGAAATATTCTCTAAGCATGTCCACGGCATGCCTGAAGAAGTCTCCTACATGGTGGCAATAGAAAGTACTGTTAATTTTGGTTGTGTCCAGTGTGCGCCTGATACGAGTTCTCTTCATTATTTGAGGATGAACATTTGCTGCATGGTTATGGCTTCCCATTATAAGTGTCCATGCCACTGAAGAGTCTTTACCTTCCCTGCCGCCAGAGTCTTCACATGCAGGTGCAAAGGTGTTCAACTAGTTGAAAATGAGAGTAAGAGGTTTTGGTGCTTATTTTGAAGTAAGGAGGAAAGGATAGGGGAGGGAGGGAGGGAGGGAAGAACAGATTTATGATCTAGGGTAGTCACAATTCTGAAAGGATTGAGATAATCTGTTATTAATAGAAAGTATTATGGTATTTCCCAAATTATAGGTACCTTGAATTTTCTAGTATGGCAAACGAGATATTTTGTCCACAAGATGCCTTTATAGCTAGATTCCTGTATTTGGTCTTATGTTTTCCTTTTCCAACAGTACTTTGCAAATTTAAATTGATACAAATTGATTTTGATGTTCTATCATATTTTGATTATAAGTAGTGGATTTGGAAGCAAAAAAGAATGAATATGAATTTCCTCTTTCTTGCCTTAAAAGGTTGTCTTTTACTTTCATCTCATTTCATTTACTCTCTTCCATATCACTTTCTTATTATTCCTCACCGGAAGTGGAGGCACACACTTGTGTTCCCAAAAGTGCCACTAACCCCACTAACTTCTTATTTTTCTTCAAAATCTGTTAACAATTGGCAACCATTGGCAAAAACGACAGAATGTGGGTTATTCAGTTAACTGAGTTGGGACTATAAAATCACATATTTTACCTTTATGACAAATCCTTACCAAACTTGGGTGTTCGCTTTTAGTATAGTATATTGATGTTTATCTTGTGCTTATTTCAAGGTTTGTGAATGTAGACACCGGGTGTGAACCTTTGCATTGTTTCACATGATCCCATGCTGAGTTCCAACTCAAATGTTATGCATATATGCTCAAGTTCCATTATTTGAGTTCTCATTGCTTTCAGACTATGAGAACTCAATCCCAAGCAATAGCATTTAGGGAAGCATGAATTTGAACTATTGTAGGCAGATATTCTTGTCATTTAGGTTTTGTTCAATAATTTTTTATAGATCAAAGAAAATTTATCACAACCTCAATTATTTTTGCTACATTACTAGCCTCTATTAAAAATTATCATTCTTCCTGAAGTTATACATATAACTGGAAGGGCTCTGTTTGCTATAGCATAGTGAGTCATTAATTTGCTTTCTTTTAGATGTATGCAGATAATGGGCTACAAATCTTATACTGAATTCGCAGTACATCCAAATATGGCTTCATCACCAGAGGTTGTAATGTCCTTTTTGGCTGAGATGAGTGAAAGGGTCAGGCCCAAGGCTGATAAGGTATTTAATTTTAGCCCATGTATTTGTGAGGCATGAAGTGGTGGTACGTAACTTTCAGGCTGCAGACTTTTTTGCAATTATTGTACTTAGGTGAGCAGTTACTGTCTCTGTAGGAGTTTAAGAGAATTTGGCATTTTAAGATGGAGAAGAGTGGCCAAATAAATGGTGGCCTAGAGCCTTGGGATGAAGCATACTTCACAGGGCTGATGAAGTCTTCTGCTTATGGCTTGGACTCCTCAGTAAGCCACATGCATATATATTTTTTTTCTTCAGACCTCATAATTCTTGTTGGGGCTTTTCTGGTCTAATATTGGTTACTTTAGGTAATTCCAAGTTCTTTTCCCCTCCTATATTTAGAAGATTTCTCTGCTGTATTTGTTGAATGAGAAATTGCAGTTAGTGTTCTTGCTTTTTTATGCAGGTTGTGGCATCATATTTTGCTTATTTTTTATCTTATCCTTTATTGAGTCAGAAATGCAACGAGTGTTCTTGATTTTTTATACAGGTTGTAGCATCGTATTTTCCTTTGCCACAATGTATAGAGGGTTTGAAGGTGCTGGTTGAGTTATTATTTGGTGTGACATTTCGTAGTATCCCTCTAGCACCTGGGGAATCATGGCATCCAGATGTGCTTAAAATGTCCCTTTATCACCCTGAAGAGGTACGTATAGTGATTTCCTCTTAAAAGTTATAGTGCTTTAATAATGTAAGAAATCTCTGATATTGACCTATTTAAATTTGGGGATGTGTTGCTCCCATCACATCCCCCACCCTTCAGCACCTAACACCCCTTCACAAAGGCTTTGATCACCTGGAAGTTTCCTAAATGTATGTGAATTTTTATAAGAGCGGAAGATGGCCAAGTTTTCAGCACCAATGTCCTCCCGATTCATTGATTGTGATTCTCGTGAATGGGAACAGGGCACCTTCACTCTGCTACTGTTTAGACAACCATATTAGAGTATTGTTTGGTTTACTTCAACACACTGTCTTTAGAAGCCATTCTATTGGTGTTGCTCAAGGACCATGGTAGTGTAGCTTAATTGATTCAGAACCTTGTGTCTTTCTATGTATCAGATCCGGAGATATGAATTAATGATTGATTTATATTTTTCTAATGGCCATGATCAATTCTTCCTAAGATTGAGCTGTAATAAACTTTGTCAGGCCTTTTGTGAAAATTGATGCAGAACTTGCATCGGTATGTTGCACCACAATGCTTAAAATTGCTTATCCAACCAGTTTGACATCATAGTCTCCATGCACCATCACATTTACTTCTTTACTGTTGGCTGATATTGAATTAGTCTCACCATGCTGTTTCTGAATTGAAAGAGGTTATTTAATGCTCGTCATTTTGTAGGGTTAAGAAATGATTTGTGGAATGAAAAGCATGTTCATCTGCTTTTTCGTGACTTTTTGATTGAATAGGGATATAAAATGCATACGTCTGATTTTTCATAGACACACTGGTTATAACATCCTCAAGGGTCTTGATACAAGCTCCTCTTACAGTTGCTTCCATTGATAGTTTCACATGTTTCATTTTTGCTGTTTGTGCAATTCGAAATCTTTTCGTATCATTCTATTGAGGCTTTATACTTCTATTTCAGGGTGACTTGGGGTACTTGTACCTTGATTTGAATTCAAGAACAGGTAAGTATCCTGGTTGTGCTCATTTTGCCATTAAAGGGGGCCGCTGCATCTCTGAAAGAGAGTACCAACTTCCTGTATGTAAACCGATATATTTTCTCTTCATTTTGATTCTTTTTTCAGCACTGTGTGAATGGCATTATGTTTTGTTTCTGGCAACTGTTACCTGATGTAACTGTTCATGAGTTTGTTCATTCTTACTTTCTTTGCATTGTACTGCCATAAACTATATTTTCTCTTTCATAAGCTATGGGTTTTATGATGGATGATTTATAGTCGCCTCTCTATGGTACTAGTTGTTACTTCACTGAATTTGCTTCGTCACATTATTTCAGCATCATGCATTTCTTGATTGACATTTTTGAGCCAATGGTTTTTTTTCGGACAAAAAATTTCAAGTATTATGGAATGATGGAATCTATAATATACAGTTTTACGTTGCCTGGGTAGAAATCTGAAGCTAGAAAATATACTAGGGAAAGATGTGGCCATAACGAGGCATTTCATCTGGGAAGGGATCTCTGAAACTCTCTTGTACCCATGTCTCCTTGTTTTCAGCAATTTATTAAGATCTTAACACTAAAGTAGGGATAGTTGAAGTGATTGTTGTTAAAAATTGGAGTGATATTTCTTCCTGATCTTTTAATAAGCAGACTTGCTCAAGTCAGAGGAATTGTCTGTTATGTCATCGATATAAACAAATAAATAATAAAATAAACAGGTTGATATCCGATCCTATTGATGTGAATGTGTCATTGGGGTTTTTTTGTTTGCATGCATCTAGCTCTTTCAATTTCATGATTGCTTCCTCGTAGCGCAGGTTGTAGCCCTGGTTTGCAATTTTTCGGGTTCACGTAATTCAGCAACTGTGAGGCTTAACCACTGGGAAGTAGAAACTCTTTTTCATGAGTTTGGACATGCCCTTCACTCATTGCTTTCACGAACGGTATTCTGTAGATAGCTTGCTAATACCTTGACCGTTTACATTTTTGTTGTTTTTGACTATTTTAATATGTTTTTGGTTTGATTGTGCTTGTAGGATTACCAACACTTTTCAGGTACTAGGGTGGTTCTTGATTTGGCTGAAACACCTTCAAACCTCTTTGAGTGAGTAGCCTGCTGACCTTCTATGTCTACCTTTTAGCTTTTTGAGATTCTCTATACATATGTGAAATAAGATATGGTTCAATAGCTTTTAGTTGCTACTTGTGCATGATCAGCTGTTTCTGTACTTGAAATTGAATGATATAGAATCACTCTCAGTAGTGACAGACGGGGTGATCGTCACTGAATCTTTCATGAGGTGAGGAAATTGTCTTTCATTATGTGATTATGTTGGATGGGCGGTGTTCTCATTGTTGTGTGTTTGGGTGTGTCTATGAGTTCATGCATGTGAAAGGGAAAGATTTGTTGCATGGGGATGCTCATTATGAGCTCAAGTTTTTGCTGTTTGGTTCAAAAACCAATAAAATCTGGTTATTATAACAATAGAGAGACAGAGAGAGAGAGAATTTCAATGGCTGATCACGTATAAGAAGTGAATTTGAGTGTGGAAAATTCTGTTCGGATCATATTAGTGACTCTGAGGGGTGGCCATTGGTCGGGCCGGGCCTAGGCTAAAAAATTTTGCCATCGGCCTAACATCAAATCCCAAGCCCGCCCAATTAAAAAACTAAATTCCAAGCTTGCCCATTTAACCTGAATTTTTTTTACAAATGTTTTTTCTTCCAAAAGAATGTTAAATAATATAAAATATAAATAAGTAAATATATTAAAATAAAAAAATAAACTATTTCACATATATTTCGGTATGGGCCGGTCTGGGCTTCAAAGACAATTTCTAGGCCTCCTCATTTATCTAATTGGGTTCTATGTTATCTGAACTTTTCTAAATTGGTGAAATACTTGTGTCGGACACCTGACACTCGAATAAGGGTATGAAATATGTATCTGATATGGCTAGTTGGACATGCCTCTAACAAGTACATATAAATAATTGAATTTACTATAGAATTATGCATAAAACTTCTATTTCATACATAAAATGTTGTATTTTAGTTTGTAAATACCATTTTACCTTAAATAAATTAAAGAAGTACTTAAAAAATATGAGATCTAGCTGTATCCGAGTATCCATGGACATGAGAATTAGATGAATCTAATGCTAAGACACATACCCGCACCCGACACCCATACTTGAGTCCAGGTAGCATAGATCGGCCTAAAAATTAATCTCCACCCTATAAATAATGGGAGGGCTTGGGTGGGCCATCGGGCCCGTGGCCACCTGGTATCAAGTTGATTTGCGACACTATACCTAGATGGGACTCTTTCAATGATAAAAATTCTTCTGTGTTTGATGCTGGCCGGGTGAGATTTTATTGATTACTGTACCTTAATGCCATTGATTTGCTGGAGGAGCCCAAGCCTTTAATATTTACTGCAGGTGAGAGGCGCCATCAGTTCTGAAAATGTATAGATAATTGAAAATGCAGAAAGGGACCATCACATAGACGTAGGGAACATGTTGCCGTCATATAGACATAGGGAACATGTTCTTATAAATTACAATTATGTATATGTATCAGCATATCTGACCCTTGATATACCTTATAGATATCTGTCACATCCTTCCTTGGGCACCAATGGAATAATATGACAATAATGTAAGAATGGACTTATACTTTCACCTTAAAAGCTTATAAATTCTAAATATGGAACTGATGTAAGATTTGTACAAAAATGTGTTCACTATAGCAATTTAATGTTGTATAATGTAATTGAACTCAATATTTTACTAGTCTTCTCTCGCCCTGAAGAATTTGTTAAAAAATGATGTTTGTGGCTGAAATCTTACCAAAGACACATAATCCTCTGTGAGAAATGCTAGTTGCTTTAGTTTTGAGGTCTCAATATATTACATTTTTAGTGATAGCCTTTGCAACTTATTGTTGTCATTCTCTACTTAAAACTTGATACATGGTAAATGTCACTCCGTTCACACGTGTATACTTAAATCCAAAAGCAAAGATTTTAGTCTTCTTATTATTGCTTTTGGAATTTTTTTTCCAGATACTATGCTTGGGATTATCGTGTCTTGAAGACATTTGCAAGACATTATTCCACTGGTGAAGTAATACCTGAGAAACTGGTAGAGTCAATGCAGGGTGCCAAAAAGATGTTTGCAGCAACTGAGATGCAACGGCAGGTTCGTTTTCTGGGGCATTAAATGAATAACAGACAATGTTCCTATGCTTTTTTTTTTTGGTTTTTGTAGGGGATAAAGAAGAAGAAAAAAGAGGCAAAAAAGAAGCATGTATCTTAACAGAAGTTGGCTTGTTTGTTTTTTTTCACCAGATTATTTATGCCTTAATTGACCAGACACTTTTCGGGGAACAGCCATCCTCGCCAATAGATACAATTTCTATTGTTGAGGATTTAAAAAGACGTCATACCAGTTGGAAGCATGTGGAGGGTACACATTGGCACACCCGCTTTAGTCACCTTCTAAATTATGGTGCAGGTATCATCACTATCAAGAATTATCTTATTGTTCTTCTTCATAGACATACTCTGCATTTTATGGAATCTAGACATTGGCACATTACGCTCATCTGCTAGGTGTCCGACACAGTAACTCAACACAACCTTGATGCAAGGATTTGGGGATGGCCGTAGTTATGCTGCTTGGAATTAGTCCAGTAGTTTACGAAATGTTTGTTAGGTATAGGAGTTTCTAGATTGGAAAATTTGTGTGTTAGCCATGCTTCTTTAAAGGCTAGTCTAGCAGAGAAAAATCCAACAAATCTGGATAAATAATTATATGCAACAGAATTTCCATATTTGATGTTGAGACTAATATATTTCTTCTAGTGACATTCCTAAAATTTTCAGTGAGATTCGAGGGTTTAGTTTCTCTATTCCTTATTTTTTTTCCCCTTATTTTTATTTCACCCTCCCACTGCACAATAAGTCACTACAGTCAGTCCTCCAATGGCAACAATTTATTCCCAAAAGCCTAACACTTGGGTCATAGACCCACAACCTAAGTTATGGAAAATAGTCCAGTGGTCAGGTAGTACGGAGTACTTGGTGGTAATCTTATCAAATGCTGACACGTGGTGTGTGCATATAGCAACAATATTTCTTCCTTAAAAATATCTCCACTACTCCACTAACTCATGTTGCTGATGTATTTACACACTACGTATCACCATTTGATAGGGATTACCACCGAGTACTTAGTACTACCTTACGACTATACTTTTTTTCCCTAATTTAGACCCCTTTTTTGGCTTCAAAAACTAGACTGTTGGTTGCATCCTTAAATTCCCGGAAGCCTGTGCCTTTAATTTATACCGAATTTAACCTTAGATCTCGACCAGTGTGACCCTTATTTAATAGCTTAACCCTAATCTTATGTTCTTAACCCAAACACCTAGAAAATGAATCCATAGTCCACCATTGTTTGATTTTTAGCGGCTTTAATCCCCTTCCTCAGGGCCCTTTTTCTTTTGATAAGCAAAAGACATCATTAGAAGATGCTTAAAGGTGAAAGCTATACAAAATCCAATTAAAAATGCTCAACACGAAAGTTAAGCTCATTCTATGAATTCTAGAAGGCAGAGGGAGAAGGAAGATACACAAAAGTTCCATATGCACCACATAATGCATAGAGGACCGCTCTCCGCCCTTTCCTCTTAATCTCGTATCAGATGTAAACTGTCAGCTGTTAATCATTATATTTTTATATTTTTTAGAGTCATTCGTATGGTTCTTTCCATTTTTCGTTCCAAGTGCATATTTGCTGTTATAGTGGATACTTTCTAGTGAGGTATTTCATGCTATTGTATATAGGTTACTATAGCTACTTGTATGCCAAGTGCTTCGCTGCGACCATATGGCAAAAGCTATGCCAGGATGATCCTCTATCATTAGCCACTGGATCTGCTCTTAGAACAAGATTCTTTCAACATGGTGGAGCCAAAGACCCTGCCTATATATTGAAGGATCTTGTGGGGGAGGGTATTCTAAGGTACCGTGATGGAGGTATAGTTCCTGATACTACAAGCCTTTGTGATGAAATGGATCTGGTGAAAGGTTAGCAAAATTGGTGGTCCTTTTAATATAATGAGTGCAAACCACTGTGAAATGGATGCGAAGAGAGGGAACTAACTGGGGCTGCTTCTTGAAGAACTGAATAACAGATATGAAGTCTTGAGAGCGATGGCGGTGGAAATCATTGGTGTTGCAAAGATACGCGTGCCATTTGGTGATTAATTTAATGAAATGTATTATTTTCTGAGGTGCATTTATAGCAATTAAATTACAAATAGTTTTACAGAGCATGCGAGTCCATTTTTTGGTAGTGAGGCACATGTGGAAGAATCCCTGGGGTTACAGTGGGATTACCATTTAAAAAGAAAAAGAATGCTTTCCGTTTCTTTGATTGGCAATGAGAGCAGAGACCTGTATTTGTTTTAGATATATTTGTTGGATTGTACCAATTTTTGCCTCTGGAATTTTGTAAAGCTGGAAGTTGAGTGATTTGATTGTTGGTTTTTCTTTCCTGTTTGCCATGGATCTCTCTCCCTCTTCTGAATGGAGGGCAAGATTGTTTTTATTTGATGGTAGCATTGATAAGATGTTTGGTACAATTATTCAGCACAGAGAGAGAGAGAGAGAGAGAGAGAGAGAGAGAGAGAGAGAAGACATCTATCGATTTTGCATACCCGCAAAAACATTGAATCAATGCTTTAACAAGATTCAATCAAAGAATCAGATAGTCACATGGATCTTGTTGGTATATTTGGGGCCATGCAGTCAGGTCCTCATCCATCTTAAATTAATCACATCCTCATAAATGGATGAGGATGGCCCATTCCTAAGAGGCAATTTTCCAAAGCTGGAGAAACCGATCATAACCCGAGTCCTAAAGGCACAAAAAATTCTATTACAAGACGGGTAGAAAAAATTGAATCTGAATACTTTCTTCCACATCTGTTCTTCACATTCTGTCACTGGATAAGATTTTACCTCCCACCTTCGCTAGCCATTCCTGGATGACAGAATTCACTTCTTCCGGCTGCTCATCATGAGGGCAATGACCTGGGATTAACAATAAGCATCATCATTAGACGCATACCAATAGAAAAGGTAAGCATCATTTTACACTATACACAATTGAAAGTGAAAAACTGGTAAGTGGAAAGCATCAGAGAATTACCAGCATCCAGTTCCTTGATTACGATTCCTCTGCAGTGCTCCCTAAGCATAGCTAGTTTCATCTTTGAGTTGGAGAGTGGATCTTTCATTCCCTGATAGTACAAAAACAATCGAAAAGGACAGTTGAGAAAAAGAAGGAAAAAAAAAAAAAAAAAGAGAACCCTTCATGAAGAGCAAAATCCTAAATTTGTCCCAGTATGCAGAGATCTAACCTGTATAACAAGAACCCGGTTATCAAATCCTTCCAAAAGATAGTTAAGAGGAATAGAAAGATTGAAGGTGAAGATGCTTTCAAGAACCACAACCACACCAGGATCACATGACTAATATCTGTTAAGGGATGGCATAGGCAGGATTCACCATGTTTCTTGCAACCCATGTAAGAAAGTTGAGATTGACTAACATAGACACAATAATAATTGCATTAATGAGGATACAGCTCTTATCATTTCATTAATAATCCAATCATCAGCTCGCTCTACTTGCTGCAAAGCATAATGATGTAGTCAAATTCAAGCAAGGCACAACCAGAAGGAAAAGTCGGTTATAGTTCATACAGTTGGGTAGCAGTTCTTCACTACATTATTGATTCTCAACCTCAAGTAGAGTAAAAGGAGTCTAGCACCCAACCAGGCAGCCGCTGAAGTTCGCCTTTCCTGAAATATTTATCAAACACATACTTCTAGCTCATGGAATCAGAGTACAATAAAATCTAAGATAATAGCTATCTTCAGAGAGATCTCCAGGACAAAAAAAGGATGATTGTTTGATATGACACATCGTTGAGTAAATTCTAAGTCATGCAGGACTCCAGAGAAAGAGGATACAGAGAATGGTTCCAGATATAAATCATTACTGTAAAGTTTGAGCACAACGAAACTGGGTTAGGAGCACAATTATAAACTGACTCCTCAATTGTTGACGGAAGTTTTCTAGAAAAGATGCTAAACCATGCACAGCCTGTGTCTCTAGTTATACATTTGTTAAATGTATAGAGCACATTAAGGTACCAGTGGTTGCGTCATCCAAGAGCACTAACACCTCATCCTCTACATTTAATCATCTCGTACAACATGTTTAGAAAAAAAGAAAAAAAAATGAGATGTTAACATTTAAGTTCTACTTCATATTGGAATTGCTAGGAACAGTGATAATGTTGAAAAAGAGATACAGAAAAAAGCATCAAAATGTCAGCTTGAACTCGAAAATATGTGTAGGACTTTCCATCCAGTTATTTCTATACACAATAGGACTCCAAATGGCTCCCAGAGAAAATAAGTGCACAGTAGGGGCTTGAAAAAGTAAGAATTTTCCTTTCCAAGAAGACAGAGTAGACTCCACAATATTAAATATTTTCCTATGAACAACTTTAAGATGTCATCACTATAATATCAAACAAGTCAACAGGAAAATGCAAGCATTAATTAATTGAAGAATAAATTGCTAATGCTAATCAAGTTAAGAAACAGATTTAAAGACAAGTTGCAAGTACTGGATAAATAAGATATTTACACAAACATTCGAGCTTCCTTACTTTATAAAACGGCACCGTAGTATATTGAGGAACAACATTGCCAGCAGTGTTAATAAGGACAACAGACTTGGCAACAGCTGGCCAGAGGCCAGCAACAATTGCAACAAAATAGCCTGGGAACAAAGAATAATAAATTAGATTAGACAGCTTAAAATATAATAACTAACTAACAGGTGAAGAAGAGAAATTACTCAAAGGCACACAATTCAAAGTCGTGCATGGGTGGTTGGTTATAATACGATCTACAGAAGATGCAATTAGTAAGTTAAATATACCACCCATAGAATTTCCAACGAGATGCACTGGTTCTCCCACAACTTCAATGATGAAGTCTCTGAGTAATTCAGCCCACATAACTTCAGTGTACACAACATTTGGTTTTTCTGATCTGCCAAATCCCAGTAGTGTGATGGCCCAAACTCGGTTGCCACCTTCAGCTATACCATTTAGGTTGTCACGGTAATGTTCCAAGAAAGCACCAAAACCATGCACAAGAAGAATAGCTGGACCTTCATGACCAACAACTGTATACTGAAGAGACAGAAAGCATGCAACTTAAGCTTTTGAGAATATTTTTCCACTTAACAAGCGTGCTTGTAATACAACCACTCACCTGAATTAGAAAGCCTTTCCATCTCCATATCCGAATAGCATATATTCCTCTATCCATAAATTGACTTTTTGAAGCCATAAGCCAATACCACTGCCACAAAATTTAGCTGAATCTTAAAAAGGCGCTCCATACAAACACGTCAAATTGTCAAAACAAGGACTTTTTTGGCATAGGTTACAAATAAATAGCATCACTAAATCAACATAAGAACTTGTGCAACACTAACACAAAGGAGTTACCAACGAAATGTCTGTACCTCCATAGAGCAAACAGTATCAGCTACTGCAGCAACGGTGGCAGTTGAATATCCAAGGGGAGACAGAAATCCAGCATTTCTTTCTTTCTCGTACTTAATAGCTTCATAATGTGCTCTCCTTCTAGATATGATGCCAAGGCGGAGGGCGACCCCAAAGAGAGTACCAAATGAAGCTCCTTCACGACTTTCAGCGTTGCGTAATTTTTCATGTACCCTATAAAGGAATTAATCCACCATGATATGTAACGACAATTATAACAGTAAATTATTATGGTAACCAATTAGCTTACAAAAGTGCTTTAATCCATTATACCATGATCTTTTCAAAACAATAAAATACAAAGAGAAAAATCAGAGGTGTACATCTAGCATACAGGAGAAACAACAAAAACAACCAACATGCATAATCTACCCCTTTCCATGCTCTACCTAGAAAGACAAAACTATGCGATAATTGCATTGCTGCCGGGATCAGATGCCCAGCACAGCAACCAAAACAGAAAATTGTGGTTAATTGTGGTTAAATAACCATCAAAGATAGTCATCTAATCTAATAATTCCTTTTAGTAAGAAAAAAATGTCAAATAATGTATCCCTTTCAATCCAAGGATCAAATTGCATCTTTCCTTGCGGACATTTCAACCAAGGATAGGATTTAGCTTATGCAGAATTTGGATTGGCAATATTCTTTCATTTCTGGAGGGATGAAGCAAGATATTAGAGATGATCAAACTTGCTTCATATGTGTGAGAGCCAAGGCCAGCCCAAGACATTTTGTGGCCTAAGGCGACAATTTTAAAAAAGGCCTTTTATATATTTTTTAAAATTGTTGTAAAAAGATTTGGGTTAAATTGGTTAATGTTGAAATTAACTACTGTGTTGATTTAAAGTTTTTTTTACAAAAAAATATGTAGAAACTATATAAGATTTAACTATGACATACAAGGTTCTAAAACATCTACAGCATTTAAAATTTTTTGTACAATTTATTTTATTGGGTTTTTTTTTCAAAGTTAACTAATATTTTTAATTTTCGATCTTCTTTTTAGAAGGTTTTTTTTTCTCATCTGGACTGGGCTTTTTGTTTTAAAAAAACATTATAGAACCTATATAGAGCCTTAATTATAGCATGTAAAAGTTTTAAAAATTTGGAGCCTTTGAAATTTTATTTATTTATACAATTTATTTATTAGTTAAACTGGTAGTTTCTTCTTGAAGTTAGGTGATTTAGGGTTTCTTTTTCTGACAAACCTTTTTTTCCTCATCTAGACCAGGGCCTTTTTTAAAGAAATATGGAGAATATATAAGACCATTATTATAAAATAATTTATTTAAAAAAATTTGGGGCCTTAAAAAATTGGGGGCCTAAGGTGGCCGCCTCACCTGCCTAGGGGGTGAGCCAGCCTTGGTGAGAGCTTAAGAGGGTTGAACCCAAAGGATAAAGTGAAAACATACATTAATTTTACCTCCATATGATAAAGGAAAATAGATGCAATGATGTAAGTTTTAAAAGTGAAAAACACCAATGAGAAAGGTTTACAGTAACAATAACATAAGGCCACGTCAGTAGGAAATGCAAATGGAGTTTTATGCATGTCATTTAGTGAAATCAATACTATTTAGCAGTAACAAAGCTCATTCTTTCTTTTTTTGTTTATTATTTCCAGTAAGTCAAGGAAAAAACTAATTTCTTAACTTTTCCCCTAATGCAAGAAGTTATATTTGCATGTATACATGTTTGCTTGCATATAATTTCATACATATATGAATTGATTCACTAAAGGCTAAAGTGAAGTTAGAATAGAGCAGAACAGAAACAGTTTCACACCAGAACTTCAAACTGAGAGAAAGAGAGAGAGAGATTAAAAAAAAAAAGATGAAATGAATCTCAAAAAAGCCAACTCACAATTAAAAAAACATTTAGAAATGAAGATAAACAGAACTCAAGAGTAATGAGTCACCACATACTCCTGCCAGTCATCTCTGACAGTACCCTCCAAGTATCTCAAATATCCAGCCAATGCATTCAACACGACAGTTGTCCCACCTCCCACTAAATTCCCACTTTGTGTTGCAAACACAGATTCTGGTCTCTTGCTTTGGGCAGGCTTATAAGAATTGTTTTGATTGCTTTCCACTGACTTTGATAACCCCAACCGTTCAATTTGATTACTTCCAGGCACAAACTGATTCTCACGCACTACAGTTTCAGCTGAGATTTCCTTGATCGAAGTCCAATTATCTTTTGATTTGCCCGGACAGTCACTCCTAAATTTCTTCAAATCATCCAATGCAGGTATGGAACCTGATTAATAAAACAGTTATTGTTTTCCCATGTCCTAATCACAATTATATAATAGAAATCTTTAAGAAACAACAAACCAAATTTGAAAGAAGATATAAATGACCTAACATAAATTCTAAAGGTATAAAGCTCACCCCAGGTCAAGTTCACGTCTATATTTGGCAGTTTTCGGGGCAAAAGAGGTGAAATTACAGGGAACTTCAGTTTCTTGAACTCATGGTATGATGCTGGCAGGTCCTTCAAGTTCTAGAGAACAGAGATAAGCATAAACCAATCACACATCAAGGACTTTCGACACATTCAGATAACTAAATAAAAGAACAAAAAAAAAAAGAAAGAAAGAAGATAATGCTGACCTTGATATCATAAAGTGGAGTATTCCATAGGACAAATCTCGGATTCCCCTCAGGAAAAGACGTTGTTGCTAACTTCTCTCTAACAACATCCATCATCCTACATAACTCGTACTCTACCTCCTCTTCAGCAAATATATTGGTAGCTCTAACCTGTTCCTCGTTGATGAATGCAACAAAATGAGTGGATAGTGCTTGAAGTTCTCCTCATGCCTGGCCAGTTAAATATCACAGTAAGCAAACCTAATGTGTAACAACCTCTTTTACAAGTTCTTCTATGACATTTTCTGCTGTCCCGAACCTGATCACCAGATCAGACCCCTGATTCTTCAATGACTTTCTTAAATCCTCCACAGCCAAAAGAAGCAGTTCTAGCATTTCATCAGAAAAGCCTGCAGTAAACATGACAAGAATCACCATACTTGGGTTTGCATAATGGCATGGGTACCAAGTTACACAATCTTCCCTTCACACCATATCAGCCAACCAATGTCCTTGATATCATCTAACAATAACCTGGTCCCAACACTGGTGACCTTAAATGTTCTGAGCTTATCTCACTTAGCTCACACCAAGTATACTTAATTTGTCAGGAAATTATGACTCCAAGGCAAGAAGGTTCAGTAATCAACTTGCAATTTGTATTTTCGCCCAAGGCTCTGGGTTTATACCAAAGCATTCTACATGTAAATAACTGAATTCCATGCATTGGACTAGATTCACAACACTCCAGCTAAAACTGCATGATATTTTGAAATCCCTAAAATTATTCCTACCAGCAGGCTTCCCTGTACTCAAAAGTGAATTGTTTAAGTGCTCTCCCCTCTTGGCTTTGTCTAATGATTCAGTAGTTAACACAAATCACATTCCTATAACTCAATGTGTGAAGTCCCCCAACAAATGCCTTCTCAACCTCCAAATTGGGCACGATCAGCTAGGTGATATAGCTTGTTCGTATGGAAGAGAGAGAAACACAAGCATTTTGTGAAAATAAGTGACAGCTACATTGGTATGGTGAAGAGCATCAACAATGTAGTGCCATCAAGGCATTCATGAAATAACCTGGATTTAGGACCTCATATAAGGGTATTACATAGAGATTTGATCTCACCCCACTCTATGAAGTTGAAAGCCTTCATATCACTCGTATATTTTATTTTTGGCTTTGCATTTTCTTTATACATCTTGTACTGCTGCTTTTTTTTTTTTTTTTTTCCTTTGATTCAGGTTCTCATCTTGTGTATCCTGATTTCGAGACATAATTGCACACAGCAAGTGTGAAAAAAATTCATAGAACCAAAACACAGAGATACATATGTAAGTACAATTTGAAACTTAGAGAGAGAGCGAGAACTCACGGTGGAGAATTCGGCGGTCGAATACGTAGAGAGGAACAACCGTCCGGTAGCTCGATGCAGCTATGAGTCCCGGGTGATCGTCGACCCGAAGGTCGTGCTTGAACCAGAGAACGGCAGCGCCGGGGTTCTTTCCCCCACTCGATTCTGCTCTCACGCGAGTCGGCGACATTGAAGGGACCGCACGCGAAGAACAGTGGAGTCTAGCACGTGGACGACAGGAAGGGTTCGGCGAGGCGGAGGAAGAGGTGAGGTAGAGAAAGCGCGGGAACACAAGAAGCTCCATGAGAAGAGAAACAGAGAGAAAAACGAAGAGGTGTTGGGTTCGAACCACGCTCAATGTTCATTAACGAATGAACAGAGCTTTTAAATTGGATACTCTGCGTTTTTCACATGGTCACTGGCTACACAGAAAGAGAACTTGTGGAGGAGAAGAATAGCTGAATTGAGAGAGAGAGAGTTGAGAGGAGAGGAATGAACCACGACGGCGATTCTAGATTTCGTTGGGTTCGGGAATGGGCTATGGAAGTGTGTAAGAGTGTATAAAAATTTTCAATACAAGCTAAGTAAATTAACAAATCATAAAATAGATTTTCAACTTGACTTACATATAAAATAAAATAATTTCAAATGAAATTTTAAGACACGAGTCAAATTATAATAAATTTTCTTTTTTACAATTTTATTTAGAAGACATTTGAAGTTTTCTGACTATGAATTACTAACTGCACTTCAGCAAATTAGCGTGTGTGGTTCAAACAAAAAATGAGGTTGCTTTTGCCAAATTAACAAGATACCTAAATGATTGTTTAATGTGAATGTTACTGTGTGATTAAAATTTGAGAGACTGAAATGTCGAAAGATTGTTAGATAATGATGCATATTAATTGAAGGTTTGAAAACTCTTACATCAATTTGTTTCTTTAAACGTGAGCATACAATAAAATATTCATATGGTATCATTGTCAAGCATTGGGCAAATATTTGGTCTATCCATAGGATAGGACCTCATCAACAAATTGAGGGCTGTAATAATCCTTTTGGTTTGACCATGTTCAATCTATTTTTGGTCCAAGAAAGGTGCCTTGAAGATATAAAATAAGTGACACATTGCATCATGATATGTAGAAAAGAAAATTGATATTTCTACTTTGAAAAATGTAAACCTAAAAAAAATGTGACAAAAGAATCAATACCTCTAGTGTGGACATTTGAAAATAAATAATTAATACTAATACAATATAAAAAAAATTAAATTAATTTTCTTTCATTCTTTTGGCTATATATATTATATACAATATTTAATTAATATATATATCCATCTACACTACATCTATATAGCAATGTAGTGGAGTTTGTGGAGCCTTCAAATACTAAATTCTAATTTTTAAAAAATTCTAAAATATAAAAGGGCCACGTGGCATTTTAGTCTCCCACCCTGCTCCCTTTCCTCTTTTCTCAACCGCCCATCAAAAAACCAGAAATAAAACAAACATAAAAAATGTATAATAAAAAAAATGCCCAAACTTTCTCGCCATTCCATTTCGTAAAGCCACGTGGCATTTTGGTACCTCGATGGTCTGTCTTTCAACTTTCCTCCATAAAACAAACATAAATAAATGTAAAAAAAAAAAAACCCTAAAATACTCAAAGGTTCGCACCCCTCTAATGCGTTTAGGGGTGTTCGTATGTCGGGTCAAATTCGTGGTAAACTCATGATTGATTCAATTTTGATTGGTTTTAAATTTCGACTTATAATTGAATCGATTATGTAATGAAATAAAATCAAACTAATTCAAGTCAATTCGGATTGATTTGACTCGGTTTCATATCTTATGTTGGGTCAAATTGGTGTCACTTTTGATGTATATTATTTAACTTATTTAGTAAAAAAATAAAATAATAAAACTTGTCTTGCATCCTTAATTTTTTAAAAAAATAAAAAGAAACATATAAACAAAAATCAATAATAATTAAAAACAAATAACAATGATTTAATGTCATATATAAACTTTTATGAGATATAAAAATTAGATCTAGGATCGATTTTTTTGGGTTAGTTCGAGTTGGGTCAGATATCGGTTTGGTTCAGGTATAGAAAAATGTAGAATCGATAGCCAAATCGAGTAAATCGAATTGGCCTTTTTTAGACCTAGAAGCGAGTCAACCATTTGACAAACCCAAACCAAACTGACCCATAGAGCTTGAGTTGGTTCGGTTCTCAGGTTTTTTGGTTCATTTGTACACCCCTATTTGCGTTGACGTGCGCTGTAAGGAATTTCTTATTTGTTTGGCAGGACAAAGTTAGACTAAGTCGGACTGAACTAATAATCTCATATAATCCTGCGTTTTGTTGCAAAAAAAACAGTAAGACAAGTAGTTATGGCTGGACTGCTTATTTCACATATGTGAGACTATTTAGTCCCAGAGGAGAAGTAGAACAAATAGTCTTTGGGATAAAAGTGCTTCTGGGCAAGGCATGAACAAGAACCCTCTTACCTTAATTTACATGTATCATGTTATATTATGTATAACAATATAATATAATATAATTTAATAATTTAATACAATATAATGTTACATATAATGTATGTATTAACATACTGTTAATGTATATTAACATTATATTAATAATAAAATATATAACTTATATGTTAATATCATATATATATATATGTATTTATGAACATTATATTGATAATATATATTTATATATTATATTATTATACTACTATAATTATACTAATATTAATAATATATTATATTATATTCTAATAATATATTATTTGTTAATATTATGATTTTATATTAATACAACATGTATCTTATCTATTAATATTATAATATAATTATACATATATCATATACTATACCCGTTAATAAATTAACACAATATTATTTGTTAATAATATATTATATATTAAATTATATTTTATTTAAATTAATAAAGTGCAACACAGTCATTTCCTAGCATGTTAATTTATAGATTTATACTGTGAAACAAACGATCAAATGGACTATACAAAGACTATTATTCTAGGGACAAAGTGTCCCAAGACTCCTTGTCCGGGACTCTTATCCTGTCAGCCAAGCAAACTGAGGGAAAATAAAGCATCGAGTAGGAGATCAATGAATTCATCGAATCTCTTGAGCATTTTCTTCAACGCAGAAGGGCGTTGGTGAGACCGCTATCGGCCTTCATTGCTGTATTAGTAGGAAGGTAATCAGTAATACCAGAGCTCGATATGTATTTTCTATTGAATGTGTGTGATTAACTGAAAGATTGAAGATCTTCGAATGTGATATTTGGATTGCAGTTTTTATTTCTAATGCCCGCTGGAGTGCTGTAACATGTGTTTCTTCTTTTGGGTTCTCTTCATGAAAGATTGAAGATCTTCGAATGTGATATTTGGGTTGCAATTTTTGTTTCTAATGCCCGCTGGAGTGCTGTAACGTGTGTTTCTTCTTTTGGGTTCTCTTTATTTGAATGGTAAATGCAGTATTTATGTGAACTCTGTGTGTGTTTGTGTTTGAGCATTGTGTTCAATTTAGTCTACGAAATTATGTGGTGCAAAATTTAGTGTTCAAATTTTGTTTTGCTTTGTTTCTTTTTTCTCCTGGTTGGTGTACATCAATGGACAGGTGTTTGAATTTTGTTGACTGAGTTGGAGTGTGAAGGATTTTACAGGGGTGTAGCGAATAGGTTTTATCTTGGCATACAGTATAGGTGATGCCCATTTTAGAAGAAATTCTTTGATTGTCTTCATATCCCTGATGCTATTTGCCGAAATCTCCAACTAAAGTGGGTGGGTTTGCAGGGTGAAACACTTGTTTTTCAAGTTATTGGTGGTGCAGAATCTTGATTTGTAAAATTTCTATTATCAAGTGTGCCTTAACTACTCTAATGTCCCACAATCACTCTTTCACGATTTTACAAAATACACATGTATATTAGAATTTTACTATTTGTTATTGGTTTTCTTCATTTTGTGCATGTATTACTATTCGTAGTAGAATTTTTGCAGCTTTGAGTCACAAGGAAACAATTGGGGTGTTTGGTCTTTGGAATCTCATGCTTTGCAAGAAGCTCTAGATGGAGAAAGCTGTCAGTGATGACTAAAGGACATTGGGCATAAGGGGAATAGTTGTTGGAAGGCATGTTTCAATTAGTCTCTCAAAATTAAAATATACGATCATTGTACTATGATGTTTTCTTTTTTGTTATTATATTACTTTGCTTTGATTGAATCGAAAATCATATGAGGGGAGAAACTGCAACAATATGATGGATAGCATTCCATGATTCATTGTATTTAAGTTCCTTATTATTATTATTACCATTTTTTTTGGTACATACAAATGCACGACATTATGTTTTGGTGTTATATATAACAACCATTTGCCCAAATGAGACCCATGTGTCACATATGCCCATTTTGAGCTACCTCTACTGAAACAGTTGCATGGACAATGTGATGATCAACTTGGCCTCATAAATTTTGGATGTCATATTTTAGTCATCCCTTCCGTGCCATGCTCTCTCACTGCATGAATTGTGTTGATTCTTTTCTTCAAAAAAAATCCTAGCATAGAGTATTCTTTTAGTTTTCCAAACTAATAGATAGTTAAAATAAGAGTAAATTAGATTAGTCCGTCATTGAACGTGCTTTGGCTTTCGTCTTTTTATTTTAACCAAAAATTGGAAATCTTAAATAGTCTTTCTATTTTTAAATTATAGAAGGTACTTAAAACAACATTACCAGATGGTACTAATGGAAAGATGCATTGAAAGACTCTCTAAACAGCTCGGATGATGGTTGCTTTTCGTGGGTTCTCTTTGTTTATTATTATTGTTGTTGTTCTATTATCATTATTTTACCATATCATTATACATAATATTATTAACGTTGCATTTTTTTCCAGAAGTTCGAAGGAAATTGATTGAAGTTTGATGTTGAGATGTCACAAGTATTGGCAATATTGTTGTCATGACTGGCAATTGTAGCGGTAACAGCAGTAGCAGTAGCAGGAGGAACCGTCGTAGAGGGAAAGAACAACAATAGAGATATTTCATTTGGTTGTTTTGATTTTTATATGTGAAGCGATATATTGTGTAAGAGCTTCTCAACTTTTAAGGGCAATGGATTTATAAAACTTTATGTGCAATTTTTCGTGGTCAATAAAAACATTACATGCAATGCCTTTTCTAGCCATGATTAATGTGTTTTCAATCTGTTATGTAGATAGAAAATAAATTCAACATATAAATCCCGCATATTGTTGTAATTTAGGTATAAATCCTATGCATAGCATGGCTTACCGTTAGTATATATATAGTTTTGTTATTCTAAGGACATTTTGGCAATGTACTGAACAAGCCATGTCATGCAATTATTCTTAGATACGTTTTGGTGGAAAAACCCACCTCACCCGGCTTAGGGTTTTTAGCTGTTCATCTTCGTCTTCATCTTCTGGTAAATCGAAAGGGAACCCAGTGAGTACAAAGAACAAACTGGCAAGAGAGAGAGAGAGAGAGAATTCGATGAGCACCGGTCGAAACACCAGGGTTTGTTTCGCATCAGGAACAAGCTGATACCAAGGAACAGAGTAGGAATGAGAGTGCTTTTCTTCTTGCTTGGTTGGGGCTCGGTGCGGTTATTCTCGTTGAGGGCATTGTTCTGGCTGCATCAGGTATAATCACCAGCTCTTGAGGTGTTGAATTCAAACTTCATTGGGATTGTAACGCCCTGTTTAATTGTCATAGTTAAGGATTGAACTGCTGTTGAAATTGGTATTAGTTCTTGGACAATTTATTTCCTTTCCTTTTGGTGCTAATTATAAGTAGCATATTATTGTGAAATTATGTCATAATGGTCTCTTGCTATCAATTATGCATATGTCAGGAATCTCAGTATCATTATTTCAGCTGCCATTATTCATATCAGTTTTGGCTCATTACTGTTGCCAAGTTACTTGAGAAACCCAATTTCACTTGCTTGACCAGTCCTCCCCTCAATTTACTGTGGTGAAATTTGGGGAAACATTTCTATCCTTACATTGACTGTGTAATTTGATGCCTAAATTGGAAGGATAATGGAGGTTTGTATGCAGTTAAGACTTGTCCAGTCAGTATGTTTCGCCATGCTTTGTCTTCCGTAATCCTTGCCTCTGTTTCTTCTTGTTTGTTCCCCCCTCCCCCTTTCAATTGGGGTGTGGGGTGGAAGGGAGTACCATTGTTCTTGGAGGAGTAACATATGTTTATCCAGATGATATCATAGTTTGACTATTCAGGAAGGTGCACTTTCATGTAGGGAAGCCTTGGCCCAGTTCCGACTACCAACTGCAAGCGCATTTTTTTTTGGTAAGTTCTTGATATTTGTGCATCCTTCACAATATTTCTTGTTATTGATTAAAGGGAGCAATAGGAAATGTTCACCACATAAAAGCTCATACACTAGGAGCGCAGTTATGGATTTGAGTACAATGAAAGATAGCTGGCCAATGCCATATTTTATGATAGGAACATCAGGGATAATTCGAAATGTTCTGTTATGTCCAGCAATTTTCAGAGCCAGATAACTTCCGTTAGTGATAAGACAGTGGTTCACGAGTTAGTATAGCTGCCATCACAAAGATTTACTTATGGATGTTAGCCTGTTAGGTTAGTGATGCTGCCTATAGTTTGTTATGTGGTGAAAAATGATCCATCTCAAAGATCCTTCAACTTTTGTAAACATTAATTAATGTCTATCGATCCCCTTTTATGTGATATGCAGCAAAGCAGTGGTGTTACATCCGCTGATCTGTGGGGAAAGGATGACTATGCAATAAAATGAGCCAGAAGATTGAAGCTTTCATTTGATCTTGATAATGAAAGAAGGATGTAATGTTTTGTCATGCAGAATTCTGCGCAGTTATAGAAGATAGGCCTTTCAAGTGTTGTTCTTTCTGCCTAGGTGCACAATCATTATCTTGTGTTATTCTCAAGAGTTGTGACATCAAAGTTATTTGTAGAGGATTGGCTTGTTCTTTGGTGAAAATAAATGACCTAGACATGTTTGGCCACCTCCAGACCTTTGCACCAACCCTGGTAAGACTTCTGCAGATCATTTTTACTACCTTTTACATGGTACTTCAGAAGAAGTGAAAATAGACCTATGTTACCATAATACTCTACTACCCTAGCGAATTACGTTTTTGGAACGGCGTTCCGAAACATGGTACTCTAGCGTTCCAAAATGGTGAATCTAGCGATCCAAAGCGATCCCAAACTTTTTTTCTATTTATATCTTTAAAGGTTACCTAACGGAGGAAAAAAAATCAATTATAATGAACAAAAATATAGAAAGAATAAAATTTTGATATAACAATATGCAAGAAAATAGGCCATAATACTTCTAGAATGTGTTTTTAGATGATTAATTTGAAAAAACATAAATCATTTTTTATTAAATGTATGATTATTAAAGAAAATTCTTCTAGAAATACTTTAATTCTAATAGTATACTTTATACAAGTCTACGCCTAACGTACCATAGTTTAGAACAAGTGGCGTATCACGTTCCCGTTCCCGTTTCACGTACCGAAACGATCCGCGTTCCAGGTAACATAAAAATAGACATTCGTTATACATGTCAATCAAAGTCTAGATTATTCTCTATCGTAGTAGGCATGTTGTTATTATACTTGAGTAGTCCCAAGATTATGGCCATAGTCATGCTAATTTGATCATCTTGTTTTGTAAATTTTTATCATGGGCTTGAGATTGTCACTAACTCTAACCTTGAGAACGAGGATCAAGACCAGAAGTGCTTATGCTTTAGGATTATGGCCATACTCTGTAAGTCAAATTGACCTGTGGTCCACATGGGCATTGTGGATGGAAAGGTGATGAATAAAAAGAAAAGAATTCAGCCTACCAGGAAGAGCCTCTTGCTAATTATTCTCATGCTTCAAGCTTCTCCAGGACAATCACGGTTTACATATGCTAAATCTCATTAAACTGGTAATAGAAAGTGGTTTGTGGAGTTCTCACTTGGCATACATTGATCATTGCTTCAATCTACTAGGGCTAAATTTCCCATGCAGATTGGATAGCAACGTGGTGAACAGAGAGCTTGATCTGGAAAATTAAAGTCTCAGGAAGCTTCTGAAAGCACAAAGTTGGTTTTATAAAAAAAGGTTGCAATTGATTTTTGAGAATGCTGCAGGTTTGCGTACGTAGCATCATGAAGATGGTTTGCTTTCGGTACATCATGGCACAAAGGAGGGTGCTGTCATTTGACTAAACAGCAGATGAACTGTTTATGCTTCTTTCCTTTTATGGTTGTTGGATGTTACTTGAATTACTTCTTGTTCTTTGTTTTCTACCTATAGCTTGATTTTTCTGATTCTTGTGATCCTGACACTTTGCCCAACATTACTTAGAAAGAACATTGGGGACACATTACTATTGAGCTGGATTAATTCACTTTCTTTCTCGGATTGACTATGCATGAATTCAAGGCACATATACCCATGCTCACTTCTACTCTGTCAGCCTAGGCTTCGTAGATGTGGCGAATTTGCGAGGACAGTCTCGTACACTAATTAGTATTACTCCCCTACATCATGGGCTCCTAGTCAACTTACTGTGGGTGTGATCACTGGCTTTTGGTTTGTGATCATCTTAATCACAAATATGAAATCAAAGATTGTGGCTCATACTCTCTGAATTACCTGTCCAGGATTTAAATTGAACTGTATTTTTGACATTTCATCTGGGATTATAGTTGCTCTTTTCTTGTATAGAGGCTTACAATTGCATAGGATGAGAGTGGAAACACCTATTTTCAACTTCTCAATTTTCCAAATCTTGAGCAATACTTTTAGATAAGATGTTGATTTCTTTTGGCAGTGTATTTCCGAGTTACCTGTGCAATGTGGATATGGTCAGCAGATTTATATCTACTTTCCTTGTTTTTAGCATATATATTTCGATTTTTTTAAGTGTTATTTTTTGTATTTTAGTAATGAAATTGCTGTCTTACTACTTGATTGGGTGGTTCAGAAAATTTATTGGCCTTGAGAAATAGTTTGATACCTTTGTATCTGGAGGATTAAAGGATTTTTTTTGTTCCTAATTGAGATCCTATACTATCTTAATCACTTTTATTGGTATCAGTATTTTATTGAAATCATGGCTTTTTATCAGGCATAGGCATGGAATTGATCACTTTATGAACATCAATTTCAGGGGAAAAAATGTTACTCTCTTCTTTCATTATTTATCTTGGTGCAGTTTATATTAAAGAAAAACAAAAACGAGAAAAAAAGCATTTATTTTAATGCAACATGTAATCAATATGGGGTGTTACCTTCTTGCTCATGTTATGTTCCAGAGTGCTGAGAATAATTCGGGGCTGTTTCGAAGTTTGGATTAAGGTAAGGAAAAAACATTTGAAATGTATTTATTTGCTGGAGGTTAGAATCAATTAACTGAATATTTAAATTCTGTAGTCAGTAATTTAAATTTATGTGTAATGCAGCTTTGCCAATGGCTATATTTACTGGTGAGACTGTATGTATTTGTATTTGTCCTCTCCATTTTGTTTATTTTGTACCTATATTTATGATAATATAGGAGTCTCAGATACTTTCAGAACTCACGGGTGCAACTTTTCACGCGCTTCTCAGGGAAAGTGCCTCGTTGAGGTAACTATCAGTTCTACCAGTTTTGATTGTTTATATGGTTCTCCTCTGTTTCTATCGCTTTGCAGTTTAGCAGATTTTGAACAAGGGTTCAGTAATATCTTTTACATGCTCTAAACGAAAAATGAATACATATATATATATTATTACCGTATGAATCCTCAGATAATAGGAAATTAGTATCCAGTAAATCTCAGTTTAGCTTAATCACAGCATTTTGGAGTCAGCAATAGGTGGATATCTAATTTTGTCTTCTATAATCATATGCTATCATTTTTGCTACTTGAGACTTTTGGCATGCATTTATTACTAGTTATACATTTTATTGTCTTTCACTCATCCATCTACTCATCCACATGATTTTTTTTTTTAGCCCACAATTCCTTACCTTCATGACTGCCCCATAAGCTTATCTACTTCATATTTGCTACATAATGCCAAAGTAGTTTCTTGTTGAAACAGCAGGAGTCTATGCATGACATATCTCTGCATTTTTAAGTAGTTACAGTATCAATTAAGGACAACCTAAGGTGAAGTTTGATAAGATGGTTTGCCGTTTTTGACAATGTGACTGTACAGCCAAGTGATCCGATCCAGTTGAAGGCATCACAATGGCAAGCCAGAAATTAGAGTAGGCTAACACTAGGTTAAACCGTTAATTACAAGATACAATGACATATGATTTAATGAAAAACTTGCCGTAATAGTGAGAAACGGCGGTGAAAGGGGTTGTGTGGCTCCAGTTTTCCTGACAAACTGACAATATATGTGTTGTGGCCCAAGTTCTAGGAACTAATTTCAAACTTGAGCATTAGGGACTTATTCTCCGTTTCGAATTTGTAAGAATATCTCAGGGCCACCCTATAACAGAGGACCACCTAAGTTTCAGATGGCCGCATAAAACTGTAAGGTCCTACTACTTTCACAATCCATACATTGTAAAGCTGGCTTTGAGTCACTACGTGCATCAAAGTTATGTATGTTAAAAAGACATGACCCTCATGAGGTCCCCCCTCTATCCTCTATAATTATTGTCCCGACTTTGACGCCCTCTTCCCCTTTTAAAGCCAATCAATTTGCACCCACTCTTCACAAGCCATTTCACTTTTCTCACTTCTGTTTTGGTCTTTTCCGCAGCGCTTGATCCGGAAGTTTAACTACTCAAGCCCTCCTACGCCCCCGTGGTTGGCCATCGTTATATATAATGAATGCATGGACAATGGCCTTATACAAGAAAGTAGTGGGTTGAAAACTTAAAAACTAAAGAGCGAAGTGGTTTATGATTTGGTCAAACTTTTACACTTACCTTTGGGTGAGAAATGGGAACGCAAGCTGCGTTGTTATTTGGCTGATTCAGAATTCAAAGCAAAAGTCATGGAAATCGTACGGTTCTGGTTACTGGTGGTTGTCAGTTAGAAGACTATGGTAGAAAGATATTTCTTGCTTTTTCGGGGGTGGATTGAAGTACAAGATTTTCCATGAAGCAAGACTCACCTACCATTTGAAATCTGAATTTTCGGTAAAAATAGTAAAGTAATGAGAAAAGTTGAGAAAAAAAGAATAAAACGTTTGTTTTATTTTTTTTCAACTTTTATTTTTTTTTATTATTTTTATTAAAAATTTAAATTTCAAATAAAGCGTTAATCTTAAGGTTTCCCAACCCATAGAGGGTTTGGGGTAAGTGGGCAGGGAAAAGGAAAGACTGTCTGTGTGACCCCCATTTTAAACTGTCCAAACCATAGATTTGAAACACAAAAACAGCTTCTCCACGATGAATAATTTCTACTTTAATCCATTCCAATCCTGAATTCGAAATATGAAAACAGCCTTTTTGCTTGCAGAATGAGACAGTTTATGTTTGATTATTTTTAAACTGATAGTACTTATAGTAGCGGGAGTCTCATTAGAGATGACAATGGAGCGGATTTGGTACGAGTTTGGTTGAATCTTGCCTTGCCCCCAATAAGAAAATTTTACTCCAAATCCCATTCCAAACACGTGACGGGTTGAACTCTTTCATCCCACCCCGATCCCACTTGAGTTAATTGGAGTTTGGATTAAAACGGATTTACGCCGTATAAAGTTTTAAAATTAAAAAAAATCTCTAAAAATAAAAAATAATGCAAACTATACTAAATCTAATACGATATAAAATTAAGAAAGAAAGAGACTTAAATCTAAGAATATATGTAGTAACATTATAATCTTAATGTTTATTTATATGCTAAGAATATTTTGTATAATTAAATATAATATAATTATTTAGGGCTTTTATAATATAATCATGGCGGGTTTGGAGTGTGGTGACCTAAACTCTATCTCGTTCCAAACTCAGGTTTTATTTTCTTTTCCATACCTTACTTCTAATCTATTTATTTATATTTCTAACCCTTTTTATTAGGAGTAGAGTGAAGTGTGATTTGAAATTTTCAGGTCTAATTGCCATCCTAAGTCTCATCACCGAACTGCTTTTTTTTCTTCTTAGCTTTCTGTAAATGCTACATTTTGTTCTTGATATTTCAACTGGCAGGAGGTTGTTGACATTTTTCTATTGATGGGTATCTACTTTTTGTTTCATTTGACTATGTCTAGATTGTCATTCAAGATTCATTGATGTCTCAAAGATCACCGTTGAGAAAATATAATGTCCTAATCCGACTCTGCTCAAGCCTTTGCTGGAGCACATATCAAAGGAGTAGAAGAAAATTAATAACAAAAAGAAACCCCTTTTCAGTGCAAGTGGTTTGTGGGTGGTTGTAAATGAGCTTTCATATATAATTGAAATAAAACAAAATCAGACTATAGAACTCTGATTAACTACGTAAGAAAAATTTAACAAAAATGCCGTACGTCACAGAAATTTTTTATTTTATTTTTGTTGTTGTCTACTTCATCATATTAAAAAAAAATTATCTAAGGTGAAAAAAAAATAAAGAACAGCAAAGAGTGAAGTGAAGTGTTAAATACCCACTTAATCCCATCTAGCTGTCTACCAAATCTTGATGTGAAGCAATAAAAATAAGGCCAGTTGAGATTGGTGGGGGCCAACCCATCAAGGTATCTATCTAACTAAAACACACACCCTATGCTTCAAATTAACCATCCAAATTGCATATATAATTGGGGGTTTGGTGAGACAAGAGCACGAACATGTGTATATCTTTATGCACACATAGAAAGAGAGAGAGATGGTCAAAGGGCAAACCCTTTAGGCGCCGCTGCTGCTGCTTTTCCGCCAGTATTGACTAATGGCTTCTGATGATTGCATACAATAGGTGTTTTTGAATATTATAATCCCAATAAATTATCACAGAAAAATAGATGTATGATGACACTTGATTCATTCTTGCTTAGTGCAAAGAGCAGACTCTCTCTTTTAGTGCGAAATAAGCATTGCATAGATGGCAATTATGATCAGCCTTGGTATAGTTTTTTTATGAAGTTTTTATTTTTTAAGTTTATAAGTAAAAAAATTAAAAATTTTAAAATTTTAAATTTTTTTGATTTTATTTTAACTAAAGATAAGTAATAAGAAAAAACAGGAAAGCAAAAATTTTTAAAAAATATGATTTTTTTGTTTGTAAACTTAAAAAAAGCTAAACGAAAAATCGGTACTAAACTAGTCCTAAATAATGTATAAAATAATTCTGTAGAAGTCTCAAGAAAATAATCAACTGAAAACTTATACATTCTGTAGTAATGCATTTCTCTCTCTCTTTTTTTAAAAGTTACACATAATCATATTTCTTGTTGTAGCTTGGCTGCCAAGTTTGATAATCAAGAAATAGTCTAAAGAATAAGATATAATGTTATTCTTTTTTTTTTCCAGCATAATATGCGGTGTCTTGGACTCGACTCTCTAACGTTGAGGTCTCACAGAGGATGTCTTGTAATAAGAGCAATAATTTTTTGAAATCAACATCTGCTTTACAGGCTTTCAGCTATTGATAGTGTTCTCACAACCACTATTTGGTTAGTTCAATTGGTAACAATGCAGGGCATGTTTGATTTTTTTAAAAGATAAGGAGTCCTGAGACTAAGAGTCAATCTCAGGACTCTTAGTGTTAAGTTATTCTCCAGTCTCATATTTGTTTAATCATTAGATAAGGTTGGGATAAAGGTATAAAATGACCACATTACCTCTATATAATAAAATACTAGTAAAACTCTCAATTAATAATATTAAATTATGTTATATATAATATATAGTAGTAATATAATATAATATAATATAATATATATTAAATACGTTAAAATATTATATGATAATATATAGTATTGCATATAATTATGATATTATATTATATTATATTATATTACCATATTTTATTATGTCTTATCACCATATTTTTATTTATTATATTGTAGTATAATATTTTCTTATATAATATTATATAATAATACCCTATTTTATTAGAAAATAATGTAATAATTTGTTAAAGTAATATAATGTATGTATACTAATATTATAATGTTATATAATATCTTATAAATGTAATATTACCATATTCTAATATATTATAATAGAATAGTATATACAGTAATGTATTATGTATATAATATTATACAATATTATCGTATATTAATATTTATAATGTAATATAACATATAAAATATATAATATATGTTGACTAGGTATAGTTAAGTCATTTTAATTTTATCCCTCTTCACTCTAGTATTGGGATTAGCAAACTCATCAGTCTTTGGAATTAGTTAAGAACTAATATGTGGTACTAGTAGTCTGATCCGAACTACTAGTCCGGTCTTTAATTAGAAACCAAACGCAAGACATGTCTGAACTCTTTGTCTATTGTCCAGCGAATCAAACGCACCTGGAAACTTTTTCACTCAATAATTGAGTTTGAATTTTTTTTACATTTACCCGCTCGATGAAACTAAACAGCTTACAAACAACAAAAACTTCTTACTATTATATATATACTATATAGAATCAGATCATTAGTATTGCAAAAACAAGAATAGCTTTGGCAGTGCCAATTGAGGGTGCATATCAAAACGTGCCCCTTTCAAAAAAAAAACAAAAAAAGTAGGAACTGAAAAAGCATACATTGAAAATACCATCTTTTGAGAAAATGAAAAACAAAACAAAAGAAAAAGAGTAGTATATCACAAGCCTCTCAAGATGCGAATCCCAATAAATAATTTACATAAAACTAAGTAGAGAGAGAGAGACAGAGAGAGAGCCCTTGGGATATGGCAAAAATTTTAGTGGGGGCAGAGTTGATAGTAGATGCCTGCGCTGATATGACAACTACGTCCTCTATAACTTTTGGGAAATTTGGAATTTGGGTACGTCATGGTCAGGTTAATAAAAAATGAGCTCTCAGATTTGAAAATTGCTAAGTACACTAGCGGCGCCAATTAATTAAGCGCGACTGGATGCTTAATACTTCAGGCAAGTTCCATCATAGATAGTGAGTCCTTGACATGATGGAACCCGCCACCATCCAGCCACGCCTCAGCTCTCCTCAGATTTGTCACGCACAACAAGCTTTTAAAAATGTTACAGTACTGTAACTGTGACAATCTTCTGTGTTTGGGAATTTCTTTTTGGAATGCTAGCTAGCCAGGATTCTTGCCATCCGAACGGTAAAAATTCGGCATTACTCGCCAAAGAGCTGTTCAAGTTGAGTTGTATTGGGAACCTAGGAACTAAAATTTCAGAGCCCTAACACTCTTAATGATTATGTTATGAGTAAAATTTTACAAACAGAATTTTGTACCTGAGTTTTCATACAAATGACCTGATTGTTTGTGGCCATAACAAAATAGATATCTCGTTACGCTAGCCAGTATTCTTGCTTTCCAAACAACAATTATAAGGCATTCGATACCGAAGAGCAAAGAACAGTTCAAGATGAGTTGTATTTCTGACCAAAAAACTAAAATTTCATAGCCCTAACTCATATGATATGATTATGCTTTGAATAATGTTATACAAACATAACTATAAATTTTTTTATACAGAACAATGCGACCTTTTGTGATCCTTTCATTTAAAAAAGAACACTAATTACTTTTTGCTTATGATACTAATAAAAATTTATGTATAAAAATTTTGTAAAACAATAAATTTTCTAATGTTTTGTCACGGTCTTTATACACCATGTATGCACTATGTAAATAATTTATTTGTTTAATATAAGATACTTTTTTTCTCTTCACAACAAAATAGATATCTCATTACTTCTTCATTAATTACATTATAATTTTCTTTTAAATTGAGAGAATGCATTATTGCTATTGCCACAGTATATAAATAAGTGAAACAACCTTAGTAATGAAGGTGACGACTATTTGCCTATAAATGGTCAAAGCAGACGAGCAGGGAAGCGCAAATGCTCTTACTGTTTACACGTCCGTATAACTACTACTGCCACGCTCTATTCAGAATTCAAAACTATACATCGGAAATATCTCAAGGGCAATAACGTAACTTCAGGAAGACAACCTCCTATCCCCAATAAGGCGGGAACAGCAACCCGAATATACTTGTATACAAATATAGTATACGGAATAGTTATTACAGTTTTAAACAAAGAGCTCAACTAACTTAACTAATTATCAATCCATGAACAAACTCATAATTGATAGCCCACAAAAAAAAGGAAAAAAAACGAAATTACAAGAACCCCTCCCAGAGAAAAAATAAAATAAAACAAGCAATACAAAGAGGAGAACATTTACTGATCAAGGGCATTAGGACCTGTGCAGTAACTTAGCACATGGTTCCAAACCCACTGGATCAAGAACCTCCGTCTGATCCCATTCATGTTGAACGTGGCACCATCTGCGCCGTTCATCATTTGCCCAGTGTACGAACCACCACCCCCTGTTCCGTATATGCCCTCGCAGAGATCAGCAATCTCCACCGGGAAAATCGGGTCCCCTCCGGCGTACCACGCATTCACCAACGGGTTCGTTGCCAGCTCAGCAATCTCGTGACCAATCACACTGATCATCCCGTCGACCCCAGTGTCACCGTTGGGTGACTTTACCGGCTTCAGCCCCGGGATGTAATCAGGTACGGCGAAGGGGTAGGCACAGACACCGGGGCACAGCTTAGCGGAGTTGCCCACCCAGGCGTACGGTAGCGTGTACCCCACGATCGACGGGAACGTGAAGTAGTGGAACCCACAGACGTTCTGGCAGAAATCCTGGACGTACACGTCATCGGATGTGAGGAGTAGGTAGAGCCCGCTCTTGGGGTTGACAGGCATAGGGCGCGTAGAGGCCGTTACGGCGCTTTTTATCACCGATTGAATGGAGAGGCGCGTGAGTTTCTTTCCGTGGGAGTAGAACCGGTCGTTCTTCTGTTCGCCGAGTCGGACAGTGCGCGAGATGTTCGCGCCGGTCTGGTCCGTGTAGAGCTGGACCGTCTTCCACCACCCAGCCACCGAGGGGTGCTTCGAATTGACGGCCGAGATCGAGTTGATGAACTCCCGGATGATCCGCTTCTGGGATTTCTGCCACGTTCCGTACCAGATAGTATGGACGGTGATATTGGCCGTCAGCACCGGACCCATATGGTACTTCAAGTGGACGAACTCAGACGAGCCTTCATACTTCTTCGAGCCGGCGAACTCGAGATCAGAGGCGTTTATTTTCTGGTTCGGCCATGGACGCCACCCAAAAACCGGTGTAATGAAGAGAAACAGAAAGGCTACGGCGAGGGTGAGAAACACCGGAACAGGTGGCACGGGGCACCGGCGAACACAGCCCTGGCTCATGTTTCTAGTGGCAGAATATCAAAAAATTGTTGTGCAAGTGACGCTATATACATAGACAAATGTTTGAGACAGATTTTACATATACATAGACATCTATATATATATACACAGACAATCACACACAAGTGAAAGTGTGTTTGAGTGGGTAGAGGAAGGGGGGAGCCGATGCCATTGATTTGCGGGTAGTGGAGGACAGATAGATTCTTAAAATCTAGCTGTGAGGTGGGGCCTACGAAGTCAGAGCAATGGAGCATCCATCATCATGGTACATCGTCGTCATCTGATCATGAGGTTGAGGTTGTGTGTGATCAACTTTTTTCGTATGTTTAGGGCGGGAAACTGGTTGGAGGGGCACTTTAGGGATTTTAGAATATGGTTTCGGTTCTGTTTGGTTTTTGATCTTTTACTCAATTGGTTGGGACCGCTATGTCCTTCCTGGGAGGGTAGAGCATTGTGGTCTGAGCTATAACAACTAGGCGCGTACTGTCCATTGACATACTGCCACCTGGATTTTCTTTTTCACTTATAGCCTGGTGGGGTTACCATGAACTTTGTCCTGTGCGTGAAGAACTTTGATATCTAGCTCTGATTGAGATTTTTGGACCTTCCATAATGTAATACCAAAGGCTGAAAATTTAATAAATAAAGTTAACTTAGAGCTCAGGTCCTAGTCCTACTGGGGCTTCACATTGTGAGGACAAAGTGCTGTGGTACGATTATGAATTTTTGGATTTTTTTGAAATTTTTTTTACAAAATATTCCTCTTTTTGCATGCCTTTTTTGAAATATATTCTCAAGTCAGAACTCACTATTCTACTAAAAAATTGACATTAACCTTTATATAGATAGGCCATTTCTACATATAGATTTGTCGAGAGCAAGAAAAATAAAGGAAAAATATAGGTAAAGGAAACCAAGCAAATATAACTAAATATTTTTCTTTTACTTAATTGGGTTGAAAAAACCGAGAAAAAATGACCATATATATATATAATTTCATTTTTTGTATGATAACTATATATATAATTTCATTTATGTTGATAAACCAAAGATCCAAAGATCCAAACAGAGCTGTAAGAGATTCAAATGACACGGATGGAGAACTTATGTTGCAAATCAAAAGAGGAAAAAAGAAAAGAGAGCTGTAAGAGATTCAAATGACACGAATGGAGAACTTATGTTGCAAATCAAAAGAGGAAAAGAGGAAAGGATGATGTACATTGTAATCTCTCTCTCTCTCTCTCTCTCTCTCTTAAATTCTTAGTGAAAAAAAAGTTTTAGTAATCAATTTTTTTAAAATTAAAATCACAAAATTAACCCATGTCACTTGTAGTCCCCTCTAAAATTTGTCTAACAAATACAGTTTTGGCTTGTGTCCCATATATCATGTGATTAGAAGAAAGAATCAGCTTTGCAATTAAAATTAGAATCATTAGAGGAGGGATTACCAAACAATCAATTCACTACGCGTTTTGGAAATAAAGTTCTTCTACCAACCAAACATTGATTGAAGCTTAAATGGCTTGTGGCCTTGTGGGTACCAATTCCCAATCCTTCCCAAGCATAGTGTCCAAATCAAACCGCCCTCATCCAACACAATACCTTCTTAAATTGATGGCATTGGTGCAAAACAACCCTTCAATATGAAGTCCTTCCTTAAATGTCTTTAAGCATCGATCATGTTAAAATAGCATCTCTCGTAAAGATGGTTTTGGTCCAAAAGTTGTTTTGGTACCGCTGCCTCAACCAGTCTCAGCCGTTCCATGTACTAATATTCTGGTCACTTCCATCATAGATTAGTTTTTAAAATACTTATACAAATGCTAACACGTGTTTTTATAGTACATTTTAAGTCTGTTTTGTCTAATTATACAAAATATTAACCAGATAAAACATATTTAAAATGTGACTTGAAAGTACGTATTTGCTAGACCCAAGTTAATTAATATCCATACTTATGAACAAACCTCCTAAGGTCTAAGGACTGACCTTTCCAAATGAAAGTGCTGTTGGACATTGTTTAATCTGTGAAGTTTGAACTTTGAAGAATCCTCATTGCACTCTCGTGACACTTTGAAGTGAAAATTCTTCATATAAAAACAAGAACACAAACTTCGGCATGTTTTATAAGATTGCCTAAAGATTTTTCTCGGGGACGTAAGTTCCAAAATCTTTAACATGATTTCAGAGATGGTCGCCAAATTTTGTTTTTTTTTTGTTTTAAAAGTGTTTGAGTGGCTAGCTTATAAGTTATAAGTTCATTTTAAAAAATCACTTTTTAAATAGTTTCACTAGAAAATCATTGTAGATATAAGCTATTTTTTATTATCATCCATACATAATTCAAAAAAATTCATAAACATAAATCATAAACTATTAAGAGGTTAATTTTGATACACTGTCAGTGTAGATATTTTTTACACAAGCATGGATTAAAATACGACATATGTTCAAGGACATTGAATGTTTATGTTATACTTAAATTCTAAAAGACACGTGTTGCCTTTTTGATTGTGTAAATTTTTTTTTACACTGACAATATATTAAAATTAAACTCAATTACTAAATAAGTTAGAATCCAAACAGTCCCTTAATATGATGTCCAGGCTTTAGTAACCAAATTCAAAAATCTTTAACATCATTTCATAGATGGTCACCAACTTTCTTTTTTCTTCTTCATTTTTTTTTTCATACTGTAAAGCAATGTTTGTAAATTCAGATCATTGAGCGAATCAAGAAAGTGGTTGAATTAATGGTCATTGTTTCTACCATTAGCTTAATCAGTATTAAATTATGACGTTATAAATATATTTAAATATATAAATAAAATATTTTTGAATTTTTTTTGACATTTTGTACAATTTTTTTATTAAACTAACAGTTTTTTTAATAATTTTATAGTCGGTTCAGTTAACTACTGGAATTTCTCATTTTTACTAGATTTTTATAAAATCTGATTTTAAACATGAATCCGACTGTTTTTCGAACCAATTCCTAGTTTTTCTGATTGAATCAGCCGGTCTACCCCCATTTTTTACAGACTGGTATAAAGAGTTGCTTAGGATTTTTGTAGACTACTCCTACAAGCTTGTGCGGTGTTAAATTACATGCATTACATAAATAATTATGGGCTAACGAGTGGGCCACTAATGTATTGTAGCCACGCAAGCACACCACCCACATATGCCCAATAAGATTTCGGACAACTTAGTTCCCCACCATGGAAAGGATGTCAAAAACTTAAAGGGGATTGGGAAATTGTGTATGCACAATCGAGGAGTCAATCACGGAGCCATCAAACAGCTGAGATACAGAGAGAGAAAAAGATAGAGATGGAGAGAGGGGCATCAAAACAGCCCAGATAGAGAGCGATGGGTGGGGCCCAAACTGCAATCAACATATTCACAGCAGGAAGCACGAAGTACGAGCAAACTTAGTATTCAAAAGTGGGCCCCAAAACTACCAGATCAATTCTGCTTTGGCGTTTTGTGACCATCTTTCTTTTTCTTTTCTCTCTCTCTTCCCCTGTCTCTTTGTCCAAAACTTTTTTTTGTATTGTTTTGTAGACACGAACCAGAATTGGCACACGCGTGCGCTGACATGTGTCTAACATGTTCACGCGCTTCATCAGAGTGTCTTTCGACATAGTTGCGGAAACTTTGGGTGTATTCAGGATAATGGGTGCAGAACTTATGAGCTCTTCCACACACTTCCGCGGCGGCGCGTTGAGGACACATTCTAATCCCACGACGGTGGAGCTCAAATGGGGGCAGCAGATGACAGTGGGTCCGGCCTATCACTCCCTCTAATTGGTGTCTTCTACAAACAGCCTAATCCGTATATTCAATTCCAAGCTTTACGCATAACAGCCTACTATGTTTTACCATGTTTGGAAAGGAAAGTGGAGTAAAAATAATATATATATATTTTTTGGTTTGAAAAAAAAGAAATGAAAAATATTTATTTGTCAGTTTGGTTTTCCAGCTTAAGAATGAAGAAAAAGAAAATTTAAATTATGTTCTTTGTACTTTCCTTTTAATTTTTCTTAATTTATGCTTCTCTTCCTTAAGTTCCACACAGGTTCTTAACATTCTATATTTTCACATGATCCATTCATTAAGTAATCCATTCTTAAAGATATATTTACCCGGTTCATTTATTTTTTTAAACAAAAATGGCTTAGGGTTTAGATTCAATTAATCATATTCGCTAAACTTCCAAAAGCCAATTGCTTCTGCTTGAGTTGGCACTTTAAAATTGCTCTCTTATCTATTTAAAAAAGTCAAATCTTAAAAATTGCACTCCAATAGGCTCTTTATGGCTCTCTAAATATTAAAAATTATTATTTCATCTCTCTCTCTCTCTCTCTCCCTCTCCTCTTTTTGCCATTTTTACCTAGAGTATTGTTATTGTATAATTTTTTTCCCTCTTTTTGTTAGAATTTATCAAAAAGTGACCAACTAAAATAGAAAATGTAATTTTCAAATATATTTCTGACTATTTATTTTAAAGAGTTTTGTTGGAGATACTCTTAATTTAGTGCAAGCATTTGCAAGTAATTTGTGTATCCGAAAGTTACCTGAATAAGTGATTATACATAGTAAAATTAGAGTTCCTAATTATTAATTTTTTTAAGGAGTAATTACATTTTACCTTCCTGTAGTTTGATTTAAAATTAGATAACCCTCCTAAACTTTAAAAATAAACAGATGACCCCCTTGTAGTTTTGGATTAAAGTGCAAATAGATGAAAACCGTTAGATTTAATGAAAATTCTATTATAGGGGTATTTTATCATTTTATCTCTAACTTAAAACATTAAAAAGATGATTTGGCTTTTTTTATGTCAAAATAAAGTGGTCTATCGAGGTTTTTTTTTTTTTTTTGGTTGTTATTTTACAAAGTCGGCTTTTTGATGTTCTATAGAGACTTTTTTTTAGTTATTTCACCAAGTCGTCTTTTGGATGTTTTAATTTGAAGATATAAAATGACCAAAATATTTTTATGATAGAATTTCGGTTAAATTTAATAGTTTTCATTATCTTTTTTGGCATAAAAGAAGGTCAAATAATCTTTTTAATGTTCTAAAACCATAGAAGGGTTATGTGTTCATTTTTTAAACCATAAGGTGTCATCTGATTTTGACTCAAACCATATGAAGGTAAAGTGTAATTACCCATAACAATTTCCGTTAAATCTAACGATTTTTATTCATTTGCACTGTACTCCAAAATTACAGGGATGTCATCTGTTCACTTTTAAAATTCAGAGAGGTCATTTAATTTTGAGTTAAACTACAAAGAAGTAAAGTGTAACTACTACTTTTTAAAGAAAAAGGAAGATTATCCTTGTTGCTAGATAAAAGTGACTTTTGATATAGCAAGGTATTGCAATAGAAATATAATTGGAGAATTGGAGTAGTTTTTGATAAGAAAAGGTTTTATAAGTAATGGTGAAGTTTTTGATAAGAAAAGCTATTTGTAAGTAGTGATGCTATATGATTTAACATAAGCTTGTTTTTCTTTTGACAAAAAAAGCTTATACGATTTAACAAAAGCTTAACTCCAAAATAGTTCTGATTGATGTGCACGAATAAAAAGACCATTAACAGAGGGTAATTGGCCGAAAGAAACTTTTTAAGCTTTCACGGATTTAACGAAAAGTTTGCCAATCAAATGATGTTGATCGGCGCCAATTATAATTCAGGAAAATCATGTGGATTGATTGTGATTAGAAATGTTGTTTGGTTTGGACTAGAGGGCACTTTTAGTCCTACGACGGATACCCGTAACAGCCTCCTACATATTTAAGAAAGGGAAAGTGAGCAAAAATCTTTTTCTGTTTGACAAGGGAGAGGAAAAAAAAAACACAAGTATTCTACTTTTTCTGATTGGTTTTCTAGCTTAAGAATGAAAGAAAAGAAATTTCAAGAAAGAAGATTCAAATAATTTTTCCCATACTTTCTTTTTAATTTCTTCTCCCTTACCTTTCCATTCTTCAAGTTCCAAATTGGCTCTTTATACTCCTGTATTTTCACATGGGTTTTTTCTTGGGACAATTGTGTCATAAGATATTTTTAAAACTTATGAGAGTTTGACAAAAATAGGTTAAGATAATTTAGATTCAATTAATCATATTTGCTAAAACTTCCAGAAGCCAATTGCTTCTGCTTGAATTTGTTTAGTGCAGGTATTTTTAGATTAATGTATGTATTCAAAAGTTACAACTTCCGCTTGAGTTTGTTTGGTGCAGATATTTTGGTACGTTTGCTCGGGTCAAAACCATTTAGGCCTGACAATAGACATACTATTGCAAAGTTGGTGTAAGTTTTTTTTACAAGCAAAGCTTTATAAGTAGTGATGATACGTGATTTAATCATAAGCTTTTTTCTTTTTTTTGCTTTTTATAAAAAGAAGTTAGTATGATTTAACAAAAGCTTAACCCCCAAATAATTCTGATTGATGTGAATGAATAGAGAGACCTTAAACAAAGGATAATAGGCCGAAAGAAACTTGAGCTTTTAATCATGGGGTTTTCACGGATTTAACGAAATTTGTGCCAATCAAATGATGTTGTTCGGCGCCAATGGTAACAAAGATAGCAATAACAGTAATATAATTTAGGAAAACCATGTGAATTGATTGTGATTAGAAACGTTGTTTGGTTTGGGTAATTATGTTTTTTCTTTTCCTCTTTATGTCAAATTGATTTGTCCTTTCCCTTTGGTCACGTTTTCTTTTTGTTCAAATTGATCAACGAATGAGATATTTGCCTTGAAAAAAAACCTACAAGCCAAGGACAAACTGCTACTGCTAGACCTACTATCATTCGGATTCAGCTTAGCATGGAAATTGTCCAATTTGTCACGGTAAATACAATTTCAATGGCGATTTCACCCCAAAAAAAAAAATATATATATATATATATAACTGCAATATATTTCTTTTTTTTTTTTAATACATTGGAGTGTCAAAATCTTAGAGAAGGGCGAGGGTGAGTAGAATCTATGGCCTCCCCCTCTTCAATGTAATTCTTTGATCTATTAAGATCTTGGTTTTACTAAATTTCATCTTAGTTTCCTAATATTCAGTCAAAATTTCAGGTAAGATTAGTTAAAGAGAATGGTAAAGCAAGAAAAAGGAAGAAAATATTAACAAACTTGTTCCTTTTTTTTTTTTTTTTTAAGTTTTTTGCCAAAATAACATTCGTTGCAAAAATAATTCTCTATCTAACACTCTAAAAAATAATCTCCAAATTAACATTTTGACATATTCTTAAAAGAAGTATTTTATTAATAAGCCATTATATTTACTAAAATTAACTTTTTTGCCCTAATATATGAATACCTATTTTCAAATTTGTTGTTTACAATCGTCCTAGAAAAACCCACTTTTGATGGGTCTACATAAAACTTTACAATATTATTTCACCTCTCCTCTTAATAGTACACTAGTATAATAGCATATTTTCAATTAAGTAATGTAGAGATTTTTTTAAATTTTTTTTAAGAATTACAAAAATGTTTATATTTACAATTTAGGGAGAGGGCAATGCGAAGGTTGGATTAAGCCCAGGGGATGAACGCAGGACTTGAACTTGTATGATCATGAGTGGGATAATTAGAGTTACTACCGAGTGCTCCTTGCTCAGTAGTGTAAAGATTGATGGGTCACAAGTACAAAACTAGCACATGATTTTTGGAGGTGGTTATTGTTTTGTTTTAATTAAATTGCTTAATTTAAGAATCATCGTTCTGTATGCCCATGTGTTTACTAAACTAATTTTCATGTGAGTTTTTTGTTTTATGAATTTGGGATCGATGTTCTGTTTAATTGCTGAGAAATAGAAAGAAGAAAAAAGACTATTTTTTATTATAAGGCTAAAAGTTTTTAGAGCTTACAACTACTTCGAGTTTCAATTTTCAAAATAATGGGCACTTATATATGGAAGTATTAAGCTTGCGCTTGGTCATGGAAGAAAGCATCAAGTTTGAAAATAGGTATCCATATATTATGATAAAATGTCAATTTTAGTAAACTGTATAATGGCCTTCTAACAAAATATTTATTTTAAGAATGATGTCAGAATGTTAGTTTGAAAATTATTTTTGAGAGAGTGTTAGATAGAGAATTACTTTTAAAAATAATGTTTACTTTGGAAATTTATTTTTTCTCTACAAAAATATGAATGATAGTAGTTGGTATAACCATATTACTAGTTTAAATTAATGATATTTAAGTTTTACGGTTTACGATGATATGATGAGTGAAATGACAGTGTTGTTCTCTTAATACAGTGAAAAAAAAATACTCATATTTTTTTAGAGAAAAAAAGGGTCAATTTTGCTGTTCCAATATTCTCTTCATTTTTTTCCTTTTACTTCAAAATATTCGTCAATTCATGGACTCAAGGGCTTGCACCATAGAGAGTCCGAAAATCCACTCATATTTAAGCTTTAAACTCAATTTTTCACTATGAGTAAGCCCAATCTACGGTATAATCCATTGCGCTTACCGATTGTCAAATGCTAAAACCCTGAAAGGATCTCAAAAAATGGGCCACAGGAAGAGTGCAAATGAGTCCACAGGCTACAAGACTATGTCTTTTATATCTTAGTATATTTTGGAATTATTCTCATGTTTCTTTTTAGCACAATACAGTTTTTTTTTTCTTGTTTCGTTTCTATGTAGGCATTAATGTTCTGCTTGGAACTCGAATTTTTGATGAAAAAAAAATGTGAAAGAAAAGTGAACAAAAATAAAAAGTATTTTTGTTCACTTTTTCTTCGCATTTTCCTTTTCCTTTACTTTTTCAACCAAAAATTCGGGTTTCAAACGAAGTATAAATCTACCATCATTTGTAACATATGATCATATACATTACAGCACCAGAAAAAAAAAAAAAGAAAGAAAGAAAAAAGACTGCCATTTTCGGGTTTAGATCTCCAGACCAATCCATTTTGGGTCCATTTATATTGGACTTGGGTGCAGTTTGGCTAAAGCCCAACGTATGAATGTCTTGAGCCTTGAGACTCTTTGTTCTTCATACATAAAAGAATCTCAAAACATGAGTTTGCTACCATAATCACTTCAAGAAATCCTAGCATCTTTGGTCCTTTGGTTGCCAACAACCTAAATCCACTTTCTTCTGAGTGCTTGGAAAATAGAATTGGCTCATTTTAAATGCTTTCTACATCAATATGGAGTCGCTTGGCAGTTGGCTCGACTGGACTAGTTTATGGTCTGTCTTGGCAAACATTTTTTTTTAGGTGTATTACTTGGCATTTTACCTAAGTCTTCCTTTGCCTGCCCTTTAAGGTTAGCTGTGCGAATAGTGAAAGCTGACAAAAATTTGCTGATGAACATTACAAATCCATCTTTACAATGGCGGACTCAGGATTTCTATTAAGGGAAGCAAAAATTTTTTTTTTGTTGAACGGAGAGAGGTAGGATAAAATTTTTTGAGTTTTGGAGACTTAACCATATATGATATTCTCAACATCCATAAATTCATATGCTGAAAAAGTAAATTTCAACAATTTGGGGTGGCCGTGGCCCCGTCCACCTTGCATCCTCACATTTCCATTGGTCGCCAAACCATTTGCTAGGGAGATTTTCACACTAATTAAGTACTACGACATAGTTAGGCTAAAGTTAGGGAATTAAATCAGAGTTGGGTCAGCTGCCTGCCTACTTTAGAATCCTAAATAATTGGTTTCAAGTTGGAAAAGAGCAAGACGTACAACTAGATATGCATGGTTGACTTGACCAATAACCCAAATGATTAAAAGAAAGAAGATTTGCTAAATTTACGGCCAAAATGATTGTATCCAGAGGAAAGGATATAGACACAGCACGGCATATTGAAGCATTAAGGTCACTTGAACCTAATTTGTTAAAAAAACAAAGAGTCTTGAAAGAAACCCAAACTCAGATTTGATTTAATTTAATTGGATGATAAATATATATATATATATATAGTAACTTTGCTTCACTATCTAAGGCTATGAAAGGAACCCAAACTCGAGACGAGGCAACGGCCCAAACCCGAATTGGAGTCCGAGGTATATCATTTTCTTTTGGACCTTTTCTAAGGGTGAATTAAAGACTGTATACAAAAATTATGCCCTATCAAATTTAAGATAACGTATAAAGTTAAAAAAAAAAATTGGCTCCATAACAGGCACTCAACCTCATAATTTCTATATTAAAATAGAAGATAGGAATTTTACTGTTTATTTGGCCACTTATTAAGGAGTTAGTAAAATTTAGTTGAAACAAATGTAAATATTATTAAATTTAGTGGAAATAAGTATAAATTTTAAAATTTCAATAAGAACAATACATTATATTTACAACATAATATCAAATAATACAGACAAATAAATTTGAAAATATAGTAGAAGTTGTCAAGTTGAGTGTGACAGCTGCTTCCTCTTGCTCGGTCGCCATATGAACTTTTCCATTTCTTTCCCAGGTGAGACCGTTGGGAAGAGCTTTCCCATTATGACCGTTGGGAAGAGCAGTCCCTGTCAAATGGACTATATCTGTTATACTTTTCTGATACATCAGGAGAAAATTCCCAACATCTTTTTCTCTCCTAAGAAAAAAGTAGGATCCATTTTTCTCTGAACTCAATGCCTAAACATTGACAATCATTGGAGAGAAAAAAACCCGGATTTTTTTTTTCCATGTGCGACCGCCGTTAAATTGCATATATGGTAGTAAATTAGATCTATAGTATAGTAGAGAAAGAAATGGTCAGACCTAGCTAATTTCTTGATGCATTGAGCCTATTAATCTAGAAATGCCAATTTTGAGCTTCAACACAGTTGGGTCTTCAACAAAGTTAGAACGTGTCAAAGAGAAGGATAAAGCGCACAACAGAGGATGACGAGCATGGCTTTCAATATAGCATTGTCGTCTACCAACTATTCTTGTAAGGTAATTTGACTCTGCTTCACCTTCTCTCTCTCTCTCTCTCTCCTGACCTGACCTCTTCCTCTTCCAATTCCTAATCTATCTCCTCAGACCCTTTTCAAAGCCTATCCTTGATCTCTTACAACTCTCTCCTTAAGAACCATTCTTATCACATTGCTCTCTCCCTATAATCTAGATTCTATAAAACCTGAAAAAGCTAAAAAAAGCACTGCAAAAATCAAAAGATAAACACAAACCACCCAACTCCCTAATCTCTTCTACCCACTGTCTTCTCTTTCTTCTACATCACAGAGAGATTGTCAATTACCCAAAACCCAGCAGAGCATTTCTGTTCCTAAGCCCCTAATCATCTTTCTTTTTCATCTCTCAAAATTCCAATTCTTTGCAACTACTACAATAAGCACTTTTTCTTCATGTAAATTAATGTCAATTCAACATTTGGGCACCAATCCTTCAAAACCCACACCCAACCCAAGAAATCTCAGAATGGACAGAGCTCCCCACATTCACAGATTCCGATGGTCGCGCACCAGTCTAGTCTTCTGGTTTTCCATCATCGTCTCCTCGATCCTATTCTTCTTCTTTGGTTCAACGCCTTCTTCATTCTCCAACTCGTCTCGCAAATCCGCGCCCAATTGGGGCGGAGCCGAATGGGAAAAGCGAGTGCGAATGTCTGCGCGCACTCATTCCCATTCCGGGAGCTCCGGTGGCCACCTCACCGTCCTCGTGACCGGCGCCGCCGGTTTTGTTGGGACCCACGTCTCCGCTTCCCTCAAGCGCCGCGGAGATGGGGTTGTGGGTCTCGACAATTTCAACAACTACTACGACCCGTCTCTGAAACGGGCTCGCCAGAAGCTCTTAGACCGGTCCGGCGTGTTCGTCATTGACGGCGATATCAATGACTCCGATCTTCTTTACAAGCTATTTGATGTGGTCGCATTTACACACGTAATGCACCTCGCGGCTCAGGCTGGTGTCCGGTATGCTATGAAGAATCCAAACTCATACGTTCAAAGCAACATTGCAGGCCTTGTTAGTGTTCTCGAGGCCTGCAAGGCTGCAAATCCGCAGCCGGCGATCGTCTGGGCGTCGTCTAGTTCCGTTTACGGACTCAATTCTAAGGTACCCTTTTCAGAAAAAGATCGAACGGACCAGCCGGCAAGCCTATACGCAGCGACCAAGAAGGCCGGTGAAGAAATTGCGCATACGTATAATCATATCTACGGCCTTTCAATCACCGCGCTGAGATTTTTCACGGTTTATGGACCTTGGGGACGGCCGGACATGGCGTATTTCTTCTTCACGAATTATATACTGAGAGGGAAGTCCATTCCAGTCTTTGAAGGTGCTAATCATGCTAGCGTTGCAAGGGATTTTACATACATTGATGATATAGTGAAGGGTTGTTTGGGTGCTTTGGATACTGCCCGGAAGAGTACCGGGAGTGGTGGGAAGAAGAAGGAGGCTGCGCAATTTCGGGTGTTCAATCTCGGGAACACTTCGCCGGAGCCGGTGAGCAAGCTTGTGAGTATATTGGAGAGGCTGTTGAAGGCGAAGGCTAAGCGAATTGTGCTGCCATTGCCGAGAAATGGGGATGTGATGTTTACGCATGCGAATATAAGCTTGGCGCAGAGGGAGCTCGGCTACAAACCCACCACGGATTTGGAGACGGGGTTGAAGAAGTTCGTCCGCTGGTACCTCAATTATCATTCCCAGACCCAGAAGAAGAGTTCTTGGTGAATGGGTTCTCAGCATTCTGAATTTTTATTCAATATCAGTCTTACGTATATATATATATATATATGGCTTTCTTGATCTTCCCCATTTCCGTTAAGACATTACTGTGGATTTGTGACGAAGAGAGAGGGGGACTTATTTACACAGAGGTTTCGTTATTAGTTCTTTCTTTGTTTTTCAAGATCTTTATTGGTAGCTTAGCCATTGTATTCCTATTGTATTTACCGATTATAACAGGCATATATTCTCATGATGATAATATAAAAAATTCTAGTGAAACATGCCTTATCTTCTTAATGTTCTTGGCATTGATTATGGCACTTTACAGCATTCGCTTAATGATGAGGTTGAATTCTTCTTGTTTAATTTAAAACTAGATATTAATTTTATTAATTTTGATCCCTCCTCTCGCAATCGTAGCTACCTATCATTCATAATATCAAGTTTACATGGTGCACAATATGAGTGTCGAAGAGTTAGACACCCTTCACTCCTCCCAAAAACGAGAAAATTACAATTTTGTCCTTTGAACTGTATCGGAGTGAGATTTATTTGTGGACCTACAATTACGAAGAGTATTCTACTGAAGACTGAAATGAATCAATTTTAACACACAGAAAACAGAGTTTTATGAGTTACTAATATAGTAGTTCCTATTGACATTTTGACTTGATTATTAATTAACTAACAGGTAATGCTATACAACCAAAAAGTTCATACAAAATTTATCACCAGAATGATGTGGTTAAATTGTAGGCCTATCACTTTAAAATAAAGAACCCATCAAGATGCTTGTTTATTATAAAACTATCATCGCCACATTATTCTGGTGTAGAATTCTGTATAAAAATTTTGAAAACATAACATTTTCCTTAACTAATATAGCTGTTCCTGACATTTACTGCACAATTTCGACTTAGAGGCTTTAAACTTGAGACACCAATTGATATATGCAGACATTGAATACGTGGTTCTGACTCTGGCGTAGTTAAAGCCACTCAATTTGTGAAATTTTTCCGTAAAAACTGAACAATCAATCCAGTGAAGTCTTCATTATAGGGATGAAGTCTTTAAGGTGGAACAAGAACAGATTTATCTGCTTCAGCTCATTGATAAAACAATCGATGGCAAAAATGTTGGGTCAAATAGTGTCTAACAGCAGAAGATAGTTGTGGATTTCAAGTCAGCAAAAATGCAACAGAAGTTCATTACATTCCATTCCATTCCAGTAGCTTTAAGTTTTAAGTGAAAACCAAACACCATTTACAACCCACTTAAAAATTTTACTAAAGAATCATCTGAAAACAAGTAAACCTTCAATAACCAACAATTTATAATAACAAAATTATCATGAAGAAAGAGTTTTCTACAAACCGAACCCTCTAAAAGTACCAAAAAAGGGTCTAAAATGGAACACTAGACACCAAGAGTAGAACAAAACATAGTTTTTCGAGATGCTGCGAGTTATAAAGATAAAAAAATGGAATAATCAACTATTAACCATCTGCAAACATGACCTCAACCATAACTCCTTGTTCCATGTTTATGGAGGTAACTTGTTTAACCACCTCTGGAGTGGTGAAGAGATCAATCACTCTCTTGTGGATGCGGAGCTCAAATCTGTCCCATGTATTCGTTCCTGTTTGCAAAAATAACCAGTTATTTCTCATTAAACGGCCTTCATAATGACCAGACGAAGTAGGCATATGCTTCACGAGTCATTCTTTAGTAATTTCATCATGCTTTAGCTGCACCACAGCATATTTTTGGCGATAAAGATAACTTTTTTGGCTGGTAATTTTCCAAGAAATATTATCGCTTGACTCAAACTAATACAAGGCAAATGCTTACCGTGGAGTGAAGTAATTACATTTTTATTAGAGATAACGACGGAGAAGTACTGCATATATAAAATGGTGTAACTCATATGATAGAAACCCTAGTTTCCCAACAAAAGTTTGGTACCATGAACATTTACTCCTCCGAGAAATCACATAACTGTATCATAAGATTGTACCATCTGAACCAAGAAAGATTAAAGTTATATAGATGCCAATGAATTTACAATTAAAAAGTTCCAATCCGTGTTCAGAGAGAGAGAGAGAGAGAGAACCCTGCACAACTATACCGCTTCCCCAAGGCCCCCTAAAAAAGTTTAAAAGATCAAGGAAAAAAATAAAAAAAGGCCTTTGAAAACCAAGGAATCAAACAAATGAATACTTTAAGCATAGTTAGATGATCATGAAAATTCCCACCAGTTTATTATATCTCTTCAACTAGTCAAAATAAAAATGTAAGAACCAAGTTAGGAGAATTATCAATAATCTAAGCCTAGTTTTGTGACAATAATAGGAAAATATGTACCTTCACCACAAGGGGCCTTCCTAGTAGTGACTCGAAGAACCTTGGTTGGCATCCTAACAGGCCCCTTAACCTTAAGCTGCTTGTCCTTAACTCCACGTACCAGATCTCCACATACTACATACCACCAATTTTGCATGCACGCCCAAAACACCATTAATACAGCATTATATATATACATAAAATATCTATACTAGATATATACATATACATATACATAGATATACATATATATATACGTAAGTCACTTTTCAATCAAACCTTTCTCGAGGTTTTTCACGTTCCTGGAGGTGAGGCTGATCCTGATCTTGTGAATCTGCTCTTGGGTCTCCACTGAACCTGCAAGCTTAGTCATAGACTTCGTTGGCGGTACATATGCCATTGCCATGGTTTCTCAGTTTGCTGCTGCAAGTAACAAATCAAACATTAATGCTTTTGTTCCATTGATCACATACATATTTTATATGTATATATATATATATATTCATATGCATACATATATGAAAATATTCTTCAAATAACGATTTTTCGTGGAAAATCAAGTAAACGGTGTGACTGCGTGTTTTTTCGTGGCTGACATTAGGTTACCTAGATCACAGGAGAACACAGCGCTGCGCTTGTAGTTATATGAATTCTGGTTTACTTGTTCAATGTATTCTTTTATACATAGGGTAGGAACCTAGGGTTTGTTTATCTACTTTTACTTTTTTTTTTTAATTTGTTTATTTATTATTTTTCTGAAAATAGGATAAACAATTTTTTTGTAAGGGTAACATGAGCCGGGCGGATTTTTTTGAAATTCATACCAAATCCAAAGGAAAAATTATTCGACATGACTATCATGGTAACATCCACAGTGATCTCAACACTCAAAATTCATTCTCAAAGAAATCAACATTAAATGGGCATAACAAATACAGTAAAAGTCAAATGAAACGGATAGGATCCAGCAAAACGGTTTGGGTCGGGCCATTTAGACCCACATTGACTCTAGAATGGGAGAATATTGAAAAACAAGTGAAAAAAAAATAGAAATAAAAAAGGATAGAGATAGAAAACAAAAGAAAAGCTTGGGTCATGTATGAGATAATTGGGTTGAATTCAGGTCAACGGGTGCGAAGAAAGTCAAGGACACTATTACCTATGAGAGGAGGTAAGGTAGGAAAAAGAAAGGCTATGGGGAGGTAAGGCAGGAAAAAGAAACAGAAGTCCTTCCTCTAGTTTGGTTATATTCAGCATGCATGAACATAGTTGTACGTGTGGCCAGTGGGCTCTCAACCCGGTTCGGACTTAGGCCCATATTTGTATTCGATGTTTGTGTTGGGTTGAGGACTTGTCCCATGTTGAACGAGTCTTTGAGTTTGTGCGCGCGCGTATATATCTACAGTTACCTTCTCGTTTAATGGATTGTTAATTGATTAGTTAAAATTCAAAAAAAAAAAAAAACATAGTTGTGCAGTGTGAACGTGTGAGCTGCACACTTTGTATAACTCTATAAAATATATTTAACCTGTGTCGTAAGTAAGCATATTACTATGACCATAAGTAATAAATAGAAGATATAATACACTTTTATTATTATATAAGTTATATATATAAAGAACTAGTTTTTGTTTAATAAAAGTAGTTAATATATTTGGTATTTAAAATAAATAATGTGGATCAAAATAATCAAGTCCAATATAATAAGTCGGACCCAATTAAGAACATTTTGTCGACTTTGGTTAGGAGAGGTCCAAACTCACTAATGCGCAGAAGTAGGCCCTAACAGTGGTAGTTACAGTCCAAATCCAGAAAGGACCAAGTCGGTCTAGCGTATGCTAGTCTATTTCTAAAAGGACCAGGACACTAAACGATAAAGTCCAAGTGCAAGACAAACAATATTCAAAAGTGATTGACTCTTAGGAAAAGACAGAGTCCAATTTTTAATGGGATTATAGCATTTCAAAGCCTATAAATATCCCATACCACTAAGGTGTAAGGTACGTTTACTAGAGTTAAAACTAGAGTATTGTGTTCAATTCATTGTGTTTAAGTTTGCTAACTTAATTATCGGAATGCCATCAATCCAAAGAGGATCGACACATTCTCATTATCTTCTTCTCTTGCAGATTATTCGTGCTCATCAATTTAGTTTGAGAATTCAACTAGGCCTTCTTAAAAATTTTACCTACAATTGGCGCCGTCTGTGGGAAAGTCTACACAACGATAAGTACATGTTTTCTTAGAGGAGAAGTCGAACCCACCGACAGGAAGCTTGAAGACAGCCATAATGTTTGTAGCCATGACGACACTTACCTATCAAGTCGTCACGATGATTCAGTAAGAACTCTAGAAGGTCGTTTGATTAAATTGAAGATACAAGTCCCTGGAGGTAATCAACAGGGAAGATAGTAGGGACTACGACAGGCTCCACAATATGTCAGAAATCTAAATCGCCAAATGATCCATTGCAAGAACTTGAATCATTCACTCTCCAGTGGACATGTGCCTAATAATTTGTCACCCCGAGTAGCTGAGCAAGAACTTCGGCAACGGGACGAAGAGATCGCCCACCTCAGGTCAACAGTTGAAATTATAAAGGAGGCGATTACTGAAAGAGATGGACGAGTCCTTGGCTGATCTCTAGGTTGGTGTAGAAGGAGTATGACAAATTCAAGAGACATAAGCCCCCCTGTCGCATGTTTGACTGTGAGTCATGCTTCCAGTATTGGGTACTGCACGGACCGACGGGAAGATCGGTAACATGGGAGAAGTTGAACATCAGTAAGAGATCCGGCAAGGGTCGATCCAAAGCAATATGACTGGGACCGATGGTTGAATGAGCGACTAGACAACAGGGACAAGCATCGTAAAGGACGAACAACGCATGATATAGCCAGAAGAGCACTTGATCAGATCGCGTCCACATCCTTTACAGAGGAGATTAAGACTCGCCGACCACCAAGAAAGTTCACACCACCAAAGTTTACACCTTATGATAGGAAGTTGAATCCAGTCAGTTATGTCCGGTACTATAAACAAATAATGGCACTATAGAGTAGTGATGAGTCCCTCATGTGTCGAGTTTTTCCTTCAAGCCTAGGAGAGGTGGCTCTACGATAGTTCGACAAGCTGTCGTCCAGATCAGTTTCAAACTTGAGACAACTTATCGAGCTATTCACCAACTGATTCATAGCAAACAGCAAGCAACCTAAGGAGGTGGACTACTTGCTAACCTTATAGAAGAAGGATGATGAGGGATTACGGGTGTATAAAAGGTGCTACTGAGAGGCTTACAACGAAATCGAGGATTGCAACGAGCATTTGGCGGTTGCATAGTTTAAGATCAGCCTGCCCAGGGAGCACCGGCTGAAGCAATCCCTTATAAAGAAACTAGTCATCTGGATATAAGACCTAATGCTAAGGATCAAACAATATGCACAGGTAAAAAAAGATGTTGATTAGCTGATATAGGAAAAGATTGGTAAGAAAACTGAGAAAAAAGATGGGCGTGAAAGCAAGAAACCCAGACATGAGGAGAATAACAACAATCGGGGCAGAAAGACAACAGAAAGGGTTAATACGATTTTCGAGGACTCGAATTACAAGATTCTACCTCAGATACGGGATAAGCCCTTCTTTAAGTGGCCCATAAAGTTAGGAATGTTGACTCAATGTCTTGATTTTGATGATAACAAAACTTTATTTAGTGATCTAATAATTCTACTTAAGTGTGCAGATTAATTATTAGATTTCTATCGTGACTTGAAGTTTATCACAATGGAGAACTTGTGATGCAAATATTAGAATGAAGGTTGATAAGCATGATGAGTGAACATATTCAACAAAGCTAATCTTATAAGTAAATGCAGGAATTACAAGATGATGAAAATCTTGGATTGAAGATTGATAAGCATGAAGGAATGACATATTCATCAATGGTGATCTTATAAAGAATAAAGAAATTTCAAGATGATGGATGTCAAGGAAGAAGATTGAAAATGATCAAAGCCTTGATTGAAAAGAATAAGCCATATCTGTTGAAGAGTTCTCAAAGAACAGTTGAAATATGAAGAGCTTAAGTCTTGGAAGCTCTCTTGAAGATCTTGGTGAAGACTTGAATCAATTGATGAAACAATGATGATTAAAGAGCTCTATAAGTAATTAAAATGGAGTTGATTTCATATTGAAGGATTGAAGATGTTCTTGAATTCATCAAGCCTTGAAAAAGTGTTTTCAAGCCTTAAAAAGCTTAGTTGGATGATCCTTAAAGAGCTTGAAGATATTGAAGAAGATTGAAAAAATATTGCAAAAGTTAAGGATTTTCCTAAAAAGAGTCAACCCTACAAGAAAAAGAGTCGACTCATTCGAACAGAGGCTGAAAGTTCTAATAGAGATCAAAAGAGTCGACCTCTGTCTCTAAAAGAGTCGACTCATTCCAACAGAGAGTTGATTTTGTAGTTTCAGACAAAAAGAGTCGACCCCTGGAGAAAAAGAGTCGACTCATTTGGGCAGAACCTTGAAAAATCTGCTGAAACATAAAAGGAGTCGACCCCTGCAGTAAAAGAGTCGACTCATTTACAGCAACGGCTAGATTTTTGAACGTTATACTCCGCTGTTTTCGTAACAAATCGTCTCCCATCCACCACTAACTGCTAGAAATAATCCATGACTATAAATACAAGATCCCTGCAGCTTCTAAACATAAGAAAGAGTGATTATACTTGCTGAATCAACATCTTGAAGCTGAAAATCTATTGTGCCCTCACTGCTACATATTTTGCTGAGTGATTAAGGTTATCTATTGAGCTATTTTTATTCATCTACTCATTAGGAGAGTTATTCTTTGTATAACCTTTATTCATTTCACTTTGGTGGGTTTGAAAACCTGTGAGTTTGAGTGTTCTTGGGTAAAAACACTTGTAAGTTTGAGTGAAGCTTGGACAAAATCACTTGTAAATTTGAGAGAAGCTTGGACAAAATCTCTTGGGTTGTGAGAGCTTGGGGAAGAGCTCTTGTAAGAGTGAGCTGGGCATTTGTAGCAAAACTAGTAGCTGTGTAAGGGACTTTACATTGTGGAATATCTTCGAAAGAATCGAAGAAGAGAGGACGTAGGCAAGGTTGGCCGAACCTCTATAAATCTGGTGCTCTTCTTTTTTTGTTCTATTTTGCTTATTTACTTATTATACTTGCTTGCATTGTGTTCTATTATTTGCTTGATTGATTTGTACTAAGATTAATTATTGTCGAAATACATAAACTGTTTTCAGTTGCATTATTTGATATAAATTCTATAAAACCCAATTCACCCCCCCTCTTGAGTTGCCTTCTTAGGCTAACAAGGAGGAGACCCCACTGCCCGGGACTAGAGGAAGTTCTGCTCTTACCATAGGGAAAAGGGATGTTAGACAAAAAACTGCCAAAATCTCAAGAACCATTTGGAGAAATTGGCAAAGGCTGGTCATCTTAACTAGTACATTGACTGGGAGAAGACAAAACGGGAGGCTGAGCAGATAAGGCAGGAAGCCATCCCGTAGAAGGAAGCCATAATAGAACCAGTTCGGGTAATCAATGTCCTCTATAGATCGGCGGAGTCGACAGCTATAGACCCTCACAGATACCGAGCCGAGATTCAAAAGGCTGCGCATCTTAGAGAGGTAATGTTATTGGAACCTCCAAACAAAAAAGCTAAACTCGGCAACAGTGCTAAGGCCATAACCTTTACTGACAATTACTTGGTTGGAGTACAACTACCCTACAATAATGTGCTGGTGGTAACACTACGATTGGGGGATTGCGACCTTTTCAATTAGGGAAGCTCCTCCGAAGTCATGTACTACGACCTTTTCAAAAAATTGAAATCGAATTCAGCTCGGACCCGGTCTGGCTGTTGGGAAAGGTAACGATCCCGGTAATTGCGGGAGGGATCACTATTCAGGACAAGAAGAGACCAAGTGGTAGCTAAGCAATGCTTCCTGGCAGCATGGGCCACAAAGGTAAAGGTGGGCAAGGTTCAAATGATAGAGCTTCACGAAGATACGACCACGATTGACGATGTCGGGCTATTACTAGAAAACAAGGCCGTTGAGGACCTTAAGAAAGTTCAAATGGATCTGTATGACAAAAAGAAGTACTTCGTGCTCGGCATTTTTTTGTCCAAAACTGAGGAGAAATCATTGATTAATCTGTTGACACAGTACATTAAAATCTTCGCTTGGACACCTTACGTCATGCCGAGAATCGACCCAGAAGTAGCCTGCTGCCACATACTTAACGTAAACCCATAGAGTCGACCTGTGGTCCAGAAAACATGAATGGCAGCTACTTAACATGTGGATGCAGTGATCGAAGAGGTTGATAGACTCTTTGAAGCAGGGGCAATAAGGGAAGTCTATCATCCACGCTAGCTCTCTAACATGGTGGTGGTGAAGAAGAAGAACGTCAAGTAAAGGTTTTGTGTCGACTTCACCAACCTGAACAAAGCATACCCCAAGGACCCTTTCCCATTTTCCACTTTCCAAGATTGACCAGCTTGTAGATACAACAATTGGATTTGAAAGGATAAACTTCTTAGATGCCTATCGCGGGTACCACCAAATCCCGCTTCATGAAGACCTCGAAGAAAAAATTGCTTTCAGCACCCTAAGGGGCATCTTCTGTTGCAAAGTCATGCACTTTGGCTTGAAGAATGTCGGTGCTACCTACCAGAGATTGGTCACCAAAATGTTCAAAGAGCACATCAGTAACACTGTAAAAGTATACATTGATGACATGGTGGCAAAAGTAAGGTCGGTAAATTCCACCTGAGCAATCTAAAGGGAGTGTTCGACATTCTTAAAAAGTACAAGATAAGGTTGAATGCCTTTAAATGTGTATTCGGGGTAAGCTCGGGAAAGTTTATTGAATTCTTGGTCACGCACCAAATGATTGAAGCAGATCTGTATCAGATTAGTGTCATTCAAAACATCCAGATCTCGAGAAACATCAAAGAAGTCCAAAAGTTGACTGAAATGGCAGCGGTCCTCAACCGATCTTCAGATAAGTGCTAACCATTTTTCTAACTTTTGAAAAAGTAAGAGCGATTCAACTGGAACCCTGACTGTGACCAGGCTCTTGCTGACTTATAGAGATATCTGGCCCATCCACCATTGCTTTCTATACCGCTCAAACAAGAAGAGCTCTTTCTTTATATGACAGTGTCAGAGCACGCAATGAGCACCGTTCTACTCCGTCAACAAGACATGTAGCAAAAGTTAGTCTATTATGTCAGCAAAACTCTTCTGGGGGGTAGAGAACAGATATTTACTATTGGAAAAATTGGTATTGGTATTAGTAATGGCATTACGCAAGTTGGTGCATTACTTCAAGGCCCATACCATCAACTTTCTCACTAATCACTAGCTTAAACCACTCCTCCGAAAAGCAGACTTCTCAGGCAAACTAGCAGAGTGGGCAGTGAAGCTAGGAGAGTTTGACATTAAGTTTCAACCCAAATCGGCTGTAAAAGGTCAGGTGCTTGCTAACTTTATTGCTGAATTTTCTGTTGAATTGTCACAGGAAGCCAATTAGACACCTGATGCCGATCAACCAAATTATAACCCCCCCTTGGAGCTATGGGAGATTGTTGATCATTGGAAGTTCTTCGTTGACGGAGCATCCAACGACAGGAGGGCAGGATCGGGCATAATCCTAATCACGCCAGACAACATGGCATTAGAGCATGCCATAAAGATGGAGTGCACTGCCTCAAACAACGGGTCAGAATATGAGGCTCTGCTCACCGGTCTGCACCGAGCTATAGAGCTTAAGATTGCCGAAATAGTGATTTACTCAGACTCCCAACTGGTGGTTAACTAGATCATGGACGAATATGCGGCAAAGAATGACAGAATGGTGCAGTACTTAGCAAAAGCAAGAGAGCTGCTCAACAAGTTTAGCAAATACAAGATCCATCAGATTGACCGTGAGAACAATGCTAATGCCAATGCCTTGGCAACACTCGCGGTAGCCTTAAAGTCAGGATCAAAGAGAATAATTCACGTGGAGACACTGCATAGCCCGAGCATATTTCAAGAAGAAGAGTAAGCTCTGGCTATTAAACAGTTAGGACCATCCTGGATGGACCTAATCATCGCCTATCTTGACAAGGGCGAGCTACCAGAAGACAAGAACGAGGCTAGAAAAGTCAAGCACAAGTCGTTAAAATACTAGCTATCACTTGCCAAGGAACTTTATAGAAGATCTTTTACTGGTCTCTATCTACATTGTGTTCACCGGGACAAAGTGCAGGGCATCTTGTTCGAAATTCATGAAGGGATTTGTGGAAGTCACGTCGGTGGAAAATCTTTCGCACACCAAGCCATTTCACAGGGCTACCGATGGCCTTATATGCAGAAAGATGCTGCCCAATATGTGCTGAAATATGAGAAGTGCTAGAAATTTTTACCAATAATTCACCAGCCTATTGAGAAACTTACAACTATCACCAGCCCTTAGCTTTTTGCACATTGGGGGCTAGACATAGTCGGACCGCTGCCCCAAGCTCTAGGGAATAAGATGTTCCTCATAGTGGTAACAAAATACTTCACCAGGTGAGTGGAAGTATAGCCTTTGTCTACTATTAGAGAAGTTGACGCTAAAAGGTTTGCATAGAGGAGCATCATTACAAGATTCGAAATATTCCATGCACTGGTTTCAGATAATGGTACCCAGTTCGACGGTAATATGTTCAGAGAATTCTACAACGAGCTTGGGATTAGAAACTACTATTCAACGTCGGCCTATCCGCAGTGCAACAAGCAAGCTGAAATATCAAACAAGACTATACTAAATGTGATAAAAAAGAGGCTGGAAAAAGTTAAGAGAAGATTGGTGAAAAAACTGCCCAGTGTCTTATGGTTTTATAAAACCACTCCAAGGAGATCTGCTGGAGAAATCCCTTTCTCAATGGCATATGGGGCAGAGGCAGTAATACCCTTGGAGGTCGGACTTTTAATCATTAGATCAGCAGCATTTGATACCGGCCTTAACGATCAAACTTTGACAAAGGACCTCGACCTCGTTGAAGAAAAAAAAGAGGCTGCCCTGCTCAAACTTACCGGATACCATCAACAACTAAGCCGATCCTACAACAAACGGGTTCAGCCAAGAGCCTTCGCTCCCAATGACTTAGTGCTAAGAAAGGTACTGGGGGCAATAAAGATTCCTGCAAATGGGAAGTTCGACCCTAACTGGGAAGGTTCCTGCATAGTTGTGTCCTAGGTCGGCGGGGAGGCATACCGACTAGAAACTGCCAAAGAAAGGTGACAACTACCCTGACCTTGGAATGCGAACAATCTCAGAAATTCTTATTCTCAAAGGATGTAATAGCCTACAACAATACTTTATTTTTCCTTCAAAAGTTGCACATTATCAATAAAACTAGAAGTCATTCAACAGATCTACATATCTGGTGCCATTCCAAAAGGCAAGCATAAAATGGAGACAAAAATCAAGAACTTTAAAATAAAACCAAGTGTTTAACTTATTCCTGCCTAGGTTTGGTAGGTCGGCTTGAGAATGGCCAAGACATATCCAAAACTTAGTAGAAAATTAAGTCTTCCTCATATAGAACAGTTCGGCTAAACAATTTGGCTAAAAAAGAAAGGTCATTGGTAAAAACTGGACTCACTCAGATCAAATACAATAACCAGCAAAAGAATGACAAGAAAAACTTGAGCTAGAATACTTAGATTAAGCAAAAAGAAGTATAAAAACAGAGATAATTAAAAATCTTCTTGTATTAAATAAATAAATAAAGTACAGATTATAACTGTCTTGCCCGCATGCATAATTACAAGAAAGAAAGCAAGAATACAATGAACAGGAAAGCTACGAAGGTGGGTCAGCAGTAAGGTTGGTCTCCGTAGAAGGCAAGTCAGCATGCCCGACATTTTCAGCTGACTTGACTCCAAGATGAGCCTCTTCTTCTTTATCTTCGTCAGCCTCTGCATCAGATCCCAAGTCAGCTTCACCTCGGATAGGTATCTTCGTCCAGAAAAGAGAAGACTTGTCTAGAGCTTGCTTCTTTAGGGCTGCCTTCCAGCCTTCCCGAAAAAGTTACTCACAGATCTGCTTGACTTGTCCTTCATAGGAGTCTTCAGCATCCTCATAACCCTTTGTATATTGGGCTTGCGACTCCACCTTCAATTTCTCCAGATTCGTCATGGCTTCTACCAAACTCGTCTTTGCCTTAGATGCAGACTTCTCAGCTTCAGCAAGCTAAGCCTTTAGAGCTGCAGCTTCAACCCTCACCACATTGAAGTCTTCATCTTTCTGCTTAACCTAGGCTTGGGTTTCAGCAAGGATGACTTTACTGTTCTTTAGCGCTGTCTCCAAAGTACGAATGTCTTGATCTCAGTCATAGAAGTGATCCTTCAGCTCGCCGTGTTTCTTCAGCAAGTTCTTGTGTCGATCATGCAGACAGAAGCGCTGCATGACCTTCAAGCTCTGAATCGCTCTCTGATTAGAACAAACAGCAGAAGTCATCAATAAAAAGCTCAACAAAAAATCAACCAGAAAAAACAAAGGGAAGATCCCTGACCACCATCGATGAGTGAGCTACCCTTATCAAGAGGTCTTTAGTGGTTGTGTCGCTCAGTTCCTTGATATTTCCAGGCGGCAAAACAGCTTAGAAAGCCCTAACAATATCATCGGCGCTGAAGAGGACAGAGTCCTAAAAAGTCATGGCACGACTATAAATCTTTGACCGCACCACAAACTCCTTAGTCCCTAGCTCCTTCTTTTTGCCCTTGTCTTTCTATTTGGGGCACGCTACCTCATGTGAAGCACCTTTAGCCTCAGCAGCCTTTACCAATTTTCTCCTTTTCTTAGCCTCCTGAGGCACCATGGGCTCAACCAGATCCACTATTGTGGGAGCAGCAGGGACCGCGATGACAAAAGGCGCCATAAATGAAGAAACACCGGTGGCAGAAATAACAATAACAGTGGCAGTGGACGCAGTCGCTCCATTCCCCTTCTTCTTTTTTGTACCGCTTTTCTTAAGAACGGCCGCCAGATTGCAGGGTTGTGGACGCTCTGTGCCACCTTTAGTAGCAGGAAACTGCAGCAAGACCGTCGGGGAGTCTCTGAGTTGGTGTTGGCCTCCTTCCACCTTCTAGGAGGCAATCACACTAGCTGGTACTTTGTTAGTTGCTGAGAAGGACTGGTATCAGATCGAGTAACCTAGCAGTATATGGGCAGCTCGACCAATTCCTCTCAACTCGCCCTCACCCTTATATGCCTAAACTTGGTTAAGAGTCCTTGTCTCTGACGCTGAAGTCAATTAGAAAAGCAAAAACAGGATGTTAGAATTAGCAAAAACAGATGCAAACAGAGATAAAAGAAAAGAAAAACCTAATAGAGGAGGCGGAGATTGACTTATTGTCTTCAGGACTCTGGGGCATCTCATTGCTGGGAGAACCTCCTCTGGGATGTTCCCAAACTCCCATGGCCTGCTCACCCTCACAATAACGTCGTTGATCCTCTTCCCCGAATTGGGGAGGAATTGGACCAACTCTCTCGACCCACTCCTAACCCGGAAATGGTACCTTTTTCGGTCTGACTTAGCGCCACTCAACTTTACAGCCGAATAGCAATAATCAAACTCGTAGAGACCTAAGTTTTGGTTCAAGCGCCTATTCAACTTAATCACTCCCATGACTATCTGATAAGAATTGGGTTGGAGTTAGATGGGGGCAATCCTATAGTGGTTTAGGACTTCGATTAGGAAGGGTGAACTGGGAACCTAAGTCCACCCTCTACAATGGAGATTAAAGGGAAGGGAATCTCTTCCTCGTTCTCAAACTAGCCATTGTCTTTAGGCTCAATTAACCTAATCTCTACCCCTTCAGGAAAGTCGTGTCTACGTTTGAAGGCTACAATGGCGGCTGGACTATCAAGCATACTCCTAAGCTTGTTCGCTATGAAAGACAGACAAGGGAGCTTAGGGTTTAAGCTTGAGAGCAAATAGAAAAGAAGAAATGAGAGAGATATACAGAGAATTTTATTTCTTTATATGATGAGCAAATGCAGAGTATCTGAAGTATCTTTGTTAAGTTGTTTTGTTTAGAGAGGCAAACCCTCCATCTGCAGAAAAGTGTGAAACAACGGCAGTAAAATCAGACTTCCCAATAGTCACATCTCATTAAATTACACTTAACGGTGGCACTAGGCGAGCCTAAAACTGTATAGCACTAGCCCCAACCCCAACCCCCTTCTAAAGGGCACCAGGGTTGGGGGGTAATTGTGGGTCAAAATAACCAAGCCCAATATAATAGGTCGGGCCCAACTAAGAACATGTTGTCAACCCGGGCTAGGAGAGGCTCAAACTCACTAATGCCCAGAAACAGGTCTTAACAATGGTAATTACAGCTCAGATCCAGCAAATACCAAGTCAGTTTAGCATACTCGAGTACATTCCTAAAAGGATTAGGACACTAAATAATAAAGTCCAAACGCAAGACAAATAATATCTAAAAGTAATCGACTTCTAGGAGGAGACAAAGTTCAATTTTCAATGGGATTATTGCATTCCGAAACTTATAAATATCATGTACCACTAAGGTGTAAGATACGTTTACTAAAGCTAAAGCTAGAGTCTTTTGTTCGATTCATTGTGATTAAGCTTACTTATTTAATAATCAGAATGTCATCGATCTAAAGATGATCGACACATTCTCACTGTCTTATGCTCTTACAGATTATTCGTGCTAATCAATTTGGTTCAAGAGTTCAATTAAGATTTCTTAAAAATTCTACCTATAAATAATAATAAACATTTCTTTTTCAAAATGTGAACTGTCACTCGCTTCAATAGCACTCTATACAATCCAAACAAGTTGCCAACGGGTATTTTGCAAAAGATGCCGGTCGAGGCTGAAACTAGTGCATGGTCACGAAAAAATTCATTTGGGAGGGCAGTTTTAGTATAGGTACAAAACTCACTTTAAGATTTTGAAAAAACATTCCAAAAATATAAGAAAAACGTTTCGAAAACTTCTATTAATATTTTAGAAGCTTGAAATTTTAATTTTTATACATTTGTTTTATTAAATTTTAACTAAGTATCTATAAAATTATTTATGTAAATTTTTACTAATTTTCTTAACAGTCTCCTTCTAAGTTTCACAAAAAATTCTTAATATAATTGCTATTAAATTTTCTAATCGTTTTTTGCTCCCCATTATCCTGTATATATTTTGTTTTTGACTTTGACCTTTTCCCTTACTTTTACCGCTTCCCCTTCTCATTTTCATAACCATAAACTAGTGCCGCTGCGACAGGGCAAGGCATGCATTTCTACTGATCAATTTACAAAAGATCGGAAAGGGGCCCGTAGAAAGCCCAACTAGTTAAGCAGGAAACCTTTGACTGGCTAAATAGGAAGTCATTCTGTGTGGTGTTAGCATTGGGGAAGCTAACTGTTTACCTACCCTGCACTCCCCAGTCCCAACCAAACCGCAACACAATTGACAACTTGGCAGAAAGTCCATGTTATTCAGAGAGAAACCAATCTCTATATTGCAATCCAAAAGGGAGATTCAGATAAAAATAAAGAAATAACATGCATTCGAACTTTTCAAAAAACAAAAGTTAACAACAGAAAGTGGATCCTTCTCAACATCATACAGACTTTTTAACCTCAAAATTGTAGCTGCAAAATCATTCTACTACAAATCTCAATCCCATGTTAGACCGCCAGAGACATAAGGTTCCCAGACTATCACCGGGATGGAAATAGGCATATCTAAGAATCTGCAATTGTAACCTCGACCTCAACACCAGGTTCAATAGTGATGGAGGTGATTTGCTTAACCACGTCTGGGGAGCTGAAAAGGTCAATTACTCGCTTGTGGACACGGAGCTCAAATCTGTCCCAAGTGTTAGTTCCTGTGGATACAACTAAAATCAGTGTCTCATTCTCATCAATAATGCCGAATGCAAATTCCAATGTCACACCTGAATGCAGTTCTCAGCATGCTCGGCTGCAGTAAGAAGTCTATTACTTAAAAAAAGAATAGAGTATGACACTCAACAGAGATTTCTGAACAGTTTAAGAAGCAGGAAGGATGACAAGCCACACACAAAAAGGAAAACTGGTATCCCATGACCATGGAGTACATGTAATTTATTTCGAAAACCAAACTCACATATGGGTCCATACATTCTAAAGGCAAACGAATGAAAGCGCACACACTAATGCTCTGTTTGGTAAATTGGAAGACAGGAAGGAGGGGGGGAAGGAATCTCTCTGCTGTTAGTACAGCAGATGAGAGGAGGGGAGTGAAGGGAGAGGCGGAGGGGTGCACCTTCCCTCTTGGTGCAGGATGAAGAATCTGCTTTGGAGAAAGAGAGAGAGGAGAGAAGAAGTGGGGTTTATTTTTAAACCGCTTGAAAAATGAAACCCATTTTCATGTGGACAAGAGAATGTGAGGTGCCCACGAACGATTCAGTACAGGTTATGCTCTTCTGTAACGTGAGTGAGCAGCACGGACAAAAGAAAAGGTTATAGAGGTGACTTGCAGTAAAGATGCCTCAGCAAGAATTGGGTGTTGTTATTTCACTACAGGTTAGCTGTTCCAACACCTGATTGGAGCGCATGGACAATAGATTGCATGACCCATTTGAGTTAAGAAAGCAACATAATATGCACCACAGTAGCAACACATAATTTTCAGTCTTTACTGTTTTTGCAGTGTATTGATCTCAGACACATTTGACCATAGAAAGCAAAAACGAAGGAAAAAATACTACAGACAAATGAAAGCAAAGTGCATATAGCCACAAAAACATGATACCTCAGTGAATAGTAGACGTAAAAACAAATTCACAACTGAGAGGCAAATGTTAGAACAACAGTTCTATATTCAGCAACCAAAGATAAAAAAAGCTGCATAACCTCAGATATATATAGATAGTGAGAAAATTATCCAGTCAATCAGTAAAAATATCAGTACCTTCACCACAAGGGGACTTCCTGGTAGTGATGTGAAGAACCTTAGTGGGCATTCTCACAGGTCCCTTCACCCTCAGCCTCTTGTCCTTGGCACCGCGAACCAAATCCGCACACACTGTCAATTCATAACAACCCAAAAAAACAAGACATCAAAAACTCATAAAGATGCTAAATGTCACTGAAAGTACTTGCGTACTAAAAGATACAAAGAAAATTCATAAATATCAAGTAGAGAAAAAGCGCTCGTCTGAAATTTAAACCCTTATGTTGATCCATATGTTTGTAATGTGCAAAATTTTCGTAAACAAGATTGTCCAATGCTTCCTCTAAGAGCCCCCATGAAAGTTTTAGCTTAATTTCGTGCAATTAGGTTACTTGCGACATATACAAGCGTTCAAGTCATTTCGGAACCTATAAATCGCCTTCCTACTACTCGAAACACATGAAATGTTTTGCGTCAAAATTTTCAGAAACAAGATTGTCCAATGCTTCCTCTAAGAGTCCACATGAAAGTTCTAGGTCAATTTCGTGCAATTAGGTTACTTGCGACATATACAAGCGTTCAAGTCATTTCGGGGCCTAGAAATTACCTTCCTAATACCCGAAACACATGAAATGTTTTGCTCTTATCAGTACAGACTAAAACAGCAGTTCATTTATTATTACTGTTCATAGTAATAGCAGGCCGAATTGTTTTGAAATTGGAGTAAAACAAAATATGAAACATTTCCTCATATTCAATCATTGTGAGAAAAAAAGGAAGCAAATAGGCCTGATACATAAAAGACAGATAATTGAAATGGATTTGATTGAAATCAAGAATTAGAGTCAAGCAAAAAAGACCTTTCTCGAGGTTCTTGACATTCTTGGAGGACAGGGTGATCCTGATCTTGTGAATCTGCTCCTGGGGTTCCTCCAACCCTGGCTTCGTCGGCTTCATCGCTGCGTACGCCATTGTTCCTTTGTCTTCTGCATCACATGACGACCAAACAACAACAATTGTTAACAGTACCATAAGTCAAATGATTCCATAAACTCCACTTCGCACATTTATAGCACAAAACTAAACAATACATACATATACACAGAGAAGTATAATATCTCAAGCTCAGTGTTAGATGGTGACCTGAAGATGTGAGAGGAGAGGCGCGAGTAGCTGGATCGCGAGGGGCGCTTCAACCTCTTCAGAAGCAATAGGAGCTCAGAAAGCTGTGTGGACTTTATATATGTCCAATTAGGGTTAGGGTTCTTGTTTAGGATCTGCGAGTAGTGTGACATCATAGTGGGTCGGGTCAAAAGGCTTACAAGGCTAAACTTCAATCCGGACCATACATTATTTATTGGGCCTTCCGAGTGAAGTGAACCATTCCATTGGAGTGCTTATCTTGTCAGAATTTATTCGCCATGGTAGCCTTGTTCTATGTCTCATTCTAAGTCACATCAACCGTGAGCGGGTGCAAAAGCATGAGACCGTCTATTGTTTAAAGAATTAAGAATGAGAGAATACTTAAAACGTGTATATATATTTAAACAAATATTATATTTGTATATTTATATAATACATTTGAGTACTTTTATTTTGTTATGCTTCAAGTCCATGTAAATACAAATAAAATACTAAAAATCAAAAAAGTGGAAATACATTCAGTGTAACCCTCCACAGTCCAATGGTTGAAGTGCTCTTATAGCCTTCGGTGGTCATGGTCACGAGTTCAATGCTCCAGCAAGCCATTTTGGCTTCTCTCAAACGTGAATACGTGAGCCCTCCTAGTGAGGGTTGATTCATGTAGAGTTCTTAAAAGCACGTTTAAAATTGAATTAAAAAAAATAAAACAGTAATAAAATTTGTAACTAGTTATTCTTTTGTGCTTAGCTTGAACTCATCTCAATAAGATCATAAACTTAAGCTCAAATTTTCATATGCTCGACTAAAACTTGTCTAATATTAATTTGAGTATTAGAAAGGCAAACAAATCGGTCTCAAAATGCATTGCTTGCTAATCCGTTGATCCTACAGTAGCTTTATAGCTTTAGTTTTTCTATGCTTAGCTTGAACTCATCTCAATAAGATCATAATACTTGAGCTCAGATTTTGATCTACTCAACTGAAGCTCGTTTGAAATTAATTTGAAAAACAACCAAATCAGCCTCAAACACATTTTTAATTTTAGTTAAGTTCTTAAGCCAACCTTGCAAGCCCAATGATCCTACAATAGCTTGGGTTTTTCATTAGAACAATACATGAATTGTCCAAAGCATCAAGAAGCTGAGGGGTATGGAGGGGATGGCTTAATTCACCTTGCTTAGGTTGTTTTCATGAAGGGTAGGGCAAGTATAAGATTGTGTAGTGCAGACTTATTAGAAGCCCCATTTTTTTTTGGTAACAGAAAGCTACGAAGGTGAAGGTAAAAAATCAATGGAGGAAGTAGTAATAGAACCCTGCCCTTCCAGCCTAGCCTATTGGTTATTCTATAGTAGAGGAATAACTCATATGAGATGCCCAGTAGGCCATGGAAGATAAGAGGGTAGCATAAAAAACATCCACTTGCAATGCTAGGCTGACAGTCTAAATATACATAAAAACTACAATAGGGAATAAAATCACAAAGATAAAAGGGAACATTTGAAGCTGAGAAAATACATGGAAAAACTGGCCACTGATGGCCACTGTCACTAACATTCTCCAACTGCTGTGTCTGTGAACCATTTATCATTGAAATGAAGCTGCCATGAACAATAATTGGATAAACAGCTCACTGATGGCCACTGTCCCGGTCACCCTCCATCTCTTCAGCATCCTCAAACCGTTCATCATTGATTTGAAGCTGCCGTGAGGCAAAGAAAAAGGTCAACACAGGAGAAAAAAATTCAGTACACAGTTTGAGGTATAAAAGATAAGTAGAACGGAGATCTGAAGCCATACCTCAAGCACCGAATGAGCTAGGTCATGATGCCCGTTTGAATGACCAATTGAATTCATAGGATCTTGAAAGAAATGCCACCCAGAATCTTCTGCATCTGTACACATCAATATGTCAGAAACCAGATGGTATGCCATACAATAAAATCAACTTCAAAGAAGAACCAATGAAAGTTAAGAGAGGCCTGTACCTGTGCCTTCATCTTGAATCTGATCAGCACTAAAAATCCAATTATGCGCTTCGCCTTCCTCTGCAGAAACGATAAGCACAATGAGAAAATTTTGATGCCAAAAAATAATTTTACAGTGAATCCACCAGAGTCCAGTAGACGGGTACTCACCTTCAATAGGTTCGGGATTCAGTACAGCACATTTGCAAAATATCTCAAACAGCGTATCCACTGTCAAACAATAAGTCAAGGAAAAAGTTTATATGAGTGAAGAAGCATCAGAGTAAGTGCTTGTGTGTGTGTGTGTAACAGCAAAAAACATAAATATATGAGTGACAGTGAAAGGTACCTTGATTAGGATCTGATGGCACAAGCCTCATCTCTGTGATCTTTGATAAGTCTAGTGTTTCATTATATTCTGAGTCTGAGCCCTGTGACTCATCCCCATCCACAGCCTGAGTGTCAATCTTCACACAAAAACATACATGAAAAATTCTTAGCACCGACAGATAATATATTTGTTAGCATAAAAACAAATAGTTGATGCTAAAATGAGGTGACAGTATAGAAGTAGTGTGATGAAGATTGCAGTGCATTAGTGGTGGACCGGAGGTTTAAGAAGAGGCAGAACTGAGTGGATAGACGGAAGCCAAAAACCCACTTTCCAGTCCTTAAAAAATAGTGTACGATTTGTTGTAAACATATAAACTAAGAAATTCTTCAACGTGAATATGTGTCTAAAGAATAAAGGTCAAATGGTAATTGAATCTATACATTATCAATGTTTAAAAACAACAGTTTAACAGTTCAACTCGGAAAATATTTTGATTAACCAAAAGGATAAAAAAAAAGCTAATATTTTCTTCAGATTTCCACTTTTTTTCATGCGCAGAACTTGTTGAAATATTTAAATCCTCATATTTTTTTTCCCCTATAAAAAAATTCTGTGCTCTGCCCTTAGTTTAGAAGTGAATTTGTTAATTCACTCTGCATTGTAAATCCAAAAGGAGTGTATGTTAGATACATCAACACCACCATGTTGAATGGAAAGGGCTCTGTCAGCTACATTCAAGAGCTCAACCATATTAAAGTTGAGGATATTTAACAGTTCAATAGCACAATTAATAACAAATGAGTGCACAAGAAATGGCTCACTCAATTGATACTTCAAATCCTCATTTGCTATACCAGTACCAAAATATTCAGATATTCCAAATCAAATAATACTCAGAAACCTAAGCATAGTCCAAAATCATTCAACTAATGACTCTCTCCCTCTTTCTCTCTCTGTGTTTGATTGTACAATAATTATCGATTGTTATCAGGGCAGTTGAAACTAGCCAAAACCGTAAACCCTAAAACATCATTTCATAACCATTAAAACCATGAAAATTTCAATTGTGTAAATAAATGGAATCACCTGCGTGTATATACAAGGAGACGGGTAAGCCTCTGGATCCCTGGACACCGCGTGAAGTGACACCGACAAGAAATCAACAGCATAGCCTTTGGCCCTGTCCATGTCGCTCAACCACACCAATTGCCTGCAAAAACCCCCCACAGCCCCCATTAATAAAGTCGCAAAGATGTGTATATATATAGAACACATACATATATAGGTAACTACAGATATATATATATATATATAGAGAGAGAGAGAGAGAGGAGGGGGGGGGGGGGGGGGGGGGAGCTAGGGAGTATACTTAGAGGAGATGTAGAGGGTGCCGGGGGACTCAGGGCGACGATTGGCGAGGACGATGGAGACGCCCGGCTGAACGTGGATGAGCTCCTCGCCGTTTTCGGAGTCAAGAATTGGCACTCCAGCGCCGTCGCCGACTCTCTCAGGGAAAAGCCTTAACCCTACCGCCATTTTTCTTTCTGAATGGAAAAACCCTACTGTGTTTTTGGTCCTCTGTGTAATGGTGCGTTCATAAGAAGGCGCCAAGTGTGTTCGGATCGGAATTGCTGCGCGCGTCTGGACCCTCCGCCCGCGAGTAATGGACCTGCATATTAGCTGATGGTTTCGGCGTGTAGTCAATATCTCTCTTTTTTTTTTTTTTACGGAGAAAGTAAATTCACAGTTGTTATAGTCACTGACAGTATTAATATAGTTTCGTGTATGTTTGAAAAAATAAGTTTGATTACGTCTGGGTTTTGTTCTTCCTTTTTTGCTTTTATTTTTAAAAATTAAAAACTTCTCATTTTTTGTGTTCTCTAAAAAGAATATAACCATCAAACACAATAATATTTTCATTTTCATATGAGAACAATTTTACAAACTTAGGAACAAGTTATGGAATTAGTTTACTAAACTTGGTCTTGGAAATAGTTTCCAAAACTAATGTGTCAAAAAAAAGTTTCAACAAATTAGAGCAATTTGTCATTTCGTTGATTAAGATGCTTTAATCCTTGGTGTTACTAAAGTAGGAAAAGCAAAGAAGAAGGTGGTGGTTGTAAAACTGAGCAAACTTTACAAAAAGGATGCTTAAATCCTTGGTGTCATTAAAGTAAGAGTTTAATTGAATACTGCCTAACCGATGATCTATAATATTAGTGGTTAATATTTTCAAGCTTCAATTTGATTGCACGTGACTAAAGTGGGACTGAAGAGCTCTTGCTAACATATACCCCTATTCATTCTTTGACAAAGCTTTTTTTCTTGTACCATTATATCCTCGACTTCAATAAGTAGTTACTTTAAGCCCAATAATACGAGAAAATATTCAATGCAACCTCAAATTTGTAATTAGGATCCAACCATGAATCCTTCCAAGTCACCGACATATAAGTTATGAGGCAAAGAGTAAATGCAACTAACAGAGCAAATGTTCAAGTTAAACATCCTCCTACAACAGCAAATGGAGGTTAAAAAGCAAAGAACAAACAATAACCAGTTAAATTTCCAAACATTAAAAAGTTGCTACTCTGTTGTCCATTTCCAACTGAAATAATGAAATCTTCTGGCCATTATGAGTCGCAAATTCTTGTTTAAACAAAAATTCCAAACTAATGAAAGACTATCTTGCCGAATGAACTGATGCCTCACATGATTATCCATAACTTTGCTGCGCTGGTACATGCTTAGCCTAAGCCACAAGAGTGCTGGCAGTGGTTGACTCGCTGCAAATGGGGAGCTTCAAGTTAGTGTGTAATCAATGAGCAATCGTCAACAGAATAGCAAATAGGTACATAACATTATATGCCATGAAGAAGAGGAGGATCAAGGGAATCAAACAACTTGATAAACACTGATTTAAAAAGACTAAAGGGTTGAGCGTGATAAATCGCAAATGCACTGCTTTGCGCAAGTGCAAACAAAGGCAGATCCAACTCACAACAAGATACACGCTAAATGGGCAAAATAGTTTGAAGGGAAGAGCAATGCCTTGGGTAAGCACCTCTTTGCAATCCAACATAATCTTGCTGAATTTAGCAAAATTCCTAAAACCAAATACCCAAAATAAAATAAAACAAAAACTATGACAACATGAATTTAGTGCTCTCATTACGAAACTTCCTATGAGGAATGATTAAATGCATTGAAGCAAGAGTTTCCACACAATTTGCTAAAAGAGATGACAAAGTTCCTTAAGTTATCATAAAACTGAATCTGCAAGGAAATTGTTAACTTATGTCAATCAAATTCAGCAAAGAATTTAGAAAAATGCAGAAATAGGTCAACAGAACAAAAATCTTATCACAGCAATAATATAGAACTTTTTATATGCAGGACATGATTCCAATGCAAAACACTTTTCTCTAGAATTTTGAGCAAAAAATATCTCCAAATTAGGTGATCGGACAGATGGAATTAACTTCTTAAAATTGGAATTGAATAACTTTCGTTCAAGGCCTAAAGGTAATATTCCTCTTGTTCAAATTCCATTACGTGTATCATTTGATGTTCAAAGGTAATTTTCCTCCAATTTTGATTCTAATATCCTGATTTTATGCTGTCAAATACCTCATATTCATAAGGGGAATCATTTTTATTCTGGCAAATAAAGACTATGCACAATGCCATTGATTTTGGGTAATTACAATAATATTCACAGATATTCAGAAAACAACAATCAAACCCAACAAAAGTGGAGAGGGAGCTTACTATTTCCAGACGGGAGGGAGCTTCTTGGTTTTCTTGTAGTAGCGAGCGAGTCGGTGAATTCTGCTCTCGACGAGAATCAGCCTAAACTTGGAATCCTTGTCCTTCCTGTTCCTCTCCAGATGCTTCCGAATCGCAACAGCCTTCTTAATCAGGTGGTACAGATCCTCAGGAATTTCAGGAGCAAGACCTAACCAAACAACATCAACAACACAATCAGCAGCAGAAAATAGATAAACAATCCAAAAGCAAAAGGTACATTTTCCCGGGAACCAAGCAGAGACTGAAAATGCTACCGTGAGCCTTGAGGATTCGCAAGATCTTGCTTCCTGTAACGCTATTGACCTGCGCAATACCGTGAGAGTCACGAAGAATGACGCCGATCTGTGACGGAGTCATACCTTTTTTTGCGAACTTGCAGATGTTCTCTTCAACCTACAAAATGGGAACAAAATCACCAGAAATATATAGAACAGAAAATGTCTATATATATATAGAGAGAGAGAGAGAGGGGTGAGGGTTTTCTACTGACATCTTGGGTGGAGATCTTGAGCCAACTGGGAGGTGTTCTCTTGTAAGGCAGAGCGGAAGCAGAGATACCCTTACTGAAAAGCAAAGTGAAAAAACAGGATCGGAGAGTGAGATATCAACAGTGAGAAAGTAAAGAGAGAATTTAGGTACAGAGGAGAGAGAATGAGATAGAGACCCGCGACTGTGCATGCGACCCATGGTGACGGCGGAGACGGAGGCGGAGGTGCGGCTTGCTTCTTTGCTTTTGCCCTCAGTTCCTCTGAAACGAAGCCTCCAACCCTAGCTCCTGCCAAAAATTTACTCTACTTTGACGAACATACCCAATGTAGGTGACGGGGTTGATTGGGCCAACTAAGTGAGAGACCACGTAAATCGAGCCCATAAAAGAGAAACAAATCCAAGTTAGCAGCCCATGAAATGCTGAAGTGGAGGCTCTTTTTTCAAGTTTCCAGTGAAACCACCCGGCCCAGGAATACAAACAAGTCATGAAGCACTTTTTATTAGTCCTGTCTTTTATGTACCAAGTTAGCTGGCTTATTGATACTCCATTAATTTTTTATAGAGTTGAGTCTACATCTGAGTCTGAGAGGACCAAAATAAAAAATAAAAAAAATTTATGGATTGAAACAGGCCAATGGTAGCGACCTTTACTGGTTGATTTGAAATAGGCCCATTTTCTTTTTTATTGATTTCGAAATCCAAAAGTCATGATTTGGGTGCATATGTTTATTTATTTATTTTTTTGATAGTTCGGAAAATAGGTTCATATTCGTATAAGCTTAACCCAAAAAACACATTAAAGGTTTTTACGGGTTGGACCGAACCCTATCAGAAAGTTACAGTCATACTTAAAATTTCTCTTTTGGCAATCACAAATTTAAATCAATATAAACTGACTTACAAGTAACAGAAAGCTGGAAGAGCGGAAAAGAAAAGAAAGAGGGGAAAAAAACCACAGCTGGCATATAATCAACTCTCAGCAGAAATATTTATATAATGTTCAAATCAGGCTAGGAAAGGATAATTTACCCTCCTAGGATGGGATAAAATTTTAGTAATACAACATAGCAACTACCGGCTACCTACCACTACTTAAATTTAAGTTTTACAGTGAATGACTATTGTAATATTTTACAGGTAAAAATTATAAAGAATGCAGTATCTAAAATCAAGAACGCTACCTTCAGATTTTTTCCAGGCATAATACCTGCTCTAGGTTAGCAATTTAGCGCATTGCTACCGAGTTACAAGACAGATTCTCAATTCAATTTGACAGTGGTTTGAGCTGTAGGGCGTACAGCGACTTAAGCAAACAGTCAGGTTATCAATGAGCCATAGACAAGATTTTCATTAGTCTTTGAGTTCGGCTTAAGCCTATAAATACAAACCAAAATAATTCATATAAAAACCAAGGAAAACTATAAAAGCCTTCACAGCACAGTGAACCTGTAGAAAGCACAAATGCAGGCACCTCTAAATGAAGGATGGTTCCAAAATGCTAGAAGACCATATATAAAAGATACCTTTAAAACAATAGAAGCCCAAATCATTCATTGACAAGCACACAAAAGAAAGCTGAAAAATGAGACTAATTAAAGAAGATGGAAAATGAAAATGCCAAATACTACACTGGAAAGGAAAATATAGGCTTATCTCTTCATGAGCATGAAAATTACAGCAGCTGCTTCCGAATCACCTGCATGTGGAAATGTCATGCCCAAACAATCAATATTAGAATTTAAGTGACCAATCATTCTTATTGGAGGTCCAAACTGGAACATAAAATATGGAAGGGAAAAGATTAAAGAAGCGACTAAAGAGAGTGCTTATGTAGTGATTCAACAAAGATGATAGCATGCAAGGAAATTTTTTTCGAAGACTCATTCTTCAAGGTTCAATACATCATGCTATCTGTAGTCTATGATTTTCCCAACCAAAGTTCACAAACCTGGAGCCAGTCAACAAAAAAAACAAATGGACTCCACTCAACCATTCTTCACTTGATCATTTTTTTATAAGAATTTTTATGTGATGTTTTGATGTAAATTGAACTTCTGAGAAGCTATTTTTTCCCCCGCAAACATAGTAAGATAGTAAGTTCTCTGGCACAACTTAACTTAGCCCCGTACCCAGGCTTGTGAAGCAAACATGGATCATAAGATTTCATGGCAACCTCCTTGCTGCTGGGGATCAGCCTAAGTGTACCTTATTTAGGGAAGTAACATAATTTCAAATGTTCTACTCACGCATGCAACAAAGAAACAACATGAGTTGTTTGAGAAACTCAAAGAAGTTACCAAATCAAGCAAAAATATGCAAACATCCTTGGAAGAATGCACAATTGTCAAGCTACTAAAGGCAAAAATTATTCAGTACCACCTCCTCTTCCTTTTTCTCTCTTTCGCCCTTCTCCAGTCAAAGGCACTTCACAATTCTTTAGTTTGAGATAAGCTTTTAAAAATTATCACAGTGGCCCTCAATGTATATTAAGCATCTTTTTCACCCTTACTTTCCCTTAATTTGAAAATCCTGCTCTGCCCCCTTTCTGTAACAGTCTAAACTTTACCAAAGTCACGTTATCATGCATGTTATCTTGACAAGGATTGAGGGTCCAATACAAAGCTTATTAACAAGCCAAGGTATAATAATGCATATAATAGCTTGTCCCAACTTTATGGGGATGGAGACACAAATTAAGTCTTGCCAACCTAGCCACATTTTCTGTTCTAAATGGCAAGTAATCATACCTCCTCCACTACCTCAAAACCAGATCCTAATTTATCTTTTCTAGGTTTTATAGCCCCCAGTTTGTAAACCAAACTGTTTATTATCCCGTAATTGGCCCTTGTAGCATGACCAAATAGTCTGAGCCTACTTTTCCAATCTTTACAACAATTGAAGCCACAGTCTGTTCTAACAGAAGCATCTTCCCTTATCTAGTATTCAACATGTTTAGTTTGCTAGAGTTGCAATATCCAGACAAATTTCTACTAGCACTGAAAATTCACGTTTAATTTCCAACTAACAGTCACATAGCTGAAAACAACAAATTCCCCATCTAACAAGAAGATATGCGCCAATCTTAAACATCAGGGCACCTTTCTAGCCTTCAAATTAATCCCACTCTCGCTACTTAGACAATGATATAATTAATTTTGCAATCTTAATGAATGATAAAACCTAAAGTAAGTCTGCCATTGTGAAATTAGTTTCCCTTTGAATTGTAAGGGTCCATAACAGGTAACAAGCCTAAGATATTCCAATCCATATTATTGTAATCCAGATCATTTACCAGAATACCACTTTGGCCAACCATAAACCGAAGTATGTCATCAATTCGGTAAATGGAATTTACATTGAAAACAAACAGTGATAAAGTCGATGGAGGACATAAAATCATTCCAATATAAAAGCAAAGCAAATTAAAGATTTTACTACACAGAACTGGAGCATTGCATTTAATTCTTGCCTCAATTTATGTTTATTTTTTAATATAGAAATTCAATATAACTATTGTTTGTAAACATAAGAACGACAACATAATTCTACACCCCCTCCATCCCCACACCATAAAAAAATAAAATAAATTAAGAATACCATCCAGAACTTCTTAACTCTACGTTACAAGAGACTTAACTCTTGACTAATTTTCCCTTTATATATGTTGAATACATGTATTTCATATTATAGCAACGAATCTGAAAAAGTACAACAAAATGATCACTCACCACCGCCACATTCTTTTCCAAAGAGAATATTAAAGAAACAATTAAAATGGAACTCACATTAATGGCTTTCGCTCAAACATGTTTCAAACAAGTAAAAAAGACTGGAAATAACAACTTCCAAAAGTTGAATGAAGATGCCTCCAACACATTTTTTTTTGACAAGTCCAACACCCTATTGTTACAATCTTGCCCGTAAAAGGAATCACCCCTCATTTTTCCATATGTACAGCTAACTACTCATCTTAGGAGTTTCTATGAACAATGCCACCGGAAAAGGAGAAAAGAGTGGTTCCCTGGAAGTCAGCACAAAGTTCATCTAAGAAGGAGCAGTATAGAAGTCGAAACAAAAAGAGACAAAGTAGAGCAGAAATGAATGGGCAAGAGAATAGGAAAGAAGAAGGGAGGAGAAAAGAGAAGCAGAGGCGAGAGGAAGAGTTGTAGAGCAAGAGACAGGGAAAGAAACATATTATCTCACTACTCTCAAATTAGCCAACGCTGACATCCAATACATAAAGCCATGTATAGGCAAACCCAAAAAATAAATAAATCTATACAGAAATAAAGAAAACTCATAACCTGTCAATTAAGTCTCAACCTTGAGACTTAATTAATCAACCTTGGCATTTTTGTTTTATCAACTCCAAGCAATTCCATTAAATTTAGCCAAATATGGAATTTCCCCCGGGTGCAGCCTAGAATTTCAGTTTCATTTGGAATACCATTGACAAAATTGAATTTCTCACTTCACTCCTTGACCTAAATACTTTTATTTTCTCTAGGCTGCCTCTTAGGATCCAATGATTAAAAATCTAGGTTGATTCTTACAAAATCACTCTCTTCTCGCTTGCACAATGCTTTGAAAATGAGTTAATTAGTCATCAATCCTCTAGTGTCTAAGCATTGGAGTTGGATCTTCTCCATTTTGTACAGAAACTGGAAAGACTCATTTCAGCCAACTAGATGCAGCCACCATATAAAGGAGAATAGGAGTTTGATGAGATTATGCCAACACATTAAATTCAAATGAAAGCATGGATGGGAACTATGCTTTCAGTTGAAAGTGTTCTCTAAAAGCATGGTTCTCAAACATGCTTTTAAATGAAAGCATGTCAAAAATGCTTTTAGGTGCGTTGGTAATCTCAACCTTTCATTTATCTCATTAATAAGGTAGCAATATCTTGTTGACAAAAACCGACCTCTTCATTTTCTGTACCAAATATAGAGGATCCAAATCCCCAGGCATTAATGTTTTCAAGGCTAAGACGTGAACTTTTAATATTCAGGTCACCTTAACCACGAAAAAGGCTACCAAACCAGACACATTCATGGTTAATACCTCTCGAGTTATCCCCACAATTGGAGTTTAAAGTACTATACTTTCTGGTAGTTTTTTAGCAACAAAAGAGTGATAAATTTCAGTTTTTCCAATTATATAATAAGCCCCACCAAATATTAATCTTAAACCAATGTGCATGCTGGAAGCTTTTCAGGCAATCGGAATCTGGACCTTTAGTTAGCTGTAGTCATCTGTGAAGACCATCAGACATGCACATATCCATATACACATTATGTATATCAAACCATTCTTCTCAGGTCTCACATAATCAACAACATTTTAATAAAATGTCATGTTCCACCCAAACGAACAAACGTTAGACAACACCAACTATGAACAGACCAAGCCCAACCATCAAACCCTAGAGAGAAAATTTTTCTATGGAGAGAATTTCACTTACACAATCACTTGGCGACCATCCTGGCAATGAAGTCCTCGTACCGGATCTTCCCGTCGGATCCGACATCCACCTCGCGGATCCACTCGTCAAACTCCGCCGCATCCAGCTTCTCCCCGATACTGGTCAGGATGTGCCTGAGATCCGAGACGACGACGTAGCCGGTCCCGTCCTTGTCGAGAACCTTGAAGGCGTCACGGAGCTGGCGATCGAAGGGCTCGGGCTTGAGGTGCTTGGACATGAGCTCGAGGAACCGAGGAAAATCGAAGGGCGAGTTGAGGTTCTCCTCGGCAACGATGGACTTGAGCTGGGCTTGGGTCGGGTTGCCCCCGAGCGAACGCATCAGGATGCCCAGCTCCGATGGCGCGATCTTGCCGTCGCCGTCGGAGTCGAAGAGCGTGAAGGCCTCTTTCATGGAGGAAACTTGGTCGTCACTCAGATCCTTCCCCATTGTTGCTGCTCCTGGTCTCTCTCTCTCTCTCTCTCTCTCTACTATTCTCTCTATGTATATCGGTTTCTCTGTATGTTGTTCTGTTTGAAAGGGTAACTTCAACGAAAATGGGGCTCGATCATAATTAAGAGGAAGCTGTGGACCATTTCATGATTTTGAAATCTTTAGCGCAACATTCCGGCCCAAATTCGATAAGCCCGAAAAACTTAACCCATAGGGCCCGATTGCATTCCAAGACGGCCTAAAAACTGTTTGAGAAACTTGAGCTGGGTTGGAAGGTTTCCCTTTACTCTGGAAGTGGAACTTGAATGGGTCAACCCATCAAGAATGCACCAAAAGTTTAGCTGCTGGTCTTACGGTATTGATGTTTTGTTGGTTGGAGGTGGCCTAGCAACAACTCAAGTTTAGTTGAATGTAGTATGATATAATGGAGAGAGAGAGAGAGAGAGAGAATCATATGGTTTCTCTATATTCTCTAACCAACGTAGTTTCTTTTTATGCATTATAGAGCTTGGCAATCTAGTCTATCACACATACCAATATTACAAGGCTTGAACTTTATGTTCGGCATTCAAAAAGAGAGGCAAGGCAAAAACCTCATGAAACACAAGGGATAGCCTAGCAGTTGGCTGATTCTCATGTTAAGTATGAAATCTTAAGTTTGATCGCTCCTCACGTTCTTTTGTGACCGACTATTATTCATAAAATGCATGAAGCTCAAATATTTTATGTGGAGGTAATCCTGGCAAAACCCTTGAGGAAAAGGTTTGCCAGGAAACTTATCATGAGCCAAAAATAAACTGTTTTGCTCATGTGATAATATTCTTATTCTATTGAAAGAAAAAATGTAAGCTTGTACACAACACAGTTTCTTACCAAATAACATTGGAAAAGAGATGTAGCCAAGGTAGGCCTCCTGGTATTATGTTCAAGGCCCACTGGGCCAACCGTGTTAATGCTCGGCCTGTCATATATAAACTTTATTTCCCCTGCCTAATGTAAAGCTATGAGTTTATTTTACAAAATATTTTTCTTTGGTAGGGTTCCCTCACCGGCCTGTTAGCCAGCCATTTGCTTTGAACTGTCTCATGTAAAGCAAGATGCTTTTCCTACCTCAAAAGGACATATGTACATGCACATATATTATAGACTATAGAGAGAGTTGATTTACAATGGATGTTGAGAGCCCTTCCTCCCAAAGAGAGTGAAAAAAGAAAAGAAAAGAAAAGAAAAACCTACCATTTCTCAGTATGCCTGAGCAGGATTGCCTTGTGGGCTTGATCTTAGTAAGCTTTATGAAAAGCAGGGCTATCTATCAAAATTGATTGGAGTCATTGAACTATTATTGCCACGATCATGGTGTGCTGGGCCTGCTGGCCACTCTTGAGTATTGTTCTTTCATTGCAACCAAAAAAACCAAAAAAAAAGGGTATTGTTCTTTCATTCATTCCTACTTTTTCCTGTCGATTAAAAGAAAATTCGAATAACTGTGATCCACTTTAGATTTTATCAACCGCGTGGAGAAAAAAGAAAGAAAGTTTGGAATTTTACAGTCACAGCGGCTTTCTTTTTCACCAATCTTCCCGGTGATGGAATGAGCATCGAGTAAAGTGGCTACTAAAGATCAAAAGCCCTTTATAGAACCAGAAGGTCCAACAGAAAGATGCTGAAAGGCCTCAATGTGCATGTTAAAGGCTCAAAAGCTAAGGCATATCCAAATCCTTCTAGTAAGGGCTAGATTCTGTTCATGGTAGGGGCATCATCTATCTATCTATATATATATATATATATTCACAAGGAACCAAAGCTAAGTTGAAAGGTTCTTTTTCACATGCTCTTTTAATTATGTAGGGACCTAAGGTTTCACTAACTAAAACCTGCTAGCCACTCAAAACTGCTTTATAATTCCTCTGACACCTTGCTCTGAAATGAGAAGATGCTCTTCAATATTGAATTTGAACTACCTGTCAAACAGGGCTGTTAGGGGTAGAAAAATGCAGGGCTACATTTAGTTAGATGCCAATGTTCTGTTTGGAGGCCATGTTGAGTCCCTTTCAGCCATCATCTTCTTTTTCTTTAGTTTTTGAGGCATTTTCAATTTGTTGAAGGACCATTTCTTATTGGGCTGTTTGAAGCAATTGAGCTTATAATGATGTCGTATATGACTCATTTATTATTTTCTTGTCCAATGAAATATGGGTGCAAATGCATAGACTTTTCTATTGTAGATAGCTTACTACTAGGGTTTATTTCTCTCTCTTGGTTGGGCGTGAAATTTTGTTCCAGAAAGAGAAAGTTAGAGAGAGTTTTAAAGTGGACTTGAGAGAATTTCCAAGAAAGTACTAGATGCCTTGTTCTCTGCAAAATAGAGAATGAAAAATGTCCCAAAAGAAGAGTCTTCCAACATGCCTTCCCCTCTCCCAAAATAAAAAGTTGATATATGTTTTTTTTTTTCAACGGTTAGAATATTTAGACTAATTTGTACATACCTTAATTAAAATATTCTAAAATTTGACTGAAGGCATGTTATTTATGTCAAGACTAAGATATTTATAAAGAATAAATTTTTTATAATTAACTTTTGTATTTGGTAAAACTAATTGGACTAACCCAGTTGATTTGGTTGTTGATGAAGTGAGTGTGCTCCCTACGTTAGTCAATCCAAATTCAACTCTTGAGACCAGGTTACAAGAAATAAATTTTTTGTGAATATTTTAGTCTTAATGTGAATAACCTGTCTTTGATCAAACTAGAAAGAAAACTAGGTGAGGTGAGCATAAATTGACTCCAACATGCCTAACCGCAATAAAAGAAATAGATTTATATATATAAGCATTCTAACAGTGGTATGGGTGAGAATGGGTCACTACTCTAGTAGAAACAATAACTATACCCAACATCCTAATTACAATATTCACCATGTCTTAGCCACTCTAAGCACCTGGGTTCTGGCCAAAGAATTTGTCTGCACATCATTTGTCGCAATTATGCTATCCTTGAGAATGGGTTAGGACACCAAGATCTATACATATATATGCCTAAAAAGCAACAAGTGGTGAAATAGAAAATGGAGAAACAAAGCTTCTTTTTTGAGTGAGTGTGGTAGTCTATTTGATTATGGTGAAATAGGAAAAGACAAGTTTTCATGATAATGGGCGGGTTACAACTATAGTAACAACGCAACCTATGTGTCTTTTAGTTTAAAAATTACACACTTTTCTTCTAACCTACAACAGAAATTTTGCTTAGAAATTGTAATTACTCCAAGTGACGTGGTTAGATCATTTTAAGGGCAAAATTATAATTTTATTATTGTCGTTAGTTCTGTAATTTGACAATCTAACGAAAGGTTAGTGTAATTTTTTAAACTTAAAAGGCGGTGTCTTAGTTTTTAATAAATTTTAAGGGTGTCAGTGTAATTTGCTTAAATTTAAATACATACTATGTACTAAAATATATGAATACATTATTATATATTTTTTAAAATGTCAGTACTCTTAGAGTAGTAGGGTACACTGTAAAATGCAGCAGTGTCAGAAAACTGACACCACTACAATTCACACGACAGTAGAGGCCCAAAAAGAAGATAAGTCCTCAAACAATAAAGCTATGATACAACTGTTTAGCAAATGGGTCTTTCCGAAAAATAATTCAATTAGTTAGTGCTGCAATCACGTGGACCAACAATTTGTTAAAATATAAAGTCCTTACTTTTTTTGTGGTGAAAGCCAATGTGAGTCCGTTTTGTTTGACATACGCTGAGGTTCAATGCACCTGATTGCCTCCTTTTTGAATTCCCATGCGATGCCAGGGCATCCAACGCCGAGGATGCATAGAGATACGCGCGCGTATGCGGCGTAGCTAATTACCTCAAGACAGGTGGCGCGGACTGACACGTAGGATCTCGTAATGATTTAGATCAAGTGGTCCTGAGATCACCGAGATAGGTGTTCTCCCAATTCAGACCCTTCATTTGGCTGCCAAAATCACTGATTTGCAGAGGGTGCGATGTAATGTGCCAAACAGGCACGATTTTAAAAGAGCTGGAGGACCCCACCTGTGTTTGTTGTATCTTGACCACTTGATTTTCTGATCCACCATCAAGTTCAGTGAACATGGGATGGGTCCCACTTCCACGCCAAACAATTTGAGACCATTCGATGTATCCACCATCATTTGATATTTGCCTAATCATGAAGATTAAACAAAATCTCTAAAGTGGGACCCACCTCTTATTTCACTTGATCCCCTGATACATATTTAAATCTTTGTGTATTAAAGGAATGTGAGCAAACCTTCCCTCAAGTGAATCACGGTAGTCTTTTCACCTGAGGAAAAAAACTAACATGCAGCTGAGCATGCATGAGCCCTCATACCCATTTAAACGGTCATTGCATCTGACGGGCAGCGTTTCAGATCATCAATTCGCTTACTTTTGCTCATTTCTTCATCATTCGCGAATCTGAATAATCTGACGCATCTCTGATTTGCCACGTATCTGGTCCAACTAATATACTGACGTGGGACAATCAGGGGGTGTCATCACCATTTACTCGCGTTTCATTTGAAGCAGTATGGACATCTCTGCACCTTTGTCTCTTCCTCACCATCTTCTCATTGTCCGAGGGAGAGAGAGTGAAGGGTTACTTTCGCTTCTCCGGACGGTATAGTCACCGAGATTGGAACCCTCGGTCTCTGTTCTGCAAGTCCAAACAAAGACAAGAAAAGAGAAGCAGCAGAAGAAGAGAGAGGACGCAACACAGTGACCAGACCAGATCATATTTGTAGAGAGAGAAACGGGGTCGTAGAGAGAGAAAGAGCTTTTCTTCAACCATTTTGAGCCAAAACCAGAAATGGGTATCTCCGCATTTTTCTTCTCTCTTCTCCTACTCTTCGCACTCACTCATCCTCCGACTGTTCTTGGTAATGCCGAGGTGAGTGCTCTCATGGACGTGAAGGCAAGCCTTGACCCGGAAAACACCATTCTCACCACATGGACTGTCTCGGGCGACCCGTGTGACGGCTCATTCGAGGGTGTGGCTTGTAATGAGAATGGTCAGGTGGCTAACATTTCGTTGCAGGGCAAAGGCCTCAGCGGCAAGGTCTCGCCGGCGATTGCTGGGCTAAAGTACTTGACGGGTCTTTACTTGCACTACAACTCTTTGTATGGAGAAATACCCAGAGAGATTTCGAATCTGACTGAGCTGAGTGATCTTTACCTCAATGTCAACAACCTATCTGGGACCATACCTCCTGAACTTGGAAACATGGCTAGTTTACAAGGTTGGTGGTAGATTCTCTCTCTCTCTCTCTCTCTCTCTCTCTCTCTCTCTCTCTCTGTATATATATATGTCTCTCTTGTTAAGCAAATGGCTTGCCTCCAAGTTTTCTCTGTTTCTTTTTTTTTTTTTTTTTTGGTAATAGTTTTTGTCAGTGTTGAATATGTTACTGAAGTGTTTCTGAGTTTTCTTTTTCCTTCCTTTGGGTGGAGTGTTTCTTGTTGTCATCCCGTTCTATACCCTCCCTTCTCACTTTGCTGAACTCATATGGGTTTCCTTTCTGTATTCTCAATATGATGGAGGACCTCCTTGGCTTAACATATTTGGGTCACTTCTTACTAATGAGCTGTGTCTGTTTGGTGGCTGGTGACCTGGTGTTGTTTGGGGGCTGTTGCAGTTCCATTTCTTACATACTTCACACTTGGCTTTGCAGTCTAGATATGTTTCTGGTAGCTGTGCTACTTTGGTACCTTGGTTTGGTCTATTGATGGAGCCTTATGCTAATGTTCCAATTGATAAGGACTCTTGCAGCTTATGGAGGTTGTGTATTCCATGACTCTGGTAGGGTCTGAGAAATGGAGTAATTGATGATTTGATATTGTCCTCTCATGGACTGTTAGCCAGGTTGCTTGTTATGGGCAGCATAGATTTGAAAAAAATTCCACTTTCCTCTTGTTTTGGGATCTCCTGATTAGTGTGCTCCCAGTTTTAGGGGTATAGTCTTGGGATTTTTAGGAGCTTTTTATCCTAGTTCTGATTTGCACAGGGTGTGCTCCCTTCATTGCTATGTAAACACTGTTCTCTGTAGTGTATCATGTATGTTCAACGTCAAATTTTAAGTATATAACTGCAGACATGGAAAAGTTTCAACCTTGTTCACGAACTCATTTGCTATTACATCTTTTTTCATATTGGCTTTCTTTGAAAAAGACTGCACTTTTCGAACTCATCTCATATTTCTCTGTCAATCTTTGAACTGCTCATTAATTTCTGCGCTTCTTCAAGGTACACATGAAGAGTTGGTTTGAAAAGTGTTTATAGTGCCAGCGAGCTTTCCGTTTTGCCTTCATTATTTTTGGTTTTTCTGATTCTAAAATTTGCTTGTATTTTGCATTTGCTTTGTAGTTTTGCAGCTATGCTATAACCAGTTCACTGGGAGCATACCTACACAGCTGGGGTCTCTGAAGAAGCTTGGTGTTCTTGCTCTGCAATCTAATCAATTGACCGGTGCGATCCCTGCAAGCTTAGGGGATTTGGGAATGTTAATGAGGCTAGACTTGAGTTTCAATCGCCTCTTTGGTTCGATTCCCGCAAAATTAGCTGATGCTCCTTTGCTGGAAGTTCTTGACGTCCGAAACAATACTCTTTCCGGCAATGTACCTCCTGGTAGAAATGCTTATTTATCTCATGCATGACATATTTTCCATGTCGCATGTAACAATTTAAATGTCGGAAACATTGAACCTTGTTTGGTTTTCTTTTCACTGTGGATGATGCAGCTCTGAAGAGATTAGTTGAAGGATTCCAATACAGAAACAATCCAGGATTATGTGGAGTTGGATTCTTGGCTTTGAGAACTTGCGGTGCTTCGGATCATACGAATCCAAGCATGCCTGAACCTTATGAAGGTGGTACAACTGGTCTCTCAACAACGGACATCCCAGAGACAGCAAACTTGAAGTTGAATTGTAGCCAAACTCGATGCTCAAACTCTTCTAGAACCCGACAAGCTACTGTTGTTGTTGGGGTAATTGTGGTTACTATTGCATTGTCTGCTATAGGAATTCTGACTTTCTTACAATATCGTCGCCGGAAACAGAAGCTCGGCAGTGCATTTGATATATCTGATTATTGTGTAAGTACTGACCAGGCTGTGGAGGTTTACAGGAAGAATGGCTCTCCCCTTATCAGCCTTGAGTACTCCAATGGGTGGGACCCCTTGGCTGATGGTCGCAGTTTAGGGGGGTTCTCCCACGAGGTTTTGCAAAGCTTCATGTTTAATTTGGAAGAGGTAGAGTCTGCTACTCAATACTTCGCTCGGAAGAATTTGTTGGGTAGGAGCAACTTTTCAGCAACCTATAGAGGGATTTTAAGAGATGGATCCTGTGTTGCTATTAAGAGCATCACTAAAACCAGCTGCAAGTCAGAGGAAGCTGAGTTCTCAAAGGGACTAAACATTCTGACCTCATTGAGACATGAAAATCTAGTTAGGTTGAGAGGGTTTTGCTGTTCGAGAGGCCGAGGCGAGTGTTTTCTCATTTACGAGTTTATTCCTAATGGAAATTTACTGTGCTATCTTGACCTGAAGGAGGGGGATAATCGGGTCCTTGAGTGGTCCACCAGAGTTTTCATCATCAATGGCATTGCCAAAGGTCAGTTCTATTTTGATGTTACTTATTGAATGTTAAAACTGATCCCTTTTGTTGCATGGCTATTGAAAGCACATATTCACCATTCACTGTGGAATCAGTCCACACAATAGTAATCATCAGCAAAAGGTGTATTAAAAATGAATTTACGGCATTTCTTCATCAAAATATTTTGGATGTCCTGCAACATGAAAATCATTTTCGTTGTTAATTGAAGGCCTGGAAAGATATAATTCCCAGTTTACTTCCTAAAAGCCATATTGTTTGAGTTAAATTACTCAGTAACTTGAATTCTCGGAGCTCAGTAACATTATTTTTTTAATCTGATAAAATTCCAGGAGTTGTTGGCACTTCCTTCTTAAACCAAGTAGTTTTCTATTCCCACTTTTAGTTTCTGGAGTTGGCTAAAGAAATACACACCTCAAACAATTGGGATTCTATACATTTGTTTTTATTTAAATTTCCCTTTCTTCGCTTAATAGACTTAGATTGCAATTTTTTATTTCACTGTGTAGCCCTCATAAACAATTTTCTTTCTTGTTCTTTTTCTTTGTGCATCTTTGTAAGCAGGTATAGAGTATTTGCATGGGTGCACCGTGAACAAACCTCCTCTAGTTCACCAGAACATATTGGCAGAGAAGGTGCTCATTGACCAGCGATTCAAACCTTTGCTCTCTAATTCCGGCCTGCACAATCTTTTGACCAATGACACTGTCTTCTCAGCACTCAAGGCCTGTGCTGCCATGGGATATCTAGCTCCCGAGTACACCACTACTGGCCGGTTCACCGAGAAAAGTGACATCTATGCTTTTGGGGTGCTTGTTTTTCAGATCCTGTCAGGGAAGACCAAACTGACCAGCTTGATGCGAGTTGCTGCTGAGTCATGTAGATTCCACGATTTTATTGATAAAAATCTCCATGGCAGGTTCTCGGAACATGAAGCTGCTAAGCTTACGAAGGTTGCTTTGATGTGCACCCATGAATCTCCTGAGGAGAGGCCATCTATGGAAGCAATAATTCAAGAGCTGGTTAACTGCACTAACTGAACTGTCTCGGATTTCCATGACTTTATTCTTCAGCAATTGCGCCTGAGAATTTTCAAAAGGGTAGTGCTAGGCTGGAGATAAGATTTTCTACTAACTGCTTACTGGTGATAACACTACTAGGGGATATTATTGTATTTGGTATGTCCTTCTGCTGAGGACTATGCTCTGTTGTGAATGTCACTGTGTTCTAGTTTCTTGTAGCTTAGGCATGGAATTTTATGGGGGTTTTCACCTGTAACCACTTGTATCAATTAAATATTTGCTTTTTGAATGGTGGTTTTATCTCCAACAAGATCTTCATGAATCTCGATGAGATGTGTTTGTTCCATTCTTTGACAATTTTTATCATTGAATGCCTAAGAATTGAAATCAGTGACTGTTTTAAATGAAGCTGCTTTACTTTGCTTGCATCTCAGAAATTTAGTAAAACGTATAGAATTCTTCTGTTTCCACATCAATTATTGAAGATTTGTGTTCTAAGAAAAAGACTCTCATGAAAAAGTAGTATAGAAGTCAACTTTCTTAACTGTCCTTAAAAATTTTGGGTTTGTCTTTTTTTTTTTCTTTTTTTCTTTTTGTGGTGTTTGATGTTGCTGCTTACTTTATTTGTCTTAGTTACTGTAACAACATTATTTCAGTGCCTTTTGAACGTTAGGTGTGAATTGTCTGCTGTTTATTGATGAAGAAACAACTTGCTCCACAAAAATGGCAATAGAATATGTGGCGAAGGCTGACTTTACAGAGTTTGTACAAACATGAATTTGATCATTGAATGTGTGGCCTTAGTCCGACTTTGCAGTGTTGTACAAGCATGAATTTGTTCTTTCTTTTGCGTTAAAAGCCAGAGAGTTGTTAATTACAAGCCTACAAAGTTTGCTGTTCACTTATTTTTGTCTTCAACCAAACGCACTTAAATGCAGAAAATGCTAGAGAAGGTTACTGCATTTATACTTGACTAGCCATATATTTACATTTGAGATCAAATTTCTCTTGAGGAACAGTGAAAACAATTCAAATCAGTCTCCTCCTAGATCAAAAGGGAGCATATACAGAAATTTCAGCTCCAATAACTCTCCTCTGTGGAGATCTGACCCTGAACACATGCTCTTCACCTGTGCATTTATCTACTTTAACCACCCAATGACTCCTCCTTCTGAAGCCACCACCGAAGCCAAGCTTGGGTTTTGCAGCTATTCTGGTCAATAGCAACCCTTCTCCTATGGGCAACAACTGAGTTTCTGAGCCCCCACATGACCACGAGTCCTTGCAAAATGCATTGTAGCCCAAAACAACAGTGCTATTCTCTCTCCCACCAGCTCGAACTACGTTAAAAATTCTTTCATGGTTCTTGAGATCACAATCTATTATCACAAAATCTGCTTCTCTATATTCATTTACCAGCAGAGAGTGGGCTTCCCCAATAACAAACTCGATATGTCTCGCATCAAGGCGTAGCGCCTTTTTGGACAGATGCAATTCTTCTATCCCGGGAAGGATGCAGATAACACGTCCACCGGTTTGATGGGCGGCTGCCGCCAGTGCGAGGGTGGTGGAGCAGGCGGCATTGGCACATGCAAGAACCATGAGTTGGGCATTGCTGCCAGCAGCAAGGGCTGAGACAAACTCGGCTACATCTGGCTCTTTCACTCTCTTTCCCTGCATCAAGAACAAATGAAACTAAGTAAACGGAAAAAAATAGTACAGGGTTTGGAGGGAAAATTAGTAATCCTCATTGTTTTCCAAAGAGGGATTTCTATTACTCACCATTTTCATGGTTTTTAGGTAGGCTCTAGTGGCATTTTCAGCTGACCAACAAGCCATCTTTCTCTCTCTGTCTTCAGTTTTTGCCTTTGTTTCCTGGTTCAACTTGTGAAGGAAGAGAGATCCTTCAACCTTATATATAGGATATATGGACTGGCCTTCTGTATCCATCTGTATAGAAGCAACCGAGGCACCCAACTTGCAATATTGAAAACGCAATTGTTAAATGGTGGATATATCTATTTTAACTTCCATCTAAAATGGCGTATCCAGTCCCAAGATATTCGTCTATCAGCTGTAGTGTTCATCACCAGAGGGACAGTTGAAACTTCTGTGAAGAAATCTGCAGCAATTAATTAAGCTTGTTACGATTTCTTAGAGACAAATCATTGAAAGTCCCATGTTAGTCCTGGCAGCATCCAACAAAACTTGTTATTCTTAATATCAAGTGCTCGATATAATATCGAAACAGAGCAAAACTATGTGCTAAACTGCTTATACGAGTTGGTCCTGTTGTGTACGGGTTGTTTTGAACCGGATTTAAGAAAGGAATTCTTTCTGCATCGTTTCACTCCTGATTTTGTTGGTCTTCTTGAAATTAATAGTGGAGTGAAGGTTTACTGCAATGCATTTACATTGTTATATTATTTTCACATATATATACACACATATATATCCCTATCCAAAAAAAATACACACACACACACACACATATATATATATATCAATATGCATATAAGAAAATGCCATATATTAAACAATTTCTGTATCCATTTCTTACCCACAAGATACCATGCAGTGAGACCCATTCACTTGCAATGTTGGAAGAAAAATACTATTCTTTCATAATTTTTGTATAGAATTTTGTATCAGAATGATGTGATGACGGTAATTTTGTAATTAATAAGCATCTTGATGAGTTCTTTATTTTAAAATGATAGACCCACAACTTATCTGTATAAATTTTTTGATTGTATAGTATTAGCCATGTTAAAATTAGTGAGTTTCGTAAGTTGAGACTTGCCCCGTGTAAAAAGTTTTTAAAACTTTTGTTCCTTTATAAAGCGTTACACACACTACTAAAGTAACCTAAAAGTTGAAATAGAGATTTTAGGGATTGTATGTACGCCTCAAACAGTAATTATTCTGAATCTAAACTTCAGTTTCCTAGCAGACATTACTGTGAACAAAGAGGTAAACAAAATCAAGTGGCCTCATTTTAAATGCTATCTATGAAACCATTCCAAATTATTCACTCTGCACAAGTCTAAATGACCTCAAACGACAAAAATATTTAATAAAAGTAGCTGGCTATGCAGAAGCAGAAGGGATCTAGTTATGCCTTCAAAAAGCTCAACAGAGATCTAGATCCGATCAAGTTGTTTCCCACACAAACACATGAACAAAGCAACAGTATATATATGCATATATAAATTTTCTGTCTCCCGGTCTCTCTTGCATTATAAGAGGTCCCATTTGTCTGATTCTGCCGATGGGATCATGCAAATTGTGGAGGTGCAGCTGGTGATCATATATAAAAAGTTGTTGGAGATGTGCTTTCTTTTCCTTCTCTTGTTAGGATTCCAAGAAAATGGATGAGAAAATAAAGAGAAGGTGAAAGCAGATGGGGGAGTGCATGCCACGAACAAGTAATGGCTGTAGAGATTCTGGTCGAAGGGGTAATGTATTGTTAGAGGAGACATGATAGAGTACCTGATATTAATGCACCATCACCTTCTTGAGTCTTGACATACACAGGGCGTACCCAACAAGAGTTCAGTGAGACAGCTCCCACTGAATTGACTATTTTTACTACTTTTAAAAAAAAAATTGATGTATATTTATTTGATCTTAGATTATAAATCTATGTTCTGTCCCCGCTGAATTTATAAATACTTACATTTGTTTTCTTTAAAATTTATCAATAACTATATTTGTCCCTACTGAATATCATTAAATTTATACGTCGTAAAAAATATATGTATCTTAGTAACTCTTTATTATTGCGTCAAATAAACAACACAATCCCAACTAACCCTGTATCCATAGATTCTACCTAAATCTCAAAATTCCTTCTCAAAATTTTAAATCTTAATCAGCCAAATCTGAATTTAGTTTTTGACATAGCTTGTGTATAACTTTTATACATAGGCGGTGCTCTTTTTTTATGTCTTTAATATAATTATTTCTGTATCTATTGAAGGAAATATATTGTCCATTAAAAATAATCGTGTATGAATTGTGTAAATATTATTTCAACTGAACAAAAATTATGAATCCGCCATTATATACATATATATACACTTTAAAAGGTTCATAGAATGTGTATAGCACGTGTGGGCGGCTACATTACGTCTGGCTGTGTACTTGGTTGGCGATCCACGCTCGTGCACATGGCTGCACACTTCATTCACACGTGCATTCATGGTTGTAGTATTGTAGATTCACATGGCGCACAGTTAAGATATGTATGGTGGCATGATCATGTTTAGGTAAATCCTCTCTGATAAATGTTTTCTTTTCTTTTTTTGTTAAACAGCAAGTAGCATACGATTTGGAAATTTTGACCAAATTACAACTGTCTCACCATGATTAGGGTTTAAGAATTGCGAAGATAAAAGAAAGAATTATTGAAGAGAACTTGTGCCTGGTTTTCAAGTACGTTGAACCACCTTGGCCAAGCTCTATTTGAGCTTGAATGGCAATGAGATTTGGAATGTTTGAACTATATATGAAGTGATGGAAACCAGTCTCGTTTCTTTTTCTTGGAAAACAAGTAGATAAGAAAATCATGGGAAAAATTTTAAAGATTAATTACAAGTACATCTCTTGAATTATGATTTAGTACCACTATAATTCTCTAAACTCTAAAAGACAATAAATTGACCACTGAACTACAATTTGTATCAATTAATTCCTTTTGTTAGTAACATATTAGCAATCAGTTAGAATAGTAGATAAAAAAATTATCACATAGCTTGTACACATTTACAAAAATTTATTTTACACCTAAATTATATTTTATTTTTGTAATAATTACCTAATGAATGAAATACCTTTTATTTTGCCCATATATTTACATATCATTTAACAAAAGTATAGTTAATCTTGAATTATGTAAGTTTTAACAAAAGTATAGTTTTTCACTCGACGCCTCCTAATGACTGGAATATTATTAACAAAAGCATAGTTTTATTTTGCCCTTATATTTACATATTATTTGACTTGTACATGTTAACAAAAGTATAGTTATATTTCAGTCAAAAGATATTATAATAAGAGAAAATCAACTTAGATATAAAACTATACTTTTGTTAACATGTTTAAATCAAATAACAATTTTTTATCCATTTTCTTAATGAATTACTAATAGGAGGAGTTGAGTGATATAAATTAGTAATTCAAGAGGTTAACTTGTTACGTTTTAAAATTGAAAAGGACGTAATGATACTAAATTATAATTCAGAAGGTGTGCTTGTAGCCACTGACCACCCCTTTCCCTCCTACAAAAAAAAAAATGTTGTTAATTATGTCAATTAATGGAAAAATAAATTAACAGTACAAGTGACAACAATAGGTGGTAAGTGGTCGGCTTATTCTCATGCTAAGTATGAGTTCTCAAGCTCAATTCTTCCTCATGCCCTCTTATGACCAGGCAAATTTACATAATTCATATTAATGATATCTCTATATAAGTTTGAGAGAGCCGTCGGCCAATTACTTGAGCAGCCTGCAACAAAAAATAAAAATAGAAATTGACAACGCTAGTTCTATTACTCCAATCAAGCATGAGAGGAAAGAAACTCATAATTGATGTACGGGTTGTGTATGTAATAGACTGCTCAAAAAACATCCATCTATGTCTATATTTTATACTAATAGTTCCCTCGTTAAATTGGAAAATAAAGTGATATCCTTTCAAAAAAAAAAATTATAATAAAAATCTCACAAAAATAACATTTTTTAATAAAAAACTATTAAAATGGGTATTTTGATTTAAAATGAATGGCACAAATTTGACCACATTATTCTGGTAATAACTAAGCAGAATTAATTTCCTCCCCCGCTTTATTTGGATGGAAGGGAGAGGAGGTGAAGGAAAGTGTTAGTTAGGAGGAAAAGGGAAGGAAGGAGAAGGAAAGAGAGAAGAAGTATTCATATCTTGTTTGGATAATCAAGACGGAAGAGAGGGAGACATTCATTTCCTCTTGTTTGGTTTGCCAAAAATTAATAAAGAAAAGATAATGATATAATACAATTTTACTATTATATACATCTTGTGTATGAAACTCTAATATTTTTTAATCATAAATTGATTGGTATAATTAATATTTAAAATAAAATAATAACAAACACTTCACTACTCTTCCGTTTCTTCCCAATTTTTTGGAGGGGAAGAGAGGAGAAGAAACATGCTTAAAAAGTGAGCTCTTTCACCCTTTCATCCACTTCCCCTCTCCTCTTTAAAGATTACTCAATCACAATATAACTAATTGTTTTATTCCGAATCTTTCACTTTTTCTCTGAACCCCTCAATCCAAATGAAGTGTCACAAGTGTTAGTGATGAAGGTGACTTTTAATCTTCGTGATTAACATGGTTTTAAGAGTACTGTGCGGTGCACAACCGAATTTCTGAAATTTAAGTACTACTACAGTTCGTTCACACTTCGTCCCATAGCCCATTAACTTTAGTTCCTTCTCCTTTTTTCTTTTCTGATAAGATTAAAAGTGGGTTTGTTACAACACATCTGAACGTAGGCAAGTTTTCTACACATGATGGCCCTTATTGCAGTTCATATTTCACTAATGCTGTTGCAAATCTAGTGAAATTTCTGGAACTCTGTTTGGGTTAAAGAGTTTGTACTGTTCTTTCATAATCATGAATGATAATATCATTCCCTTCTCAATTTTATCCAAAGAAAAGGAAAAAAATAAAACTTGCAAAATCAAACATCCATTACTTTCACTAACTAAACATAGAGAGAAATCGTAGAATTTAGCTATTTACAAGCTCAGTTTCATATCATGAGAGAAACAAACTCTACTTAATCATCTCTACCACCCAGTGCTCGTTTGGCTGCTGAGAAAGTGGGGAGAAAATTTGGTACTTTCACAAGGCAAACCAATGGAAGCCTTTGAAAGAGACCTAAGCTTTAACTGCCTTTCCTCGTGGCGATCTGATCCTAAACACATGCTCTTCACCTGTGCACTTATCTACCTTCACAACCCAATGACTCTTTCCAGATCCACCACCACTGCCATTTAGCTTGGCAATTGTAGCAATTCTAGTCACTAACAATCCTTCTCCTATAGGCAATAAATGAGCTTTCAGTCCAGTCCATTGTTGTGAGCTATTGCAAAATGCATTATAGCCCAAAACAATGCTGCCGTTAGGTTTCCTGCCTGCGTGCACGGCCAGGAGAATTTCTTCATGGTTTCTCAGATTACAATCGATAAGCACAAAATCTGCTTCCAGATAGTCATTCAATAGTAAATTTTCGGCTACCCCAATGACAAATTCGACATGAATTGCATCGTGTCCTAGAGCGTCTTTCGATAGATGTAGCTGTTCAAGCCCCGATAGAATGCAGACGACACGACCGCCTGTTTCATGAGCTGCTGCCGCTAAGGCTAGTATGGTGGAGTCCGAGGTGGCACTGGCACATGCGACAACCATGAGCTGAGAATTGTTGCCAGCTGCCAGGGCGGAAATGAATTCAGCTATATCTACGTCTGGCTCTTGTGCTCTCTTTCCCTGCATTGACATCATTCAAAACCCCAATGAGAAAACACAGAAAAATGATCCTTATTGTATATAGATAGGTTTAAGAGAATGAAGGGCTGCTCATACTCACCATTTTCAAGGTTCTGAGATAGGCTTTTGTGGCATTTTCAGCAGACCAGCCAGCCATTTTTCTCTCTAAATTTGTGTCCTTCTCTTTATCTTCTGATTCAACCTTGGAGAGAAGTAGAGCCCTTCAACCTTATATATATATATATATTAGGCTATATGCGTTGGAACTATATGAAAGCAAACCTGAGAGGTTATATCAAAGGGACCGTGTCATTCCAACTGGCAATGTTAAGAAAACCCAACACTACAATAAGAAATGCATCAAGCAATGAAATGTCAGCTTAAGGGTCAATGCACAATGGTTGAATTATTGGTAGATACTTGAAATAATTTAATTAAATTACATATAATATAGCCATACAGCATCTTTCAAATATTCATCTATTAGCTGTAGTGTTCAATATAAGAGGGACATTAATTTGAACTTTTACGAGGCGACAAAGAAATCTTCAGCAATTTATTTTTCCGTTGGGATTTCTTGAAGAGAAAACAATTGAGGCCCATGTTAGGTCTGCCGGCACCCAACAATCTTAGCTATTCATGTCTAAGTTACGAATTTAGATTACAATAACATAAAACATAAGCTAATACATGTCTAGTCCTTTTCCGTACGGTCTGTTTGAATGGAAGTTCTTGTAAAAATCTTGCTACAAAGTGCAGGTTCAACTTGTACCATGTATTTTCACATGGTATTCGTAGAAATAAACTGTCATTCTTAGGACTTAATCATAATTAGAGGGTAGGCACACGCAATCTTTGATTATTAATTATCAGATATGGTAGTTGCCGTGTTGTATTGAATTAGAGGAGATAAACTCCGACGAATTGGCCTGGTGGTCCAAGCTTAAGACTTCGGGATTTGTTCTCTCAAAGATCTCAAGTTCAAAAATTTTTTAGGTGCTATCAACTCTTTGGAGCTATCTCAGAGTATTTGGTCAAGTAATTACTTAGTTTGTATGGGACAAGGAAATTACACAAATCTCGAAATTAGTAGAGGTATATGCAAGCTGGCCTGGATACTAAAAAAAAAATGAATTAGCAGAGATAATGATCTTATCAATGTCAGCAAGTGAATACGTTGTGCAAAGTCTAAATTTTATAAATAATTCAAGCAGTTATCAGAATAACTACTTGGATAGTTTTGTTATTTTTTTATCTTATTAATTTGCCCTTAGAGTTATTGATAAATAAACTAAATTAAAACAAAATAATTTAGAAAAGGAAAAAAGTCCCACGTTACCTAGCTTCAAGGTACCAATTGAGATTCTCCTTTCATATATTAAAATAAATAACAATTAATGAAAAGCTAAGGACAATCAGCCTTAATTAATGAAAAGCTAAGCATAATTGTAAGCATTGGTTGCCTTGCCTTGTCCCGATCATCAGGCTTTAGCACAGTCCATACACCAAGTTGTTAAACTCTTCTTGAAGGATACAAAGCTTATGGCTAGCATGGGCAAGTATGCCACAAGAGACTTGTTTTTACAAACAATTAATAGCAAAGCTACCCCATATATATATATAAGCCTTCTGTCTTGTTGTCTCTTGAATCATAATAGGCCCCAGTTGTCTGATTCTTCTGGAGGGACTATTCAAACTGAGATAATATAGCTGGGTGGCAAGGGTAATCCCAACAAGACTTTCTCGAGAATTTTAAATTTTCTCAAGAATTCCCTTTTGTCTTCTTGACTGCAATTGGATTGCATGAAATGGATAAGAAAGTAAAGGGAACATGGGAGAGAGAGAACAAAATGTGGGTGTAAAGATTCTGGTTGAATTGGTGTTTGGTGACGCATGCTTTCAGGAAGCATGTCTGCATGGGCCGAGTCTCTCCAGCACTTCAAAATACCATTATCGCTTGATGATACATGCATAAAAGGGCTACTTAAAACGTCTTTGTTCATGCATATGTGCTATCAAGAGGGCCTGTGCATGTTCTCGAACCCTTCACACATGCACATGCATATATATGCCTTGTCTACATATATATAACTATCTATATATACTTCGACTATGGAACTGAGATTGTTTAGACTTCAATCATCGATGGCCAGTAAATTTTGAGCAATTCTTGTAATTAGAATCACAAAATTGAAACTCAGCACTAAGTTCTTATATTAAAAAGAAAGAAAGAAAGAAAAAGTAAAATCAAAGTAATGCATTCTAATGCTCCTGATAAGCTTGAGGTAGAAAGAAACAGCGAATGTGGGACGGAGTGATGCCTGTCATATTTCTTTAACAATGGTTTTTTAATTGATATATATATATATATATATATAATTTGTATAGACAATCTTAACATAATAATATGATAATGATATTTTTGTAATTAAAAGTCATCATGATGTTATTTTATTTTAAATTAAAAGGCTCTCATTAAATAGTATCATTCTATACAAAATTTTATATAAATTTTATACTTGTATAACATTACCCTAAGCCATGTCACTATATAAAATCATTCTGTATAATTTTATCTTTTTTTTTAGCACTGCTCAAAAAATTGTTTATTGTTGATACGGCTATGCAGTGCTTCTTTGTTTTCTTTTGTGAAACCTTTGTTTTACCAAAATAATAATAATAATAATAATAGTAGTAGGTTAAATAGAAAACTAATTATTTTATTTTTTTTCTTTTCTACAATAAAAACAATTGGTTAAATAACTTTATTATGTGTACTAAGTGATCCTCTAAGGTAATGTTATACACGATCTCATTTATCACCAATAGATAATGTAGGTACTCACATCCATGGCCGCCACGTGACTGACCCGCTTGTTCAGTTGGCAAGCTACATGGATCCCAGGGTACCCTGAAGTCAACACAACGTCAACAGCACACCTCACTCTTGTGACAAGTCGGTGTTTCTCATGCTCCCTTGCTCTTACAGTAGGTCGACGCCCCTCCTAGCGCACCTTATTCTTGAGCCAGATTGGTCCCCCTTGCGCCCCCTCGCTCTTGCAGCTGGTCGGTGCTCCGCTGGAGTTTCTCGACCCAGCCTTGTGGGCTCCCCTAAGCTAGACTTTGCCCTTCCACGGCTCTGGCCATCCTTACAGAGGTAACCACCAAGACTCGCCAGGTACAAGCCTCGTGCCTCAACATCATTCTCCTTACCACTGCTCGGGAATTCACACAGACTGTGGATGGAAGGCTAGAACCTAAGAGAATCGTTAAGCCGCTCGCCTCTTGGGCGCTCGGAGACTCTGTCCAATCAACCAGTTAAGAGAAAGAGCTTCACTCCCCAGACATACTCAAGTGCGAGATTTCTGCATTGAATGAGCATATCAAGCATTAAATGCATGTTCTATCCACATTTAATGAGGTGGAGACATGACATGGCCTGATTGGACAAAAGCTTGATAATTAGGCCTGTCCCCACATCCCATCAAGCGGCCGCAATGTTGACATGGCCGCCCGACCATGACGGCGCCAGAGCCCATCCAACCAAGAGACGTCGCATGTTCGTTAATCAGTCATCACCCCACTATAAATAGCCGATTCATTTATGGCCCAACAAGAAGAATTGAATACTCCAACCTTTTAGACTCACGCTCGTGAGTCTCTCTCTCTTGATTGTATTTAGTTTTTTTCTTTTCTACCTTCGGGAAGCCCGAGCCACATCAACGATTGCTAGAATTCTCAAACGGGCCCAGGATAATCAACTCTATATCCCTTGGTCAACACCGCACGCAGACAAAAGTTGATGGGTTCACATAATAGCTATATATGAGAATTGCTAGTATAACTTTTTTTCATCTTTTTCAGTTTGAGTTTTTTAGGTTTATAAGCCAAAAAAAAAAAATTTGATTTATAAAGGCAAAAAAATAAAAATAAAAAAGCTAAAACTAAGCAGTACCAACTATAATAAAAATTCTATAATTAAAAATTGCTACTAATTCTCTCTCTCTCTCTCTCCCTCTCTCTCTCGGGATTGAGTTGTAAAATGCTAGGCCTGTAGCTCATTTTACTCTTCTTATTACTCATGCAAACTCGGGTGGGGACTTTCATTTAAATATTTGAGTTTGAACTGGAATACTACTGGGCCCAAGCCTACCAATTCTATTATATAACTGAATTTTTGGCCTCGCTTAGCCCCATGACACGATTTTTTTGGGGCCACAAACGGAATAAATTGAAAAGACCCAAAAAGAAAAAAAGGAAAAATTCTTTTCTTCTAAATCATGACATGGCAATTGTGTTGCAGTTTTGCAAAGCTTTTATGGCTTGCACTAGCGAAACGTACCTATTGGCATTGCCATTCAAATACAAGGTTGGATTTAGAAGTTCAAACATGTTTATTTGCTTTATAAATCAAAGAGTCAAAGCATAAAGCTTACATTAATTCCATTGGCAAATTCCTTACTTTTATATGAATTCTAGGTTTGGTACGAGCGTATTAAGCTTTTGTCATGGAAAACCCGCTAACCTTCTTTTATTAAAACAACTATAGTTTTACCTACAATTGCACATTACTATTAATGAGATCTTTTTTTTTCTTCTCCTCAATCATACAAATTAATATTGTAGTTTGTCGTCCGATTAACCACGGTACGACTACGGATAAATTTTCAAAGCAACAATTTTTTTTTTACCATGAGGATACCTCAAACTACTATTCACGAGAACATATTTTTCATTCGACCATAAAAATTGTTTCAGATTTTTTTACATTGAAATTGAATTAAATTAATTCAAATCCTATCCTAATTGGTTTGAAACCATTTGATTGGTGCATGTGAGCTCATCTTTAAATAATTATTTCAATTTATTAGTGGGACCGTTTTAGTAAGATAGAAAAACCAATACAATTATACATGAGTAATTTTATGGACAAGATTCCTCCGGTCTAGATTGGAGGAATTCTAAATACCTACTGTATACCAACCTCTCATGCATTAAAACTATGTAATTTATTTACGTAAATTATTCTTAGATCCTATACACTATTTATGGGATTCAAATATATTTAAATAAAATATATATGTAGATACATGGTCAAATAATATGTTATTACATATATAAGGCAGTAGAAATTTTTCAAATTTAGATTGGAGTAAATTCATTTTTTTTTTTTATTGTTTATGCCTATAGTGAAATAAATAGTTCACGAAAATGCCTTTGATAATTAATATCGGCTTTATTATGGTAATGTAAATAAAATTAATAAAAAAATTACAATAATAATAATAATAATAATAATAATAATCTTCGAGGAGAAGTTAAAATATTGGAGGACCCCGCGCGAAGGCGGTCTGTTCCGTCTAGGAGTCTACCTCCTGTGGCCTTTCAGTATAACCCTATACCGCGTTCCCGTTTCTTGCGGAATCCTTCTCTTACAGAGAGGGAGAGAGAGATGGGGAACGTTTACTGTGTGTTCTGTGGATGCGTAGAGCAATCGGGCATCGGAGTGGTGGAGAGGTGGGGAAGGTTCGAGAAGCTGGCGCAACCAGGGTTACACTTCTTCAACCCATTCGCCGGCGAATGCCTTGCCGGCATCTTGTCTACCAGGATCAGCTCTCTCGATGTCCGCATCGAGACAAAGACCAAGGTCTTCTCTCTCTATATATATACTATTGCATAAACCCTACGCATATATCACTTGATTGTGCTCTCTCTCAATAATCGTTTCGATTTTCTTTCCACTTATTTCCGTATTCTATGAACAATTGTTGAATCAATGAATCTTGGAATTTTCTTGATCTTTGTTCGATAGTTAACACTATGCTTATCTGATTGTTTAACCTGTTAACAGTGTTTGGTTTTGTGCTTTTCATTGTGAGTCGTGATCGGGTCAGACTTTTGCAATGTTCTGGTTATGAGTATTTTCTTAGGTTGTGGTTGAATCAAGGATTTGGTGATGGCAAAAAAGAAGGAAAAGGAAAAGGTGAGAGAAAAGACAACAAAAAACCTGTCATTTTGTTGTCTTTTCCTTCATATTTTTTTTTGCCTTTCCCTTGATAAATCCGGATTCCAAACACTGCATTAAGAAATTTGTAAGGTTATGGACCTTATGATTGATACCTGAGGCAAGTAGTGCTGGGGAAAAGTTGAGTTCGACATAAAAGAAGAGTTCAATATCTAATTAAATGTAATATGTAATGTTTGAAGTCTTCTGTTCGACATAGGCCTGCAGTACCCTGTTCATTTCCATGTCCATGTTTTTGTCAAGATCCTTCAGTTGTTTGAGTTGCATTTACCGTAGTTGTAGCCACACAAAAACCACGATACTGATTCTCGATGGGGAATGGCTGTGGGGGAAGGGAGTTAAAATAATTATGCATCATCCAATGGTTTGTTGATTCTTTAACATGCTGAAATTAACACATACAGATGGAAGTATGTACTTTCTTTTTTTTTCTTTTATGCACTTTTTTTTTTTTTTGGGTGAGGGAAAGAGAGCTTCTTTGTGGCCTCTGAATTGCTAGGGTTAGATGGCTGGCTGAAGCAAATGGTATTGTTATGGCCCATGGAAAGCGAGTTACTATATTGGTAGTGTTACACTTCCATGGAAAAAGAACCTTGAGAGTTGTCATGGTATTAGCAATAAGCTGTGTGTATGTCATTTGCATAAGTAGTAAAAATCATTCATTTAGACATGGGGCATCTAAGAGCATTTATCAGAAATGTACAATTATGAATGGTTGATCCTTCTGCAGGACAATGTCTTTGTGCATATGCTTTGTTCAATTCAATACCGAGTTATTAAAGAAAATGCTGATGATGCATTTTATGAGTTGCAAAACCCCAAGGAACAGATTCAGGCTTACGTCTTTGATGGTAATTTTCATTAATTTGGAAAAATTTTCCCTTATTATATGGTACATCTTTTTTTTTTTTGGTTTTTTTTTCTCCTTTTCCATTTCTCTCTATTTTAATGGCATTTAATTTGTGTCCAGTGGTCCGAGCTCATGTTCCAAGAATGACTCTCGATGAGCTCTTTGAGCAAAAGAGTGATGTTGCTCAAGCTGTCCTGGTGGAACTTGAGAAGGCAAGTTGTTGCTGTTATTCGATCATTATGTCTTGTTTAACATTAAATCTCTAATGGGAAGTTATTTATATATTAGAAAAAATAAGTTACTCATCTCCTATGAGAAGTTGTAGCTTTAGTTACTTATGTATGTATTTCAATTGTTCATACTGGTGACTGAGGTACTCATCTGTTGTCACTGCTTCCTTATTATTTGAAAGACTACATAGAAAGCTTTGTACTCTTCTCTTGATGTCATCAATCTGCTTTGCAGATTTGGCTTATTAATTTTATGCAGAGTTGTGAAAGTTACTTGCAAAGTTGGTGTCTAGAAAGATGTTTTTCTATATTTTATTTTTTGGGATCTTATGTTATTTGTAGATCTGAGAATAGATGTACGTCCGCTGTTAACAAAATTGTGTAATGAAACCTTGAAAATTTGATTGCGTACAAAGTAGAAGGGAAAACTGGTCTCGGGCCCACTGGCCACTGGCTATACTTGACAATACCACTTGTCCGTAACATCTCTGCAACCCGGACTATGATTACGAAGATGAACCTTACTTATTATATTGTAGAGACATTTGATATATGTCGATCTTGTCAGGCACAATTCTAAGTATTGTATGCTAGTATCCAATTTCAAACTACTTCACAGTTATTTTTGGGGTGGTATTTTTACCCCCTCAAGCCAATTTAGTTTCCTATTCTTAATTGCCTGCTTCTCATGTGGGGCTATCTCACTTGTCTTTCCATAGGATTTCAATTAACTATGTTTCTCAGTTGGGTTGAAGATATTCGAGAAATATATTAACATTGTTCGGTGCTGGAAGGATCCAACAATTTCATGAGGTCTTTCAGTAGTATGTTAGCTTACTTACTTTTACTTTAAACACACGTTGCATTTCTCATGTGATGAAATTAAGCAGTGATTCAGCAAGAGCTGTTTTCATGTCAGGTATAATCTTCATGTAAGGTCTTGAAACAGAATAGTATGTTGTTTGGATTAGTATCCATCATAGTGGCTAGGATACTAGATTTTAGTGCAATGGCTCTTAAATTCCCTTCCAAATTGTTTCATGGCTGTTCTTATGCATGCATAGATACATATATATATATATATATATATATATATATATGTATATTGTACATACTGGTAGATTTACCTTCTGCCTATTCTTCTTTGAATAGCTTGAGATGGTTGTACTTTGTAAACATTATATCAGGTGTCTACTTTAGTGGCAGCAACATAGAAATGGCGCCTGAAACTCATTTCAGGCGAAGGTGGTGCCATAAAATCAGAGTAAAAGTTTCCTGTTGCTGCCACTAAAGTACACACTTGATATAATGTTTACAAAGTACAACCATCTCAAGCTATTCAAAGAAGAATAGGCAGAAGGTAAATCTACCAGCATATACATTATATAATGTTTACAAAGTACAACCATCCCAAGCTATTCAAAGAAGAATAGGCAGAAGGTAAATCTACCAGTATAAACATTATATATATGAACTTTTACCCGTCTGATTTTATGGCACCACCTTTGCTTGAAATGAGTTTCCGATGCCATTTCTATGTCTAGCTAAACCTTTTTTTTTTTTTCCTTTTTGGCATCAAGGCTACCTTTGTTTGGAGAGTTAAAAGTTTTATTATCTGGATCAGGTGATGGGAGACTATGGATACAGCATAGAACACATACTGGTGGTTGATATAATACCTGATGACTCTGTGCGCAGGGCAATGAATGAGATCAATACAGGTTAGAACCTTTCAGAAAGGAGACTTTACACATTCTTCCCCATAACACTATTGTCTTTCCACAATAAATTTTCTTGAAATTTACACGTATGTCTGATTAGTTCTGGATTTTATAGCTTGCATATTTGTGAATAGTCCCCAAATTTGGCTACTTGATTCTATGCACGTCATTCAAAGGGATCTGTTGGCGTATAGGCAATTAAACTATGTATTTTTAATTATTTTATTACAGCCCAAAGGCTTCAGCTTGCTAGTGTATACAAAGGGGAAGCGGAGAAGATTCTCCTAGTTAAAAAAGCAGAAGCTGATGCTGAAGCCAAGTACCTAGGTGGGATTGGTGTTGCCAGGCAGAGGCAGGCAATAACAGATGGCTTGAGAGAGAACATCCTGAACTTCTCTCACAAGGTGGAAGGCACCTCAGCGAAGGAGGTGATGGATCTCATCATGATCACCCAATACTTTGACACAATCAAGGACCTCGGGAACTCGTCAAAGAACACCACTGTGTTCATACCACACGGTCCAGGTCATGTTAGGGATATTGGTGACCAGATACGCAACGGCTTGATGGAAGCGGCCAGTGCTCAAACCAATGTCGAGTAACTTCTCCAATATTAACGATTCCTTCTGAAAGTATCATCCTTCTTATGGTATCTCAATACGAGTATGTTTTTGGTTTGAATTGTGAAATAAGGCAAAAGATGAACAGAACAGAGTTTTTTTATATGATTAAAGTTTTATGACGCTTATACTTTGTCAATGAGGCTCAACTATATGGAAGTAGGCTCCGTTGTATAAAGATTGTACTTGCCAGAGTGAGTTGCATCAATTTTATTATTGTGTTGCAGAATGTTGGGTCAACTTCCAATATATAACTGTATCCTGTGAATGTTTCACTCTGGTTTTTTAGGTTCTGCCATGTACTACAGATGGAAGAAGGATCCTTTCCTTGGGACTTAGGCGAAGCTCTAAATTCAGCCATAGTCACTCTGGCCATCTTTGATGAGAAAGTAAATAATTAACAACATACTCGAAGATTTGTTCATTGGGATACTTCTTTGGTCAAACAGTATGATCTATGATTCAATAAAGACCATACCAAAATGCCTTTATACTCGAATACTCGTCCTGTTAGAAGAAGAATTACCTACTGCTTCGCACGACATACTTTTCTAGTCTAACACTGGTAAATCAGGGTCCGAGTAAATCCATGCAACCAGAGTTTATCGCAGACAAACAAAAGACGGCATTTAGAATTTTAATTCTGAAAGGCCACAGGAACTATCAAGACTGTCCATTTCTGAGCTGAATATTCTATATACAGTGGCTTCCCATGACAACTGCTCACCTCCCCCACACAAACCAAACGTCTAGCCACGTGAGTGAGACAGAGAGAGGGAGAGAGAGAGAATATCTCTTGTTCCATCATTTTTTTAGTAGTATGCCCTTCGAGGTACGTGCGCTCCACTGCTTTGATAATGACCACCCACACTGCTACCATCCTGCATGCAGCAACAAGCAAATGATTAATATTGGATCAGAGGAAGGCTCATAAAGAGAACAGGTTGGTCATAAAGCGTAGCCTTCGGGGGCGTATTCAGTGAGAATGATCCTAATATTCAAGGGAGAGAACAAATGTGAGAATAAGTGCCAGCAAGCTGGTTGAAGACTACTGGAGCATTTGCGGGGTACAGTTTTTTGACAAAACTTGTTACGCACAGTAACAGCTAATAATTTAAGTGGTCTACCAGCCACGCTACACTTAACAATTGTGTGTGCACACAAGTGTGTGTGCGCGCCATGCACACACGCGCGCACGAGAGAGAGAGAGAGAGAGAGAGAGAGAGAGAGAGAGAGAGAGAGAGAGAGAGAGAGAGAGACCTCATATCCAGCATAGCTTGTGTAATTTGGAACGTAAGAATTTGGAAGGGAAGAGCCTACAGTAAAAACACATGAACAAGTGGTATACGTTAGAAATATCAGAATAAATTACTAGCATTAGCATATATAATATATAACTCAATGAGAAAGCACTTAAAATGTTGGCAAAACAATCTTATTCAGGCATGCTAAACAGTTACACACCAGAAAGGGAAAAAGCATACAAACCCCAATAGATTACCATGAAGAGCCATTTAAAGTCATACCAAATGAATTTCAAGAAAAATACCATACTCCTACTAGAGGTCCTAATTGCATAAACCAAGTTCTAATCCAAAATAAAATCCATCTTTCAACTGTGTATTCAAAAATGAAATTCAATTCCTGGTACACAAGACCAGATGAAGTTACCATGCCGCGCAAAAGCCCAAATGTAAAGAATTTATAACGTTGGAAGACAAATTTTATCTAAGCCAAATTTTCTTTTCTGGTATACTTAAACTGAAAACTCAAGGACATGTGCTTCAACATGGAAAAATAATTTAAGAGAACTGAAACTAATGCCAATCCAACTAGTGTTTCAGGTTGGCATAACCTCATTCCATGTCATCTTATAATCAACACGCTAGTTTTTTTCTGCTTCCTTACATCATAACATATTACTTGCCTTTTAGGCATCATTTTTCAAATATTCCCACAAGGCATGATTATGCTATACGCAAACATCATACTTCCGCATAATTCAAATTTCTCCACATCATTCACAAAATCAGACTACCACAAAATCTCTGCAAGTAACTAATTGTGGTATCATGATAGAGTCCCCTAACCATTCTATTAGTAAAGCGCTAGCGCGCTCATGCCAATATGGCAGAACATTTGAACATATTTTTTTTTCCTTTTCTTTAGTTAATTTAATTTTGGTTTTCATTTATAAATTTATTTCTTTTGGGGGTTCAGGGGGTGGACAAAAAGGCAGAGATAAATGGATTGAACACGCTACCTGCCCCATAAGCAGAGTGTCCACTGCCAAGGAGATCCTGTCCGCCAGCTCTGTCAATGAGACAAGTGACAAGTGTGTTGATCAAAGTAACAAAATTGCGATTCAAAGCGAAAATGAAGGAATGTGAAAATGTGTACAAAACCTTCTCAACACAAGGTCATGTGGATCATGACTGTATTTCCCAGCAGCAGATTCAAAATATCCTGCATGAGATCGACCTTGTCTTCCAACAGAAGGTTCGAGGTATCCAGCATGAGGTTGGCCATGTGTTCCAAGAGCAGGTTGAAGGTATCCTGCGTGAGACTTGCCATGTTTTCCAACAGCAGGTTCATGGTATCCTGTGTGAGGTTGGGTTTGTGTCCGAACAGTACTTTTGAAGTACCCTGCATGAAGTTGATACTGCATTCCAACAGGAGGTTCAAGGTACCCTGAATAACCTCGGCCTTGATTCTGAGCAACAGGCTCAAGATACCCAGCATGCGGCTCCTGGAAAGCACCGTTTTACACAATCAAACCAAAAAATGAATGATTGCAATGCTGGTGAATGAAAAAGAATGTAATTTACCATATCTGCATACGGCCTTTTAGATCCAGCTATGTTGTTGTAGGCCTGACTCTGGTAACTAACAGGAGATGCAGCATATCCTGGTGCATATGGATTTCTGAATCTGATAAAATCCCCACCATAGTTCGGCCCTTCTTTATTATAAGCATCTCTCTTTCGCTTCCTGCAGTTATTGCTGTGCCTTCCCTGCATGTTGCCTGGCATATTCAGGAAAGAAAAATCATTCTCCAGAGCCTTGTATAAAGTAGTTAACTGGGTAAATTAAGCCACTACAGGTACATGTACCCCGTGGTTTCTTTGATGGCTTTGCATTATGACCATGTTCAGCTTCTATCTTCCCACGACCCTCAGCCTTTGAATGTAGATTTTCTCTTTTGCGATTTGTCCTTTCCGACTTGGATGATGCTCGAATAGATTGACCTTCAGTAACAGTTTGGGGTTTATTTGGTTTACCTCCTTCACCAATTCCTGCCTCAGAAAGAGCCTTTCCCTTTTCTTCAGCCAACATCTTTCCTTTTTGTTTTGCCCGTTTAGATTTTGCATGACCTTTCGTCTTTGAAGATACAGCTTTGTTTTGTCTTTCATTCTCTTCTTTTGTTGATGTGACTCCTCTCTTGGTCTCAACCTTGAATCCTCCACGAGTACCTTGCTTTTGAAGCCGACCATTAAAATGAGGCTTTGCAATGCTAGCCTTAACCTGATAAAATTATGACAGGTAAGAAACTGTTTTCCTAAGCAAAGAAACAAAAAGAGAAGAGACGAAAAAGAACACTTTAGCACCTTGACTTCTCCTCCTCCAATATGAGCATTATTAATCCCCTCTACACAAGCTAGGGCACTTTCTCGAGAAGTAAAAGTAATAAAACCAAAGTCTTTGCGTTTGGTGCCTAGACTCCGAGATGACTTGACTTCCACAATCTCACCATACTGTTCACAGATTTCTTTTATTTTATGTTCATTCCAAGCATCAGTTAGGCCTTCCACATAAACGGTCTTAACCTAACAGCAGGAAAATGTAAATTTTTCATTTATACCTTTCCATGATGAAATCGAGTATTTCAAGTATTATATAGCATATTCAACGAAAAGTTCAGCAAGTAGAAAGTATTTCTTATGCGGGCAGAAACTGAAATAAATCTATCAATATATCACACTTTTTCCTATGCTTCAGCCATATGGACAAGATAATGCACAAATTTAAGTTGTTGAACCCCCCAAAACTGAAGGTAGAGGCATAAAAAGAACTGGAGCCAAAAGCTTCACTACCTTATCGAAGTATGCTGTCATAATGACTTCCTGTGACCTCTCTAATATCATATGAGTGCCACAATCAGGGCCGGCTGAAGCCTAAAGCCAGCAAAGCGCTCACCTTAGGCCCCAAAATTTTAAAAAGCTCACATTTTATATATTAAAAGTCCTATATAAGTTTTTTATTTTGTTTGCAAAAGGTCCAATCTAGATGAGAATAAAAATAATTTGCTAAAAAAGAAGGCCCACAATAAACTACACTAGTGAACTTTAAAAAAAAAAAAAAATACTAGTTCAACAAAAAATAAATAAACTGTACAAAATTTTTTTTTTTTGAAGGCTCCAAAAGTTTAAATGTTCTATATAATTTCTACATCTTTTTTTGAAAAAAGACCATAGTCCAAATGAGAAAATTAGTCTGTTCGAAAAAGAAGGCCTAAAATCAACTACACCAGTTAACTTCAAAAAAATAAAAAAAAAGGTTTAACAAAAAAAGATTGCACAAATAAAAATATTATGAAAACTTTACATGCTATTAAGACTTTACATAATTACTACCTCTTTTTTTTAAAAATAAAGGCCCAATCAAAATGAGAGAAAAAAAATCATCAAAAAAATAAGGCATGTACTAGTTAATTTTAAAAGAAAAAATAGTAGTTTACAAAAAGTTAATAAAAAATTTCCAATAGTATTAAAAATTGTAAAAAAAAAAAAAAGGCCTCATTTTAAATTGTTACTTTAGGCCTCAAATTGTCTTGAGTCGGCCCTAATCACAATACAAAACATCAATTAAAACACTTGACTAGTGGATGTTAAAGTTTTTAGTCAAATAATAAATTTATTAAAAAAATCCTAACTAGTATACAGTTCATGTGTCGTATGGCCTGGCACACATCTCAACAAATATATCCATCAGGGCTTGGTATGCGTTGTTTGGCTACATCCTAAGAGCTTAAACTTTTGCTCCAACTGGTTGTCTAACATGGTATTAAAGCTTTGATCTTCAGAGGTTTTAAGTTGAAGTCTCGCATTTGTCCCAGAGTTTGTTGATCCATTTGCACTCAATTTTAACACTTTTTTCTCCCTCCCCAAATGCAAAAGGAATTTTCACCTGATGGAAGGTGTCAAAGTTTGACGTGCATTATTACATGGGCCTTACTAAAAGTTTAAGCTTGGGGCAAGTAATTGTCTAAAACCTTTCACAACAAAGACGGAGAGGAATTAGGGAGGACAAGCGTATAATGCATTAAGCTTACGAAAGTTCATTTTTTTTCTTTTTTTCTTTTTTTGATAAGTGCTTACGAAAATTGTTCATGTTCTCTAAACATGATAACATTGAATGTACCATGCTAGTTTGTGCCTTAAATGGCCTCACAACTTCTAAAAGTTAACTACCAAGTCAAAGTTGTGTGTTCAGAATAACATCGTTAACAATGTTCACATCATCTGTCTGACAATCAACAAGCTCAAAAAGAACCCTTGTGCTTCCAATCAAGGTGCAATTTACTTAGAGAATTGGAGCTGCGAGCTGTTACTAGAGATCAGAATCGCATGACCGTATCATGCGATGGAGAGAGTTAGATCCTTACAAAGGTTCCTTAGATTAAGTGAGCTAAAAAAGACCCTGTGTGCTTCCAGTGAGGGTACAATTTATGTAGAAAAATGGAGCTGAGAGCTTGAACATAGAATGGAGAGAGAGAGAGAGAGAGAGAGAGAGAGCAATGGAGAAGGAAAACAACAGAGGAGAATAGAATTTTGTTTTTTGGTCACTGAGGGGGATGGGATGACTTGCAGAAAAGCTGGAGAACAATGCATGAGACACAGAAAAAATGATTCATTCCACAAAATCTACTTTGTTGATGGTATTTAAAAACTGCACATCCCAAGTTGCCACTCATTCCGCACCTTATGAACAAGCTCCCCATGTCAACCCAGTTTCCCATGAGAATTTCAATCACAAATTCACCGGACTACAATAAGACCATTTAACTTCAGTTTCTAGTATCATATGGGTGCTGTTATACCTTTCACATTGTCTTTTCTTCATCATATTACTTTCCTGGCAAAGTGTAGAACCAAGCTGTTTCCTCAAAAAATCGTCTCAGAAAAATTTTGTATGACAAGGTTGATTCTATCACCATATAATACTAATGCACCCACAATTACCTAGAGTATATGGATTAGTGGTTGAAGAGATGGACCAACTTTTCCCAATGAGACGCTTTTAGGCCAAGAACCTCCCAGTCTTAACTTGCACCCAAGCAAGTTTCAGCTCCAGATGCACATGTGCAGGTTTTTTGTGAGCGGATTACCGGGTTAAAAGATAGAGCAACTTTTCACAATGACATACTTCTAGGCCAAGTACCTCCCAGTCACAACTTGCACCCAAGCAAGTTGCAGGTCCAGAGGCACATGTGCAGGTTTAATTGTGACTTGCACATGTTCAGGTCCCAGTCGTGACTTGCACCAAAGCAAGTTTCAGATCCAAATGCACAAGTGCAAGTTTTGCATAATGCATCATCAAGAATTAAAGTAAATCCTTGTTAGCAACATATTTTATTAAATTATGACTTTCAGTAAGCAAGAGTAGGACTCAGATTTCTAACCTGAGAGAGAACTTCTTGATTGGGATGCATTGGGGTTTGTGCAAAAGCAACCTTAGCACTTCTATCACGGCCAAAGACAGCATCTGGCTTTCTTAGTCGCTGAAATGCTGCCATTGCATCCGAGTGGGTGCTGAACTCCAGAAGAGCAAAACCTTTGATCTTCCCTTCTTTCTGAGGATCATCTGGCAAATATATCTCCTCAATATTTTCAATTCCGTAGCTTTTCAATGTTCCCAGCACCTTTAGAGGGAAATAAAAAATAATTTTAGGTCATGAATGCAAGGATGACCTGTAGTAACAACCTCAATAGAAGAAGAAAACAAAGAAAATGAAGAAGACACAACTGCAATGCATAACATGGAGTTCATAATCACAACCATCCAAATTATCTATAAACATTGGGATATGCACATGAAAAGGTGGATGTGAATTTAAAGCTTACACGGTCTTTTGTCCATAATTTGCAAATGTTGCCCATGTAAAGCGTATCATTGTCCTGGCTTGCTGATATCTTAGCTGGCTTGCCTCTCACCTTGCCAGAAGAAAAGACCATGTTATAGCTATCTTAAATTAAAATTAGAAAATATTATGTCTTTATTATTCCTTTTCTAGGAAATATTCACATTAAAAGTCAACATTTACAACCTCGATCCCACCCTTCAATGCAGAAAGAGCATTCTTGGCATGCTCAACAGTTGCATATTGAATAAATGCATATCCTCTGCTCTTGTTTGTAGTTCGATTCCTTACTACCCTAGCGGCTCTTATTTCCCCAAACTCTCCAAAGACTTTGATCAGATCATCCTCAACAGCCCCTTTATCCAGTCTTCCAATAAAAATTTCCAAATCCTTTTCTTTCTTCCTACCAGTAATGTGATTAGTGATAAATAATGAAGAGTGTTCCTCATCTTCATTATCTACCTCCTTATCTTCCTCATGCTTTCCACCACCCTCATCCCCTCCTTTGCCATCAATACCCTCATTGAGAGCAAGAACATTATCCCCAAGTGCATCAGCATCAAATTGAGCAGCAGCAGTTCCTTCTTCACATGAGTTCTGTTCTGCAACTATAGCAACTAACTATTGTCAAGTGTCAACACTACATTGATGATCCTGAACATCATAAACCAAGGAATTCCAGACAGATTCGCAAGTAATGCAACATAGAAATGCAAGAAACATCATTAGTAGAGCAAGCAAGCACAAACATAGATATACAAAATAGAAAACTTATGAGAACAAACAGATAGTACAGAAGGGGCACCTAACTAGTCTGAGAAAACATAGTCAGTTGATTGACTAATATATAAGAAGCTCACAGCAGGAGAGCACCTGGTTTTTCCAAAGGATAAGGGCTGTAATGTGCCAAACTGGCCAGTCTCCCCTCCAAAATTGGAATAAATAACATAATAACAGCTGAGTTCAGAGGGTAAGTTGGTGGCAAAATAGCCGTTATTGAATTCTGTCAATCATGATTCTATTATTTGTTGCTTGTTGGTAAACAAGGGCTTACCAACAAATTCACTGGAGCAAATAATAGTTTTATCCTCCCCATCTCACTTGTACCAAGGACTGCAATTTAAGAGAAGCAGTGATAAGCGAAAAGAAAAGAACTTGACTGAAAAACCCATGGACTGAGGTCCCCCAATTGTGCCTCATTATCAATACATGCTATTCTTGGTGAATTTTCACCCTTATTTGTCTTCGGTTTCCAGATTGTGGCCAATTCAATAACAAAGAAGCAGAGTTTGTAATTAGTTCACTACTGCCAACACCCCATATAGATTGGACTATACTGCACAATGGCCCTTCATAGTGAGGGAATAAAAAGAATGCCATAGCCTCAAATTCAAAAACTCAATCTCAACAGCCCCAAGTCTTCACCACCACCAAGAAATGGCCCCTATTTATTCATTCATATAGCGTTTCTTTAGCATGGGGAAGGGAAAATGATAGACTGGGAACTTGGGTGTGGAGAAATTACGAATGTTGCTTCCATCCATTCTTCTTCTAGTTACAGAGGCTAACTCAACCAAGAATTCAATTATATGCGGAGTGAAATTACAGCCTAAGGTACAACCCATTGACCAAGCCAAAAGCAACATAATGAGGTTAGGCTAGTAGGAGATGAGTGACTTGTGTCTTCCTCTGGTTCACCTCTGTTTAGTGTAGTCAAAACATAGTCTCCCCTAAGTATAAAGGACATATCTGTATACATACTCATCTATATGTATCTGAGCAAAGACAGTCCCCTGTTAACTACACATCAATAATCTGGAACCAAAAGGCAAATACCTCAAAACACTTTAAACCATTTCTTCTGATACACATTTTTTTTTTCTTAATTTAAATGCTACCTTTTGCCACCCCTTCATATAACTAGAATAGTGCCTCCACATTGAGATTTTAACCATTCTTCTGGGATCAATGCTAACTGAAATCTCAGCAATAGATTAATAGAGTTTTCAGGCAAAATTTCAACTGCCTCAAGTCTTCATAAGATTATTATCATGAGAAATTAGGCCGACAGAGCCATCACTTGTATACAAGCATCTTATGCAGATCTCATGAAAAGAAGTTGAACGACCTTGTCGTTCATTTGAAACTGTCAAATTATCATCAAATCATCTCTTCAATGCTTTTAAAGTTGATTGGGTATCAGTAACATTTCCTAGACCCACTAAAATCTTTAAATTGATCAAGGTCTTGAAAATTAATCTTCAGTGGAAAGAAATTGTTGATAATTTTACCGAAAAATCATTGGATATTTGTTGTACATCTACTCCCATCTCTATCAGCCCCTAATAATATATTTACTTAAAAAAAAAAGTTTTTAGTTTCAGGCTTTCAGCAAACATCAAATAGATGATAATTTGCAAAAACAACTCCATCATCCCGTACTCGTTTTTGTAGTATGTGGTTATATATTATACTACTCAACTCAAAATTCAAAACAATCAGTCAACTGCTAAAGATAAGTTATTTCAATACCTGGGACAATACCCAATTCAGTACCACCCTTAACAATATGTCTGCTCTCATTCTGTTCACCCTCCACTCCATTCTCCTCAGCTGCATTGTCACACTTCTCTGTTACGTCCGCCATATGTGCATTATCATTCCTTTCAAGGCCAGCCTCGCTCTGAACACCCTCCATTCTTTCTCTATCCTCCTCTGCAACACCACCACCCTGTATAAGGCTCTCAGTATACACATTCATGTGATCTCCCATCACACCTTCAACATTCCTCTCCTCAACTACTTCCTCCTTAACCGTCACTTCCACTGCTGTGTTTACTCCAACCTTACCTTCACCTCCACTCGGCAACTCCTCAAACTCCGTCGAATTTGGGTCTAAAATCCCAACTTCTTGCTTGATTGCCTCCCCGGCGGACCTGGTCACCGGCGGGGCCCCCGGTTCGCCTTCTTCCTCCTTCACCGTGGCAGGTACACCTTCTTGTTGAACACCAGCATCCTCCGGGCCTGCCAATTCTTGGCCTTTGTTTTCCAACTCGGACACTGACTTGTTCTGATCGATGAGACTCGATTCGACGTCCAATTGTTCCGATTTCAGTTTCGATTTCCTCGACCTCGCCGACGCCAGCGTCGACTTCTTACTAGTCGCCGATCGAGGGGGCATAGTCTCTTCAATTTATTTCTCAATGTTGAGAATGGATAGGGTTTACAGAAAATAAAAATGAGAGAGAGACACTACGAAGCTTGCACTGGGAGCGAGAGAGATTCGTTTGCACTCTCCTTTTCTCGTGGAACTTAGTTCTATGATGGGCCTAATTGGGCGTTTGGTCGGGTGCAATTGTTGGGTTCTTGAAAACTATAACATTCCAAGAAGAAAGAAAAATGAGGAATGGGTTATAATTACCAAAATAGAAAACGTTAGAAAAAATTGAAGCGAGAAACAGAATAAAAAATATAAAAAAACTAAAAAGTAAAAAATGATTAACAAACTTTAGGTTTATTTGATAACTCTATTCAGCACTTAAAATTAAATAAATTAAGTAAAAATAAAATAAGTTGATTTGATAACTCAAAATAAGGGAGTTAAATTTTTTAAGTGCTAGGAAAAAGTAATGAACAAAATATTAAGTAGTTTCTCCCTATTTATTACATTTTACTTAACACACTCAGTTTTTATATTTTTTTTTTAGACCTAATTTTGTCCTTGCCTCCCTTTCTTCTTATTTCGTATAACGAAAACCAAAAAACTAAAGATCGAAGTTCTTCTTAACGAAACCTTTCGCCATCTTCAGGTTCTCTCTCTCTCTCTCTCTGTACGTGGATTTTTTCAATTATTTTGTATGTGTTTACTTCTTTTTTTTCTCTTTTATTTTTTTCTCTGTTCTTCGACTGAATCTATATTTTTTTTCTTTACTGATCTCCTTCCGTTTTGCCTCACTCCGTCCCTCCCCCCCCCCCCTTTTTTTTCTCCTTTGTTTTGCCTCTCATCTTCTAATCTGCCTGCTCTTTTTTTTTTCGTTTTCTGATTCTCTTCTTTGTGTGTACGAGACCGATTTACAACGTGGGTGGCAGTTAACGCCATCCTATGTCCCTGTTTCGATATTCTTCTTTTTGACTCATTTATTTATTTATTTTTATTTATTATTAAATCAATTGAGACTCTAAGTGATTCTCCTAAAAAATATATATTATTTTGTCTATTCCTTACCAAACCGAATCAAATAAAACTGCTAAACAATTAAAAATTATTTTATGTATTACGTGAGTGCATTCAAATTCATGACTTTAGTGAATTGAATCTAATCTATTTACTTATATATCATGGTGTTTATCTTTTTTTTATCTGATTAAATATGTGTGATGTTGGCGCAATATATTGTCTGATAAGCAAAATAGGGTATTAAATAATGTGAACTACTATTGAATGTCAATTTTTTTATTACTTTAATTTTTGACAAAGTTTCAATGATCAACATAATTGTTGATCATGTTGTTGATTTTTTGTGTATATTGTTATGATTTTGATTATGCATTTTTTATTTAATTAATTTGATTTTAGCATTATAATATCAATATATGAAGGACAAAGTTGAAAAATAAGTAAATTTAAGACTTTAGTTCTTTATACATATCAAATAGTTTATCTAATTCAGTATTTAAAATTTAGTACATATCAAACAGCTTATCAGTTTAAGAAATTCAACATTCAGTTTTTAGGACTTAATTTTCAGTTTTCAGCTTTATCAAACATGGCCTTAGTAGAAATTTTATTAAGAAACTTTCGCGAAATTCAAAGGAAACTTTAGAGAAACTTATTAAAAACATTTGAGAAACTTAGTAAAAATCTATATGAATAATTTATAGATACTTAATGAGAAAAAATGTATAAAAATTAATATTTTAAATTTCTGAAGCGTTTTTCTTTAAAATTTTCAAGGGTTTTTGTTAAATATTTCAAGAATTTTCTAAAAGTTTTTTAAAAATTTTCGAAATGTTTCTCACGCGTTTTCTAAACGTTTCTAAAAAATTTTCAAATAAGTTTCATACTGGTATTGAAAATGCATTTTCTCTGTAAAATGAATTTTCGATCACTATGAAATGGGTAAAAAAAATAAAGTTATCAACTATTATGAATTGAAAATAAAATTTTTTTTTAGTCGAAATGAATTGAAAATAATTTGAGGAACTTTGATTTGCTAGTTGACCAGACTTACAATAGTCTACTTTCTCGTAGAATGGAAGTCGGGTCCCAGCAAATCAACCCGCCACTTGTTTACGTGTGTTCACTCAGGATCGAAAAATTTGTGATTTAAAGTGATAATTTTAAATAAAATTTTTTATATTTTTTTAAAATTGTGATAAAAAAATTTGAGTTAAATCGATTATTACTGAAATTAATTAATATGTTGATTTTTTTATTTTTTTTAAAAACATGTAAAAACTATAAAAGATTTAATTATAACATATATGATTTTGAAAAATCTACGGCTTGTAAATTTTTTTTATACAATTTATTTTATTGGGTCAAACAAACTAGTATTATTTTTTTTCCAAGTGAACTAATGTAGTTGATTTTCAATCTTTTTTTTGGAGGACCTTTTTGTTTTTCTCATATGGATTGGTTTTTTTGTTTTAAAAAAATAGTAGAACCTTTATAAGGCCTTAATTGTTGCATATAAAAGTTTTCCAAAATTGGAGCTTTCAAAATTTTATTTATTTTTCAACTTATTTATTAGTTACACTGGTATCTCTTTTCTTGAAGTTCACTAGTATAGGTGATTTTTTTTTATTTTTTCCTTTGTAAAGGAGAGAAAAACTATAGGAAACTCATTCTAAATGAATTTCAAAAAAACGTTTTTTTGTTGGGTCCTCATCCAAATTGGGGTCTTTTTTAAAAAAGTTGTAGGCCTAAAAAAATTAGCAGTCTTAGCGGCTGCCTCACCCGCTTAAGGCAGTGAGCTTAGCGGGTGAGGCACCCCTTAAGCGGGTGAGGCGGCCCTGACTGGTTAAAAGAATTACTTACTGCCTTCCGTCTTTTCCTTCTCTCTCTTCTCTTAGCGAAGTAGGCTCAAGTCATAGTTTCGGCTCGCTATAAAGGTTAAATTTGTGCCTTTTTCTAACAACAATGATTTTTCTGTTTTGGTTTAAGATGGATATTTAATGGGCCGAACCTTTTCAATCAATTGACACAGCCAGGTCCAATTCTAAACCATGTCATGTGGACCCTTACATTGGATTAGGCCTCGTTTGTTAAAATTGGTAGGGTAGGGCCCAATCAACTGAGTTGTCGAAGATCCAGTAAGAAAAGTTTCAAAGTACATCAGGGCCCAACTTGGTATCACTATTCAGTCTAGGCCCAATTTCTGTTTTGGGCCAAATGGGCCCCAAGTAGTCCCAAAAGAGAAAAGGTGGGCCTCGGGAACTTAGTTTTAAAATAAGATATAAAAAGAATCATGATTAGCTACCCATAATCGGAGACAAACCCCCCACTAAACAAGCACAACCAACACTCAATTTTTCAAATTAACCATTAAACCTCCCTAGCTAGTACTAAGTCTACAGTTAGAACACGTAATTTAGATTCGATCAAGACCGACAAACCATTATTCTTGGACCTAATGTAATAATAATAATAATAATGTAATTACAATAATATGTTTAAGTACGTTACGTGGCCATGTTTTTCCCGTACAAATTGTAATTATAAGATTCGAAGAATACCACAGAAATATGATTAGGTTTTCTGTAATTATTGTGTATGATAATGATAATTATATTAGGTGAGGGGGTGATTTGGATGGGAGTAATGATTTGTTTCTTTGTTTGTGAAGGACCAATTTTGATGAAAATTTAGCCCCAAAAATATTTGCTTTAGGTGAGATGAAATATCAATGCTTTTGCAACCTAAAACGAATGCCACGCGTCCAATAAGTTTTGGCTTACGGCAGTTCTTTTATAAGCCAAATAAACTAATAGGCAAAATGAAAGCTTAGCATTGATCATTCTCCCCCCAAAAAATAAAAATAAAAAATTCTAACTTTTTTTTATTGGTTCTATCATCTAGTTTTGGTTGTTCATTACTTGGAAAGATTAAATGAAATGAACTTTTTAAAAGGAAACTCATTGTGGAAAGTTTAAAATTTTTAACGGAATATGATATGACAAATAGTATCCGACTCCGTCAAAAAATGGAATAGCCCTTCCCTACCTCATGGAGTAGAATGGAATAGTCATTTTCATTTAGGTTTTCCATACCAAACGGAGAAAGTGAATAGAAAGATAGAATGGCCTCAGGATTTACAAAACTAATGACTATTTCCCCACTATTTCTACTTACAAACATATCATTGATTACTGAAGTCTAATTCATAGTAGTAGTTATGATTCAGCTTAAAATAGAAAGCTTATCGCTTTTTTGGTAACTTAAAGTTTTGCTAGTATGAGAAAGCTGCACCTAGTTTTGAGTAACAAGGTATAAATTTTCTTTTGCTCTTCTGTTGTCAAAAAAGTGAACTTTTGATGAGACAGGACAAAATTAGTTGGGGAACAGAGAAAACAAAGCATGAAAATAACAATAATACTATAGTATTTTATGTGTGTGTATATATATAATACATAGATTAGGAGTATAGGTATGATTGTACTTAGACTTTATTAGCTATTTATTTATTCTAAGCCACTCCAAACAAACAACCAATTAAGTAATGATTTGGTGGAGAAAACGCTTGAAGAGGTGACTTTTATGGCAAAGTTGTACAAAAACAAGAAAAAAGTGCTAAAGTGCACACCATAAAGTAGTATAGCATGTGATCAAATAGTATTCTGGTTTGTATTTTCTTACCTAAAACTATTGAGTGTAAATCTTGAGAATGAATGTAAGATTTATTTTTAGAGAGAAAAAGAAAAAGAAAAAAGAATGAACTGATGGATGCTCAAGAATTGAGAAAAAGATACACTTTCAATGCTAAAAGCGATAAGAAGAGAATTGTATACAAATAGAATTTTGATATAGAAATCTCAACCAAAATGACGTGATTGTGATATTTTTAAGTTACGAGTATTTTGTTTTGTTTTAAAATGATGAAAACACAATTAGTCATATCATTTTGTATAGAAATTTTATAAAAATATTCTTTACGTTTGTTGCATCAAATGTGCGAGTAAATATACACAAGGAAAAAATATATATATATATACATATATTGCCATCAATTCCAATTATGTCATACATTACTTACAATGGTGTTCATATTCAAAAACAATCAAAAGTAGAATAAGTGGGAAAGAAAAGAGAAGCTTCATTATGAGGGAGCCTTGAAAGGGGAAAGATTCTTGTATAAAGAGTGTTGTCCTCTACTGATCATTTTATCTCCTTCCCCTTTCACAAGAACATGAGTGGAGTAAACAATGAAGACATACCATACGAGTGAAAAAGCTTTATCCTCTAGTTGGTGAGTAGTCAGTGTTAGTCGGCCTTGCCGACAAGATCTGCTGTCTCTCCACTAATGAGTAGCTGAGGCAAAAAAACAAAGGCAGATTAACAAAAGTACATTGATTCTTCTCTGTTACTGAATTCACACAACCAAAAGAGTTGGAACAAAATTGATTTCCACTATATACTTGCATACCCACTTGGTTTTTACTGCCCATGAATCTGGGTGGATGAATCTAGTAAACTGAGAGAGAGACAATGGAGTAGTTTAAAGTTCACTGGGGCTCCTTTGAGATTACTATTCAAAGGTGTAAAAGAGAGCGATAGAATACCCAAACAGGAATCACTACTTTACAACTATGACTGGAGGCTAGGAATATAATGACCAACCGAAGTCCCCATATGCTATGCTGCCCTACATGTGTGTATTTTCCATATCTCTCTTACTTTTCCTTCCATCCCTTGTACCATTCATCTTTTCAATTGCTTTCCTTCCATGGATCACTATTAACATCTCTAGCAGATTACAACATTTTACCTGCCAGGTACAGCATTGCCTGAATCCATTTTTCCACAGTTCTGCCGTTGAAAAGAAATCAAAAGATACATTATTTGAGTATACATTTTTGTGGGTTATGTGTGCTTTGCATCCTGATCATTAGGCTCCCCAACCCGACCCCATTCCTCAAAACAAAAGAGCAAGATACCATTCTTCCTATATCATGTTTAGTGTCATATCTTCTCTATTTCCAAGCTCAAAAGGGAATATTTGGGGCCTCAGCTTTTCTACAAAGCCAATCCAGAGCCTAGAGAAAGGAGGATGGTTATATTAATAATGAGTAATGCTATAAATCACCAATATGTGTGTGTATGCATACAAAATAAAACAAAGAAAACAACAGCACGACCAACAGTACCACCAACCTGCTGAAAGGATGCTCGCAGCAAAAATCAGCTCAAGTTCGTTGCTCAATCCCTTTCAGCCATTTTATGTACTTCCTAAAGCCGACAGCCTCTCTTGCTTCCAGTTTGCTCAAGAACTTTTCCCAATCATAACAACTCTAATTGATGACAGTGCAGAACTCCATTTTTTCAATGCTGGGATCAAAGTTCAACAGCGGGCCCAGCCTGATAACAAAGAGACTTAAGTTGTTTAGTAGACAAGTTACCCAAAGACGATGAGATTAAAACTAAGCAAAAATAAAATACACAATATAACAGAGATCTTTGACCATCACAACTAAAGCAGTGAAGCACTAAGATGGACATCCACTCTTCATGGTGGGGCTCCATCTTGTAGACAGACACTCCAGGAGATGTCTGTAATACTGCTTCTTCAGCTACAAAGATCCGTTCTTGGTTCTTCCGAGGTTGACCCATGTGGTAATCAAGTCTGGTTCGCCATCAACCCAACCAGTTCAAGAAAATCCTACTGTGGCTAAAGATACTTTAAAAAATTCAAACCAATGCTTATTCATGGCCTTTTAGAACTTCTTTTTCAAGCAAACTTAACAAGTTCAACCAAGTAATTTTCGGACATCTCTTTGTCCCTTGCTCCTACCCTTAAACAAATTAACATTAGAGCTAATAAAAAGTTATAGTTTTCCTAAAGCTGTAGGAAATGATCAGGACAAGATTCAAAACGACCATCTCATTTCCAGCACTACTCTACGGCTGCAACACTCTAACAGACGCTCTCAAAAAATGGATAATGTTAAATTAGACAGAATTTCAAGTACTCTACACAAATTTTTTCTTTCTAAAGGGAAAAAAAAAAGGACTGTTTAAATTTCAAGACAATAATGGCATAGATCATAAGACTATATTTAGGGATTTAATTAAACAGGATATTACCAAGTGTTTATCCCCATTAATCAAGGGTGCTGGGAGAGGTGACGTCTGAGACAAAGCTATCCTTTGGCATTATTTAAACATAGTGGCTACTCTCAGATTCCAATGTGCATTCTCATGCTTGTCAGCCTGATACCGTTTATCTTAGGTGGAAAAAAAAACCATTGTATCTCAAAATAAAAGAAAAAAAGGATAAATAAACAAAATAAAATCTAAGCAGCTAACTAGTCTACCAAGAAATAGAATGGATGTGGTAGACATTTCAAGCAGAGACTATTAGCCCTCAATATATTTAAAATTTAATGCAAGAGGTAGAAGAATGAAGATTATCATGCGTATGGAATATAGTACAATTCTTCTTTAAGGATCCCAGCTATCATAAGGCTCCAGGCTGTAATGGTGGAGATAGAAAAAGCAACTCAAATGAACTTCAAAAGGTGGGGAGAAGTAAAAGGCTGAATAGCAAACTCTTAATAATATCAAGATCAAAATACTAAATAGTCATAATTCACCCCTAATTGTCACTTCATGAGTTAATAACAGAGAAGGTCATGGAAACAGCAATCTGGCATTTCCATGAAAAAACCAGTCAATATCTAGGCATTTAATTGAAGGCACAATATATAATGCTATTAGCTTTGGAATCATGATTTCTTAGGAAGAAGTCCAGCCCACCTCATCTCTGCAATAAGATTGATTTTGTTACTTTTGGGTAGCATGTTTAACCTTGCTTGAGGATGAGGAAGTCCAGTCCACCTTATTGTGCTCTCTCTCTCTCTCTCTCTCTCTCTCTCTCTCTCTCTCTCTCTCTCTCTCTCTCTCTCTCTCATGTCACAGGCAGTCAAATGTTCATAACAGAACTCAGTGAATGTCCATAGACATTAGTTCTAGGCTAGGGCTGAATTATGGCCAGTAAATAAAAGAATGTCATAAAAGATAAATGAAAGAGTGTCATAAAAGAGCATCATTCAACAGCAAGCACTGCAGGAAAAGGAGGGCACTAATAATTAGCATCCAGAAGTACTATAATCATGTTCAACTTACTTCGATCTTTAGAATCCAGGAGAAGGGAAAAATTGTAATGCTGAACCACAGTTTCATCAATTTCTTAACAAGAAAGCCTTAACCTAATTGGGAAATGGTATTCCCAGTTCCTAAACATGAAACAGACACCAGGTTTAAGTAGCAGAAGTTATAGATATTATTTAAACCAAATTACTCTTAACAACCATGATGGTACAAGATTCTTCATGCTCTGTTTCTGGACCATTTTTATCTATATAAACAACGACTGTCTCCTCTACAAAATCAAGAACCTCCAATCATGCCAGCCTAATGATTCATTTGAATCATGTGGCCATTCAGTTTCAGGTAGTACATTGTTCAATTTTCCCTCCTTCCCTGACAGCCCCCTCTCCGAAACCTTCTAATAAAAGTAAACAACAAGGACAAAGAAACTATAAGTGGAAAAAATTCAATAAATCCTAGGGTTTCAGACTTCTACAGGAGTTACCAAAAAAAAAAGAAAAAAAAAGAAAACATTACACTGAGGACGCATCCGCAAAGACCTCATTGAGCATGTCATCCTCACTGCTTGCCATGGTAAACAACTCTGCATCCTTTTCTTCCTCACTGAAAAAATCCTGCTTTTCAAGCTTCGCATGGGCAGCAATAAAAATCATCTTCTGAGCCCTATCCAGGCCCACCCTTGAGTTCCCTTGCACACAAACCCATCTCATAAAAGACCAATTGCACTTAAACCCGCATGAGGTTGCATGAAGGAAGAGAAGCCTCACTGCAACCTTCCCCAGTGACTTAAACTCTTTTAGACAAGTCTCCCACACTAATCTACTGCTCTGAGGGTTTGCAATTTTCATCTTTCCTGTCACAGGGTCTCGCTGTTTTACCTGAACTGCCTGCGCATATAGTGGGTCTAGCCCTTCTGATCTCCATTTCATGAGTTCCATCAACGCAATATGAGCTTCCTCCCTTGAAACCAACCTTGTTATTAGCCTATCTACATCCTTCTCCTGCTCATGTGTCAAGCACTTGAATGGTGGAAGGTATTTTCCACTAGTTTCCCTAGTCAAGTATTGTGGGTCGAGGATAAATGCAGCTGACCATGCTGGGTGATAGTTTTTCTTAAATCTCTTTTCAACAATCTTCTCAACGGGACCTTCAGCAACCCTGAATTTGGCACACCAGTCCTTGACTTTTGATTTCAACTCCTCCCAAAGTGGAAGGCATTGCCCAACTAATGGCCTCTCAGCCTCAATCTCTTCAGCCATGCCTCTAATCAGCTTCACTAGTGAATGAGCAGCCTCCAATTCATTCCAAAACCCCACATCTTGAATCATCTCGGCAACTTTTCTTGCCACTGGATCCTCCACACATATCACCTTATAGGAATCGTCCAACACAACTAGATGTAGCACCCGAGCACAACTCAATATATCCTCCAGCATTGCAATCACAGAAGCAAAGTTCTTGGAGTTATCGCATTTTGGTGGAGGAACTCTAATCAACCCAGAAAGCTCAACATCCTCCGCCCGAAACTTGTGGAAACTATTCCTAACCTGAGACTTACAATTGAAAACATTAGCGATCTTCAAACAATTATCGATGACAGCCTTAAAAAGTGGAAGCTCTTTGATAAAATCCTTTATCAAACTAATAAACCCCTGAAGCTGGCAAGATATATTAACCATCCAATGATTCTGAAGCTCCAAATTCCTCAATGCTTTAGCCTTATACTTATCAGTAACTATACCTACGCATCTATGAACAGCACTCCCGCATATGCCTGTTATTGACTCCCACAAAATCTCCTCTGCATACTTTGATGGTACAGAACCACCCGTAAATATGGCCTTTTGGAAGACACTCGTCCCATTTGGAAGATTTACCATAAACTTAACCAAATTCTCTTCACCATGGCTACAATCCCTGCTTTTCCACCCATCAGAAGCAACTTGGAAGAATGCAGCCTCCCTAATTCTAGCTTCTGACTCAATTTTAGCTTCGTCAAATTTTGAATCGAGCCTTGCACCCAAAAACTCACGCCTGGACAAGGCGGGCAAGCCTACTTGGTTAAGAAAAGCTTTGAACTTGGGGTGCTCGAGGCTTGAAAACGAAACCGACCCACAAGACTCGTAGAACCAATCAGCTAGAAAGTCGAACGCGGAATCAATATTACCCTTGCTTAGTGCTGGACCAGGCGAAGCTTTTGGACTCTTGAGCTTCTTCACACTATCTTCCAACATTGCCAAAGCACCCAAATCCTCCTTTCCACCCGATAACACCAAATGCTGTTGGTTCAACCCCGTAGGAGTCACAATACCAACCGGCGTTTGCGCAATTTGTGCTGCCGAATAACTGAATTCGCCGCCAAACCGTGACGAATCAACCACAGCGAGTGAACGAGCCTGGTAAGAAGATGAAGAAGTGCCCGAACTTCGTTTCCGATGATTATGAGAAGAAGGAGAAGCTAAAGGCGGTAGTTGTGCGATTGGAACGGACGAAATAGGTTTCAAAACGGTGCTGAAATTGGGGCAAGTCCCCCTCTTGAGATGCTCCGAAGCCGTTCTGGACGGATTAGAAGCCGAAAAGGCGGCGTCGCACAAAGTGCACTTGAGCTTTACGGCCTTTGGAAGGTTTGTCTCTGGGTTTCGAACCAAAATAGGCTCAAGATGTGCCCAATACCAAGCTCCTTTCCCTTTAATCGCCTTGGTTCGAACCGTGAGTAGACCTTCGTATCGCTTGTTCACGGATTTCACAGCTACGTCTTCAGTGGACGATAGAGGAGCCGAAGACGTATTCACTGGGGTCGAACTAGTGTTAGCCATTGAAGATAGGAGGAAACAAAGTAGTGGTGAGGAGGTTTTGGTGTGTTCGAGAGAATCAGAAGCGGACCCAGAGATTGTTGTTCTGTGGTGGTTGTTGAACTTCTTGTAGGTATGGTTTGGGTTTGAGCTCTATCATTGTAGTAGTGGTGGTCATGGTCGGCGACAGTGCGAGTCTTATGGGTCTTCTATTGCATTTAACCGGGAAAAGTCTCCGCCGGCGAGATGGGTATTGGGTGCAGCCGGAATTCCATAACGGAAACCGGCAATTTGGTCGGAGAAAGTGAGGAATTTTGCGGTCTGATGGGTGTTACTTTCAAAGGGTGTGCTAGCTGTTTGTAGAATTGTTCGGCTAAAGGTGATGTTGGAAACTTAGAGAGAGAGAGAGAGAGACGGGGAGAGAAGAAAAGAAATATTGGCAGAATTAGAGAGAGAGAGATGGGGGCCGCTCTTCTGTTGCTCTCTTTTCTTGAGAGAGCGGAAGAATTTGTAGGTATTGACACGTGCTGGAACAGCGCGTGTGGGGAATATACAACCAATGAGCTTTGAGATTTTGTCAAACACAAGGTGTTTACAGTGGGCCCCAGGATTGGCCAATGGAATTGACTCCCTAAAAGTATAGTCAACACTCTACAGGTCAAGTGGCATGTACTATTTTGCCAGCTCAAAAACCAAATATAAATAAATAAATACAATAAAACTGATAAAATACTGCAGGTAACAGTATACAACTTTGCATTTTTTATTTTTGAAAAATAAAATTCTGTTTTATATGAATGAACAAATTTAAAATATGAAATATAATTATTTCGCACGTACAAAACAACTGTATCAACTGATATTTCTTAAATCCTGCAATGACGGGAGACTGTAATAGTATATATACACACATAGCTTCATCACGTAGGCAAATTAATTTGGGCCTAAGGACTTGTTTGGTAGAGATTTTTGGTTTAGTCATTTTTTTTAACTTGTAAAAAAAATTAATTTTTGGACTTTTTTTATTTATTTTTAATTTATAAAAGTGAAAAAAGCAAACAAAATTTAGTTTAAAGTCAAATGAAAAAAAAAAACTTAAAATAAGTTTTACCACACAGACTCCAAGTCCTTGATCTTGATTTTTTTCTCAATATTTTTTATTTCTTAAGTTATAAATTTGAAATTAATATTTGTTTTAACAGGGACTTAACTTCTCACTAGATTAAAAATAAGACTTTATGGCCTGAGAAATAATTAATTGCAATCAAATGGAAAATTAAAACATCAAATTTCAATGTTTCTGCAATTAAGGTATTGGGCACTTCTGTGAGAAGGTGATGTGGACTACACCTATATACTCCAATTTTTTTCCCAACAAATGAGTCAAACTCAGAATTGAACTGTTTGTCCCCGTGACATTTACAAGAACTACTCAGATTTTAATTTATTTTTGTGAGTTGCTCTATAAAAAATAAAAAAAAAATCAGACCTTAATTTATAATTTTTTTACAACCTGTGAGATCTGTGCTGGGGCTGGATTCTCTTGGCTCCAATGGGGCCTCATTGCATGATTTCAAGCTTGACCAAAGTTGCAAATAATTCAATGAATACATTGCCATATAGTACAATATAAAATGCCTTTATTATGCAAGGATGATTAAAAAGTTGAAAATTAGGTTAATGGTACATAATTTGGTAGAGATGTTGGTATAATGTCTTGCTAATCCCACCGAAAATGACATGAAAATGGCTTCAAATTTCAAATCCCCTAAGATCTAACCAAGTTTTTGTTGGTTGTTGTAAAGTACTTGCAAATTTATATATAAAACATGCTACAAATAGCTCTAGTCAATTTTGGAAAAAAACGGAGCGCATTAAAACACCCATTAGGGCATACCCACATGTTAATTTTAATAATTACCAAATAAGATTTTGGAATGTATAATTTAGCAACCATATCTTATCGAAAAGATATGTTTGTATTCTAAATATATGATTTGAAAGGACACTATGGACTTAATAAAACCTTGTTTGGTATAACCATACCGATTCATTTATACATTGAACAAGTAATTAACTGTTTGATGGTGATTGATGGCTAAATGATGCTTAATAATTTAGTAAAGTGGTTGGTTCCAATTGCAAGTGTGCCCCATTCCATCATTAATTAACTCAGATCAGTTCAAATGGAGACGAAAAATAAGAAAAGAGCAGCCACAAAAATCTATGTTGTGATTATCAACTTAAAAAAAGTTATGGCAGCAAAAACACGAGAAAATAATCGTGTAGCTAAATGACTAAGGCTCTGTTTGAAATTCGGATTTTCAGTGAGAAAGAAAAAATATAAAGAAAAAATAAAGAGTATTTTTGTTTACTTTTTTTCACATTTTTCTTTTCATTTGTTTTTTTTTTAATAAAAAATTTGGGTTCCAAACAAAGTGTAAGGAAAACTCAATGTCTCTAGCAACAAATTGATATATTCAAATTTGGAGAATCAACCAGGTACTGTCAATGAATCAACTAACTATTGCATATTAATGATGTATTACGGGTTCGAAACACAAAAATAATCCCTCTGATGTCTTGATAACTTTTTTTTTTTTTTTTTTATGTGTTTTGACTTTTATATGTATTTAGCATGCAAATAGATAAATTTTATGTAAAGAGTATAAAAAGTGAACGATATCGCCAACACTTGATATGAATGGGATTAAATCAATCTCCCAATTCAGCTGTAGATTAACTTTTTTCTAGGATTCCATGTGGTGTTTTCTTAGGTTTATGATGAAAAATATATAACTAGAAAATGATTAATAGGTAGGGTAGGTAGACTTTGTAGTTGTCCAAATAATGTAACACATGTGCAAGCCAAACGCGGAGTTACTGAATTTACCAAAAAAAAGAGAATCAATGATGTCGCCAAATGATGCAATTGTGACACAAAAAATTACATGTACTACCAGTATGTTGATGGGAAAAAGTCAAAAAAATGAGTCCCTGTTTGGTTGTAGGGTGATGACAGTTTTTCCTTTCCAGGTTACTCGTGATGGCAATCTCACCTAAATCTTATTTTAGTGCTGCCTAACCCTGCGTTGTCTTCTTTTCTAAGGGGTTGTTTGGGAGAAAGTTTATGGATCCTTCCATGATCCAATCCATTCAATTCCATTTAATTTGATACACTTCTGCTGTGTTGAGAATCAAAATTTATCAAGAAAAAAGAAAAGGTAAAGAAAAAGCTCTATTCATTTTTCACCAATAAATCATTGATCTAAATATAGCGTTAAAAAAAATATTTGACATGACTACCCCTTTATGTTCAAAATTCTTCTGATTCAATAAAACCCTATTTGCATCTTCCTTGGATCTACAGTGTGGTCTGTGCACTGGAATTTGACTTCATTGGCAAGAAAACCTACGCTTCACATGTGGAGCTTACACTCCAAGTCCGAATATAAAGTCATGAGAGAAGCAAGCAAAGCTCAATCTAGGGGATATATATAAATATATGTATATATATAAATGGGTTATGAATAATGCCTATGCAAATATACGGTGATATCTAAGCAGGTCAAGCATGTTATGTAGCAGCTGTTCTTAAATATATACTGCTCTTGCATTCACACACACACACGCGTATATAATTGTGTGCAATGTGACAATGTACAGTATATATAAACATATGTATCCATGAGAATGCATGGAAAAAAAGCACTAAACGAGTAAAGCAGTTAGTTTTGACTCTTGAGGAGCATGCAGTGTGAAATTGGTGATTAGGTGAGAAAATTCCAATTCATGCTGTCAAAACAATATGCGTCTACATATAACATATATATATATATATACATCTATATGTATATTACATATACACACAAGCCAAACAGGCCAGTTACCACATTGATCTAAACAAGGGAATCCATGATGTTGTCAAAGGAAGCCAGGATTTGACACAAAAACATAACGTACCATAGGTATGGTGCGAGAGAAAAAATCTTCAAGGGGTGTCCCTCTTTGGTTGCAAGGTGATGGGCATGAAACTTCATTGAAAGCAATATATCAGGATTGCCCATGCCTACCTCTTAAAGCTCTTGCTTACCTTCCCAACGTAAACTATTTTTGGGGAGTTCATGAAGTCTCTGGAAGCTAGAAAGGCTTTGAAGTGAACTATATATATATACCATTGATCTTACCATGATAGAAACTATACGTACCTGAATTTAACTGACCTAACTTCTCAGCTTCAGAGCGGACCTGTCTACCACCAAGGAGACGTGAACATATTTCAATTTATTGCGCAGAGGTGGAGGAAAGAACATATATATAAGTGCTTACACTCACATAAAAAGTAATTAGGAAAAATGCTTGGAAGTGCCTTCAATAACCCACAACATAGTTTGTTAAATCATTGTAGAACAATAATAAAAGTGTTGTCGTGGCATTGAAAAGAATAGGAATTATTAGAACTAGAGTTCAATTCTTATCAGAATCAACAGGGAAAAATTGCACTTTAAAATCAGTAGAGACAACGGTACGTACACTGCCCGGCACTTCGTTTATATTCATTTATTTTTTGTTTGAATTTCTTAACTAGTAATTAATTGCTAATAACAGTGCCCATGTTGTCATAAAAGGTGATGAGGGTGGTATATGAAGGCATCTATAAGACTACTAATGGTGGGCATAAATTTGACTCTTAATATTGAACTGTAGAACAAAATGGGCATTCTTATAGAACTTATTACAGCTTTCCAGCCAAAACTTGAATCCTACCCAACCAGCCCCATCATGTTGCTCTCTCTCTCTCTCTCTCTCTCTCTCTCTCTCTCTCTCTCTCTCTCTATATATATATATATAAATATGTGTGTGTGTCATTAGGTCTACCTTCTTTTCCATGCTTTCTGTGCAGTTAAATATTTTTCATCATTATTATATGTGTTCGTAAACATGTGTTATGCACCTAATATTTCTAACACCTTCATGGGTTTGGTGGGATCCAATTACCGAATCAAATTGACATAACTTTAATTATCTTAAGCTCTAAGTTACTCGCTTCTTTAGGGGGACTTAAAAAAAGCTATTTGGACATTAGAAAATTATCCAATACCCATGACAGAAGTTCACAAAGCAAGAGAAAAGTATGTGTTAAACATGGGGATGCAACCTCTAACCAATTAGCACCCGTAAGGTTTGTTCCGACTGAATGTTGGATGAATTTCCTGCAGGATTTCATCGGATAATCATGAAAGCTAAGAAAAAGAAAACTTGAAATCTTTTAATAACACACTTGATAAAAGGAATCTATTTGGGCTGTGTTATGCTTAACTAGATGTTTCAATCTTGGAATTGATTAGAAACTTAGAAGCAAATCCCATCTAATTGTTATGGGTCTTCACTATATATATGACATGTTGTATGTCTGGTGTTTTGATGCTTAACAGCCTACCGTTGCCAATGAAGCTATGTCTCACCTCCTAATACGTTTATTTGTTGACATTCTTTTCTGATCAAAAAAACTTGCCTTAAACCCGGAAATGGGGGAAAAAATTCTAGACACTGAAGAAAGTTATGAAAAAGAATGCAATATATAAATATAGCGGCAATGTCAACACTATTCTTGGGCACCAAACAACAAATGATGGACATGCACCATGGAGGATAGAGAATCTAGTTGATGACATTTAAAATGTATATCTAGTTGATGAGATTGTAAGGATTGCATAGGAGGCTGCTAATGGGATTGCCTTTTCCCATATCACCTTCTTGTGTAAAATGAGTTGTACTAATTTTTTCTTATTTGTATACTACATACCAAATGAGTTTTTACACCAAGAACTAAAACATGTAAGTCACTTTATTTTTTTTATTTAGGGAATTATACGTCATAATAATTTTCTTTAGATCCCAATCATTTTGCCCCAATTTTTTTAGGGAATATATGGACATTAAGTTAAAGTACCATTTCCTATTTATGGTCAATTAATTATAGGAGCAAGCTCTTCTACTCATAACTTATGCCATCGTCCTAACTAAGAAAAGTGAAATTTGTTCAAAATGTTTAGCGCAATAAAAAAAAAATTGCGAAGCTAGCTCCTCAACCCAATGGAATTATCTAACCGTGTATGTGGAATAAAAAACTTCATACTTCATAGAGCTTGCTTAGGCTCATGCTGGACACTCGAATCTCATTATTATTGGAACTGATGTTACGAATGCCATTGCTGAGCTTGCTTGGGCTTGTGCTCGACACTCGAATCTCATTATTATTAAAACTGATGTTACGAATGCCATTGCTGAGTTTGCTTGGGCTTGTGCTCGACGCTCGAATCTCATTATTATTGGAACTGATGTTACGAATGCTATATCTCTTATTTAGAAGAAAAATACCATGCATAAATTATATTCAGATTATTTACTCTAGTTCTTTTTCATTTTTCTGCGACCAAACTCAAATAAAATGGGACTTGAAATTTCTAGTTTAATCCCACGTGTCCTCCTGCCTGTAGGTTAGTCTGGGAGGGAAATTTTTACACTTGTCAGCCGTTTGGCCATGGTTTCATGCTTTTTATGTGTTACAAAGCTGATCCTAAGAGAAATTCAGAGGCGTTTAGGGTTTTAAGAGGCAGAGACCACCGTGTGGCTTCTGTATTCCAGGGTTTTAGAGAAAGTTCGGTTCGCACTTCAGATGGCTTTCTGGGGTTAGTTTCCGATTACATTTTCTTCTTTTTTGTTATCGTTTTCAATATTTTGCTGCCATTTCCGGGCAACCAAACAAAATGTTGGATTTATTTCATTCGATATATCAGCTATATGTAGGTTTATATCTCTCATTTTCTCGCAGGAATTGAAGTGAAACCAGGCAAACCGTACAATCACCGATTCGATGACAAGCAGGGAAGGCTTCACTTATCTCAGGTTTGTATATGAATCTCACAGCAATTCACTTTCTCTACATTCTGGTTTTTAAAGTTTTGCTAAATCTTGAACTCGAAATTTCCAGGGCTCGAAATCGTGAACTCAAAATTTCTTATTCTTTATCCTGAGGTTTTGGAAATTGAGTTTTGATTATGTTTGTTTTACTTCTAAACTTGCGATTGATTGTTCATAATCCTGTTTTTTTTTTCTTTATTCAAAATTGATATCGGTGTTGTTTTATTTTCATTTTGTTTCTTGCGTTTAATATCATTCAGGATTTTAGAATTGGGATCTTGATATATATATATATATATATATATCTATGCGCGGTATTTGCAAAATTTTTTCTATTGGCCACGAAAATCATTGAGGTGCACGGTATTTGCAAAATTTTTCCTATTGGCCACGAAAATCATTGAGATGTTACAATTGGAATTTGGTTTTTTCTTTAATTATTGTGATGATTGAACCCATGCTATTGCTAACTTCTTAAGCATTGATTTGTTAAAATCTTTACAGTTTCTTTTCTGGATAATACTCATCTTTAAATTTTTTCTTGCGATGTTTTTATGACATTTGAGGTTTTAGATCGTATACAGTTTAGGGTGTTCTAAAACTATCTGTATCCTGTGTTTAGGTCATTCGAGGTTCTTAGCATTTGATTTCGGTTGATATTGCTTGATAATTTTTATTGGGTGACAAATGACATATTTTTGTGTGAATATAGAAACTTGAGTCTAGTCATACACTTAAAGTTGTGCCATTTTCTTCCTCCCCAAAGCCATACCCCCCAAAGCCCACCCACCCAACCAAAAAGCCTGAAGAGGATTTTGAGATCATTCAATGCCATAGGAATTGACGTGATTTTTCTTTTCTTTTCTTTCCTTTCCTTTTTTTTTTTTTTTTTTTTTTGAGTCTTTTGGAGTTTCTCTAATTTGGCTTTACCTAGTGAAAGTGATTGAAAATATTTTGGTAAGTATAGTTTATCGCATTCTGTACCATTTGATGACTCAGGCGACGTTAGGCACTGGTTCATCAACAAAGAAGAGCATACTCCAGTGTAACGTGGGAGATAAGAAACCAATTTACTTATGTTCTTTGTTACCAGATAGAATTGAGACTTGCCCATTGAATCTTGAATTTGAAGAGGAAGATGAAGTAATCTTCTCAGTAATTGGGCCTCACAGTGTTCATCTTTCTGGTTTCTTTCTTGGTGAAACTCAAGATTCAGTTGGAGATGACTATGGGCCGTATCCTTTTGATTTTGTGCGAACTGAATTTGTTCTGTATTTTTTGTGGTTCTGTTCAACTTCTTATATGAACACATGGCAGTATTAAGGTGCATAAAATGCCCATGTAATTATGTGGTGCAATTTTTTTACTTCCTTAACTATCATAGTGATTCTTATGAGGAAGATATTGCCGAGACTGAGTCTGATGAATCTACTGATTATGATACTGAAGATGAATATGAGGGTGACTTTATTGATGATGATCTGGAAATGTACCCACCCTCACCTGTCCCCAACAGTGGAGGTATAGCTCTTAAGTTTTTCGTATCCTTTCACATGAATTTGACCAAACTGCAAAGCTTAAGTTTTTCATTGAAGCATTTTACCTATCACGTCTTGTCAATACTAGTTGTACTTTTGGAATCACTTCCTCCAGTAGTTAAATGAAAAAATATTAAAGTTGAAGGTAATCTATTGGCTATACTAAAAATTGCTGCTTGCTGTAAAAATAAAGAGAGACTCTGTGAAAAGGCCTTTGATTATTCCGTTCTTACTATTAATGTTATTCAAAAAAGTAAAAATTCTATAAATAAATGATATTATAAAAAAATAACTGAGAAATTTTTTTCTGAAAAACAAAGTTCACAAATTTAATAGTGAACAGTGAGAAAATTTTCAAAATTGTTTACGGCTGAAGGTTGGTTTTTCATATTGATTACCAATTTAAATCATTATTAGAGTGCAAGAATGCTATTTTGAAATATTTTAAGCTTGGTATTTTGTTTAAATTTCGTCGATGCAGTGATATATGTTCTCTTTTTGCATAGTCATCTTCTTTTTCTTTTCTTTTTGTTAAGCCGTTGAGTTTACAGGGTTATCGAACTCCTATAAGTCCATCATTATATTGTGCTTTGTCATTTATAACAGCATCTAACATCTGATATTCTCGTTATGAAATTCTGATGGGTTTATGTCAGTGGTGATTGAGGAGATATTTGATGATGAAAAACCTGCTAATGAAAATGGCTCATCTAAATGTGGAAAGAAAAAGAAGCAGTTTAGCACTTCTGACGACATCAATAACTCTGAGCACCAACTTATTGTGAAGGGTGATACTGGTGGCCCAATCTTGGAAAGTGAAGATGAAGATGGCTTTCCAACATCCACTCATAAGAACAAAGGTGATGTTCCGAGTATCAAAGGAAAAGCAGAAGAAATTAAAGTTAAGAGAACAGATGCCGAAGCCAAAAAGAAGAAGGCAAAAGATGATCCTGGTCATGTTAGAAGCTTAAAAAGAAAAGTTGATGCTATAGTCCAAGATGGTGAACAAACAATGTGAGTAGATCTACCCAGTAGCAGATTGTCACTATTGATAATTGATTTCTTTCTTGATGCTAAGTTTTTCTTTTTGAGTTATTTCTTTGGTTGATTTTCATGGTATATTTGGAGCTTGATTGCTGGTTAGTGGTTAGGTAGCCTTGACAATGTGTACCTCTACTATTCTTTGATTATCTTGGTTCTATTCTCTTGAAAACAGGGAAACTGGCCAACAGTTTGATTCTTCACTTGCAAATGATGAAGTAGTTCCTGAAACTGACATGAAGCAAAAGAAAGAGAATAAGAAGAAGAAAACAAGGGATAAAGAGGAAAAGACTCGTGGTGCTGATACAGGCAGCAGGAGCACTAACCAGTCTGAGGCAGCTACCATGGACATGGAGCAGGCTCTGCCAGTTGGAAAGGAACACAATCAGAAGCTAACCATTGAGAAGTGAGTGCTTCCTCCCACATTTAGACTCCTGAAGCTAATAAAGTACTACTGTTCTATTGCACATTGAACATGTGAATCCACGGACCTTTTTAATCACTAACTACTAATAAGTCTTTAGAGAGAGAGAGAGAGGACTTGAAACTATATAGTGATTTATGCATCATGGTTCATCAAGTGGGAAGTATCATAGCTTCAGTCCCGCTACTACGTTATTTCAACTAACATACCATTATTAGAAGATATGAAATCACCTGCTTGAGCATGCAAATGCTTCTGATTAGTTGTTCATTTGTAGGTTTATTTCTTCAATTAAATGGAAAACTTTCTTTTTAGCATTGATCATGATGCTATTATGATTTTAATGCTAATTATGTGGTCATTTTTGTCGGATATATGTCAGGAACCTTGATCCTGATGTTGACTCTATTGCTGAGGGCAAGAAAAAGAGGAAGAAAAAGAAAAAGAGCAAGAAGCAGGAGAGCGATGCAGATGCAAATGTGGATCAAACTGTTTCAGATAAGAATGGATGCACTAAGGTGATAGAGGAGAAAACTGAAGCAAAGCCCTTTCAAGTAAGGTCCTTCCCAAATGGATTGGTTATTGAGGAGTTGGCAATGGGTAAACCAGATGGGAGAAAAGCTTCTCCTGGGAAAAAGGTGGATCTCCGCATCCATTCTGTTGTAGTCTTACATGTTTGGATCTGTCCTTTTTAGCTTGGGCCAACTTCATGATTTGCAAGACAGTTTCCTTTTGAGCTACCATATGCTCCATACATCTACTGTGATAGAATTTAAATTTTTTACTAGTACTTGTACTTATGTTGGATATATTTTGTTTTCATTTATAACTGTGAAGTTTTGTTTGTTTTTAGGTCAGCGTCCATTACATAGGGAAGTTGAAAAAGAATGGCGAAATATTTGATTCTAATATTGGCAAAGCACCTTTTAAGTTCCGCCTAGGTAAATACAATACATAGTTTTAACACATGGCAGGTAGTTGATTACTTGTGTTAAATTGTTTTGTGTTGATTTTTCAGGTGTAGGACAAGTGATAAAGGGATGGGATGTTGGGGTTAATGGTAAAGAACCTTTTGATTCTAATAGTGGCAAAGCACCTTTTGGATGATTGTTCATTTATTTGCCAATTGCAAAGAATTTATGACATTTTTTTATTATCTAATCATCAGGCATGCGTGTTGGTGACAAAAGAAGACTTACAATTCCACTAGCCATGGGGTATGCACTTGCTCTTATTTCAATAGAATGATAGATACTTGTTTACTGTTTGGTTTGCAGTGTCTGAATTCTGTGAACCATTATATAGCATTTCCATCTTTCATTTAATTTTTGAACACTTTATTGAGGACATCACAAGCTAAACAAAATGTTTCTATAGCACGGAAGAGGCCCTTCTTGATAAGGGATCATTTTGTTCCTCCTTGATGACATTCTTTTTTAATTTATGTGATGCAGTTACGGGGCGCAAACTGGTATTCGTGCAATACCACCCAACTCGTGGCTGGTTTTTGATGTTGAGTTGGTAGATGTCCGTTGATCAGCCACTCTAATGCGTGAGATAATCCCCTCCCTCCCCCCCGCCTGTGTTTTTGAGGTTTGGAGTGTCTTTATGCTTTAGAAATGTTGAGGCAAAGATGGTCCTTAACCTATATATCTTTGACTTTACGGGATGAAAGGGGCTTGATTCATTGTTGTGCATCCCAGTTTTGGAATTGGTTAAAAACAAATGGCTATTTGAACAGCAAGGACTTGTTTCATTTTTTTTTTTTTTTTTGGAGCCTAATACAATTGGGAGTTGTGTACTGGCATATCCATAGAAAAGGTGTTCTCCTTGAATCAACTGAGAATAGATTCTGCTGATTCAGTTTTTGAGAATTGCTTTTGCTCAAAATACAATGAAATCTCTGACAGTGAAATCTGAAAACCACTTTGATGTTTTAATCTGGTTTGCGTTTTCCTTCCTGTAAGTGCCTGAGTGAGAGCATATTTGCGCCTTCTCCAAATACTATCTTGGAGCACATCAAGTTGAAGATAGCTGTGCCTTCTCTGATGGGGAATGAGTGATGACCTTGCATATTTTTTTGCTTTGGTGATCATCTACAAAATCCTGTTCATTATGAGATAATAGATAATGGCAGTCAGTCCAACCAAGATGACTGACTCTGTCACGCAGGTTTTGAGTCTCTCCAAATTTGATCATTCTTGGCCGTGCGGGTTGCTTTTGCACAAAATGTACTTAAATCTCTCTCTCTCTCTTTTTTTTAAAGAGTACAACCACAAAAACAAGAGATCAAATGAAAACAGAACCTTACCCAAAAAAAATTGGGGATCAGTTCAAAGCAAGGTACTCAGTGACAAATTTGCGTAGTTGAACCAGTCATCTTGATGCCAAAGGCTTTCAAAGTCAAGGAGATAGCACAAAGCCGACTTCAAGGCTATCTAACCCAACGGGAGATAACCAGAAACCTCCTTAAAAAAGGTTTGAGGTTTGACCCTTGTAGGAGGCAAGGGGTCCTCTTGTCGTGGTTTTAGCCCCATATTTGTGGTGGCTTCAGGCTCCTCTTGCTGCTTAATTTCCCAAGCTCCATATGAAGCTTGACAATAGCAAGTAAAGAAGGTAAACAGCATAACAAACTCAAACCCACAATAAAATCTAGGTAGAGATAACACCCATCTTACCCACATCACAAGAGTTCAGAAGATACACAAGTAGCCAGCATGCTAATAGTGCATAAAATTCACGCTTAAACAACCAATAATACAGCTCAAGACGACATCTCTACCACAAACAAAGCTTAATCTCACAGAGAACACACTACCGAGAACCAGCATACGCAATATGAGGTCCTCTCATTACTTCGATTTTCCCGATAGGTTAACACTCTCTACTAGTCACCAATATCAAATTTTCCAAACATAAATCCCTCTTAACACCGGAAATTGTTCAGCCAAAAGAGAGAAGAAAAGGGAGGGTGGGGGGAGCCAGAATGTGAAGCTTATTTAAGTATTTGATCATGACTCAAAGACTCGGATGGTTTAGTATGGCTCCACTGGCACTCGGAATTTTGCTCCGGCATAGATTGCTGCAGATCCCAATTCTTCTTCAATCCTAAGAAGCTGCAGTGCAGAAAAAATGTACCACTAGTCAACTTCATCAATACTTCAGATAATTTGAATAATTGACCCAATGGATATGAAATTCACCTGATTGTATTTAGCAAGGCGTTCCGATCTGCAAGGAGCTCCAGTCTTGATCTGGCCCTGTTTCACAGCAAGCACGTGTAATCAGATTATAAAATAAACTTGGGTCATCCATACCCTCATTCTCTACTACTACCAAACCCTTTTTTTTCCCCATTTTTCATGTGATCCAGAAATAATTGAAATTTAAATCCAAGTCTGTACAGATGGTTCACATCTAGAACATTTCAGTTGGAGTATCAGAAAGAATGTCCAAATCAAGCATCCGAAATCATCTCATAATAATGTGAAATGGTAGGCAAAATATTATGGAGCACCAAAACAAAGGCAGAAAACTAACTGCTACCTTAAAGCTATATGTCCTCACATGGCAGTTGAAAATTCACGGAAGATTAAGCACGATAAAAAAAAAAAAAAAAAAGGAACCTGGAAAAAGAGTAGAACTTACTGTAGCCAAACCAACTGAAAGGTCTGCAATAAAAGTATCTTCAGTCTCACCACTGCATTAAACAGAAAAATAGATCAGTGACACCATCTCAATAGGAAAAGAAACCACAATGACCTAAACCAGGTTGGATGGAAGGATGCAACACCTTCGGTGGCTTGCCATAACACCCCAACCAGCACGTTTGGACATTTTCACAGCTTCAATGCTTTCAGTAACAGAACCAATTTGATTCACCTGAGAAACCATAAAAGTAAGACATTAGGCTGCCATGATTTAATGAGGACAAGATTATTTTTTTACAGTGTTATGTCTCACTAACAGCATAACTCTACTCAGAAGTTAACCCACTCAAATTACTGAAACTACTCAGATCCCACTCAAATTACTGAAACTACTCAGATCTTGGCTGCGAATTATTAGTAAAAAAAATTTCACGTTTTTTTTTCAAGTGCATGACATAAGTGGTAAGCCAATAGCTGCCACAAAAGTATAGCTTAAAAAAAGAAAGAATGCAGTGAACATTACCTTCAGAAGGAGGGCATTGCAGGTCTTCTCCTTGATTGCTTTCTCTACACGCTGAAGCAGCCAAGAACAAGAAGTTTAGTAAAATATACCAGATAAGCTCTTTTAAGAACTTATAATATGGTAGACCAGATATTCCCAAACTTTTACCATGAATTTTTTTTAAGAACCTACAGTATGGTATGACTATGTACCATAAACTTTACCTTAGGGTTTGTGACAAGTAGATCATCACCAACAATTTGCACTTGCTCACCAATTTCACTGGTCATCTTTGCATAGTGTTCCCAGTCATCCTGGTCAAATGGGTCTTCTATAGATACGATTGGGTAGTCAGACACAAAGGACTTGTAGACATTCTTCAAACTGTCTCCTGATATCTTTTCTGATCCATCATTGTTCTGCAGCATGAAAAAGCCATTGGTTTCAGCTTCTTACAGTTTCCAGAACATTACCATTTTCAGTTTAATGAATAGAACAGATGGGCCAAAGTGACTCCTTATAGTTTATCCACCAAAATTCATAGTCAGACACAGGAGAACCCAGATGGGTTGCCAGAATTATGACACCTAGTAAACCCCAAATATTGCCCTTCTAACTAAAGTGGATTCACAAAGTTGATGAACACCTCTTCCTTGAAGTTCAAATCATAGGTCTTATCATTGTTATCATAGAATTCCGAGGCAGCAACATCCATTCCAATAACAACCTGCAAAGAAAGCCAATCAGTCAGATAACCTAATGAGTAATTGACACAAGGCAAAGCTTTAGTCATAAAAGATGAGATAACTTGCTTTTCCAGTATATCCAGCTTTTGCTATTGCTGTCTTCAGCAGTTCAAGGCCCTCTTTGTTTTCCTGTAAATCACGTAGCAGGAATAATTACTGTAACCAACTCAACAGAGAAATATAATATGTCAAATCTATTCATGGAAAAGCTTCTGTGTAGAGGATCAGAGTAAATAATTTTGGTAGCAATGATTGCTTGATTACTAGAACATGAGAGTAAAAGTCAGTGGACGTTTAGCAGTCTAATTGTGGAAGTTCAGTCCATTGAGAACGTTACTGCCATATGAGTACTGTGCAATCTCGATTCAGAGATGGACAATGCATGTAGTAGGACAGCAGAACGTGGCTTCAAGAGGTAAATATAGAAGATGAATCTCATTTTAAATCACAATCCAAAATGAGAATCTAAAACGAGAAATTACAGACCTGAATATTAGGAGCAAAGCCACCTTCATCACCAACGTTAGTGGCATCTTGACCATATTTTTTCTTAATCACAGCCTGGAAGAGCAGACATAAAGAAACAAGTTCAGCCTAGGATAGTCCATTTCACAGAACAAACTTAAAGAGGGAAAGCAGAAGAGTTACCTTCAAGTGATGATATACTTCTACACCCATCTTCATGGCTTCTTTGAAAGAAGAAGCCCCAACAGGAAGAATCATAAATTCCTGCATTGCCAATTTGTTGCCTGCATGGGAGCCCCCATTGATGACATTGAATGCAGGTACTGGCAGCACCAGGGTCTTGTTACCAGCGAGATTCGCAATGTGCTGTATAGTAGAGACAATACAGCGTTAAGCACACAAGAAATATGCAGCTTGAAATATGGCTGCATGAAGTGGAAAGGAAGAGACTGTGTGGAATTGCAGATACCTTATAAAGGGGAATCTTATTAACCATGGCTCCTGCTTTACATACAGCGAGTGAAACTGCCAATATAGCATTTGCACCAAGCTGACATAGTTGAAAAGAGAGAGAGAGAGAGAGAGAGAGAGAGAGACAATTTAGTAGGGTTGCAAGATCATCGACAAAGAAAAAAGAGTGTGTTGCTTCATAGTTATAATTTAGCAGGGCTCAAGAAACAATGCATGGCACCTTTTGTTTGCACCAGCCCCATTCATTAACTGTCCCATCAAGTTGTTGTACCATGAAGTTGTCAATTTTGGTCTGTTCTGCTGGATCCTGCAAATGCATATAAAAAGTACCATATGCACCAACAATCAATTAAACAAGGCTTCGCAACACCTTATAAAAGTATCACAAAAAAGTGAATGCAGATGCAAATCATGCAATGTACCTTGCCAATCAATGCAGGTCCAATGATTGAATTCACGTTATCCACAGCCTGAACCATCAAAATTCATACACAACATAATCAGTTCAAGTTGACCACGCCTTGCCACATCTAAAGGAGCCCTCAAACAAATGATAGTCCTAGGTTATCCGAATAAGGAAATCTTAACATTGACAACTAACTTCGATATGCAAGCAATCAATTATCTCCCTTGCATGATTCCAAATCAACCCTTTTGCATTAGAAATTGATAATTTAAATTTTAATGTATTAGCAAGTCTGTATACCAAGAAACAGATTTGACATTGAAGAAACAGTTTTTCGGGAGAGGTGATCTCCCAATTAAGTAAAGAACCGCCTGTTAACCAAATGAGTGCAACTTTCTCAGAATTACAACAGACACAAGTCCGATTGGTGATCATACGATACATAGATATGGTGAAATCTAATTTTAGCAATTCATATCCTAACAAGCAGAAAATGGAGGAAATTATAAATTTAAAACATGAGACTTTTTCTGACGACAAACAGAGTATTCACTGTTTACACACCTTGAGGACACCTTTTCCAAGGTAATCCGACCCTCCATCTCTCAATTCCAAAGCTTCGTAGATACCTTATATTACGAGGGTTGATAAAGAGTGTCAGAAATGCTCATCCTTCACGAATTCTTTCAACACAGTTAAAGAATTAAAACAATTAACCTAGACATTTTTTGAAGCTCCGATTTTACCTGTCGAAGCACCACTGGGAACAGCAGCCCTAGCCAAAGTTCCGTCGGAGAGAGTAACATCAACCTGAAATTCATCCATACATTTAGATATCTACGAGTATAACTACAAAACATGTCAAGAAAGACACCAACAAAGTCGACAAGTCTGTAAACTGCTGTTTGCTTACAGAGAAAACGGTAGAAAACAGCAAAAAATCTCGGTTGCCAGTAATTGTTGAACGGACAAAGTCATCTGAGACAAAACATTTGAATTCATCTAACTATTTTGTTCTCTCGTGTCACAGATGAGTACCATATTTTCCTTTCTTTTCCCCACATTTTCTCAGCAATCAAACGAAGCAATGAGACAGAAGGATCGTACAAGACTACTAATAAGCATTAAAAAGCAACAGTTTCGTTCTGTGAAAACAAACAACAGCACTTCGATAGAATCAAATCAAAGCTTACTTCGACGGTTGGATTTCCACGGCTGTCAAAGATCTGGCGAGCTTTAACGGCCTTGATCGTCACCATTGTTAAAGTTCAATCGCAAAAACACTTTCTCGGCGATTTCCTGAGCCCTTTCACTGAGAAAACGAGGAAGAAAGTTGCGTGGAGACCTGTACTTCTCTCTTACTGAAGAGTTTTGAGTTCCACAGGCATTTTGATCTCGACCGCTCGTTGAAGAGGACAGGATGGTGACGGCTGAGATCGGTTCTCTTGGGCATCCCGCGACGCTCGTGATACTGAAGTGGGCCGGTGTGCTTTCGTGGGGCGTTGGTTTGCTCCTGTATAAAAACACGAATATTCGGTTTTGTGATACTCAAAAGTCAAAATTATTGCAAATTTTTAATGATAATGTAATACTAACTATAATGGGTGCACCAAAAAAAGATCAAAAAATTCACAAAATCGAATCAACTCCACCTTTTTGCGTCAATTTTTGCAGGCTGCCGAGGGTTCACTTCGATTCAGTTCAAGCTCTTAAAATGATTAGATTGATAAATTCAATTTAATTCTCAAATTAATATACATTCTTATCAGAATCGAACGTCAATTGCAACGATTTGATAGACACCTCATTGAATCACTATAGGTGAATAATACCTCAAGAATCCATCCAAGACAGATGATAAAATTTTATATACATATTGCATATATATTTTTAAATAATTATTTGTTATATTAAAATATTATTAATTTGTTTGTACTTCAACTTTAAAATGTTTTTTTAGAAATTAACGGTACAAAATTGAATCTATTTTTAAAATTTTCTAGGTGGATAAAGTTAATTTTACACAAATATGGGAACCAATCACGGATCTGATCAAGCAACAAATCATAGATCCTACCTAAACTGACTTGAGTTAGATAGTTGATTTGATTTTCGGTTTAAAATTTTAAAATTAATAAAGATGTGTTTGATTTTGAGATTGGTATAGATGCTAACCCACCCGACTCATGTATATTACTACTAAAGTACCAATTAATGCCATGAGATTTTAAGCGTTACAGTGTAGAATCTATTAAATACGTAAAAAGTAACTTTTGATGGTAATGCATGCCTTGCTTTAATTACGATAAAATAATAGTTATACATATGTTTAGGCGTTGGTTGAGACTTTCTCAAATATATCTTAAATATTTTTAATTGTAGTATCTTGAATCTTCTATTACTTGTCTGGCTGGAGTGTAGTTATAGTTATTATAATCGAATTGGACTAATTGATTCAACCGATTGAATCGAAAATTGACCTGAAAGTATTGTGAATCCCTGAGTAATTGATGCGGGCATGCATAAGTTCAGCAAATTGTATGGAGAATGCATAAGGGCATATGGGGGTTTCAAGCCGCTATAAGGTCCATTTGGTAGGATTTTTTAGTTTGATTTGTTTTTGGCATTTTTGTTTTTTTTAATTATTTTTTTTACTTTTTACTTTTTTTTTACTTATAAAAGCAAAAAATCTTAATTTTTTGACTTCCAAACTAAAAAACTTAAAAGAAGCTACACCAAACGGTCCTAGTTGCACTTATTGGAAGAGTTTCTCTGGCATTCATGATGTTAAATATGCTAGAGCCAGGTACTCGTGCCAAATGCTGAGGCCAATGGGTTATATGCTCACTGGATTCATTGATGATGCCAATGCCAGATCCTGTAGGATGTATTGGTGTGGGTTCTAACACATCAATAATCAAATTTTGTATATTGCATGCAAAAGCGTAAGACCAAATTCAAGATCTTTAAATGTGTAAATATCTTGTGGTGTGGTGTTTTGGCTTATATTTTTAAAAGTATTATATAATTAGAAAATTTATTTAAAATTTGTGTATAAAACAATGTAGTTAAAATGAGAGACTTTTACTTTAGAACAAAACACTCTTTAAGCACAAAATTGACATTGTCACATTATTCTAAAAGATATTTCTCCACAAACTTTCTTAAATAATAGCAATTTTCGTTTCAAAAATACCATTAACCTACAATATATTATAATATATAAAGAAAGAACCTCAATTTGTGTCTTTAAAGCTGGGTGACGGCAGTTATCAAGCATTGGAGTTATTTAAAAATTTTAAACTCTGTTTATCTTATTCATTTGCCGATATTGATAATATGATCTCTAGTGATTTAATCGATCATGATGATTATCATTTTCGGTGATTCAATCTATCACGATGACAACTATCTCCGATAATGATTAAGGATTGTACGCGCATTGCGTGTACCCACACTCTAGCTCTAATAAAATCTCTCATATGAAAATTTTTACAAAGTAAAATTTTTTATAAAATTTTGAAAGAACAGAATAAGCATAGACTGAAGCAGTCTAACACAACCTATCAATACAAATGTACATAAACCTATATTTTATTTTCTAAGTAATTCACATCTATTGGGGGCGTTAAACAGTAAATTCGCCAAAACAGCAAGCCATCCAAAATTCCTACGGTCAACTTCAAATTACCTGAAAACTGAAAAGACGAAGAACAGGTCAAGGTTGGAAAATTGATATGGCTTCAACGTTAACTTTACAGCTTTCAATAATTAAGTTGCAATTTAAAATTAAAAGGAATTTTCTTTTCCTAAATATTCTTTTCAATTTTATAATCAAAATTTCTCTAACTTTCCATCTGTTAATTCCCGTTTTATTAAATTTTCAAGACGGACTTGAAACCATCTCCTTAACTATAATTTATACTTTGTATTTAGAAAATTAAAATATTTGTTTTAATTAAATTCACAATATTCAATTATAATTCCACTTATTTTATTTTCCATTTTTTCTATTTTATTTTTCATGGTTTCCGCCTTTTTCCTGTGAAACCCTATTTTCGTAACCTTTGAAGAATTTCTGAAACCAAAGAAAATTTTGGTTCTTTTTGTTTTTGAAAAATTAGTGTCACCATTGAAGCTCTGTGCATACTCTGCAATGGCTGAGTTTGAGCCGTAGGGCAGTGTCCGTTAGATTGAGCGGTTTCAACTGTAGTTATCGTTGTCGTTGTCTTTTCGTTGATGTCAGATTTTGATCTTTGTTCTTTCAGTACAGTGTGTAGAGTTTTTGGGATTTGCTGAGTTTGAAGTGGGTTTCCTACAATTTTTCTGGGTCTTGATTTTGTGTTTGTATTCTTTGTAAAGATTAGTTAATTTTTTTTTCCCGAAATGTTGTATTGTTAGATGGTTGCTTTAATTATTTTGGGTGCTTGAGCTTCTACGTGGTCTGATTTTTTTTATGAGTAGGCTATAAGTTTTTGTTGTTGCTAGGGTTTTAGGTTCTTGGGATTTTGGTTTTGGGTCTATGAATGGAGGAAAAAGAAGGGATTAATAGTTCTGGGGTTACAGTGAAGGGGGACGAAGCTCCAGAAAGCTTTCGAGTTGCCGCCGGGAGCGAAAACCCCAGCCAATTAAGTGGATCAACGATGGCAGCACCGCCAGTGACGGCGGCAATACCAGTTAGTGTGGCGCTGCCGGGTACGGAGGTGAAGAAGAAGAAGAGGGGCAGACCAAGGAAGTATGCACCGGATGGGTCACCGCTAGCATTATCACCAATGCCAATATCATCTTCAACTCCGCTGACCGGAGACTTCTCAGCTTGGAAACAGAGTAGAGGGTGGCCCGTTGACTCATTCAAGAAGAAACATAAGTTGGAGTTTGGGAGGATGGGTAATGGATTAACTCCTCCTCTCTCTTATCTGAATTTTGAATCTTTGTGTGACAGTTGATGCATCTACTGATTTACTGTTATATATGAGATTATGATCTGTTACTAAAGTTACAGTTGAATCTATCATAGTTGTGTAAGATTCTGTACCCATCATTGATAGTTGAAATTTAAAAATATTGTATGCATGTAACTAGATCTATTGATGTCGTTTTGCTGCATGCATTGCTCTTGGGCTTCAACACAAGCTTTAGGATAGACTTGAGAATATTTGTTAAATTTGAGGTAGGCGTGGGACCCTTATCTCAGATACCCTCTGGTTTGGAATTTATGGCAGACATGACATGGAAGAGGCTTCATCATATCACTGGAAATTTCTGTGAATCCTCGCTCTCTCTTTTGGAGTTCATAGATGAGCTTAATTTTTGTATTGAGCTCTTTGAATTGGTCTTTGTATAGCTTTTGTATATAGGCTGCGACCCTTTTAGCGCTCTTTAATAATATCTTTCGCTTATCAAAAAAAAAAATCATATTGCTGTGAATTGAGGGAATCTGTCTTTTGAATTTAGAACCAACTTACCTTCTGTGGAGGAAAAGCAGAAAGATGCAATTAGTGAACAGTGAGTAAACATTGTTAGAGGTTCCAGCTTGTATTATCAGTGATGTCAAGTGAGTTGATGTGACCAGACTCCCAACCGTCTTCATTTAATGATTGCATGAGAGGTAAGAGGCAAAACAAGAATAAAGAATATAAAGGGCTCGTGATAAGGAGAGAATGGTAGAACATCAGATGTCCTGCGCAGGTCCACAATTGGAAGAATATTCCTGCCTCTGATGGGATGCAGTTGACACTGACTTCAACTAGGTTTGAAATACCGTAACGTTTCATCGGAACTAACAATTCTTCTTTAACGTGCTGTTTAACTGTGTTCTTGTACATTAACCTTCAGAATTTTAACATTGTACTTGAAAAGATCCCGTAATGCAGTGGAACAAATTTACCTTTTAAAACCAACTCCTCACTTATGAAAATTTCTCTAATTAAAAATCAAACCCAAAAGGATATTCTGATTGAATACTCAATTCGTCAATATTGTTTAAATAACACTCGATATGCACAAAGTTCTCTTTAACACACTAAAGCATTTTCAAAATGAAGGATTGTGAATAGAAAGTACAATTTGAACATCAGTTTTCGTATGTATGTCATTAGAAGGTCTTGTCACTTTGGAATTATCATCTACAAGGTGACAGAGAATCCTAGTAAGAATTTTTGTCTCACGTGTCTGTAATATTTGTATGCGCAACTAAATTTGATTCATATGATTGCATATCTGGAGGGAAAAGGAGACGCTGATGCGTGTGCCTTATCTATAATCCTCATGGTCTGGGGCAGACACTTATTAATGGTTGGAGGAATCGACAACTTCAAAAACTAAAAGATGCAGATGACGAAATCCATTATACTTGTATAATGCAAAGACATGAACATGCTGACGCTAAATTACTTTTTTTAAGAGAGGTTAGGAACAGAAGCCTTGTTCAACTTCAGGGTGTTAAGTATTTGTGAACATTGCGGACGTGTGCATGTTGGTGGCTAAACCACAAATTTTGTTCTGTCTCCCCTCTTATTTGATTGTCTACTATTTTTTGCAGAGAGATTGTGCGGTTTTCATTTTGGTTTTACAGCTTGAGGTTGTAATTATTATTTTTTCAGTTCAATTACGCAACTTCAATGCAAACCTGACTACTTTCCTTTGATCAACTGATTTCTTTTTTTTTTTCTTCTTATTTTGTTTATTTATTTTTTCGTTGTTTTGGTAGGCGAGCAGGTAGCTTACTCTGTTGGTGCAAATTTCACACCTCATGTGATCACTGTTAATAGTGGCGAGGTACTTCTGTTGATCAGTAAATATCTAATTTTTATTTTATCTGTGATTTTTATCAGAGCCTCACCTCAATTCGTATTTAGTTTATTACTCACATTTCTGTTTGTGATTTGGTTACTCTGAATGCTATTATTATATCAATTGGATCCTTATCTAAGCGAGAGATTTTGCTGGATGAATGACAAGTTCATTTAGTTCTTTTGGAATATAAAAGTTTTTATATGGAACCTCACCCGACTATATCAAAGTTAAATTTCTAACTGGAGCATGGGAAAACAGTTTCACCCCACTCCCTCTTCCTTTGAACTATTCATTATTTATTTGGCTTCAAAGTAGATGAAAGTAATCTTTGACGAAAAGGTATACTAAAATACGGATGGATATAAACACACATACGACACAATACAGACATGCGGAGACAGCAATTTTCAAAAAACCAGGACACAACATGATATGTACATAACAACTAATAATTATATTGTTATATATATAGGAAAATAATTTTAAAAAATTGCTCTTTACGTTACAAATACATTTATACTTCTTATAGCAAAATGATAAGAAATTTCGTTTTACATTTTAGGAAGCTCTATTCATAAATAGAATAAAAGTTTTAGACTTTACAATAAAAAAATCTAAAGAAAGAGTGTCTAATATGTATAAATGCACATTGTTTTGATTTTAATTACTGGCTCCCAAGTTATATAATTCAAACTTTTGAGATGTTTCATCTGTATCTAAACTATAATTACACGTCCCAAATGTATCCAGTTCTCCCAAAATATAATACTAATAATAATATGACACATTTGAATGCGTGACCAATATGTGTCACAGTGTATATTTAACAAGGATAATAACAACAGTTGCTTACTTAAAATTAGTGTTTTCTTTTTTCCTTTTGGACCTAATTGGTCACAGAGTGTATATTTAACAAGGATGATAACAACAATTGCTTACTTAAAATTCGTGTTTTCTTTTCATTTCGTATGAAAAAATGTATAATCTATAATTCTATATAGTATCTCCTTTACCATAGTCCAGAGATATAGGTTTCAAAGGTTTGCCTTGATGTAGGTTGTAACTTTGCTTGCGTTAAGTTAGGAGTTGTTTAATCATTCAATTGAATTGAAGAAGCCGAAGGGGTGAACGAGCGCTGCGGTAACGAGCCGTAAGAAAGATGAGCAGAGCATTCCTTCCGCCGGCCTTTATAGGAGTAGGGGAGCGTGGTGAGATAGATAGACGTCCAATCCTGCAGCAGCTAGTTGCTCGGCCTTAGTCTTGGGCTGATCTCACACTTAAATCAACCCCTCTGAACTTTGATCCCCTCTGCCAATCCATCAAAGGCTAACCTCTTTTTTTTTGGGACCAATAGCTAAAAGAAAGTCCTCGCTTCCTCTTGAACAAGGGAAGGACAACATAGCATTAGCTTCAATTGAAAAAGCTCAACCTTGAAAAAGAAAGGTGGTAGGCCAAATATCTTTAGAATGTTTCTGGATGGGTGTTATCCTTCTCAAGTTTTGGATGGGTGGTAGGCCAAACTTTCAATAGTTCTTTTCGTTGATTTTTTTTTTTTGGTTGTTTGGAGGTGTTCTTCGGCCAGTGGCAGCAGAAGAATGACAATTAGAAAGGATGATTGTGTACTCATTTTACTTATTGATTTTTTTGAGGACGAACGGATACACATCATTCCAGAATATGGTCTTTTGGTCTATGTTCATAACAACATTCTTGTTTTTTTCTTCTGGTTGTTCAGGATGTCACAATGAAGGTCATATCATTCTCTCAACAAGGGTCTAGAGCTATTTGCATTCTTTCGGCAAATGGTGCAATTTCAAATGTTACCCTTTGTCAGCCTAATTCTTCTGGCGGTACTTTGACATATGAGGTGCCGACATTTTCTCCTCTTCTTTTTCTTCTGATTTTTAAGGCTTGCATGCATTTTGGAAGGGGTGACAGACGTGTAATATTTTATGATATGCATAAGCTATTACAAGCAAGTTTTAAGTTCATGCTGTACTGTTATATCAGCAGGGAACATCAAGGTCATTCGAACTGTACTTTTTTCTCTTGCTTTGCACAAAATTTTTTAATAGCATTGTCTACCATCCTTTCCATATATTTTTTTTTTCTTTTCATTTCTTTTGGAAATTGGGACTTTAAACTTATAGAGACATACAGTCATGCTTTTAAGCTGTGAATCCAAGGAAGGCTCCAAGATGTTTCGTTATCTTATTTTTGTTAAAAAAAATTTCTGTTACTAAGAAATACTTTTTCCTGAAATGTCAAGTTTCGAGACATCTATTTGTACATAATGCGTGTGTACATGATAAGTCCTATGCTTTATTTGTGCCTCACTCTATGGGTCTTTGCTTGATAACCAAAATATTTGAAACCTATGGTATAGAACCAATACTCAAATTTGGAACTTTATATCCTAATCCATTGTGTCACTTTCAATGTACCAAAACCTGCAGTTTTTCTTACCATATTTACAATGAGTTTCTGAAGTAATTATGAAACAATTAATTCTCAGTTCTTCTTCTCAAATGTGGAACTTTTATATGCTAATCCATTGTTGTTAATTGGTTGTGGAGAATTAAAATAATGCAGGGACAATCATTTTTTATTTCCAAAGACATCTTCTTCAGCCTTGATGTTCTGAAGTAATTATAGAATAATTGTATTGATGCATCATTGTGCCTTGTGCTGAGGTTCTAATTGTTGATATAGGCTGAGTTGATATTATTGTATTCTTACTTGCATCTTCCGGCTGTATCACCTGAGAGGCTATCAACTTCTGCTGTTGCTGTGTTTGCAGGGTCGTTATGAGATACTTTCCTTGACTGGGTCATTTATGCTCACTGATAGTGGGGGAACAAAAAGCAGATCTGGTGGGATGAGTGTTTCTCTGGCAGGCCCCGATGGTCGTGTTTTCGGGGGAGGACTTGCTGGTCTATTAGTTGCTGCTGGCCCTGTTCAGGTTAGATTATATTACAAACTTGAAAAGAAACTAAAAAAGTAGCTCAGTTTTCCAATGCTAGAAATTGATGGTCAATTGACCATTAACTTGTGATTCTCTAAATTTGACCGCTTGAAATATCTCTACAAACTTTAAAATTTTAATAAATATTTATTTTCCAATCATATATATATCAAAGTGGCCCACTTTGTTATTTCTGAAAGAAGCACAATGAATCTTGACTAACAAATTATTGAACGGGGAGGGATAGGCCCAGCGGTAGTAGTGCCCCCACCCAGATTCTGGTCATAGGTTTGACTCAGCCTCCCCCCTCCCCTAGGGCTTTGGCCCGCCAATGTACCAAAAGAATAACTATAATAATTGGCTGTCATTTTGCATTTGCTGCCTATGTTCAGAGAGCTATGACTTGCATTACTTCTCTGACATTTTTAAGCCCATCAGGTTGTGGTTGGCAGTTTTTTACCAGGCCATCAGCAGGAGCAGAAGCCCAAGAAGCAGAGGATTCAGCACACAATAAATTTTTCTCCTACCCCTGCCAATCATACCTCTGGAGAGGAAACAGACGGAGCCTATGGCATACCAAAGCTGAACCTCACACCTCCCTCTTCCTTCTATGGAGACAATATTGCTGCCCCAAACTCCCTCCAGGTTTAGAAGAATCTAGCCGCTGAAAATGAGATATCCTTACCTGGACCATAATCTGAGGACCAGAGCCCCACTGAAGCGTGTGGGGTTTCTTGCTGATCATGTATGTGTTAGGCCCAATCCCTCTTGTCTGACACCCCCTTGTAAACTCTTTGACTATTATTATCCTCCTGACAAAGTAGGGTTTTACTTTGGAATTGTATTTGTAGGAACTAGGTTAGGATGTCTATCTACTAGGCTTACTCTGCATTGTTGTCTTTGTATGTTATCGGATGTTGTGTCATTTGTTGATGTAGAATTTTTATGTGTATGACAACTTGTTTGTAATTCTTCTGACTTTGTATCTGAAGGTTCGGACATTAATTGATTTTGTTTTTATTAAGAATCTGTTTTCTGAATCAAATGGTGCCAAACTATAACAATGCTATGTGTGTTTATGGACATGTGAAGTCTGTAAAATGTGATTTTCTGAAGTCTGTAGTATTCTGCCTCTTTTTGCTCTATCACAATTTCTTTGGATATGTGTTTTTTAGGATTCTAATGTTTGGCTCTTCACGGTGATGTTTCCTTGAATCTGTTGGAATTTAAACTTCCCAGATTACAAAATCATCATTGTCTTTCCAGTTTAGCTATGACCAAAATAAAACTTCGAGTTCTTTATCATCTTTTACTTCTTAATTTAGACGATTCTTCTTCTTCTTCTTCTTCTTTCTGATCAAATCTAGAAGTAAATTTGGTATTGTACCCGAATACTTATGAAATTGGCTCATGACTAACTGCTCTTGGAAAATGATTTTGCCCTCTGCAGTGGCTACAGAATTTAAAGACAACAGTCAATGCTCTAATTTAACCGCTTATTTCACACTTATCTACGGAGAACCAGAAAACTAAATTATTATCTCCGAGACAATTTTAAATGTTAAGGTCATTTCTTCTAGTTCAGCAGTCACTAACTCAATCAATTATCATCCACCTGCAAACACTAACTGAGGTTGTGGACAAACAAGACAAACTTTTGTCTCCCACTGGACATTCTGAATTGTTTCCTAAGCAATTCATATTTTCTGATTCTGACCAAACACCAAACATCCAATTTCCTCGTTCAAATAATCGGCCTGTTTTGTGAGTTCTAAATGGCCCGAAGAGATTTCTCAGAAAACCCAAAAAAAAAAAAAAAAAAAGTAAGTTAACCTCATTCTGTCATTCACATATTATTGATTCCTTATCTGGAACTCAAAATCAAAATTTCTTTCCACACAAACACATATTCAGGACTTCGGCATTAGTACCGGAAACAAGAAGTAAGTAATCTCATTGACATGTCATTGTGCAAATTGTGTCTTTAGACTAACAGAGATGTCCTCAACTTTTCTGCCTTCCAGCCTCTGTTGATCCTGTCAATGAATTCTTCTACTCTTCTCCTCAGCTCCTCATCTTCTTCCTTGTCATTCACTTTTTCTTCATCGGCCATTGCTTTTTCGGCATACAACTCACTAACTTCTGTTGATGCGTTGGTGTTGTCCAGTGAGCTTGTTGAATTTGTTCCTTCTATGTTAATTTTGTTTCTATGGGCCACTGTTGGGGGAGGAATGGGACTGTCCTGACCAAACTCTGAGGTGGGTTTCAAGACACCAACGAGTAAAATGGCTATGATCAAATTGCAGAAACAGAAGATGATGAGAGAATTAGAGGCCGCCAGAGTGATCAATTCAACTGTGGAATTAAACATGGTTGTGCTGTGGAAAGGAATGGAGAAGTTGAATGAACAAGGACTGGGGGCCTGAGAGACTTGGATCAGAGATAGTTGCTGTTTCTGCAGAGTGGGAGGTATTTAGCCTTTATAAAGTCTAGTTTGCTTGTGAAAAAAGAGTGCTCTGAAAGCTTTTGTAGCACAATTCAAGGGCTTGATAATGAGGTGTCGTGTGAAAGCTATTGAAGGTTGACCTGATATACATATAGATATATAAATATATACATATAATATGTTTTTGTTTAATCATTAATGTGTCCACCAACTTGGGAAGGCTCCAACCCAACAAAAAATGTGGGGCTTTTCTTCATTATATAATCATAGTTTCTCTAACCACCAAAGCACTTCACATGGCAACTTCTTAGTTTATTATACCCTCTATTGTCATGAATATCTTTTTACAGTAAGATGACTATTAGACTACAGTAAAAAAAGGCTAAATTTAACAACTCCACCATTTTTAACAGGAACCGATAATAATTCAGCTTAAGATGTACTCAATCATTGTTCTTGTCTTTCTCGGAAACCAAACTTGGAATCTTTGGAATCCCTTCTCTTCCTCTTTGTACCTTCTCTCCTTTCTTTCCCTTCCTATCACCTTGGCTTGCTTTCCCTCCAGAGAGATCTCCGAAGTCCCCCTACTCTTCCTCTTTGACCCTTTCAGATGATTTTCCAACTTCGAAATTCAAACCTATCTCACCATGTGATTCTCTAGCTCTAAGAAGGAGCAGAGGGGGCCTATGGTGGAAATTGGTTCTCAAGAGGCTTAAAAACTTATATAGTCTGCAATTCCCTTTGATCCGCATTATATTTTTTAATTTGGTCTGAATTCGTCAGCTCATTTATCACCCTCCTTGGTACTGTGATCTTGGTGCTTGTTTGGTGGGAAGGTAATGGATGTGCTAACCTCCTGGTTTTGATGAATTAATACCTTGTCTAAAAATTAGAACTATGAGGATTTGGGATAAGATGAATACAATGCGATTTATTATTGAATTTCAAACGATCTAAGGTTTTCACTTTAAATTCACAAAGACTACCCCTAAAGCTTGTGAAAACAAAATGCAGGATAGGCCTTACTTTCGTGCCAAAACATTTGGACCAATTGCACTGTTTTTAGTCATAAGTTAAAACATAAAACTACTCTCCTCATGGTTTAATTTCCTTTGATTTAACGTACTTTTTAATATTTTTGTACACTTTCCACTATTTCAAACAAGATTACCTCAAACTTTTAAAAACATATGATAAACAAATGCTTCGGCTTTTGAAGTGCAATAAGTTTTTCCCAGGAAACCTGTAGTTTGTAATTAACTAATTAAAATTGTTCAATATTATATGAATTATAAATAATTCTACTGGTGACGTAGCTGATAAATTTAGTTCAATATCCTGCACTTTGTCTTGTCTTCATTTCATAAGTTTCTCCTCTTTACTTCATCCCAAATTTCAATCTTTCCAATTTTCTTCGTTTGATGTTATAAGATTGAATTTTGGCATCGGAGATTGCAGTTGCTTATCCACTAGAACTTCGGTTATGCAGGACAACTATTAGGTCCACCTAAGGGTGACACTGGCCGGGTCAAGTCCACACTAAAAAATTTCTCATCACACTTACAATCAAGCCTGCCTGTTTAACCTGAAAAAAATTTAATAAATATTTTTTCTTCTAAAATAATGTTAAATAATATAAAATCTAAATATATAAATATATTATTTTATATATATTTCGAACTGAGTTGAGCTTCAAACACAATTTTTAAGCCCGCCTATTAACTCAGGCCTAAAACAAAAACCCAATAAACCATGGACAGGTTTGGCAGCCCATCGGCCAGTGGCCACCCTAGACCTACCCACCCCCATCCAATAAAAGCGAGACTAAATTCCTTGTAAATGCTGGGGCTATTGTGGAGGTCTCATATTTGCTAGGATGATGAAGTCTTTGGCAAATTGTTCTTCAGAAAGTTACGGAGAATAAATTTAATATTTATTTTCTAGGTATAAGATGAAAATCCCAGGAGGCTAGCATGTATACATGCCATTCGATCTTTCTGTTGCTATAATGTTGTTGCCCTTATAATTCATTTGTTTGATTACCATTAAAATACATGATTCGTAGATTATTATGTTTGTAGTCAACAAGAGTTTGAAGAGCTAGAATGGTCCCGGACATGTTACAGCCCGCCAAGTCATCGCCACACGAATGCTTACATGGAGGTCGCCACACGAATGCTTACATGGAGGTACATGTAGCTTAATTGCTCTAGAGTCTTCCTAGCTGATTTTAGATCCTTCTATTGCATGGTAAGCGTGTAGAAAATCCTGGAAGCATGCACATTATGGAAACTTGTATAGAAGTGTGGAAGATTCTAAAAGCATAAGACATTGTAAAGAGTAGAATATTCTAAAGACTTGTACATATCTCTAATAGGAAATATTTGGATAGATTATTTTGGACGATCAATCTTCACCATAGAATCAACTAAATCTCAAACTGTTGATTGAGGAGGTAAGAGAGTATAAATAGGGAGAAGTTCATTTGTAAATCATCAAGTCACCTCAAGTAACATCAAGTACATCTAGCTCTGTTGAGTGTTCCTTCTCCAAATCTATCTTGTATAAATGGTGAGTGTCTAAGTGCTGCAGATGAGGAGAAGAAATTATGTGACACAATTTATGAATGTATAACGTTAGCCAGAATTTGGATCACCAAATAATGTCTCGTTGTCTCTTTCACCCATAACCACCGAAAGTACCAAAAATTGGTAAGAATTGTCATTCCACAATGTTACTTGTAATGTCAACTCAATAGCTTGTTACGTCAACTCGGTATGTGATATACCAATGCCTGTAATCTGACTCCATTTTAAAGACTTCAAATCGGGTGGTAGATAGATTTGGTATTTCAACCAAATTAAATGACGATAGCAATGAGATTCGCCAAAGTAGGCGAAGTTTCTCAAGTTCCACTCCCAACCCTCGAGAACCAGTGGAACCGGCATAATTCGAAAACTCCCTTCATCAAGATAGTACATCAACGAGTGTTCCTGATAATTCAGGGAGTGTATAGCACCTTTGAGGTAAACACGTCACCTGATTTGGAAGCCTTCACCGAAAGGTCTCCAAAGGCCATAATGTGACGAATAAATTCCAGTCTGATAATGGTAGTCCAAGGTCCAAATGCAAAGCTTGAAAGTGAGATGATTTAAGGGATCAAAAGCCACATTCATTGCAGCAACTGATCTTCAATTGCCGGGTGCATATGGAGGCCGACTGATGGAGTCATTTGTGGAGTGTTGAAGTCGTACACTTCTATGTGGTGTAACAGCAAAATAGTGTTCACAATCTTCCTTATGTTTGAAAAAAATTCTAATGTTATAAAGAAAAATAAATTGTTGTCCGAATTTTTTTTACCGTATAGCTGTTTTGTTAATATTGTTTTGCTTACCACTATTTCTTTGTTACTATTGCAAAATTCTGACAGGAGTGGTTTCTTGGATCACTTGCGACCTGGTTTCTATCCTCTTGCCATGACTTCTTGTGTTCACTCCGTCTCATGTGGAAGTAGTCATTCACTTGATATTTGGCTAAGCTATGGAGGACTTGATTTATCTTTTTGATGGTTATTACTACCTATATACACAACATCTGGTTTCTACTATTTTTCCTTCTCTTAGTTTGTCTAAACTTTGTTGGTAGCTAGTTACCGTCCATGCACCAAAGCAGCTGGATCATCGGCTCATCGTCATGTATACAAGCATTATTTTAAAACTCGGACCGGCTCGGCCGGTTGAATAAAAAAAATCAAAAATCGGGCCAAATAATGGTCTGGTCAACCCTCTAAACCTATTTTGGTTAAAACCCAATCAAACTCAGCAAAACCCGCGATTGAATTGTGACCCAGTCACTAAAACTGATAATTGAACCGTCCACTTCAACTTTTAAGGTAAAATTTTAGGTTTTAATTTCAAAATTTTAAATTTTAAGTATTAAACTAGTGTAAAAAATAAAATACATTTTATTACTATTAATAAATAAATTAATAACATAATTATAACATCACGGGTCAATAATAATTGATCTGATGGTTGAACCAGTGACCAATGACCCCGCCTCCTTTCTGATTCACTCAAGAGTCCAATTTTGAAAACATTATCTAGATGGGTAGCGATGCTTTGAAATATGAAGCCGGGTATGTCAAAGCGATTGTGTGTTTACTCATGTTTTTTATACTTGGCCTTCATAGTCTTACACTAATGACCATTATAGTTCATACGTGGCAGGTCAAAGAACTTCTATATTTGCAGAGATTGGCTACAATTTTGGATTGAGTGCATCCTTGAAATTTGCTCTATTTAGACAACAATTTATACTCGCGAGTTTGAAATATCCTTGCCAAGATATATACTAAGAAGTTAACATATAAGAATTAATTTATGCACTATATTTCTCACTTCTTTTTATCCTAAAACCTTGTGCGCATATAGCTATTGGAAAAATTACTCTATAGATGCTAAAACCTAAAACAAAACGGAGAGAAAGGAAGAGAGAGAGAGAAATTCAGGCAAGGAAACGATAAGAATATTTTAAATGATACCTAAAACTCATATTGTGAAAATAGAAATGGTGCATCACCCATATAAATATTGTCATTCTGGTCACAATGCTCATACCATGACCAGAGTAAACAGTGTTACAGTTTATATAAGAAACATTATACAATATTTTTTCAACACAATGATCATGTAAAATGAAGGAGTTGAATAGCTCTAAATAATGGATATTGTCAAACAGAAGAGAGACTCAATGTACGGATAAGCATTGAACCATCCAAATTTGATCAATGATCCAGAATCGAAATCAATAATTTTCTAGCATGTCTTATCCTTCAAATTGTAACGGATGACTTTGTTCAGTGTGTGTAGCACCCCGATCGACTCATCTTTGTTTTCTCTTCGGACAATACAAAACATGGAGAACAAGTATTTCTTTTTGTCACGATATCGCCTAATCAACTCTGGAAATGCATTGCTAACTTCATCAAGATCAACAGAGTACTTTATAAACCAACTAGAGTAATTCCTGTTAGAAAAAATAGATGTAAACTCATTATTTTATTGATCTTTGAGTCAATATAAATGTGGGACTCATGCATCCTTTGTATCGGGTCATTGGTGCGTTGGATTCACCTCCGAGAGGAGATGAATCTAGACTATTTACTTGCTTAAATCCGTATAGGATTGAATAAGTTATTGACCTCCAAAGTCATCCCCCTTAAATATGAGTTATGTAGTTAAAAGTGGGTTATCCCACATTGATTTCTTATGAGAAATATGTTATACATATATAACCCAAGTTTGGAGTAAGGTTTGGGCCCCAAGGGGCATCTCACTTTTGTGAAAGGAAGAGGACCTATGAAACCCAATGCTCCACACGCGGGGGCACCGCCGCCACCTGTCCTGTTCGAGTCTTATCTTTTTGGGCTAGAGTCGGAATTAAATTAATTAATTATTTTTATATTAATTAATTTAATTTTCTGACCAAACAGGTGTGTCCCTTTTGTAAGGGACTGTTTGGAAAATTCTGAATTTTGTTACATACAACGAATTCTTCTTCTTTTTCTTCTTCCTATATTTTTCTGAAAGAGTTCAGATTATCTTGTGAAGCTGCCGAGCAGTTTTTATTGAAGTGCTGCCTAAAGGCTACTGAGATTGTTTTATCATGAGAGTTAGACGCCCATCATCCCGTAAGCACCAACTGTGGGGGGGTGAATCTATCTTTAAGGAGATAGTGTGAAACACTCGACTCGGTCTATCTTTCAACTTCTAGATTTTTTGGTTTTGCGAACGACAACCGGGTAAGTCGTTACGATTTAGTTTGTTTTTATTCAGATTCTAATTGTCTTCTAGTTAAAATTGTTTTTAGTTGATAATTAGATACATTCCTGTTATTTTATTATTGGTGATCACTAATTATACACATAGTATTTAAATAGGGATTATTTTTTCCAACAATCTTAAAGACAGATTCAATTCCTATTTTTTAACTGTGTTAATTAGTGTCGTGTTATATATTGTTTCTAGATTAGTACTCAAATTTTGTTAAAATTGTTTAATTCAGAAATGGCTGATATTACTCCTATTTCTACCTCTACTCCAACTCCAACTGTGATTGCGACACCTATACCGACACTGACTGTGTCGGTGAATCAGGTGCCTACATCGACTATGGCGGTGAATCAAGTGCATACACCAATTGTGCTGGTGAATCATGGAGAAAAGCTAGAGAAGTTCAATGGAACTGATTTTAAAAGGTGGCAACAGAAGATGTTGTTCTACTTGACGACTCTGAACTTGGCAAAATTTCTTCGTGAAGATGTTTCTACTCTGAACGAGAATGAGTCCGACCAGCAAGTAGTTGCGGCGGTGGAAGCATGGAAACGTGCTGATTTCCTATGTAGGAACTATATTCTCAATGGACTGGATAATACACTCTACAACGTGTATTGTGTCGTGCAAACGACAAAAGAACTGTGGGAATCTTTAGACAAGAAGTACAAGACAGAAGACGCCGGCTCAAAGAAATTTGTGATTAGTAAGTTCCTTAATTACAAAATGTTTGATTCTAAAACAGTTATTAGCCAGGTCTAAGATCTCCAAGTTATACTTCATGACATCCACGCTGAAGGCATGGTACTGAGTGAATCTTTCCAAGTGGCTGCGATAATTGAAAAATTGCCGCCGTCCTAGAAAGAATTCAAAAACTATCTAAAGCATAAGCGTAAAGAGATGAGGCTTGAGAAACTTATCGTCAGGCTAAGAATTGAGGAAGACAACCGTGCTTCTGAGAAGAAGTTTGTCAACACCCCTATGGTGTCAAAGGCAAACATGGTGGAGCAAGCCAAACCTAACAACAAAAAGCAAAAGCATGATGGCTAAGGGTCCTACCAAGGTTCCAAAGGTGGCGATTTCAAAAGGTTTAAAGGAAGATGTAATGTCTGCGGCAAGACTGGTCATACAGCCAAGGATTGTCGCAAGCGTAAAGATCTTAAGAAAAAGGATCAAGAGGACCATAAGAAGAAATCTGCTCAAGCCAATGTGACTGAGGATCTTTGTGCCAATGTGGAAGACCTGAATTTCTCTGCCGTAGTTTCTGAGGTAATCTTGATTGGCAATACTAAAGAATGGTGGGTGGACACTGGGGCCACTCATCACATTTGTGCCAATAAGTGGATGTTCACATCGTACCAATCAGTGGATGGTGAACAACTTTACATGGGCAACTCGGCAACCTCAAAGGTTGAAGGTCAAGGGAAGATCGTTCTGAAAATGACTTTCGGCAAAGAACTTACTCTCAATGAGGTGTTCCGTGTGCCAGACATCTGCAAGAATTTGGTCTCTGGTTCATTATTGAGTAAGAAGGGCTTTAAGTTGGTGTTTGAGAGTGATAAGTTTGTACTTACTAAGGGGGGAATGTTTGTGGGAAAGGGATATCGGAGTGATGGGCTCTTTAAACTCAATGTAATGATTGTGGCTCCTAAGCTTTCTAGTAATAATATTACATCTTCTATTTACTTGCTTCAGTCTTCAAATGTATGGCATGGTAGATTAGGTCATATTAACTTTGATACTATGCATAGATTAGTTAAATTAGAATCTTTGCCTAAACTTGATTTTAATGCTAATCATAAATGTGCAACTTGCGTTGAGGCAAAGTTGACTAAAACTCCGTTTAAATCAATTGAAAGAAGCACGGAACCACTTGAACTAATTCATAGTGACGTTTGTGACTTGAAATATGTTCAAACTCGAGGTGGGAAAAAATACTTCATAACTTTCATTGATGATTGCACTCGCTATTGTCACGTATACTTAATAAGAAGTAAAGACGAAACAATAGACGTGTTTATACAATACAAGAGTGAAGTTGAGAATCAACTTAGCAAAAAGATTAAGGTGTTAAGAAGTGATAGAGGTGGTGAGTATGAAGCACCATTTGCACAACTATGTGTTGAACATGGTATCATACATCAATCCACTGCACCTTATTCACCTCAGCAAAATGGAATTGTTGAGCAAAAGAATCACACTCTAAAAGAGATGACGAATGTTATGTTGATAAGTTCTGGTGTACCCCAGAATTTGTGGGGGGAAGCGTTGCTATCCACCAACTATGTTCTCAACAAGATACCCCACAAGAAACTTACTAAAACCCCTTATGAGATGTGGAAAGTTCAAAAACCTTCCTATAGATACTAGAGAGTATGGGGTTATTTGGTAAAGGTAGCGGTTCCTTTACCTAATAAGGTAAAATTAGGACCACAATCAGTTGATTGTATATTTATTAGCAATGTCAAACATAGCAGTGCATATCGGTTTTTAGTTCACAAGTCTAAAATATCAGATATTTATGTGAATACAGTAATGGAGTCTAGGAATGTATCCTTTTTTGAGGAAGAGTTTCTGTATAAGTCTACACATGGATTAAGTTCGCTTAAACGAACTCATAATACCATTGTAGATGAAGACCATGGGTCTGTGGATGAAGGAAACGAGGCTGAACCTAGACGAGGTAAAATGACAAAGGTTGCAAAATCATTTGGTTCTGATTTTCTAACATATTTATTAGAAAATGAACCTCAGAGTTACAAAGAAGCAATGTCCTCTCCGGAAGCACTTTTGTGGAAAGAGGCTATCCATAGTGAAGTTGAGTCAATTCTGCAAAATCATACGTGGGAACTAGTGGATCTACCACCTAGTAATAAACCCCTTGGATACAAGTAGATATTCAAGAGGAAGATGAAAGCAGATAGTTCAATTAACAAATACAAGGCCAGACTTGTAGTCAAAGGCTACAAGCAGACCGAAGGAGTGGATTATTTCGATACATATTCTCCTGTAACCAGAATAACATCCCTACGTATCTTGATAGTTTTTGCAGCTTTACATAATCTTGAGATTTATCAAATGGATGTTAAGACGACATTCTTAAATGGATATTTGAATGAGGAGATTTATATGGAGCAACCTGAAGGGTTTATTGTTCCTGGCAAAGAGAAAAGGTATGCAAACTTGTTAAGTCTCTATATGGACTAAAACAAGCCCCAAAACAATGGCATGAGAAGTTTGTCAATGCTATGCTGTCAAACGGCTTCAAGATAAATGAATGCGACAAGTATGTTTATGTGAAGAATACTGCTCATCATTATATCCTTGTTTGTCTTTGTATAGATGATATGATTTTCATTGGTAGCAATAATGATATCATTAAAGCTACTAAGAAATTATTTAATAGTAAGTTTGACTTGAAGGATCTAGGGATTATAGATGTTATACTTGGTATTAAGATAACTAAAACATCTGAGGGACATGCGTTATCACAAACTCATTATGTCGAGAAAATACTTAATAAGTTTAGTAAGTCTGATAACGATCTAGCAAACACACCCATAGATTGTTATGTACATCTATATAAGAACGATGATGAGGGCATATCTCAGTTAGAATACTCACGGATAATTCGTAGTTTAATGTATCTCATGAATTGCACACGTCCGGATATTGCTTATACGGTAAGCAGACTGAGCAAATATACGAGTAACCCAGGGTCAAACCACTGGAAGGCCATAGTTAGGGTTCTCAGGTATCTGAGATTCACCTTGAATTATGGGCTGCACTATACAAGATATCCAGCTGTTGTAGAAGGTTACACAGATGCAAATTGGATATCTAACACTAGAGACTTTAAATCCACAAGTGGATATGTGTTTACTCTAGGAGGCGCAGCAAAATCTTGAAAATCCTCAAAATAAACTTGCATAGCCAGATCCACCATGGAATCTGAGTTTATCGCTTTAGATAAAGCAGGAGAGGAAGCAGAGTGGCTTCATAACTTTTTGGAGGATATTCCTGTGTGGCCTAAACCAGTCTCTGCTATCTGTATACATTGCGATAGTCAATGTGCAATAGCAAGAGCATAAAACCACATGTATAATGGGAAGTCACGACATATACGTTGACAACACAATACTGTAAGGCAAATGCTTTCAAATGGAATTATATCCATTGATTACATCAAGTCTAAAGATAACATTGCGGATTCGCTTACAAAAGGCTTGACAAAAGATCAAGTAGAGAATTCATCGAGGGGAATGGGCCTTAAGCCGACTTAAAAAGTCACCATAATGGCAACCCAACCTAGCTGATTGGAGATCCCAAGATCAAGGTTCAACGGGACAACCGAATTGTGCATAACTTAGGACAAATCACTGAGGAACTCGTTCCGTTGTCCATTTCTATGATGAAATAGTGATACTTGTAGATAGTGTTTAGGATGAGCTTAGCTCTTAATGATTCTCTTATACCTTGGAATTCCAAGTGGAGTATTGCAGGATGCTCCTAATAAGAAATCACCTATATGAATATGAAGAGGCCGCTTCTATGAGAAATTCTTAAGACTAATTTATCTAGAGTACTTATGAATTTACCAGACATTGTTCAGGGCCAAAATAAACACAACCGAATGGATCACTAGATGATTGGAAAGGAACCGTGTGAGTACTATTGTCTTGGTTTATATAAAGGACTGAATAGTTCAAGACCTCATGTTCACTGGTTAGCCAAATAAACCCGATGATATTTCATTAGGGAAGGTTCAAAGCCAAAAACCACATTTCTCGATGCGACAACTTTTTACCTGTACTCTCTCTTTTTCTCTGTGTTAAGTCAGCATTCTCATTTGCATTTTTTATTTTCAGGCAATCTCATTCATGTGGGGGATTATTAGAAAAAATAGGTGTAAACCTATTATTTTGTTGATCTTTGAGCCAATATAAATGTGGGACCCATGCATCCTTTGTATCGGGTCTTTGGTGCGTTGGATTCACTTCCGAGAGAAGATGAATCTAGACTATTTACTTGCTCAAATCCATGTAGGATTGAATGAGTTATTGGCCTCCAAAGTCACCCCCTTGAGTATGTGTTATGTAGTTGAAAGTGGGTTATCCCACATTGATTTCTTATAGGAAATATGTTGTGCATATATAACCCAAGTTTAGAGTAAGATTTGGGCTCCAAGGGGCACCTCACTTTTTTGAAAGGGGGAGGACCTATGAAACCCATGGGTTGACCCAATACTCCACACGCGCACGCGCCGTTGCCGCCGCTCGCCCGTCCGGTCCAGGTTAGGTCTGGACGAGATGTGGGCGTGGGTCGTGGGTTCAGTTCAAGTCTTATTTTTTTGGGCTAGAGTCGGAATTAAATTAATTAATTATTTTTATTAATTAATTTAATTTTCTGATGGTTGACCGAATGGATGTGTCCGTTGATTGAACAGGTGTGTCCCTCCGGTAAGGGGCTGTTTGGCTGCTGGTACCTGTTCGAACCGGTATTTCGAACAAGCACCTGGGCTCTATAAAAAGGGCAACATTCTAGCATTCATAACATTCAAAAATTCTGAATTTTGTTACATACAACGAATTCTTCTTTTTCTTCCTCCCATATTTTCTTGAGAGAGTTCAGATCATCTTGTGAAGCCGCCGAGCAGTTTTTATTGAAGTGCTGCCTAAAGACTACTGAGATCATTTTATCCTGGGAGTCAGACGCCCATCATCCCATAAGCACCAACTGTGGAGGGTGAATCTGTCTTTAAGGAGAGAGTGTGAAACACTCGACTCAGTCTATCTTTCAACTTCTAGATTTTCTGATTTTACGAACGACAACCAGGTAAGTTGTTACGATTTAGTTTGTTTTTATTCAGATTCTAATTTTTTTCTAGTTAAAATTGCTTTTAGTTGATAATTAGATGCATTCCTGTTATTTTATTATTGGTGATCACTAATTATACACATAATATTTAAATAGGAATTATTTTTTCCAACAATTCCATCTCACATATTTTAAACTCCCCAATGCCAGAGGAGTTATTGTATTGGAGTTATTGTATTCAATAACATGCAAATGGTCTCGAGACTCTCCAAAATATTTAACCTTCCAATATTGCATAGAAGGCATTGGCATTGTCTGGAGTTTTTCTCAATTGACATTGAACTATAATGAATACCCACAGGTACTGAACCAGTTGATTGCACCGTTCCAAAAGACTCCCTGAGAAAAGTGTATGCTAAAGTGTGTAGTGAAAGGATAAGCTTACAACTCTCTCTCTATTACAACTCTCACAAAAACTCTCTAACTCTCCTTGATCTTTCTTGCTCGATCTGTCTTTCTCCCTCAACTCAACCCTCTATTTATAGGAGATGAGGAACACCGATTGTCAAAGTTTAGCAACCACCAATCTTGACAAACGGTAGTCGACAGAAATGACTTTGGTGGCTGGCCTTCTCAAAGGTTCGTGGGCTAGCGTTTTTGACTTGGGTGTGAACCCATCAATTCTCCTTCTTCATATCCATTGGAGGAGAACGCAATCTGACGTCCTTTAGTTAGCGTCTATTCTGGCCATATCTCTACATAGCCGAGTTTCTCACAAGTAACCATCTTTGTCAACATGTTTGCTGGATTCTATTTTGTATGAATCTTCTCAAGCTTCAATAGTTATTGATCCATCACCTCGCGTATCCAATGATAGCGATTGTCGATATGCTTTGAGTCCCAGTTCTTGGAGAAAACATTTCACCCACAACATCTCTTTCTCAGCTTCCGCTGCAGCAATATACTCTAATTCTGTTGTAGATAAAGCACACACTTTTGCAATTTAGACTGCCATGAAACAGCTCCCCCTGTGAAGGTGTAAATAAATCATAATGTAGATTTTCTACTATCAAGATCACCGGCCATAGCTGAATCTGTATAGACTTCCAAGATTGGTTTAGCTCCCCCAAAACATAAGCATAGCTTTGTCGTACCTTTTAGATATTTGAGAATCCACTTGACAGTTTCTTAATGCTCTTTTCCCGGGTTGGAGAGAAATCTACTCACAATGCCTATATCGTGAGCAATATTTGGCCTTGTACACCCCATTGCATACATCAGGCTGCCTACTGCTGAATAGTAAGGTACTGTTGCCATTTCTTCCATTTCAGTCTTCGAGGAGGGACACGAACTCTTACTCAGCTTAAAGTGATTAGCCAGTGGAGTATTAACTGGCTTGGCATTTCCCATGTTGAATCTTCTGATCACCCGTTTAACATACTTTTCTTGTGATAGCCACAACTTCTTGACTTTCCTATCACAAACAATCTACATGCCCAAAATCTGCTGAGCAGAGCCTAAGTCCTTCATATCAAAGGATTGAGATAACTCCTTCTTCAGCTTACTAATCTTGGCAGCATCTTGTCCAATGATCAACATGTCATCAACATAGAGAAGAAGTGTCACAAAGCTACCATCTGAGAATCTCTGAATGTACACGCACTAGTTTGCAGTAGTCTTCTTGTGCCCATGACTGTAAGCACCCCATTTTTGACCGCTCGGCAGTCTACACTTCATCTAGACTTGTTTTCAAGTCATTGTAGGCATATTCCTGTCGAAACCAATTCTCTAGGTCCAAATTCCGTCTTTCCATCACTTCGCGGGCCTGTCAGGCCCAAATAGAGGCAAAATGACCAAAATGCCCTTAGGGGCATTGTCCTTTCTTATTTCAATTCCAATCCCTCTCTCGAGATAGTTTATTCCTCGAGACAGTCCGAGTAGCAAAACTACTCACAAAACCGTTAGAGTAGCGGAAATACTCACAAATAAGTCGATATAGGGAATTGGTAACAAACCTCTGTGTCACGACGATCGCCGTTAGAGTGGTGGAAACACTCAAAACCCAGGCACGTCTCTTCGAAAATGGTAAGACCTCTTTCCAACCCCACTCTCGAGACAGTTTATTCCTCGAGACGGTTCCAACCCAGGCACGTCTCTTCAGAGACGGTAAGACCCCTTTCCAATCCCACTCTCGAGATAGTTTATTCCTCGAGACGGTTCCACTCCAGGCACGTCTCTTCGGAGATGGTAAGACCCCTTTCCAATCCCTCTCTCAGGACAGTTTATTCCTCGAGACGGTTCCAATCCAGGCACGTCTCCTCGGAGACGGTAAGACCCCTTTCCAATCCCACTCTCGAGACAGTTTATTCCTCGAGACGGTTCCAATCCAGGCACGTCTCTTCGGAGATGGGAAGTTCCCTTTCCAATCCCTCTCTCGAGACAGTTTATTCCTCGAGACGGTCCGAGTAGCGAAACTGCTCACAAAACCGTTAGAGTAGCGGAAATACTCATAAATAGGTCGACATAGAGAATTGGCAACAAACCCCTGTGTCACGACGACCGTCGTTAGAGTGGCGAAAACACTCAAAACCCAGGTCAACACTAGTGTATGTTAGTCCACTTCAGTGAAAAATGACCAGACTTCCCTTAGGACCTTTTTCGAGACTTTCCGATCAAGATGGCCGTTTTGTCCCTAGGCATTCGAATGCCCCGGGAACCACACTGGCTCTGGGTATCAAACCGGTAACCTCCTGAGACTACTTTTTATAGTACTCTCAACCTTCTTTTACCTTTTCAGATCATTCCGAGTCAGTTCCGGCCAACCCGGTACAAAATGACCATTTTGCCCCTAGAGGGCCGGTTTCCTTCTTTGACCACACCGGCTATGGGTATCAAACTGGTAATGTCCCGTAAATACTTTTTATAGTGTTCTCAACCTTCCTTTACCTTTCCGGATCATTCCGAGTCAGTTTCGGCAAACCCGGTACAAAATGACCGTTTGCCCCTAGTGGGCCAGTCTTTTTTTCCGACCACGCCAGCTCCGGGAATCAAATCGACAACCTCCGGGAACATTCTGAATAGTGTTCCCAGATCCGAAGTCTTCTTTCGGGACAATCTGAGTCTGTCCCGGCAGTTTCCCGGTTCGAGTGACCGTTTTGCCCCTAAAGGCCCGGTCAACCTTTCCGACACATCTTATCCTCACTTTTCAAGTCAAATACCTCCAGGACACTATTTTAAGTGTTCCTGCTCCTTTCTGGCCTTCCGGGTCATTCCCGGCTCCTCCAAAACATTCCCGGACTTTCCGGAGTCATTCCTAGTGAAGCCAGGCTAAAAGTTGCATGGTAGTCACTAGTACAGGCGCCCAAATCTAGTCAAAGATACGTTACTTGCCGACTTATAAAGTTTCCTAAGTGGCTGGCGCCACTAGTAGTGGCGCCAAGCCAAGAATTGGCCTGTAGTGGCGCCAAGAGCAATTTTGCCCTAGCGCCACTGCAACAGGCGCCAAGTTTGTCCAATTTTTATAAATACAGAGCCTCATTCAACGTGAAAGGGGTCGGAAAAATTAACCTAAAAACATATATTTCGATATACAGAGCTCAAGCATCTGCTAAACCCTAGCCACCCTACACAAACCCTAGCCTCTATACACTCATACACACCCCCATACACTCATACACTAGCCTTCAACTATCCTTTGAAGACTTGAAGAGTTGTCATCTAAAGCTTGAAGACAACCCTTGAAGATTGAAGACGAAGGTCAAGACGAAGACCGAAGACCGAAGACTGCACGGCGCACAAAATAAAGAAGACATACGGTAGGCTTTCTATTTAAATTTTCGCACTTCCCCCCTCTCTCTTCTCTCTCCTAACTCACTTGGGTTTTCTCTATTTTAATCCCCCATCTCTTTCCCCCCCTTTCTTTGCATGCTTGAAATAAGGGGATTCCCGGTCCATGTGTAGGATTGGACTATTGGAGAGTCACCGTGTCGGGGGCTTTCTTCTAGTCTAACCAAGAACCACGTGTGTCCGGCCTCCTTGATTATGTGGTGAAGCCTTAACCTTGTATGTTCACGACCTCAAAATTGCATTGTGCATATCATGATCTTGCATCTTCCAAAAACCGTTTTCAAAGTTGTTTTTCAAATCGTTTTCAAACTTGTTTTCAAAATTGCATCAAAATCTCTTTTTCAAAAACTTGTTTTCAAAACCACAATTCTAGGGCGATTCTAGCCTTTCCACGGCTAAGGTTGCTTTAGGAAAGTGTTACATTAAAAGTGACATTTTTGGTCTATATTTTCAAATCTTATTGTTTTCCAAAACCACTTTCTTAAAGTGATTCTAGCCTTCATATGGCTAGAATCGCTTTAGGGAAGTGAGACGTTTTCATACTTTTCAAAAACTCTCTCTTCAAAAATCTCTTTTTCAACATACTTTCCTAAAGCTCTCCTTTTCAAAATTGTTTTCTAAAAACTCCCTCCGAAAGTCTATTTTTCCAAACTCCCTTTTCAACTCCTTTCCAATAACCCTTTCTCCTCAAAATTCACTTTCCTAAACTCTCTCTCCAACAATCTTCTACCAAAAATCTTCTTAGAAAAATTCTCTCCAAAAATCTTTTCAAAAACTTTTTTTCCAAAATCTTTCCAAAAACTTCTCTTTAGGATTTTCCTTCCAAAACCTTCGTTTCCAAAAACGCACTTTCCAAAAACTCTTTCCTTAGAGTCCAAATCAAGCCCTAGAACCCACTATTAGGAAACCCTAAATTTTCTTCCCAAAAACATGGTTTTCAAACTTTGCCCCAAGCCTAGGTTTCCAAAACCTCTTGTTTTCTACATCAAAACTATATACGTTTCCAAAACCTATTTTCTACGTCAAAACTACAATTTTTCAAATCTAGGGTTTCTAGAATCTCCCTTTCCAAATCCCATCTTCCCTTTAGGAAACCAAATCAAATCTCCCCGTTTAGGAAACTAGATCCTATCCTCCGTTTTTTGAAACAAAATCAAACCTTTGCTTTTAGAAACCAAATCCAATCCCTTCCTAATTCAACTCCTTCCTAATTTTCTACCTTTCTAAACCATAAGTTTCTCAAGCCTAAACTTTAAATCTTTCCTTAAATTTCAAAATCCAACTCTTTCCTAATTCAACTCCTTCCTAATCCTTCACTTTCCTAAATCTTAAATTTCCTAAAACGTTCAAATCTTCCTTTAAATATTAAGTTTCCAAATCTTCTCTAAAATTCAACCATTTCCTAATTCTACTCTCTTCGCAAGTCTTAACTTTTCAAACCTAAGTTTTCAAACCTTTCTAAAACTCAAACCTTTCCTAATCTTAAGATTTTCTAAAATTCAAACTCTAAAACTTTCTAAATTCCTAAACTTTCCAAATTTCAAATATTTCCAAATTCAAAACTTTCTAAATTTGAAACTTTCTCAAGTTAAATCTTTCTAAACCTAAATCTCTCCAAAATTCTAAACTTTTCAAAACTTCAACATCTTTCCAAATCTAAGACTTTTGTAAACTCAAAGCTTTCTTAATTCAAACATTTCCTAAACTGAAAACTTTCCTTTTTCAAACCTTTCCCAAAACGAAACTTTCTTATTTTCAAAACTTCCTTGTTTTCTAAACTTTTTCACTTTCAAAACTTTCCTTTTTCAAAACATTCCAAAATTCAAAACTTTCTTAATTTGAAACTTTCTAAAATTCTAAACCTTTCTCAAACTAAACTTTTCTTAATTCAAAACATTTCTAAATTCAATACTTTCCCATTTCAAAACTTTCTTAAACCTAAAACTTTCCTAATTCAAAACTTTCCAAAAATGAAACTTTCCTAATTCGAAACTTTCTTAAATCAGACTTTTCCTAATTCGAACATCTCCTAAAATCTAACCTTTCCAAATCTTCTAAGCCAAGTCAAATCTTTCCTAAGTCTCTTCTCTTTCCTAAGTCTAGGTTTTCTCAAACCTTCTCTTTTTCAAAACAAGTCCAATCTTCTCAATTTCAATTTCCAATCTCCTCTTCTAATCTCAAATCAAATCCAATTTTCAATTCAATCTCTTTCTTCCAATCCAATCTCTCTCTTCAAATCAATCTATTTTCAATCGGACTCCGGTCCGAACTACGATTGACCTGATTCCCCCAAAGGGATACGTAGGCAACCTTCATAGGTGCGGTCACAACACTTTTCAAACTTTCAATTCCACCCTCATGGGTGCGGTCTCCATATTTTCAAATCCCAAATTCCAATCTACTTTCAAAATTCTAATTTCAAAATTTCTATTTTCAAATTTCTATTTCCAAATTTTCAAACTTTCCAATTTCAATTCCATCTCTTCAAATCTATTTTCAAATCAAATCAATCTCTTTTCAAATCTATTTTTCAATTCTCTTAACTTGCACTTGCATATCATGCATCATGATAGTTTTTAAACATTGTTTTTCAAAGTGGATAGGATTAAGCAATAATTAGTTGAAGACTCTCATAGGTGAATCTAGGGTAAATTGACATGTAGGTACCGAAAGGGCGGGGTAGGGTGATGGCTTAGTGCCTCTTCCCTACATGTAACCAACCTCCGAACCTAGAATCACTATTTTCATAGACCAAAAAGGAGTTATTTTTTAAAAAGGGCTAAATGTTTTCCAAAGGTTGCCAAACAACCTGTTTTTCTTAAAAACCCTCTCTTGAGGAGATATTTTCAAATTGTTTTCCAAAAACCCTAAGAGTAGTCTTTGGATTATTCTTAGTTTTTAGGTGACCTAACTCACCTTAATCAAGTTAGGTGGCGACTCCAAATCTTTTTCAAAAGCCCTTTATTTAAATCAATTTTTCAATTCAAACCTAGTCGCACTCATTCTTCTAAGAGGGTGAGTTCTAACAAGAGAGTACAACATTTTTTCCGCTTGTGTGAGTATTCCTCGAGTGCGAAAAATCTGGGCGCGATAGACACACCATGAATGAGTTAAACTTATTGTACCACTGTCTTGGCACTTGCTTTAGGTCATACAAACTCTTCTTCAACTTGCAGACAAAGTGTTCTTTCCTGGGAGTTTTAAACCCTTCTGTCTGCTCTATTTAGATCTCCTTCTTTAGATATCCATGCAGAAAAGTTGTTTTAACATCCATCTATTCAAGCTCCAAGTCTAGGCTGCTTACCAATCCGAGTATAACTCGAATTGAGGTCATTTTTACCACCGGTGAGAATATCTCATTAAAGTCAACTCCTTTCTCTTGTTAGAAACCTTTGATGACCAATTGAGCCTTATGCCTAACTAGCTTTCCACTATTATCTTTCTTCAGCTTGAAAACCCATTTGTTCCTTAAGGTTTTTCTACTTTTGAGAAGCCTCGCCAGATCATATGTCTGATTTCTCTACAAAGAACTCACCTCCTCTTGCATGGCTTGCATCCACTTGCTTTTGTCTAGATGAGTCTGTGCTTCCTTGAAGTTTTCTAGCTCCCCCTCATTAGTGTGCATGATATAGTCTGATTATGGATATTTGGTCGACGAAATTAGGACACTACCTCTTGCAAATCTCTTTGGCTGAGGCTCGTTAATATGGGGAGGTACATCACCAATTGGCTGTGGAAGTTCTGCTACTTCTAGTGGAGGGGGTTATTGCTCCCCCTGCTCAATACCCTCTTCTTCTTCATCTTCTGGGATTGCCTTCTGCATTCCAGTATCTGTGGTGAGCTGGACTGCTGCTGGATCTAGAGTCATGTCAGGAGCACAGGAATTGGAACCACTAGACTTAGTTAGTTCCTCATAAAACTGGTTCTCGTGGAACACAACGTCCCTACTTCTGATGACATTCTTTGTTGTTGGATCCCATAATATGTATCCATACTCTTCATCTCCATAACCAATGAAAATGCATGGAATGGACTTTAAGTTTAGCTTCTGCCATTGTTCTTTGGACACATGTACAAAAGTTTTGCATCCAAACACTATCAGGTGAAAGTATGAGACATCCTTCTTGCCAGTTCATACCATCTTCGAAACTTCAAACTTCGAACTTCGATGGTACTAATGGTGATCTGTTGATCAGGTAGCAAGCAGCACAAACAGCTTCACCCCAGAATGGCTTTGGCAGATTAGCCATACTGAGCATACACCGAGTTCTTTTTATAATGGTTTGGTTTATCCTCTCGGCTATTCTATTGTGTTGTGAGGTACATGGGACTGTCTTTTCATGACAGATACCGCATTCTAAGTAGTATGCCTTGAACTCTTTAGATATGTACTTGCCTCCATTGTCTGTTCGGAGGCACTTTAACTTCTTGCCAATCTCTTCTTCCATTATGACGTGGAAAATCTTGAAGTACTCAAGTACCTGATCCTTAGTCTTCAAAAAATACATCCACTCTTTTCGTGAAGCATCATCTATGAAGGTAACAAAATACATGTTATCGCCCAATGACTCTTCTTCTATGGGACCACAAACGTTAGAGTGTAATAGGCTTAATAACTCTAATCTTCTCCGTGTGGAGGAACTGAACGAGACTCGATATTGCTTACCAAACAGGTAATGCTCGCAGGGGTTCAGTGCAATCTCCTTGTTTGTTGGAATGAGAGCCTTTTTGCCAGCATGAACAACCTTTTCTCTCCCATGTGGTCGAGTCTCTTGTGCCACAGATTTGGTGATGCCTCGTTTTCAACTGTATTGAGGCTGTTTGAACAAACCTTCACATGGATTCTGTATAGTGTGTCGCAAATATGTCCACGGGCAATAACCAGGGCAACTTTTGGCAGCTTCTAAGTGCCATTACTGAAGTGGTTGTCATAACCTTGTTGATCAAGGGCTATCCCAGAAATGAGATTGAGCCAAAAGTCGGGCACGTGTCTGACGTTTTTCAATACCATCGTGCAGCCAACATGGATTTTGATCTGAACATCACCAATGCTCACGATCTTTGATGAACTAGTATTCCCCATTCCTACAGTACCAAAGTCTCCAACTTTGTACATGGTAAAAAACTTACTGTGGGGAGTGGCGTGGTAGGAGGTTGCTGTGTTTACCACCCATTCAGAATCTTGGCTGGCAACGTAAAGGCACGTCTCTTATTCCACAGAGAGTACTACGACATCTCTCTTAATGGTGACTAGGGTGTCACCATCTTCCTTGTTGTGCTAGGACTGCCTTGACCTTGCTCCATTTTCAATTTTCAGCAATCCTTCTTTATGTGACCTTCAATGCCACAATGATAACAGGTAAACTTGCCATGTCCGTCACTAGATCTGCCATGATCCCGTGACCTTCCTCTGCTTCTACCTCTACCTCTACCTCTACCTCGGCCTCTACTTCGGTCTTTATTATCTTCCTAAGGCCTTCCTCTATTTTCTGTAGCGAGGGCATACAATTGCTCCATGCCAGCTTCCTTTCGCTTGGCTTCTTTATTGAATAAGACATCATTGACCATTGCTATAGTGAGTTTATCATTTGGAGCAGAGTTGTTGAGAGACACCACCAACGTCTCCCAACTACCTGGTAGAGAACTGAGAAGTAAAAGGGCTTGCTCTTCATCTTCCCACGGTATTTTTATGGCTGCAAGCTGGTTCACGTAGTTTTAAAATTGACTAGTGTGCTCAGCAATTGACGTAGCACTCTTCAACTTCAAGTTGACAAATCGCTTCATCAAGATAACTTTATTTCGAGTAGTTTTGGCTTGAAACATATTCTCTAGTTTCGTCCAGAAAGTATATGCAACTGTCTCCTAGGCAATATGATGGAATACACTATGGTCGATCCATTGTCTGATTTGACGTTCTTCCTTCTTTACTCTGCTTCCATTGTTTTTGTCGATTTTACCCCCATTTCATCCAAGCGATCAAATAGATCCCGAAAGTTCAAGTAGTCCTCCATTCGAGACCTTCAAATGGCGTAGTTCGAAGAGGTAAGCATGATCACAGCTTTTAAGGTTGATGTTAATGGCTTCCCCATGAATTTTGAAGTATAATCTGGTAAAACAGAGTGTACGGTTGCGTTCAGAATGGCAAAAAACTGTAAAAAGGGCTTAACTGAAAATTTTTTAGGTTTTTCAGGGGCCAAATTATAATTTTTAGAAAATTTTGAGTTTGAACTATAATTTTTAAAAATTTTTGAAACCAAACTATAATTTTTAAAAAAATTTGGGGTCAAAATGTAATTTTTGAAAACTTTTGGAGTCAAATTATAATTTTTAAAAAATTTTAAACCAAAATTTTTGGGGCCAAAATGTAATTTTTTTAAAATTTTAGAGTCAAATTATAATTTTTAAAAATTTTTAAGCCAAAACATAATTTAAAAAACTTTTGAGGTCAAATTGTAATTTTTAAAAAGTTCTGATGACGTGGCAGTGAAAGCTGACTGGGCAATAATGTCACTGATAACGTAGTAATGATGTCACTACTTATTTTCCTACGCCGATGGCATTGTTGGCGTTGACTCACAAGAATAAAATTTTGACTAGCTCGTATGGGCTCGTTTTAACTTCGTTTTTAACGTGGTTTGTGCCTTTGAACGCATATCAACGAGACAAACACACTAATATAACCAAAACATGATTTTGACGAACTTGATTTTTGGACAATGAGCGAAAAATTACTCCTACGACTTTAACAAGGTCCTGATACCTCTTGTTGTGTCAGAAATCAATACACACTTACAAACGAATAAATTGGATAAAGAAACTTCACTATTCATAGAGAGAAATTTTACAGCGGAGGAGGAGGAAGCTCACATCTCTCTCTCTCTCTACTACAACTTTCACAAAAACTCTCTAACTCTCCTTGATCTTGCTTGCTCGATCTGTCTTTCTCCCTTAGCTCAACCATCTATTTATAAGGAATGAGAAGCATCAATTATTAAGGTTTGACAGTTACTAATCTTGACAAACAGTGATTGACAGAGATAACATTAGTAGGCAACCTTCTCAAAGGTTCGGCGACTGGCGTCTTTGACTTGGCTATCAACCCATCACCATTGCAAGACCGTAGAACGTAAACATCAGGATTATTATCAAAAAAAGCAAGGGGGTGTGAAAGGATCACTGGCCTCGTTTTCGTTGTGGTTGATGGCGACGTAGAATTGCAGGCACAAGACAACAGAAGAAAATATCAAGTTGTTGGCATGAGCAGAGCCAGCAGGTACAATGCCAAATCTAAAGCATTCGTTTGGGAGAGAAATTTAAGGAGTCAGGACCTTGGCTTGGTGGTGTTAGTTGGTTAGTGTTGGTGTTTGTGTTGGTGTTTGTGTTTTTGTTGTTCTATTTCTTCCTTTTGGTATGTCAATATCCCCGTTCAAAATATTAGAATGTAATTATCAAGACCAAGATACAAAACTTCCATTTTCCTCTTTTTATTGTTCTATTTTTGTATGTCAATATCCCTGTTCAAAATATTAGAATGTAATTATCAAGACCAAGATACAAAACTTCCATTTTCCTCCCACTATAAGGACTTTCGCGAAGATCTATCATCATCTTACTGCTACCCTAAAAATAAGATTTGAATCAACTGCCAGTAGATGAAAGGGATGGCATAAATTCCAATAAATATACGCAGCCTAAAGTTAGTATATATATACTAGAAGAGTGGCATACACTATATGCGTATGTTACACTGCACCCTATTATTTCTCTACTTGTTAGTGGTTATTTAATTATGTAACTGTATAAGTGCTGGGAAGCTGGTACATTAAATTATTTTTATGAGTTATCTAGATGGTAACCGTATGAAATGTGAGAACGTAAATTACGTAATAATTTTTTAAATATTTTAAAATAATTTTAAAAAATAAAATAACGTGATAAATTCTGATCAAAATCTCAATATTAATTTTTTATAATAATATATTTATGATAGCCACCAGAAATTGCATCAGATTCCTGCCTAGGGATGATAACGGGTCGGGGAACCTTATCCCACCCCGCCCGTTAGGATTCCTGCTACAGATCTCTTGGCCTCTTTGATAGGCACGCAGCAATTAATTGCCAATCAAACATCTATTCCCAGAGTCCGTGCGGTGAAAGGCTAAGAATTTTTGCAACCAGCACTAGTTTACGCTGAATTCAAATAAAAGGAGGTGTGCCTAAGACGCATTGCTAGCTAACAAGCAGACTCCTTATTTTGGACAATGTAACATAACACGCACAGTTTTTCGTTGAAGTGACCAAGCTGTCTCCTCATCTTCAAAAAAATTTGAGAATCAGACAAATACACTGCCTAAAAATGTATTAGCATCCCACGGACAGAGCAGAAACTTATTGAGGATTATCAACCATAATGAACAAATTAGCAAAGTTTGATTTGCTTGTTTAAAAGTGATTCCCAGTTTTCCAGAATTCCTGTTGTTTTAATTGATTGTTTATGTTAATGCATCTTAAGATATGACATGGCCAGCATTTTCTATCTGCTAAAGACGCCAGCGGCTACTTAACTCATAAGGCAAGTCTGTTTTTTGTTACGTTGCACGGCAGCGAGCGAGCGAGTAAAATTCAGGCAAGCAAACGATGAAAATACTTTGACATTTTTTTTGGAATCCGGATTTTGATAAAAAAAAAGTGAGAGAAAAAAAAATGAACAAAAATACTTCTCCTTCACATTTTTTTTCTTTAGTCAACAATGCTTATACTATGACCAGAACAAACAGTATCTGAAACAATGATGTAAACATGAAGGAGTTGAATAGCTCTAAGCAATGGGTGTTGTCAAATAGAGGAGAGACTCTCAGTGTACGGATAAGCATTGAACCATCCAAACTTGATCAAACGGTCACAATCAGGGTCCTCAGTACTGCTAGAATCGAAATCAAAAATTTTCTTGGATGTCTTATCCTTCAAATTGTAAAGGATGACCTTGTTGGGAGTGTGTAGCATCACGATCGACTCATCGTCATTTTCTCTTCGAACAATACAAAATATGGCGAACAAGTATTTCTTTTTGTCACAATAGCGTTTAATCAACTCTGGAAATGCATTGCCAACTTCATCAAGATCAACCGAGTACTTCATCAACCAACATGAGTAATCTCGCTCCATCTCATATATTTTAAAATCCCCAGTGCCAGAGGAGTTATTGTATTCAACAAGATGCAAATGACCTCGAGACTCACCAAAATACCTAACCTTCCGATATAGAGGACCTTGCAAAGTACCTACCTGAATTGGGGGCATAAGAGGCATTGGCATTGTCTGGAGTCTTCCTTGATCAACATTGAAGTATAATCAATCCCCATTAGTACTGAACCAGTTGATTGAACCATTCCAAAAAACTCCCCGAGAGAACTGTATGCTAGAGTGTGCAGTGAAAGAGTCACCAGAAAGCCGCCAAGTAGAGGTCTCGGAAGAGTAAATCTCGATTTGATGATATTTGACACAATTGGTTGAAAACACACTGTCTCGAACGCAAATAACTTTGTAATGAGGTGATTTCCATGGTTCAAACGCTAAACAAACTCCAAAACATTCTAAAGCACGAAGCGGGGCGTTGCGTTGAATTGGTCCTCTGAATTGGTTGGTTGTAGGGTTTACTATGTACAAGTTCCGAATGTTGGAGTCACAACAGCACAACAAACCATTGCAAGACTGTAGAATGTAAACATCAGGATTATTGTTAAAAAAAGCAAGGGGTGTGAAGAATGGATCACTGGCCTGGTTTTTGTTGTCGTTGATGGGAACATAACAGACTCTCGGGATGAAGCTGGAAGACATGTCGCCACTACGAAAGAGATGTTCTGATCGGTGCAAGAATAAACCCAAAGGCGAATTAGGGTTAGGGTTTCGGCGGCGAGAGAAGTCCCGGGAGGTAATGACAGAGAGCCAATGTTGGGATACGGATTTAAATCTGACGAGTGATTTTAAGGGTAGCCGTAATAGGATCGCTTCTAAGAGGTCGATGTTGCCGGAAACTGCATCTGCTGCAGCTGCGGCTGCTTCTTCTGTTGCAAAGAGATCACCCTCGTTGACTACAGTTGAGGTGGCTGCTGTTGAACATATTGTTGTATTGGTGGACAGCATTGTTGTGAGATCACAGAGAAAAAACAATCGCTTTTCTGAGAATCCTACGAATGATTTTGGTCTCTGAAGAGCTCAGACAATATCACTCAACTCAAACTCGAAGAGTATTTCCTTTTCTAGGCTTTTGCGAAAGCTATTTATAATGCTTTACTCCATGCCCCGACCGGACTTGGACCTTCTTCGCCATTCCTATCAGGGAATGGATTCCATTAATTAAGGGATTAACACATCACCTCCCACTTACATATCTAATATATCTATTATTTCTACTTTCAAGCAAATTAGCAATTGACCTGTGGTAAACGGAACTATTTATTTACTTTAAAAAATTATAAAATAAAGAGAAAATGTTATGAATATTTTATCTATCATATTTGAAATCCATAATTTGTAGAGATTTAATTAGACAAGACTTTGTATTGTAATAGAAAATTTTACAGAATCATAATACAAATTGAGGCTTGATTGAATAAGACTATGCATATCTTATATTTTATGAACAAAATTGATACATATAAGGAACGAAAAATCGTGGTAGCTGAGTGCAACCTAGCAATATATTGTTCAAGCTTGACTCGAAATCTCAACGAGCTTGAAAATATGTTCAAGCTTTGCTTTTTTAACTTTTGAGTCAAGCTCAAACAATATTTAATAGAGCCGATCACAAGCTGAGCTCAAGTAATTTAAATTTTTTAGTATATATTCGCTTATCAAATCAAGTTCATAAAATTAACAAACTGTAAAATGTATTTAAACTTGAGTTATTTACATAACAAATTAATTTCAAACAAGTACGCAAACTCAAATAGCTTAGTTGGTTTTATGGACACTACGTAGAGACGGAAAAGCTAGTGATGTTGCACTAATAAATATTTGATAATGATTGAGGGCAGCTGATCAAATAGCAATGTTTAATGAGTTTTCAGCTTTCTTATATACCGGTAAGTATACACGTTACCAGCTTATGGTAGCAAAGGGTGATTCATTTAGTTCCCCAACCCAGGCATTAAAAAAACAATGGGAGTTTGCATCTCAGCCCGTGACCGATGCCGGACATGACCAGTCATCTAGAGAATTTACATCTCAAGGCTCATTGCGTGAAGAAGTGATCCATTTGGCTTACTCCCTGGATACATGTCTTGACATAAGAAGTCCAACGGGCGCAATGTGATGCGGATCGCATGACAGAAGATTACTTGGAGACTCGGAGGCGTCGTTTATGCCCGCGTCAGTAATCGATAAACTTCAATTGGACATAACTTTTGATCTATAACTCCGTTTCTTATTATAATATGTTTTCGAAAAGTTAGCGACGAGCTGGAAAAAGAAAAAAAATGATATTTTGGCCTAGGAAAACGCGAAAAATACCTCTAAGTGTGTTTTTTAGCCTGTTTTGTGTTTTAGACTTATTCTTTTGGACTTTTGTCAGTTTATTTATTTAACCCGATTTCTCCCGGGCCATAGGGTTTTGTGCCGCTATTTGAACTCTTGTTTAAAGATTTTCAGCAGTTTTTGATGATCAATAAAATTTTGTGCGTGAAGTTGTACTCTTCCAAATCTTTCAGTATTCAACAAAATCAATGAGCGTTTGATGCCCTAGACCTGGCATTCGCGGTGGATCAACAGGTTGAGAACAACTCTTAATCTGGCATTCGTGGTAAATTAACGAATTAGGGTGATCTATCTTGTTCTTCTAATTTTTTGTTGCATCACAATGCTTGAAATGACAATTCATAAAAAGAAAAACATTGATAATAGGATTGGCTAGAACAAGAAGATAGTCAAAACGAATTACTGAATAACTCAATAAAACGAATAGAACTACAATGGATGGGCCACTACGAATAAACTAGTATCTGGAAGAAGATTCTTTTTGAAAAGCATTTTTGTCCATCTGTTAGAGGTTGAAGATTTCCCCAAGGCCCGCGTACTCAGGGCCGAACAAGATCTGTAGCTACAATAAAGCATATAGATTTATCCCTGCTCATGTATTGTTGTAAAGGAGTCTTACAAACCAGGCTACCCAATCAATCCACCCCATCTTCAGGTAGGCTCTAGCATAAAGCGAGGAAAGCTTTAAGTTTTCAAATTTTAAAAAATCATATATAATATAGTTAAGTCCTATATAATTTTAACACGTGTATTCTTTTAAAAAAAATGACAAGGCCCAAATCAACTACACTAATATCCAATGCTCATATTTTAAATAATCATATATGCTATAATTAAGTTATGTTTGTTGTTTAAAAAGCCCCAGTCAAAATAAAAACAAAAGTTCCACATGAAAAAAAAAAAAAAAAAACCTCACTTTAAATGAGAACAAAAAGCCCATAAAAAAGGGAAAAAGAAAAAAAAAAAGGAGAAGAAGAAGCCCCATTCTAAATGACAAGACCCATAAGAAATTTTTAAAAAAACCTCAGTTCATAGAAAAAAAGGCCCCATAAGAAGGGGGAAAAAAACCTCAACTCAAATACACTAGTTAACTTGAAAAAAGAAATAAAAAATTACATATAATTTTATCAATAGAATGAAGCTTATTTTGTTGCTTGAGATGTTGAATTGAATAAAGTGCAAATTTATTTTTTATTGTTGGTGGGTTATCTACGGGTAGTTGCTAACGTAAAAATCGAAAACTAATTATTTATTCTATTGGTTGGGTCATTTTTGATTCGGTGAATAAGATGGAAATTTTTGTATACATTTTGAATCTAATTTGCATATGTTACTTGGGTCATAGGTAGTTATATGAATTAGCTACACTATCAATTAAAAAAGATTTGTTATCTAAACTTGAATACACTAATTAATGACCAGGGCTTACGGTGAAGGCTA